>CM053029.1:564977817-565577817 GCA_028564925.1 Lithobates sylvaticus | reverse complement strand
ACACAAAAGATAGGCTCAGAATCTTTCCAAATAACTGTTCTGCTTTATTATGATGCAATTGAAGGTTTTTATACACATGATTATGTAGGTATCACATTAAAGCGAAGTTCCAGGCTTTTTATGGTTATTAAAAGTCAGCAGCTACAAAAAGTGTAGTTGCTGACTTTTAATAAACAGGCACTTACCTGTTCCACGGTCCAGCGATGCGGCCGAACGGAGCATCGCTCCTCTCCCCCTCCTCTCAGCCGGTGCCTCCATTGCCACCGTGGGCACCCCGCTGTGACAGCTTTCGGCTTCGCAGCTGGGCAAGCACGGCGCATGCGCGAGTCGCGATGCGCTCCTGGAGTGGACAGGCGATCTCCTGGGGCCTGAAACGTGTCCCAGGAGATCGCCTAGAGGGAGGGGCCGCCTAAGGCAAAAGAAGGAGTAATATTGGTGGTCCCTGGGCGGAAGGAGGAAGTGGGACAGGAAGTCTCCCTCCTAACGAAGTCAGCCAAATGTGGCATGTAAGGGGGCGAGGAGTGCTTAAAGCGGAAGTTCCATTTTTGGGTGGAACTCAGCTTTAATATTACAATTGTACATTTATGGTAACAAGGGGCGTAACATAGGCAGGCTTCAGGACTCGAAAGAATGTAAACATGTACTGAAAACATTATTAGTGCCGCGTGCACAGTGAGGGCAGTGTGCAATACATATAAAATAGAATACAATTATATACAGCACATTGCATTACACTTGCTTTGTGTGAAATCCCTGGCGATCCTGCCTGTCCCTCAGCTTTACTATTAAAATCTGACCACACTAAGCATTGTCAGTTTTCTAGCTGTGCTGGGAACTTAGCCTGCTCTCCTCCAATGATCAGACTTGTCCTGACATGCCCCCCTGCACAGCAATTCACTGGGAAGCTCGGTGTACTACAGCTTCTCCTCCCCCAGCAATTATGTAGCTGAGAACAGAGGGAATGTGATCACTTATATAAAAAAGGGAGAAATGGTATTTATAATGTTTTTTTCAAAATTTTTACACATTTTTTTCATTTCTGTTTTAAACTGAATGGGTTGTTTCACAAGGTGAGGGTTTACATACACTTAAAGGTGCTTTAGATCAATTATCTGCACACGCTGCTCCAAGATGAGCCGACACTTCGGCAATAATAGTGTGGGGCGCAAGCTCAGTCATTGCTGTGACATTTCAGCCAAAAGATTCTGGATGGCTACATTCCTGATCACGTGTCCAAAAACATTGCCTTCATTGTAATATCACAGATCTGTGGTGCTTTTTAATATGCGTTATTACAATAAAGGCGATTTGATCGGGAGTGCAGCCATTCAGAATCTTTTGTCTGAAAAGCTTTAGATCGATGTCAATGGTTTGGTATTTTTGACAGGTATTTTCCCAAAAAATGGCCTGTTAGGGGCATTTGAAGACTCGGGCTGGGTACACACTGTGTGTGGCTCGGCTCACAGCAGGGGTTTCAGTGCGTTCCGTTCACCATTTCAGGTCCGATTTAGGTCCAAATTTTGGGCTGAATTCAGACCTGAAACAGAGCTAAAGACGCACAGGACTCTTCTGCAGTGCGCTCCGCGACCGCCCCGGAGCTGTGTGAACCGGTTACATTGAGAGCCAGTCACACTCTGCTGTCATGTGAACTGGATGCGGGAAAAACCTGCATCCAATTCGCAACAGTGTGAACCCAGCCTGAGGTTGGGAACCACTGCTCTGTACAATTAAAACAATTAGTATTCTATCACCTGTGGAATGTCCATTACTGGTTTTCTTATGGGACCTGATCAAACATAGCTACAACCCTGTAAATACCTTCACACCAGTAAGGCCCCTTTCACACGAGGCGGACTCCCCTTCCACAGAGTCCGCCTCTGTCTGCCGGCTCAGTGGGAAATCTCTCCGTTGATCTCCGCTGAGCCGGCGGATTACAGGTCCCTCTCTGCTCACTGAGCGGGGAGGGGCTTGTCCAGCGCCGCTGGTCTCTATGAAGAGATTGGATGAAAACGGACAGCGTGTCTGTTTTCATCAGATCTCACCCGATCCGATCTGCCAGCGACAGATCTGGACGTGGGGCCATCCGTCTGCTTTTGGCGGATCGGACCGGGTCGGATGTCAGCGGACATGTCTCCGCTGACATCCATCGCTCCATAGACTAGCATGGAGCACCCGTTCAGGTCCGCCGTCAAAACTGACAGGCGGATCTGAACGGTCCGTCAGTGTGAAAGGGGCCTAAGGGCTTAGCACACATCTATCCTCAATGAACTCATCAGTCTATATAAGGCACTGAATTTTTTCATATGCACATTTTATTTACAACATAGCACTTCAGTTCTCATTATCTTTTCAATATTCTCTTTTCATAAAGGCTCTGCAGATAAAAAGCTTGCATGTGATCATGGCCATTACATCAGATCAACCCTAATCTAGATTCTTTTTATGCCTAAAACTATTTTGAAGCTGTTCTTAAGATGATCACAAAGTACACAAATCTTATTACTATATGAAACATGAATCTCAATTTATTAGCTGTCTTTCATTAATGTAAAGAGCCTTGAATAAGCTAAGTTTCAGTTGTATGCTCAGTTGAATATATTAGAAAAAAGGTTTTTTGATTTTCTTTTTCTACGCTGCAATTATTAGCTGGTCTCATGGACTATCTGAAGAGAAAATGTTGCAGAATTTAATGGAGTTATTAAATCCCTCCCTTCACTTCCACCAAAGTGAACCTTGAAAGGGATTGTTAGAGAGCATTATCACTCTCTGGGAGGTTTTGTGAAATTACTGATCTACATTCAAGAACATGACTGAGCTAATTGGCTCTAATCCCATCAAATGTCTTTTACTTTCACTTTGCTCTTTAGTAATATGGATCACACATGGGGAGCTAACTAGACTTGCATACTCTCAAAATGTCAAGATGCTCTCCTTGATAGACATTTTGAACAGGTTATAAGTTACTTGGCTCCTTCTGTTGGCGTCTCAAGGAAATGGATCTCTGCTACATTTAAAGACTTACCTTTATTTGGTGTAAATAATATTCTCTGTTCTCTAGATGCATCAGAAACCAATCGTAGGGTACCAAAATGTTTACAGATTTCATCGTTATAGATTCTGCTGCTCTTTAATAAACGTGGTCCTTTAGAGAAGACTCTGGTAGAAATCTTCTTCATAGAACTGAAGTTTAGTTTAAAAAACATATTTCTCTCTACAGCTTTACCTTCATGACTTACTAATGAGGCATAGCTCCCAACTGTCCCTGATTTCGAGGGACTGTCCCTGATTTGGAGCAATGTCCCTCTGTCCCTCATTCCTCCTCATTTGTCCCTCATTTTGGTCTGATCTATATAGATGTATATAAAATACACTTTTTATCTATCAAAAAGCATTTTCCAGCACTAAACCTTTCATCTGATTTCTAAACTGCTGCATTTGTAAATTCCAAAAGCCAACATAAAGGAATAGTAGTGGTAAAAAAAAGCACTTGTGGGTTTAACCAATCTTGTTTTTTGTACAATTCCCCTTTAAGGGGGCGTGGCAAGGGGTGTGTCCTATGCCTACATACTTTTGCTGATAGGTGTCCCTCATTCCCATCTCAAAAAGTTGGGAGGTATGTAACTGTCCTTCGCAGCAAGGGTAATACATGTACAACAATGTAACACCATCTTCCTTTATCAATGACTAAAATATTTATCACAATTAACATAAGACACAATTTACATGGTCCAGACTCATTTGATAGATAGAATCTTTCAGTTATACAAGATGCAAAAGGGCCCCCCTCCCCAGATTGCATAGGTTTTTTTAGTAGTATCCGAAAAAACAAATGGCCACTGCCCCCCACCTACATTATGACTGCATAGCTCCTAACTGTCCCTGATTTTGAGGGACTGTCCCTGATTTGGAGCAATGTCCCTCTGTCCCTCTTTCCTCCTTATTTGTCCCTCATTTTGGTCTGATCTATATAGATGTATATAAAATACACTTTTTATCTATCAAAAAGTGTTTCCCAGTGCTAAACCTTTCATCTGATTTCTAAATTGCTGCATTTGTAAATTCCAAAAGCCAATATAAAGGAATAGTAGTGGTAAAAAAAGCACTTGTGGTTTTAACCAATCTTGTTTTTTTGTACAATTCTCCTTTAAGGGGGCGTGGCAAGGGGTGTGTCCTATGCCTGAATACTTTTGCTGATAGGTGTCCCTCATTCACATCTCAAAAAGTTGGGAGGAATGAATGAGGTATGTCCCATGATGCGCAGCTCGTTGAATTCTGTAGAAATCTTCAGTGTAGGGCTGCCCCTTCCACTTACTGCTGCTGAAATATAGGGAAAATAATGGAGGCATGCCCTTTCTGCCCTCTCCTCCATTGAGAAAAGCACTTTCATGGATTACACTGCCTCTAACATGATCATTTAATGGTCACAAGTCACAGGATTCTCTTCCCCGTCAAGAATGCCAACTCTGCCCGCCTTTTCCACTCTGTACATAGAAGTTGTACTGTAGTTTCCATTAATGAAAATCGCTCTATGAATGGAGGACGTGCAAATGGATTAAAAGGTTTACTTCCTCCATTCATAGGTTGTGTTCATTGACAGAAGCTATAGTACAAGCTTCAGGAGTCGGGAGGAAGTAGAGAAGAAGCATTGCTGGAACTGGAAGCAGAGGAGGCTCGGTACAGCTTGGGAACGGGTGTGTAAGCCTACCACCGCCGCTGGGTTGCTGGAGCTATTTGGCTGCCATCCTTAAAGGGAAGACCTTCTACCTGCCTGGGATGCTGAACTGGCTTTGTAAAAAGAGCGCATGTTGACCACTCTTATTAGGGGGTCACACTCCATCTGGTAAGCAGTGCGCATGAGAGTCAAAGGTGTCATCAGGCTTTCCTGAAGATTTCTATTTCCATCACGGTTGTGGGATCTCAAAGATCAACACTTTTGGTGTTATCTGGACCATTATTGATTTTTCACTTAATGGACTAGTAAAGTTTAAACTATATACATTTGATCACTTGAGCGCTGCACTATTGTTTATCATATAGTACAGCTTCCAAGAATGTAGGAAGGGTAGAGAAGGGGGGGGGGGGGAGTAGTCAGCACTCTTGATCGGTGCATGTGACAGGTCCAGTGCTCATACTTATCCCCATATCATCATATAACCATATGCTATCTGCTAGCAGTCAATGTACCTCCCACTTTGGACTACCTACTGCTACTTTATGCTTACAGTGCAGCACACAGTAAGGGCATGCACAGAATACATGTAGGAGTATACACATGATGGTGCACAGCAATACTGTCAAAGATGGCATTTTAAAGATACAAAATGTTTTAATTTTTTTGAAAGTCATGAATGTATAATAACTACAATATGTATCTGAATTTTTATACATTAGATTTTTGCAATCTAATTTACCGCAGCAAACAGAGTGGGAAAGGGAGGATTAGCCCTCTGGATGAGCAGATCTGGTATCTAATGCTTTGCACAAAGCTGTCAGTCTAACCCATTTAACATTAGTGATGGGATATATGGTGCAATCTTCTTATTTGATCCATTTAACATGCTTTCATAAGACACGGGGATGACCTTGCCAGTTTGCAGATACTCCTTTAATGTCCAGTCATCAGGTTGGTGGTGGGTTCTTGAATAAGTTGTGCTCATTCTTCCAGTGGGCGCAAAAACATGCTCACTGGCCAAATATCCAAATGATAACTCTAGCAAAAGCTAATAAAAAAAAAAAAAAAAAGATTTAAAGATTTAAGAGTTCGGACAAACCTACCTTAATCTACCATCTACCAATCCTTTAAATAGACAGCCCCAGTACAGAAGTATGGGGAAAAACAATAAGTAGATAACCCAAGGCTATCGGTGGCCTTAGAAACATAAAAGCATAGAAAAGTTGAAGGCATAAAAAGACAGATTAGTCCGTCAAGTCTGCCCATTTTTTTTTTTTTTTGTCTTGTTATTTGTTAACTTTGTTGTCTGACTATAGATCTATGTTTATTCCAAGCATGTTTTAAACCATTTACTGTTGACTGTCTCACTACCTGTGATGGTAGTTTATTCCAAGCATCAACTACCCTTTCAGTAAAATAATACTTTCTAAGATTAGTTTTATATTTTCCTCCAGTTAGTTTGAGGGCATGTCCTTGTGTTTTTGATATTGGTTTCATATTGAAAAAAAATGCCTTTCTGAACCTTATTTACCCCCTAGATGTAAGGTTTCAAGACCACACAAAACTGAAGTGTTGCTGTTGAAGAAGGAACCAGTAAATAGAGACTAAGGCCCCTTTCACACGGGGCGGATCCGTATTGATCCGCCCCGTGAAGATCCGCTGCTCAGCGGGGATTGCACAGCTGTTCCCCGCTGAGCCGGCTGATGACAGGGCGGTCCCTGCACACTGTGCAGGGACCACCCTGTCAATTCTACGCTCTCCTCTATGGGGGATCGGATGAACACGGACCGTCTGTCCGTGTTCATCCGATCCGCTCTGCAGACGGATGAAAAAATAGGGTTTTCCTCCGTCTGCAGAATCAGACAATTGCGGAGGCGGACAATAGCGGGTGTCAGTGGATGCTCATCCGCTGACACCCGCTATCCCATAGACATGCATGTATGTCCGTTTTTCATCCAAAAACGGAAGGATGAAAAATGGACATACGGTCCGCGTGTGTGAAAGGGGCCTAAAGCAAATGTGTTCTCTAGCTCAAAAAATCTGTCAAACAGCTGAACCTAGAAGAAGCTGTAATTTAGCCCAGCTTAAAGACACCAACAAAAACAAAACAAAGGGCTGCCCGAAATAATGCTAGTTTAGATCGAGAAAAAATATGTCCCAAATAAACCATGAAATAGAATAAATCTTAAAAATACTTAAAACTGGAGACCTGTTCCTCATACATCTCAGCATCTTCTTGGATGTGGAAAAAGTAGAAAATGAAAGTAAAAAATTACTCTCACAACAATATCTTGTGTGTAGAAGATACACTGAAATCCAGGACACAAGAGTAAAAAAAAAAAAAATGATGTAAAATGCATCGATCTACTAAGCAAATTGAATTAGACCAATATTAAGTCCAAGACGTAGCAAGGACACAGGACTCATTCCATGTCTGCTATTGGTTCCAGCTCCCTAAAACCAGAAAGCATGAAAAAAAGTTTGCAATATCATTAGAAAGGCCTGGGATGTGTTTTAACCAAATATTTTGCCATATGCAGCATAAAAGTAAATGAAGTAATAATTGAACCACTATAGATACAGAGGAAATGTAGTCAATGGCAAACAGAACACCAATATTGTTTGCATGTAACCAAATCTTCCCTACCAAGGAACAGTGGACACTGCCACAATTAAATAATTCAAAAATTTGACTAGACTTCCACAATTCATGTCATTTTTAAGCACCACAAAAGACCCAAAAATCAACGGAACCAGAAGCTTTAGGGAACATCCCTAAATCAAGATCTTCCACAAAATACTTAAAGTCGACCAACGTTTTAAACCTTAAGATCTTCCCAAATATAATGTGGCAATCTAACACGGAAGGGGAAACTAATTCCAAATGCTTGAAGATCACGCTAGCCACAAGGAAAGTGAACAAGTCCAAAGGTGTACGTAAACAGTAGAGAACGCCACTCCCCCCCCAGAGGGATAAGAAGGCAAAATTCATTTTTATTTTTTTTAGCTTTTGCCAGTAGGCTTTACCAAAACCACTCAGTAAATCATAGGCCATGTCAAAGTAAATATGAAAAGGAAGCTGCTAATTAATCAACCTCATCATTCAGGAAACTTGCATCCAGGTAAGAGAGATGATAAATAATCCTGAAAGAAGCCTGGCCACATCCAGAGGGCACAGATGAGTATTGGATAACAGAAGGTAAATTAAAGGACCAGTCACTTGACCCAGCTCAAGTTCTTTCTCAATTTTAGATTCAACTCTACCTGAATTTTTATTCACAGTTGACATATTATCTACCCGAATGCACCCGTCATCTAATAGGATTAATGCTACCATCTTGCTGTTTGTGGAAAGCCAAAGCCACATTTTACCAACTTCCAAGCCTTCAGCGGTAATGTCTCAGGAATCTAATGGACTGTCTGAGTGGTTACTATTACCTTAGGGCTCTGCTAACATCAAGTAAAGACAAATGTCAACAATGTTGAAAGATAGATGTAACAAAAACTTTGGTGAAATCTTTCATTATTGCTGTCAAAAACAATGAAATCAGAAGTACAGTTAAATCACACTTGTTTATTAATAAAAATAAAAAGAACAAACGTAGTCAAAACATAGCCAGAGTTCAGTAACTGGAACGAATAGTCAACCAAGCCAGAAGTCAGGGATCAATGTAGTGAAAAAGCAAGCAGGATCTGGAGCCAGAAGGGATGTCAGCAAAGCAAGTCTTTAAACAGGACCGCAGGAGATCGTCTCTGTGATGTTGACCAAGGTAAAGGCAGAGATCCTCTGGACTGGACGGCTTAAGTAGGCAGGACTGACGAGCAGGATATCATCAACAGCTGTGTAACTGTGGAGAGATAAGAATTGGCAATTAGCCGACAGCTGAGCGGCCAGCTCAGAGAAAGAAAAGGCTGAGCCCAGACCTGACAATTGCTAAGCCAGGAAAAGTTTCCAAAATGGCTTCCAGGATGTTGTCAGTCTGCTGGAATAAACTAGAACGTTTTTCTGGGAACTGCTCACCCATCTCAGATTCATATATACTATATTGGAGCTAATTTTTAAATGACCTTGGGGATCGTTGTACTTCTATCCTTGTCGACTTTATCCTCTATTTTCCTATTGAATTTGGCTACAAAATCTTTAGATGAAGGTAATAGGGATAATAATTAAATTCACCATTGCAGATTTTTCCATAAAACCTGGCAGTATATTAGGGACATATAACAAGGCTCAGGTTGAGAAAAATAACTATTTCATAAAGACCCAAAAGAGGCAACGTGCTGCAAACAATTACTAATTTCAGTGAAAGATATAATCACATTATTAAAACGTAATACAACATTAGAAAAAGTAGTAATGACAACTAATTTTATGTTATGTATAATGTTTGTAAGACCGCACTCCAGATAGAAGTACATATTTCTGCATTTTCATGCATGCTGTTGCACACGTACACTTAAAGTGATGTTAAACCCACTTTCAGCAGCTGATTTATTCACATACTGAGTATGCCGTGTCTTCATCTTTTAATTATGCCTATGTTCCTGCTTCTGCAGGTTTCCTGTTTCATGGTGGCTCCTTTCTCTTGCCGCATCCTATGGAGCCACCCTTCCATGTAGGGACTATAGTTGTGTCTCCCTACACTGTGCTCATCATTGAAAACACACAGCCCATAGCCTAGGATGGTAAGGCACTCCCTAATTCCTTCTTCTTCCAATCTAACAGTTTGACTTCAGACTGCACTGTCCACTGTTATCTCTTTACTGTGAAGATTGTCATTTCAGGGAAGCTATACTGAGAATGGTAGGAGCCAGCAGCATTGAAAGCTGTAAACTACAAATGATGGGGTAAGAATCTCAACAAATAGCCTACTGGGGAGGGTTTAACCACATGCCGACCGGGCCATAGCCGAAAGACGGCTACAGCGCGGTCGGCTTATCCTGGGTGGATGGCCTACGGACGTCCTCCCAGAAACTTGCTCCCGCGCGCCCCCTGGGGCGCGCACTTGGGAACATCCGTGACCGCCGGGTCCCGAGGACCCGGCGCATCACGGATCACGGTAAACAGCCGCTGATAGCGGCCGTTTACCACGTGATCGCTCCGTCAAATGACGGAGCGATCACATGTACACAGACCTCCCTCCCCTCTCTGTACCGATCGGTACAGTGAGAGGGGAGAAGCGGAAAGGGGGAGAGACAGGACCAGTGCTGTGGGCTGGATGGGTAGTGCCCACAGCGCTGGTCAGTGACAGCAATTTGCAATACAGTGCCACCACTGTGCAATACTCTGCCACCACTGTGCAATACTCTGCAACCACTGTGCAATGCTCTGCCCCCACTGTGCAATACTCTGCAACCACTGTGCAATGCTCTGCAACCACTGTGCAATACTCTGCAACCACTGTGCAATACACTGCAACACTGCAATACTTGCCAATACTCTGCCAATACTGCGCCAATACTCGCCAATACTCTGCCAATACTTGCCAATACTTGCCAATACTCTGCAATCATTTTTAATAGAAACAAAGAATATTTTTTTTTTTTACCGAATTTTCTGTATTTTTTGATTTATAGCACAAAAAATAAAAAACCCAGCGGTGATTAAATACCACCAAAAGAAAGCTCTATTTGTGTGAAAAAAAGGACACAGAATTAATTTGGGTACAGTGTTGCATGACTGAGTAATTGTTATTCAAAGTGTGAGAGCACCGAAAGCTGAAAATTGGTCTGGTTAGGAAGGGGGTTTAAGTCCCCAGTGGGTAAGTGGTTAAAGTGGATATAAAACCCACTCTCATCCTTTCTAAACTACTGCAATATTGGTTATCTAGAAGGATATACATGCCTCCTGCATGTATACTTATCTGTCAAATGTCTCCCCTGCAGATTTTGTGGGTGGGTCTGTTTTCCAGGGCTCAGTGGGTGGAGTCGTGATGTCAGTAGACTCTCCGCCCACCTCTACACTCCCCTTATCAACATGCATTTTCTCCTGTGTATTTCTTACACTGAACTTCTGCTATGATCACTAACATCCAGTCAAAACCCAGAAAAGTCCCCACATGACTTCAGCATGCCAAATCATGCTGAGGTGTGGAACAGCCAATCCTGGCAGAGCAGCAGAAGAAAAGAGTTGGAGGGAATTAAAAAAATAATGCATGTCTCTTAGGCTAGTGCACGAGATATGTAAATCACCTGTCACTCACAGCAAGGGGGAGGATTTGACAAAGTTTTTCTCTGTTTGTCAAGATTTATCTCACTGAATAATAAAAGAGGATTGCTCAGAGCTGGATTAACTCTGTGTGGCAAGACTGGGCTCAAATGATAGGAAATCTTATACTCTACATTATGACATAAAAAAAAAAAAAAAATCGGGTTTACATCCACTTTAACACTACCTTCAAAATTACATTTTGATGCATGTAATTTTATGAAATGCATGTACATGCATGCCAGATAGCTTCTTCTAAAATACGTACATACAAATAGTTTCAGTTTTTTGCATGGTGTCCATACATAGATTTTTATTCTTTTTTTTTGGAAATGTGTAAAAAAAAGATTATACAGTTTGCAGTCCTAGTCTTATGCCCCGTACACACGGACGGAAAATCCGACGGAAAATGTCCGATCGGACCATGTTGTCGGAAAATCCGCCCGTGTGTGGGCTCCATCTGACTTTTTCCGTCGGTATCCTGCTCTCAAATTTTCCGACAACAAAATCCGATTGGACTTTTTCCGATTGTGTGTAGAGAATTCCGACGGACAAAGTGCCACGCATGCTCAGATCACATTACAAGACCAAAGCTATTGGCTACTAGCCTCTACGTAGTTCCGTCGTACACAACGAACGTCACCACGTTCAGAATGATCGGATTTTCCGACAACTTTGTCCGACCCTGTGTATGCAACACCAGTGTCGGACAAAATCCGTCGGAAAAGGTCAGACGAATTTTGTGGTCGGAATTTCTGACCGTGTGTACA
Source organism: Lithobates sylvaticus (assembly GCA_028564925.1). NCBI lineage: Eukaryota > Metazoa > Chordata > Amphibia > Anura > Ranidae > Lithobates > Lithobates sylvaticus. The sequence goes on along the minus strand of CM053029.1, from coordinate 565,566,167 downwards.
GGGGCTTAGGGTGTTACTAATCCAAGGACCCTGCATTTGCTATATCTGGTCTTCCACAGTACACAGAACATGGAAATATGAACTACTAAATACCTTTTCTCACTAGCAGTATATAGCAGTCTTATGACTTCTATCAGTGTCTGGTTAAAGCTTGTAGGAGCTGTTTTCATTCCCCTCTGACTGTCCTATGAGGCTGCGGGACCCGTGACCCTCTGTTTGGACAATGCTGATTGGCCCTGTGCCGATCATAAGAACCCTTCCAAGATAAAATAAAAACTCTCTAGCAATACACACCAACTGAGCATGTGCAGAGTGCCCCCGAGGCTCTGAATTATCAGGAGATGGATTGGGAACAGTAAAAGAAGGGGAGGATCAGAGAAGGCAGGATCAAACAGCCTTTTCACACATTGCGGAGGATTAACCCCTTCGGGTCCACAGTGAGTATAACAAGCATGCTTTACTGCATATACAAACTGATTTTACTGTTGTCGGTAACATTTTAAGCTCTAACCCATATAAACCAAGTGATGGGATGCTGTCTCCTTGCTGTAAACAATGGTGTTTCTGAATAACATAGTTATGCATACAAGAGAGTATGCTCACCCCTAAGTTGCAATAGAAATGTAACATAGAGGTTGCCCATCACCTCTGAAAAGAAAAATAATACTAGAAGGAGGGGTGAATGGTAACAGAGTTTAGAGAATGTAAATCTTGACAATCTTAGCAGATTACTTTCTGTAAGTAGATCTATCATGTATGCTGGTTCCTTTTTTAGTACAAGATAAAAGTAAAAGAGAGAAAATCATTTTAGACTAAGATTTCAGGGAAACACCTTGCTCCTTTTTTTTTTTTTTTTTACTATTGTAGGCTGGTGGCTCTCCCCGTTAAATTATTAGCGTTGATATACATATTGTGGGTGGCTGTAAAGTGTCAGTCGAAGATAAAGAATGCTTTGATTGTAATAATGGTCTTTATTATAGCTACCTTTTCCTGGCTTAATTTAGCTCTTGCCTGATTCAGCTCTATGGGTCATCGGTTCATTTAGAGGGAGGCAATCAATACATTTTTCTTGTGAGAAAAAGTGCCTGCCCCTGTCAGTGTTCCTGCAAATTGGAGCCCCCCCTTCCTGTATATTACAGTAGCTGCGCACAGGGATGGTAGGGAGGGTTCGGTGCGGAGCTCAGACAGGAGCCGTCACTTCTAAATACAGAAGCCAGGCTTCTGTGTTTAGAAGTAAAAGCAGTGATAGGAAAGCACAGGTCCAGCGCTGGCTCCCTGTGCGCATGGGGTGATTAGGGTGTGCCCAGGCACAGCTGGCGTACTCTGTGCACATGCCTGTGACAACGACATATTGTTTTTGGCTTTCATGCTAAATACAAATATGGTATCTATCTATAAAATAATTATCTATTGTGTACTTTAAAGGAGTTAAAGAGAAGAGGCATTTTGTGAGGTTTGTATGACTTCATATTTTATTGCTTTCTATTATACATTCTGAAGGGTATTTCATATTTTTATTCTTTCTGTAGTGGCTATAATTTTTCTTAAGGCATTCAGTCAGAGTCCAATTGCTGACATAGCAGGATATGAAATTAGAGACTATAGTTATAAGTTTTCAGTAAACGTAATTAGAAAGGCTGGATACCCAGAGACAGGCAGTACCTATATATGTGGAGTCCGACAGGATGAGGTTGCCCTCTTGCACAGTTACCATCTGAGCACCCCTGGAGCCTGTGACAGGGTCTGTAGGGGTGAAGGAAGGGCAAAAGTACCAGGGTGCAGGCAAAAAAGACTGGAACTTGGGAGTGCTATTATCAGATGAACAGGGGTACTGCTGGTGAAATACCATGGACATGCCAAGTTCAATTATAAGCAGAGTTGATTCAAAAGCCAGGTCCAACAACAGCTGACTATGAAGGAAATTAATCATAGGAAGGATCAGAGTCAGGAATAAGCAGAGGTCAGCATTGTGCAGGAAATAAGGTGCAAAGTCAGTGGGCAGAATCTTGGTCATAATTTCTGGGCGAAGTTGATAACAAAGATGGGCATTAAACATAGGCAGACAAGGGTAATCCAAGAGCAGGTCAGGTTGAATCCAGGTCAATAACAAGGTCAGTATACGTTTCAGGATCTGGAGCACGGGAGAAAATAACGAAAGACCATTCAGTAATAACCCTGTGCAGAGCTGAGGTTTAAATATCCAGCTAGGTGCCAGTGCACACACCCACATGCCCATGAATACATTATCAGGTGTGCAGATCTTTGGGTTCTCAGTGTTAGAGCTGGCGGAGGACAGATGCAGAAAAAAATTTAATAAAACCATAATCCTTTTTTAAAAAATACAACTCTAGATTTATTAAGCCCCATCTGACATCTGACGAAACATGTAGGGCGGAGTCTATGTCTGTCAACACCACACAGGTTCAATCTCTGTACTAGTGAATCCTAGCCTGGGAATTATTAAATCAATATGCTGGCTTTTTACTGGATTTGTGTACGTTTTTAGTAGCTTATTTTCTTAATAAATCATCATACGGTTTTTACACTATGTGGACACTTTTCTCTTATTTATGGGGTGTGATCTATGAGAGTGATTAGGGATCTGCATGGTCCGCCATGACACTATCTTCATCATTTTCAAACGGATGGATTTGCCTTAATTGTTGATTCGTAACCCAATGCCTATCTAGACTTTTATAATGTGGAGTCTAAAGATCTGGTAAGCGAACATCTTATACAACCACGGTGAAGGTGCACTCGGGTGAATGTTCATCCCTATTTTTTGGACATCTTTTCAAGCGATTTTTGGGGTATTTACTGTTTATCACCCATTCACATATTTTGTGGAACACTATATGGACTGTCGTATATATATATATATATATATATATATATATATATATATATATCATTTTTTTCTCACTATTTAATATATATATATATATATGTATATATATATATATATGTATATATATATATATATATATATATGTATGTATATATATATATATATATATATATATATATATATATATATATATATATATATATGTATACATATATATATATATATATATATATATATATATATATATATACATATATATATATATATCTTTTTTTTTCTTACTATTTAATCATTGTCTATACAGCGTGGCAATTTATATTTTTTCTAGATTTCTTTAAGCCCTGTTATACCTACCTCTACTTACATTATTATTTACTGTTACATTATAACTTACATTATAACTTACTGTTATTCCGCCCATTGTTATTTCAGCTGAATGTGAAGCAAAAAGCACAAACCTTCACAGAAAATAAATAGGAAGATTTAGTGATTTATTCACAGGAAAACAATGATTGATTTTTTTTTTCCCTAAAAGGTAAAGTTACATTAGAAATCTGATTTTCCTTGTTAAAAGATTTTAATGCATGTACAAATGACATACATATTAGTTACAAAGAAATCAGATTTTCAAGGTAATGTACATTTTTCTATGATGTATTTATTTATTTTGCATCACATACGTTAAGTCGAAATGTTTTACTAAATTCTTATTGAAAAATAGAGATAAAATCATATGGATATAGTATATTTCCCTACAAGTTTAGAGTAAAATCACAAATGGCATTTAGTGTAATGTTCTCGAATTGTCCGGTGATTTGCATCTCTCTGTCCCGCAACAGTCATTGTACGGTAAGTGCGGAATTAAAACGCACATCTTAAAATTCAGGGTAATTTTGCTCTTCAATAGAGATGTTTTACTAAAATGAGTCTGGTGCGTGTGTAGCATGTACATCTTGTTCATTCTGCTGGCACAGTGGGATAACATTGTTATGATGAATCACTTGCAAAAAAATAATACACAGAAGTTAAGAGAAGATTGCTAGGGATCTAAGTAAGTAAAACTCTCGGCAGATTGCTGTTTATTTGTTCCCTTTGTGTGCGGCAATGCACAGAGACGATGTACGCCTCATTCAGGGTTATTAAGGTATTTTGTACTAGATAGTCGATTGTTACAGAGTACATACAATAATGCTCATTAAAGGATGACAGACACATGCAATTTCTGCCAACACCATCTTCCTTTATCAATGGCTAAAATATTTATCACAATTAACATAAGACACAATTTACATGGTCCAGACTCATTTGAGAGCTAGAATCTTTCAGTTATACAAGATGCCAAAGGGCCCCCCTCCCCAGATTGCATAGGTTTGTTAGTAGTATATGAAAAAACAAATGGCCACTGCCCCCCACCTACATAATAACTGCCTAGCTCCCAACTGTCCCTGATTTTGAGGGACTGTCCCTGATTTTGAAGGACTGTCCCTGATTTCGAGGGACTGTCCCTGATTTGGAGCAATGTCCCTCTGTCCCTCATTCCTCCTCATTTGTCCCTCATTTTGGTCTGATCTATATAGATGTATATAAAATACACTTTTTATCTATCAAAAAGCGTTTTCCAGCACTAAACCTTGCATCTGATTTCTAAACTGCTGCATTTGTAAATTCCAAAAGCCAATATAAAGGAATAGTAGTGGTAAAAAAAAGCACTCGTGGTTTTAACCAATCTTGTTTTTTGTACAATTCCCCTTTAAGGGGGCGTGGCAAGGGGTGTGTCCTATGCCTACATACTTTTGCTGATAGGTGTCCCTCATTCCCATCTCAAAAAGTTGGGAGGTATGTAACTGTCCTTCGCAGAAAGGGTAATACATGTAAAACAATGGAAGAGTAATATATGTAAAACAAAAGCAAAGAAAATTCCCAGCTCAATTCACCAGCCAGTCTGCTACCAACCGAATTGTCCTGTCTTACAGCTTGCATTAAAAACAGAGGTTTAGTTAGCACACATTTGTAAATACATGCATAAGCTTACACATGTATTTGCAAACGTGTGCTAACTGAACCCCTGTTTTTAATATAAACTGTTAGACAGGTTATTTTGGTTGGTAGAAGGCTGGCTGGCGAGTCGAGTTGTGAATTTTCTTTGCTTTTGTTAGTCATATCTATAGCATGCAGTGTGAAAAAGCAAACCTTAAAAAATGTGAATAGTAATCAGGGGGTGGCCCGTCCATTAAGGGCACACGGGCGCCGCTGCCCCTTTCCATCGCCGTCTCCCCCTATCCATGCGTCTAGCCCCTTGCATGACGCCGAATGCATGAATTACAATGGCGAGGGTGTTTTTTTTAAAGCACCCGTTTAGAGGCAGAGGCTCTAATAGGCTTCGAAATAGGGTGTGCTCGGGGCGCAGAGAATGCTAACGGAGCCCACCCAGGTGCATTACAACAGCGAATGAATATTCGCTACTGTAACACTGATACTCCTCCTGGCCAATCAGGGAGTAGGTTTTGAGACCCGTTGCCCGATTGGCTGAAAGGACAGGCGATCCTATTGGATGCTTAGGAGGAGGGGAGGAGCTGCACGCTGGAAGCCGCCAATGGAGGAGAGGACACGCATTCCTGCCCGCAACCCGCTACCTGCCTAGATGGGGTAAGTGGCGGACCGACCGATAGACAGTGGTGGGGGAGGTGCCGCCAGCCGCTCAGGGGGTGTGGTTGTTTGACGCCCCCCCCCCAAAATAAACCACCAGCTGCCACTGATAGTAATGTAAATAAAAAGGTGGTACAAAAGTAGATAACTTTAAAAGAATGTATTAGTTTAGTAGTTACCCCCCGGTTCACACTATAAGGCTCCATGCACACTAGCATGTTTTTTAAGCTAAAAAAAACACTGGAAAAATCACTGAATAAAAAACACTGGTAATAGCTTTTTGTAGTAGCGTTTTAGCAGCATTTTAGGAGCGTTTAGGAGCATTAGCATTTTATTAGCATTTTTGAGTGTCGTTAACTTTGTATTGACACCAGCATTAGATTGTAAACACAGTACAATTGCAGGAACTTGACTGGCCTGTACAGAGTCATGACCTCAACCGATAGAACACCTTTGGGATGAATTAGAGCAGAAACTGCAAGCCAGGCCTTCTCTCCAACATCAGCTCCTGACCATACAAAATGCGCTTCTGGAAGAATGATCAAACATTTCCATGGGCACACTCCTAAACCTTGTGGACAGCCTTCCCAGAAGAGTTGAAGTTGTTAGAGCTGCAAAGGGAGGGCCAACTCAATAGTGAACCCTACGGACTAAGACTGGGATGCCATTAAAGTTCATCTGCGTGTAAAGGCAGGTGTCCAAATACTTTTGACAATATAGTGTATCATATATTGTTAACTTTTGCATTAGCGCACCATGGTCTGTTTACTGTATATCTATCCTTTCTTTATCTGCAATATCTTAGTTATTCCTTGCATCATAAGAGATGGCTGAATTTTCACTATATCTGTGTACCCATGGCAATTATTCATATACTGTCCCATGTTCTTCTATTGTGGTGTCGTCAAAGCCATCAGCAGTAAACTGCCTTGCAAATCCAGAAATAAGAGATGGGAACACATTGGCATGGTGTAGTAATTAACACAGTTATTCATTAAAACAATAATAATTAATATTATGAACAAGCGGGGCAGAGGAAGGTATTAAAACAGGAAACAAGCAGGATGGAAGAAGGCATTATGCATTGGGAAGATAGTCTACACCCTTATCCAGGGAACAGCTCAACATAACTGTATAAAGCAATATCCAATTATGAACAATTTTCACTCCAAATCCTTATTTTTTTTTTCACTAACATAATCATCCTGCTTGTTTCCTGACAACAATTTAGCATCAACCATTTTACGAAGTACTTTACATATTTATTATACATTCACATCAGCCTCTGTCATCAAGGAGCTTACAATCTAAGGTCCCTAACTCACATTCATACATACACATACTAGGGCCAATGTAGACAGATGAATTTACCAGCATGTCTTTGGAGTGTGGGAGGAAAACAGAGTACACGCAGGCACAGGGAGGGAGAACATGCTTGTAGGTAGTGTCATGATTTGGGATTTGAACTCATGACCTGAGTGCTGTAAGCCAGGAGTGCTGATGCAGATGCCCCTCTAAATTTTCCAGCTGAAAACTGACATTCATCTACTAGCTGTTCATTGACTGACCAAGAATCAATAAGAATTCTTTTTTTTTTAAGTGGTCAAATACCATTCACAAATATTGCACATTTTTTGGTAGAATATTGTAAATGTAAATCTGTTGTAAAGCACTTTTAAAAAACTATTTACAAACAAAAAAAAATTTAAAAAACAAAACAAAAAAACAGCAAAGTACATTCATAAAATAAGTTGATAATAAAAAACGATGCTATGGACTATGTATCTCACTATCAAACTCCTGGGGAACAATGACTCTTAAAGTGTCAGCCTTTTAATTCATGCCCTGTAAAAAAAAATTCAGGCTTCAAACATAAAGATATAACATTTTAATTTTTTGTGAAGAATCACCAACAAGTGGGACACAATTGTGAAGTGGAACGAAATCTATTGGATATTTTAAACTTTTTTAGCAAATAAAAAACTGAAAAGTGGTGCGTGCAAAATTATTCGGCACCTTTACTTTCAGTGCAGCAAACTCACTCCAGAAGTTCAGCGAGGATCTCTGAATGATCCAATGTTGTCCTAAATGACTGATGGTGATAAATAGAATCCACCTGTGTGTAATCAAGTCTCTGTATAAATGCACCTGCTCTGTGATAGTCTCAGGGTTCTGTTGAAAGCGCAGAGAGCATCATGAAGACCAAGGAACACACCAGGCAGGTCCGTAATACTGTTGTGGAGAAGTTTAAAGCCGGATTTGGATACAAAAAGATTTCCCAAGCTTTAAACATCCCAAGGAGCACTGTGCAAGCGATCATTTTGAAATGGAAGGAGTATCAGACCCCTGCAAATCTACCAAGACCTGGCTGTCCCTCTAAACTTTCAGCTCAGACAAGGAGAAGACTGATCAGAGATGCAGCCAAGAGGCCCATGATCACTCTGGATGAACTGCAGAGAAGTACAGCTGAGGTGGGAGAGTCTGTCCATAGGACAACAATCAGTCGTACACTGCACAAATCTGGCCTTTATGGAAGAGTGGCAAGAAGAAAGCCATTTCTCAAAGATATCCATAAAAAGTCTCGTCTAAAGTTTGCCACAAGCCACCTGGGAGACACACCAAACATGTGGAAGAAGGTGCTCTGGTCCGATGAAACCAAAATCAAACTTTTTGGCCACAATGCAAAACGATATGTTTGGCGTAAAAGCAACACAGCTCATCACCCTCAACACACCATCCCCACTGTCAAACATGTGGTGGCAGCATCATGGTTTGGGCCTGCTTTTCTTCAGCAGGGACAGGGAAGATGGTTAAAATTGAGGGGAAGATGGATGCAGCCAAATACAGGACCATTCTGGATGAAAACCTGTTGGAGTCTGCAAAAGACCTGAGACTGGGACGGAGATTTATCTTCCAACAAGACAATAATCCCAAACATACAGCAAAATCTACAAAGGAATGGTTCACAAATAAACATATCCAGGTGTTAGAATGGCTAAGTCAAAGTCCAGACCTGAATCCAATCGAGAATCTGTGGAAAGAGCTGAAAACTGCTGTTCACAAACGCTCTCCATCCAACCTCACTGAGCTCGAGCTTTTTTGCAAGGAAGAATGGGCAAGAATTTCAGTCTCTCGATGTGCAAAACTGATAGAGACATACCCCAAGCGACTTGCAGCTGTAATCGCAGCAAAAGGTGGCTCTACAAAGTATTAACGCAAGGGGGCCGAATAATTTTGCACGCCCCACTTTTCATTTTTTTATTAGTTAAAAAAGTTTCAAAAATCCAATAGATTTCGTTCCACTTCACAATTGTGTCCCACTTGTTGGTGATTCTTCACAAAAAATAAAAATTTTATATCTTTATGTTTGAAGCCTGAAATGTGGCAAAAGGTTGAAAAGTTCAAGGGGGCCGAATACTTTCGCAAGGCACTGTATATATATATATATATATATATATATATATATATATATATTAAATATAACATATAAATGGTTGTAAAGCCATTTGGAATTTTAATGTTATTTAGGGCTTGTGTGAACAGGTTTTTGCAGCCTTTTTTATTTTTTAAGAATTTTTCTGGCAGAGTCACTTTAAAGTGGGGTTGCACACAAAAAAAAAAAAAATTTGGAATTTTTTTATTAATATTCCTAAAAAAAAACAAAAAAACATTTGGAATTTTTTTTTTTAACTCACCTCTAAATGGCTGTTGCTAGGGGGACCCTCGTAGTCTGCCTGGTCTGGTGACATCACTTCCCCTCGGCGCAGAAAGGGCTCAGCTCTGCCCCCTCCCTCTTGTCAATCATCTGGGACACGTGACAGGTCCCAGATGACTGTGCGGCCACTCACGGCGCGCCGAACGAAGGGGGGACGAGCGGGGCTTCGATCCCCCGCATCGCTGGACCCTGGGACAGGTAAGTGTGCGATTATTAAAAGTCAGTAGCGGCAGTATTAGTAGCTTCTGACTTTTAATTTTTGATTTTTAAATGGGCACACCACTTTGTAAATCAACCCTGTTGTCTTCTTACATTTCAAAAGAATGGAAAACCATTCTCTGTACTGCAATTAGTCATTAAAGTAAAATTGTGTTGGATTAAACTTCCCATTGAAGAGTTAAGCTGCCTGCGGATGGTGTTTAGTTAGCAGGTGACCATACTGTCAATGTATAAAGCAGCATTTGAAACAGAACACCAAATATCCAAAAAGCAATTTAACATTTTTTTAAAGCCCGTATTCTACGATGCACAGTAAGTAAACAATAAAACTACCACTTACTGAATGAAAAAAACAAGTTAAAATTCTAGTCAAATTTTACCATGAATTGCTATTTTGCTAAGTGCATTATAAAACATTAATTCATGTTGAAATGTTTAATTTAAAAGTATTAAATCATTTATGAATACAGGAGTTGAGTCTTTTTAACACATGATGACAATATGTGACATTTCTTCTGCAGTCAAATGAAATGCATTTTCTTGTGAATATTAATTAGCCATTGTTTAAATGTTTAATTTAGTTTAGTGAATGGATAATTTTATGACACATGAAGATGCAGAGACAAAGACTTCTGAATAATCCTGCTAATATCATGCAGACACATGTTGATTCTGCCTAAATTTGCAGTAAACATGAAAGAATATTAAAGTAAAACTTTAACAAAAGGAAAACGAGAGAGAAAAAAAATTGCATTGTAGCGCACAATGGCAAAAAAACTACCTTTCACAAATCCAAGACTATTATGTTCTCCCAGCAGGCTCCTATAGTACAGTTGGATGATGTCACATCACTTTAGTGATAAGTAAAGTAAATAGTGACTCTATAAAAGGAATGAAGCCGATTGGCCTAAAGTAACATTAGTTTGGAACCCAACATCTTCTTTGTTCTGCCACCATCATTTCTTCCCTTGACTTGCATGGCTGTTATCATAATTAATCATCCTAATGTATTCTTCTATAACAGTAGTCTCCAAACCGGGGGGGATGCGGCCCTTTGCTTTCATCCTGCCCATAGGGGAACAATTTTTATCCGCTGTTACCAACAACGGGGCATAATTCCCCCCACTGACCACCAATGAAGGGGCAGAATTCCTCCCAATGACACCCAAGATGGGACACAATTCCTCCCAATAAAACCAAAGATGGGACACAATTCATCCCAATGAAAATTGGATTTCATGTCAAAGTCCTGAAAAGGACAGAAGCAATAAAATGAAAGGAAGGCTGGTGGTTGCCATAGATTGCAGTCAGTGTTCATTTTGGCAGGAAATTTCGATTTGGTTTTAGTCTTTTGACTAAAATGCCATTTTAGTTTTAGTCCCATTTTAGTCATCTGCAATTGTTTTAGTTTTAGTCTAATTTAGTGGACTAAATCTGCGGTACATTTTAGTCTACTAAAATTTAATGCGTTTAGTTCAATTGTAACGCATTATTTAAGCATTTCTCTAGAATTTCCAAACTTATTATATACTCCTGGAGTAAAAAATGCTAACATATTATTATTTATGGTATTATTTATGGTATTAAGATTTGAACAAACTCACAAAGGTCCAGCCCCTCTGGATGGTCTGAGGAGGCCTGCAATGCACAGTGCCTTGGACGGTGGTCTGAGGAGGCCTGTAATGCTGCACAGTGCTCTAGACGGTGGTCACTCTGAGGGATGGCCTGTAATGCACAGTGCTCTGGATGCCGGTGGTCAGAGGAGGCCTGTAATGCACACAGAGTGCTCTGGACGAACGGTGGTCTGAGGGGAGGCATCAGGCCTGTAATTGTAATGTACACACTCACAATGGGTGCTCTCTGCTCTGGATGGTCATTGTCATGACTCGTGAGTCGGGACTGGGACTCTCGTCGGGACTCAGGAGGCCTGCTCTGGACATTGGTCTGAGGATTTATGCCCTGTACACACGGTCGGACATTCAGACCACAAAATCCATCGGATTTTTTCAGACAGATTTTGGCCGAAACTTGTCTTGCATACACACGGTCGCACAAAGTTGTCAGAAAATCCGATCGTTCAGAACGAGGTGACGTCTAAAACGTACGACGGGACAACGTAGAGGCCAGTAGCCAATAGCTTTCGTCTCCAAATTTCTTCTGAGCATGCGTGGCACTTTGTGCGTCGGAATTCTCTACACACGATCGGAAAAAGTCAGATCGGATTTTGTTGCCGGAAAATTTTAGATCCTGCTCTCAAATTATTTCCGGCGGAAATTCCGACGGAAAAAGTCCGCTAGAGCCCACACACATGATCGCATTTTCTGACAACATAATCAGATTGGACAGATTGCACATTATGAAATACTTACCTTGGCACAAAGCCCTCCAGCCCTGTGCTTTCACAGCTGAGAGGGCTGACATCTTCCTTCTGTTTTCCTTCCGGGTTCATGCAATGCAATTGGCCGGAGCCACCATGACGTCACTCTCGTGCATGCCCACATTAGCGTTTGGTTCCGGCAAGAAGCTCTGAAGGCTCGGCAAGGTATTGGAACCTTCAGAGCGCATACGCCGGTGATGTAACTGGCTGCATCCAGGGTGAATACCTTCTAAACGGTGCAAGTTTAGGAGATATTCATTTACAGGTAAGCCTTATTATAGGCTTACCTGTAGGTAAAAATCACCAAGCGGGCTTTTACTACCGCTTTAAGGATGGCTTTGTAGTTATGTGTTAGGAAGTATGCATGTGTGGTTGTGTTGAAAAGTGTTTTTTTTTATTTTTTATTACTGCTGTTGTAAAGAGTACCTTGAAAAATCTTGTTTGTATACAAGGACATTAAAATACAAGGTCTGTTCGGAAAATATCCAGCCATGTAATATGAAAAATAGAGGCAGTTCTTGCAGAAGATACAAGAAACAAGAAACACAGTACTGTATATAGGACAATGATGCTTCAGTCCCCTTTAAAGGGACCTCACACACTTCTTCCACTGGGATGACTGAGCCTTTCGTTTCCAGATCATAGCCGTAAACCCACGATTCATCTCCAGTTATGACCTAACTGAGGAGATCTGGTTCATTGACAACGGTTTGAATCAAGTCATTAGAAACTTCAGCACGATGTTCCCTATGCTCTGGTAACAGAAGCCGCAGAACAAATTTTGCCATGACATATTTCATACCAAGATCCTGCGTCAAAACCTTCAGACACTGTCGTTTTTTGGAATCCCCAGATCAGCTTATAGTTCTGGCACTGTTTTTGCGCTGTACTCATGGCATGGTCCCTGAAAGCCATCTGAATCATCTGAATAGTTTCCACAGAGGAATGTTCAAGCCTAAAGCGGAGTTCCACACAAAAATGTAACTTTTTGGAATCCTTTTTGGAATTTGGAATCCGCTTTTTGGAATCCTCTTGATGGCACCTTTCAGGGGGGATCAGATACCTGTCAAATACAGGTATTTTGCTCCCACTTCCAGGCATAGATACCCGTGCCACCCGCGGGTATCTATGCCACTTCCTGTCCCCCCCCTGTCTTCTGAGAAACATACGGGTCCCAGGAGACAGCAGGGACCAGTGGGAATGCACAGCGTGAGTCGCGCATGCACAGTAGGGAACCAGGAAGTGAAGCCAATTCACTTCCTGATTCCCTTACCGAAGATGGCGGTGGCAGCACCCGAGAGCCGAGGGACAGATTGGCTTTGGGTGCCAACATCGTGGGCACCCTGGACAGGTAAGTGTCCATATTTTAAAAGTCAGCAGCTGCAGTATTTGTAGCTGCTGACTTTACAAAAAAAAAAAATTGGCGGAACTCTACTTTAACGCAAAATTTGATGCTGATTTGTTGCTCTAGTTGCTAAGTCAATTTAAATGTGTCGGCCACACAGTACACATACTCACTCAACAGCATCTAGCGCCCCCCACTGACTATTATAGTGAAGTCATCAGTGTTCACACATGCGTATTCCAGTCCACTCTCCTTGGCTGCCAGGTTGCATTGATGTCACGTAAACTGTTCTCGTTATATTAACAATAGACTTTTTTTTCGGGTTGACCTTGTATTATCTTTTCTTACTTATCTTATATTCACCCATCTTTATTAGGGTTTTCATCTGTGTGTTTTTTATTTGTCTGGTAAACATAGGACTTATGTTATTAAAGTGTTACTAAACCCACAACAGTAAAATGAGTCTGTATATGCAGCATAGCATGCTATAGCATGCCATAGCATACCCACTGTGGAACCTAAGGGGTTAATTCTCTGCATTGTGTAAAAAGGCTGTTTGATCCTGTCGACTCTGATCCTCCCCTTCTTTTACTGTCCCCAATCCATCTGCTGATAGTAGAAAGTCTTGGAGGCACTCTGCACAGTTTTTAATCCTTTGAAGGATGCATGTGGTTGACACAGGGCCAATCAGTAGACATGTGCATGACAAAAAAAATTGTTTTGTTTTGTTGATTCGTTAATCTAGTTATGTCATTTTGCTAAATTCGGTTGATCCGCTCAATTAGTATTCGGGATTCGTATTTTTTTTTTAATTTACTTCGAATTTACCGATTTCTTTTTGATAAATTTTGAATCGGCCGAATCGAAAACTTTAGATTTTTTCTTTTCATTTTGAATGGGGCAAAGTGAACAAACAAAAGAAAAATCTTCATCAAATGATTACAATGGCTCTTTAAATCACCTTTGGCTTAACTAAAACAGCATTATTTTAAAATGGTACTTTAATAACCTATCTTTGATTTCAGAAACATGTTTACAGTTCGAATTCGACTGGAAATTGATATAAAATTTCATTCAAAATTTCAATTCGAATTTCGGAAATTCAGATGAATTTAATTTTGTTATTCGAAACATTCCATAAGCTTTGTTTATCCAGGGGTCTCAAACTGGTGGCCCTCCAGCTGTTGGGAAACTACAAGTTCCATGAGGCATTGCAAGGATGACAGTTACAAGCATGACTCCCTCAGGCAGAGGCATGATGGGACTTGTAGTGTAGCAACAGCTGGAGGGCCACCAGTTTGAGACCCCTGGTTTATACTGTAATTTGGGTATACAGATATATCCGAATCTCCAAAAGAAAAAGAAAAAAAAGAAAATTTTGTCTGAATATTTATTCGTAACGAAACAAACTGCACTTCTACCAATCAGCACTGTCCAGGCAGAGAGTCAGGGGTCATGCGCCTCATAGGGCAGTCATAGGAGAATGAAAACTGCTCCTACAAGCTTTAACTAGACACTGATAAAAGTAACAAGACTGCTATATACTGATGATGAAAAAAGGTAGTTAGGAGTTTATATTTACTAAAATAATTGCATTTCCATGTTCTGTGTACTGTGGGAGAACAGATATAGTGAATGCAGGCTCCTGGGTTTAGTAACACTTTAACATGGACAGAAACAGTAAAAATTATAAGAAAGATTTTTTTTTTTAAGATAACCTGTCAATTGTTATCTTTTGTAGGTGGTGATGTACATAAGGCCCTGAAATTTCATGGAAATATACTTATAGAGAATTCATCTGCTTCATAATGGAATGAAGGACAACAAGGATACGGAATAGTAACATATCTTTTCAGGTATATGGAAAAACGACTTGTTATGAAAAAGTTATTGTACCTTCGTCCTATTACTAGATAAAAAGAACTATTGTGCAGGCAGCATGGACTGTCGTGATACGATATGAACTTACAGAAGTAAATTTACAAAAAAATATTAATTTATTATACAAAAATACACATAATAAAAAGCCTTAAATAAGTAGATACTAGACATTGGATGCTACTAACAGTGGAGCGTCCACTTATCTGACACAAATTGGAAGAAGTTAGATGTATATAATGGTTCTGCACTGTAATGCCGTGTACACACGGTCGGAATTTCTGATGGAAACAGTCCGATGGGAGCTTTTCAATGGACCGTGTGTATGCCCATCGGTCTTTTTCTGTCGGAATTTCCGACGGACTTTGGATTGAGAGCCTGTTCTCAATTTTTCAGACGGAAAACCTTTCTATCGGATTTTCCGATCGTGTGTATGCAATTCCGACACACAAAATTCCGACGCATGCTCGGAAACAATTTGACGAATGCTCGGAAGCATTAAACTTCCCGTTTATAGTGCCATCAAACGTGTTTTATGCCGCTGTGTTACTGACCGTCGGAATTTGGTGTGACCGTGTGTAGGCAAGACAGTTTGAGCGAAATTCCGTCGGAATTCCGACGGGAAAACCATCAGAGCTTTTTCCGACGAGAATTCCAACCGTGTGTACGCGGCATTATACGCGGAAACCGTTCTTCTACATGTTTTGGGGTTGCCCCCTTCTTCAGGAGTATATTAGGTCAGAAAATGATCTACAAAAAAGCATATAAATCAGATATACATTGTTAACATCAGAAAATATACATAACTAATAACCAACCTTCATGGTATATTGTCATGTATCTATATAAATGAAAGTAAAATCCACGACAGTCCATGCTGCCTCCACAATAGTTCTTTTTATCTAACATATCTTTTCAGTGAAAAGGGATGCTAAAAGTATGCGAAAGGAAAGTGATGGTTTCTTTGATCCAATTTCTTAACTTTTTCTAAATAAGTTCCAATTTTGCAAAATGTTGTGGACCTTCTGCCCCGTACACACGGTCGGATATTCCGATGGAAAAAGTCTGATTATGTTGTTGGAAAATCCGATCGTGAGAACAGGATCTAAAATTTTCCGACAACAAAATCCGATCTGACTTTTTCCGATCGCGTGTACAGAATTCCGACGCACAAAGTGCCACACATGCTCAGAAGAAATTTGGAGATGAAAGCTATTGGCTACTGGCCCGTTGTACGTTTTGTACATCACCTCGTTCGGAACGATCGGATTTTCCGACAACTTTGTGCGACCGTGTGTATGCAAGACAAGTTTCGGACAAAATCCTTCGAAAAAAAATCAGGCGGATTTTGTGGTCGGAATGACCGACCGTGTGTACAAGGCATTAGGAAACCAAGCATGACTTTGTCAAAAGATGAAAACATTTGGTGAGGTTTAGGAGAACGGAGTGGGCTTACTTGTCCAGATCTAAAGATGTTGAGAATTATGTATTACAGCTTTAATTTGTCTAGAGCATATATTACAAAATGACATGAAGACTTGCTTTTTTTTGCTATACGAAACGGTCACTTTCCTTTTTGAAATCCCGTATGCATGATATTCATATGGAACTTTTGTTAAGACAGCGCAAGGTACAATAGCCAAAATTCACATTTTTTTTGAATAGCTAGAGCAGAGAAAGATGACTTCTAATTAGCTGCTATGGGTAATTTGACTTTATACATTGCTCATTTCTTACTAAATAATAAGGGAAGAAAACTCTTTGAGGTGTCCTTGCACTGCATATAAATAAAGTGTGATGAGGGCAAAGGCTGATCATTGGTTTTCTATATCAGTGGTTCCCAAGTACCAACAACAGGAGTTTCCTTTAAATGGTAACTCCACTTTCGCGGGGGGGGGGGGGGGGATAGCAAACACAACAAAAAAAGAATAAAGCTTATACAATTTTGACTAAACTCATATTGTAATTGATGGCTATCAAAAATTACTTTTCCTTTTCAATCTGCAGCACTGTAATTTTCTGTAAAATGCAATGCAATATGGCTACCTTGAAGGTGTACTGTAGAATGTGTACAGAACGCCCCCCCCCTCCCCCAGAAACATAATTTCCTGCTTGTGTGATTGGCTCACTGATATTCCCAAAAGTCTGCACTGAGATGCAAGTCAGATTTTTGGCATCCCTGCAACAAAAATGTCATTTTGGTGAGATACTCCCAATAGGAAATCACATCTAAAGGGATGCAGACCCTGCAACATTAGAGCCCTGCAGGTACAGAAACTTATTGATAATTCTGAAACCACTCCCATTAGAATCACTTTCCACATGGACACAGACAAACACACAAGGATTTCTTCAGAATAACAAAAGGGAGGAATCTGCAACAATGTTTGTTAAACTCCTTGTAATGTACATACATCACCCAGAGGGGATAATGTTTTTTTCTCAATAAAAGTGCACTTTAAGGGCTTCTTCACACATGTGATTGGGGGGCAGTAAACTCATGGTTTTACTGCACCCCAACCACTCGCCTGAACACTAAACATACATACAGCTCATGGCTGTACACATGCTGTGCCAATATATAAGCAGCATGTTGCTTACGGCAGGCAGTGCCAGAGTTTAAGGCAACTAAGGCAGTTCTATGGGGCCACCCAAAACAACACCGCAATTATGGGGTTAATTCAAGTGGTGAGGAGGTGAAATATCACCTCTTCACCATCCTAAAAAAAAACTTAGAAAAGCAATAAGAGCATGGATCACTTTTTTCTGAGGAGTGGCAGTCCCTGCCACAATTGTAAACAACCCTTAGATTACATAGCTGCCAAAAATATGAAGTCATTGACATTAATTTACAGCACTTTAAAGATTAAAGGAATCCTGAAAACATGCCCTGTTGGGGTAGTGGAGGACTGAGGTTGGCAACCACTATTCTAGATCTTCAGTTTTTCTTTTGTTTTTTTAGGGGGGCTGAATGTGATATGCCTGCTCCCTAAATCTGGCTACCACCCATCAACCAATCACCTCCATTCCCTCATGGAGAACTATCCCCATGTGTCGTTTTTGCTTGTATTTTTTATACTTACCTTTTCCAGATGTCTTCAGGTGAGCCTCGTCACAAGCTGCGTCCTTTTCCTTTTCGGATCTTTTCCCAGTGGTGAGTAATCCCAATTGATGTTGCTGACATGATGACGTGCAACATTTCCTATGTATTCAGGGCACTGCGGTGTCACCCACTCAAGGTGGATTCAGGACACCCTGCACTCACAGGATGTCCTCAGTCTTCTAGGTTGACCCTGGAAGATTGAGGACATCTGATGAAGAAAATAAATGACTGCAGGAGAGTATTTCTAAACTTCCTGGTGGACCATTTTCAAAAATAAACATTTAGCTCAGATTTGGGCTCCATTCACCCAATGCCAGGAAAATGGCCTCCTCTAAATAAAATAAAAAAGTTGATCAAGTTTATTGCAGACCTCAGGAATACGAAGACAACAGGCCAGCTGACTCTATGTGGAAGACTAGTGATTTTGTTGTTTATTTGCATGACAACAAGTCACAGTCTGCCTCACAGCGCCCAGCAATCTCACCGCCACAGAAAACGATGGAAAGGAAATATTCCAGAGGACAGGAATCTTCACAACGTGTGATCAAAATGTAACGTTCTCCACTAAAAATGAGCCTTCTCACTCTGAGATATGCATTGCTGCCTGCTTGCTATTTCCACCTGAGAAGAAATAGATAGCTACAGGTTTAGTGTGTGAGGTATTTGGTGCCTTAGGGCGGCAACTTTAACCCTTTATTGTGTTTGAATTGAATAAATGGCATTTTTGTACATGTTTTCTTGATTTTTTATGCTCAGAACTAAAACAAATATGTGTTTTTTCTTTTTAATCAAGTTAACAATATATATTGCATATGGATGTTTCCTATTTACCACACTCAAGCCTACTTTCTGCTATTATTATCCATTTGCAACACAGCTAAATGAGACAGAGGAGGGAAATACTGTATATCTCATCTTAACTAGTTTATATGTTTATATAGAGACCTTTGTGTTTTCCATTAGACTGAGCCAATCTTCTTGCTTAACAACTTTACCCCCTTAATGACCAGGCTATTTTTTGCAATACGGCACTATGTTACTTTTAGACCCCTTTCACACGAGCCGCCTAGGGCGTCAGCGGTAAAGCGACGATATTCGGCCGCTAGCAGGGCGGTTTTAACCCTCTGCTAGTGGCCGGAAAGGGGTTAAGTCTGCGGCGTTTTGCCAGTGGATTTGCCGGCAGTATCGCATCGCTGTCCCATTGATTTCAATGGGAAGGAGCAGTGGAGGAGCAGTGAGTTCACCGCTTCAAAGAAGCTGCAGGCAGGACTTTTTCTGACGCCCTGCCAGCGCACCGCTCCAGTGTGAAAGCACTCAGGCTTTTACACTGGAGCCGCTTTTTTCAGGCGATATGCAGGCGCTATTTTTAGTGAGGTAGCACCTGAAAAACGCCTGCAGTGTGAAAGGGGTCTAACTGACAATTGCGTGGTCATGCAACACTGTACCCAAATAAAATTGATGTCCTTTTTTCCCAACAAATAGAGCTTTCTTTTGGTGGTATTTGATCACCTCTGCGGTTTTTATTTTTTGCACTTTAACCGATTCCTGACCAGCGCACGCCGATATATGTCGGCAGAATGACGCTGGTGGGCAAAAGGGCATATAGGTACGCCCACAGTCGCGTTCTCCGTGACTGCGGGTCCCACGGACTCGATGTACGCCGGGTGCCCTCGATCGTGTCAGGGAGAGGTAAACAAAGCATTTCCCCGTTCTACCTAGTGACAGGACAGAGATCACTGCTCCCTGTCATCGGGAGCAGTGATCGCTGTCATGTGTGTTGTAGCCCCCCCCCCCCACAGTTAGAATGACTCCCTAGGACACACTTAACCCCTTCCTCGCCCCATAGTAGTTAACCCCTTCACTGCCAGTGTCATTTACACAGTAATCAATGCATTTTTATAGCACGGATCGCTGTATAAAAGCCAATGGTCCCAAAATAGTGTCAAAAATGTCCGATGTGTCCGCCATAATGTCGCAGTCCCGATAAAAAGCGCAGATCACTGCCAATACTAATAAAAAAAAAAAAATGCAATAAAACTATCCCCTATTTTGTAGACGCTATAACTTTTGCGCAAACCAATCAATATACGCTTATTGCGATTTTTTTTTACCAACAATATGTAGAAGAATACATATCGGCCTAAACTGAGGGAAACAATTGTTTTTTTTATATATTTTTGGGGGATATTTATATAGTAAAAAGTAAAACATTCGTGGTGATCAAATACCACCAAAAGAAAGCTCTATTTGTGGGGAAAAAAGGACGTCAATTTTGTTTGGGTACAACGCAATTCTCAGTTAAAGCGACACAGTGCCAAAGCGCAATAAGTGCTCTGGTCAGGAAGTGGGTAAATCCTTCCGGGGCTGAAGTGGTTAAACAAAAAAGGCCGACAATTTTGAAAACAATGTTTTTTACTTTCGGCTATAATACATATCCAAAAAAAATAAAAAATAAATGTAAAAATACAAATTTCTTCATCAATTTAGGCCAATATATATTCTTCTACAAATTTTTGGTAAAAAAAAAAGTCCAGATAAGCGTATATTGATTGGTTGGCACAAAAGTTATAGCGTCTACAAACTATGGGATTTTTTTATGGACTTTTCTTTTTTTTTATTGTTTTTACTGTTAAAGGCGGCGATCAGCGATTTTTAGCAGGACTGCGACATTGCGGTGGACCAAATCTGACCTTAAGTGACACTTTTTGGGGACCAGTGACACCAATACAGTGATCAGTGCTAAAAAAAACAAAAAAAATGATCACTGTATAAATGACACTGGCAGGGAAGGGGTTAACGTCAGGGGTGCTCAAAGGGTTAATTGTGTTCCCTCAGTGTGTTTTCCAGCGCAGCTTCTCCTTTCCATATCTGTTTGTGTATATCTCGCAATAAGCTGCTACTCCTTGCACTTTTTCTAATCATCAACTGTTAATATTAATTACTTACTAAGCGCGGTTTTCTCCTTTTTTATTTTTGTTTTCTAACTGTGTGAGGGAAGTACTGACAGGAAGAACACAGTCAATTACTAGGAACAGAAGATCTATGTATACTTCCCTGCCAGAACAGGGATCTGCCTTGTTTACATAGGCAGATCCCCGTTCTGCCTCTCTGTGAAACAATCGTGGGTGGCCGGCGGACATTGCCAGACCTGCTGATTGGCTCCCCCTCTGTGCAGCGGGCACATGTGTGCACCCACAGTAGACATGTGCAATTTGTTTTGTTTTTTTTTGTTTTTCGTTAAAATTCGTTATATTTGTTTATTTGTTATCGTACGAATGAACGAACGATTCGCTAAAAATGTTAACGAATAACGAATGTTCGAATCGAACGAATCCGAAAAACAACGAAAATTCGAATTGACAAAATTAGAAACAACGCAACTACGAAAGAATAAAATCCGAAAAACGAAAACAAGAACAACAAAAATCAAAATGAACGAAAAAATTCGTACATTCGTAACTTTTTTTTTTGTTGAATTGGTAATTTTCCGTGTCTCTTACAATGGCGCTGCTTAACGTGCTTCGAATGGATTGAACGAAAAAATTTGTACATTCGTAATTTTTTTTTTTTTTTTTCGATTCGTAATTTTCCGTGTCTCTTACAATGGCGCTGCTTAACGTGCTTCGAATGGATTGAACGAAAAAATTCGTACATGCGTAACTTTTTTTTTCGATTCGGAATTTTCCGTGTCTCTTAAAATGTAATAATAGCATACACATTACATAAAATTATTGAATTATGCTCCGATTACGAATCTACGAAAACAATGTTAGGAAAGTTTGAATAAATCAATCTAACGAAAGTACGAATGTAACTAAATCTACGAAAATGCGAATGCGTACGAATTTCGAATAAACGAAAATTAAACTAACGGAAAAACGAATCAACGAAAAAATAACTCTTACGAATTTACGAATCGTTACGAATACGAACACCGACGACTTACGAATTTACGAATCGTTACGAATCAACGGAAACGAAAGAAACGAAACGAAAATAAACAAATTTTTCTATTGTGCACATGTCTAACCCACAGTATCGATTGCATGAAACGACATACAGGTAAGTTGTTTTGCGCAATAGAGCCGCCCTGCCGCAATATATATGCGGTGGGTGGTCTTTAAGTGGTTATCTAGGCTTTATGAACCAGTTAAACCAGTTGATTAGCATTTGCATAGAGGAAGCAGAGCTTCTGAATTATACATGGTAGCTAAAAAAAATGCATTATTCCACATATTAATGCTATAAAAAAAATCACTAAAATAACCATGGCAGCGCACTATTTGCCATAGCGACCCTAAAATGTTCACTTTGTTTTTCTCTTGCAAAGCAAGTATTGATCTTCGTACATTTGTCTCTTAAATCTAAAAACTATCTATACTGCCCCCAAAGCTGCCAGATCTTTTATGTTTCAACAGTCATTTTCCATGGTTGGTGTGAATCTGACTACGAGGGAAATACAGATAGTATAACAAAAAATCTACACTGTGATGTGGAGCCATTGTGAGTCATCAATACAAAACCTGACTTGTAACAATTTAGAAAGTATTTCAGAAATATTCTGATGTCCTTGATAGCGTGAATAGATATTTGTGCTAGTCCTTTGTGTTTTCTGCTTAGCACTGGGAGGAATATATCTCTGAAATTATTTCTTTCAGTGGTCAACTATATATATATATATATATATATATAGCCTATTAATAAAAGGATTGGTGGTAGGCAGATTCTTATTTGAAAGCCCAGCATGCTCTGCAGACAATACATTTTGGAATTTCCCTGTAAGAATATTTACCTATAAAATAAAAACTTCCTACAACTAATACAAAATGATAAAAAGATCAGTTTATAAACTTGTAACATTTAAAAATTAAGATTGGCCAACAAGCATTTTCATGTATTTTTTAACCACTTGCCGACCGCCGCACACAGATGTACGTCGGCAGAATGGCACAGGCAGGCAAATGGGCGTACCTGTACATCCCTTTAAATTTGCCGCCTATTGGGCGCGCGCCCGCCACAGGAGCATGCCCGTGGGTCCCGGGATCTCAATGTTCGCCGGCGGCCCGTGATTGCCTATATAAAGAGGGCACTTCCCTGCTCTGCCTTGTGACATAACAGATATCCACATCTCCCTGTCATCGGGAGCAGTGATCACTGTCATGTCAGTGGAAGCCCATCCCCCCCACAGTTAGAACACCTACCTAGGACACACTTGACCCCTTGATCGCCCCCTAGTGTTTAACCTCTTCCCTGCCAGTGTAATTTACACAGTAATCAGTTCATTTTAACCGCTTCCCGTCTGCCTCCTGTAGATATATGTCTACAGAATGACACGGCTAGGCAAAGGCACGTATATATACGTCCCCTTTAATTGCCTAGCTGTGGGGTCACGCGCGCGGTCGGGAGCTCCGTGACCACGGCCGCGGGACCAGCGGACCCGATCGCCGCTGGTGTCCCGCGATCGGGTCACAGAGCTGAAGAACGGGGAGAGGTCTGTGTAAACAAACCTCTCCCCGCGCTTCCTACACTGCCTGTCACTGATCATCGGGAAAGCCGATCAATGATGTCAGACGTACAGCCACGCCCCCCTACTGTGTAAAAAAAAACAACACGTCACACTTAGCCCCTCCCCGCCCCCTAGTGGTTAACTCCTTCATTGCCACTGTCATTTACATAGGAATCAATGCATTTAAATAGCACTGATTTCTATATAAATGACAATGGTCCCAAAAATGTGTCAAAACTGTCCGATGTGTCCGCCATAATGTCGCAGTCACAATAAAAATCGCTGATCACCACCATTACTAGTAAAAAAAAAAAAATTAATAAAAATGCTATAAAACTATCCCATATTTTGTAAACGCTATAACTTTTGCGCAAACAAATCAATAATCGCTAATTGCGATTTTTTTTTACCAAAAATATGTAGAAGAATACGTATCGGCCTAAACTGAGGAAAAAATAGTTTTTTTATATATTTTTTGGGGATATTTATTTTAGCAAAAAGTAAAAAATATAGCATTTTTTTCAAAATTGTCGCTCTATTTTTGTTTATAGCGCAAAAAATAAAATCCGCAGGGGCGATCAAATACCACCAAAAGAAAGCTCTATTTGTGGGAAAAAAAGGACACCAATTTTGTTTGGGAGCCACGTCGCACGACCGCGCAATTGTCAGTTAAAGTGACGCAGTGCCGAATCGCAAAAAGGGGCCTGGTCCTTTGGCTGCCAATTGGTCCGGGGCTGAAGTGGTTAATATGTATACATGACAATGGTCCCATGTGTCCGATGTGTGACCGCCATAATGTCGCAGTCACGATAAAATTCGCAGATCGCCTCCATTACTGGTTTTAAAAAAAAAAATTAACAAAAATGCCATAAATCTATCCCCTATTTTGTAGACGCTATAATTTTTGCACAAACTAATCAATATACGCTTATTGTGATTTTTTTTTTTTTACCAAAAATATGTAGAAGAATACATATTGGCCTAAACTGAGAAAGAAATTAGTTTTTTTATATATTTTTTGGGGATATTTATTGTAGCAAAAAATATTGCATTTTTTTCGAAATTTCCGCGCTTTTTTGTTTATAGCGCAAAAAATAAAAACTGCAGAGGTGATCAAATACCACCAAAAGAAAGCTCTATTTGTGGGCAAAAAGGATGTCAATTTTGTTTGGGTACAACGTTTCACATCCGCGCAAATGTCCGCTAAAACGACGCAGTGCCAAATCGCAAAAAATGCTCTGGCCAGGAAGGGGGTAAAATCTTCTGGGGCTGAAGTGGTTAAAAGATAAATAAATAAAGTAAAATTTCAGTAGGGAGCTCCCCCCGGCTCTGCAGCATCATACTAATTGTATCTCAGTAACTCTGTGTGGTTGAGATCTGTGTAAGCACTGCGTAGCTTGTCAGGTCTCTCTATTGCGTAAGTTCCAATCAGAATTGTGTACTTGATCTACATCATCCAATGCAGGGCTATTGTTCTTGATAACATCAAGATCCTAGACCAGTGATGGCAAACTTTGGCACCCCAGATGTTTTGGAACTACATTTGTCATGATGCTTAACTACACTGCAGAGTGCATGAGCATCATGGGAAATGTAGTTCCAAAACATCTGGGGTGCCAAGGTTCTCCATCTCTGCCCTAGACCTTTGGAGCATAGGGGAAATCAAGCTGCAGAAACCAGTCGAGCTGCAGGGAGGAGTGGAGGTGCATGTAAGTAAATCTCTTTTTGTTCCCCTAGATAAGATGAGCAATTAGCCCTTGCAGTTTTTAGTCGGCTGGAGTTAGGAATAACATTTTAGCCAACAGGACTGTTCAAAACTGGAGGTAATGCATGTCTAAATTCATGGCTATGAAGGCTACCTACTTCAAGTTGCACATTGAGGTCTACAGTTAGATGAGCCAAAACCCAACTGACTGCCAATCAAACACAGTTCCTTTGAGTTAAAGCGGTTCTGCACTGTCTTTATGTTTTTTTTTTTTTTTTTTACTGCAATGCAATGGCTTATGCAATGCAGTTTAGGTACTCACGTGTCCTTTAATGAAAACCGGCAGCAGCTTCTTTCAAAAAGATTGATGATTTGTAGAAATTTTTTCCTGCTGGGGGCCATCTTGCCTGTGGGCATTTGAACCCACACAGGCACTTTAGGTGGCCCAGCATGCACCGCCGTTACTGCGCCGATCTCGCTCGTGCAGTGCAGCTCACGTTCTCCGAAATCTCGCGAGATGTCGGCACATCTGCCGACATCTCGCGAGATTTCGGAAGATGTGGCCGACATCTCGCGAGATTTCGGAAGATGTGGCCGACATCTCGGGAGATTTCGGAAGATGTGGCCGACATCTCGCGAGATTTCGGAAGATGTGGCCGAAATCTCGCGAGATTTCGGAAGATGTCCGCACTGACTCCTGGGAACAATGACACCAGATCCCAGTAGACAGTGCGGCCTGACGACGATCGACGCAGAGACCCCGCCCACCGCCGCAGAGACAGAGGACAGGAAGTCAGCGATTATCAAGGTAAGTGAAAAAAAAAAAACACATTTCATTTAGTACTCTTTGCCTGATTTGGAAGGCAAAGAGATTTTCTAAATGAAATGTGTGCAGAACCGCTTTAACAGCACCCTCAGGACAGAAGCCTATAGAAAAACATTACATAATGTTAGAGTCTCACTACGTGATAAATAAATTAAAGGAAATTGTTATTACCTATGCATATAATTTAATCAATATATGTAGATATATTGTGAAATAAGCTAAAAAATTATTATATGGTTTCCAACTATTATTTTTTTTCTGATTGCCTATTAAGCTAAAAGTAGCCAGGCTTTGCTGCGTATATTTAGATTTGCATTTTTTTTTTTTTTGCTACAATATGTTTTAGAAAGGCCGCTTTCTTTATAAATATCACTAATCCTTAATTAGTCATTCATTATTGCAGCACTTACATGAAAATCTCTTTTTAAGGGTTTCTATGGTTACCTTGGTCAAAAATTCAGTCTATTTGCCATGCAGGGGAGATTTATTTATATATTTAACTCATTTATATAGCACTGGCACTTTTTCCACAGCTCTTTACTATGACCATTGAACTGTTCAACTCTTAGCCCCCGTACACACGGTCGGAAACTCCGACCACAAAATCCATTGGATTTTTTCCGATGAATTTTGTCCGACACTGGTGTTTTGTATACACACGGTCGAACAAAGTTGTCGGAAAATCTGATCATTCCGAACGCGATGACGTTCGTTGCGTAGGACAGAACTACGTAGAGGCTAGTAGCCAATAGCTTTGGTCTCGTAATTTGATCTAAGCATGCGTGGCACTTTGTCCGTCGGAATTCTTGACACACGATCGGAAAAAGGCTGATTGGGTTTTGTTGTCGGAAAATTTGAGATCCTGCTCTCAAAATTTTTTCCATCAGAAAAAACCCGCTAGAGCCCACACACGATCGGATTTTCCGACAACATAATCCGATCAGACTTTTTCCATCGGAATATCCGACCGTGTGTACGGGGCAATAGTATGCTGCGTACACACGATTGGAATTTTAGTCGGAAAAACCTTGGATAGTTTTTCCGACGGAATTCTGCTCAAGGTTGGCTTGGATACACACGGTACACACAAAAGTTCTCTGAACTTTCGACCTTCAAGAACGTTAAACTCGTACAACTCGTACGACGGCACTAGAAAAGGGAAGTTCCATACGAATCGATAATTCTAAGCGTGCGTGTTTTTTGCGCGTTTTTGGATACAGACGAACGGAATTTCCAATAGGAACTTTTTCCAATGGAAAAATAGAGAACCTGATCTCAATCTTTTGCTGCCGGAAATTCCGCCAGCAAAAGTCTGATGGAGCATACACACGGTCGGAATTTCCGACCAAAAGCTCACATTGGACTTTTGCTGGCGGAATTTTCGATCGTGTGTACGGGGCATAAGAAGGTTACTTTCCAATTTCCTTACCACAGTCATCTAAAGGCCTGTTTTAAAGGATTTCAGCAGTGGCAGCTGGTGCTCAAAAAAATCGGGGGGCAAATCCTTGCGTCACTCTTATTTACAAGAATAACCTAACATTCTGATAAATACAATATATCCTTCCCAGTTGGTAGAATACAGGAAATGTTGCCAGAGCTTTTGTTGTGCTGTGTATGGAGGGGAGAGGGGAGAGTAAAGCTCTGGTGACTTCCATCAGCCAATCCTCTGCAAACAAAATGCTGTTTGTTAGTTTTCCTTGCATGGGATTGGGTTTTCTTTACAAAGTGAAATTTCACCACATTCAAAGTGCATGCAAAGTGCAATTTCCCATGCAAAGTGAGCAGCCTATTTGCCTTTAGTAAATCCACCCAGTACCTCTTGGGCTTTCAGCTCTGGTAACATTCTTTTGCAAAAAGAACAATCAAACCCCAAAGCTTTTCCAAGTATGGCTGCAGAAGTTTCATTTTAATTGATTCTACTTTTCACGGGCTTTCCATTTGTCTTTCTGCTCATTACATATTTTACATTGTTTTGTATTATGGTCTATAATGATGTCTGAAAGTGATAAAAAGAAGAATTGTCGGTATTAAACTTTTTAGCTGTATTGTTTTTTTTTTCCCCGTCAGTCATCTTTGTTTCTGATCACCTTAGTTGTTGCTTTTGTCCACATTTAAAGTAAAAGCAACGAGAGGTATGGTTTGAAACTGCCACCAGCATCAGAACCAACGAAAAAGACAGGCAGACAATCTATCTAATCAGACTCGCATTCAGAAGAAAACGACTATTGAACCTAATTCTTGGCGCTCATCAGTGCCTTTCAAAGGGAGAAAATTATAAAGCATTTATGCTGTTTTTTTGTTTTGTATTGGAAAAGTGTGCAAAAAATGGTGCTGTCTCTGTTGTAATCATCGTCATTACTGCAGCACACACTTGACCTCGTCTTTGCAGACTGCTTTATTTATTTTTCATGGAACTGCAAGTAAAAAATGAAGACTGGAGCATGCTGTGAACTTATTTTGGCACCTAAAAAATACGTGTCTGCTGTGAGCCTTTTGCCAATTTGTGCTTTATTGTATCCACTATTAAAGATGTATTTTCTTGCTTGTATTTTTTTTTTCTTAAATTTCTTTCTTTCTTTCTTCTTGCTGACGAGACCTTGATAAAGTCTTAATGACAATGTGAGCATGCAATTTGTGTGTTTTATAAATTATTTGTTTTTGTTTGTTTGCGTAAAATTTTATTTCACAATGGAACGGGTGAGTCTGAAGCCACATAAATGTATAAATAAAGATAAATAAAAGGCTTTTTAAACCATTTACTTTGTTTCATTTATAGCTAAACAATAGGCACTAAAACAGATAAATCACTATCAGTCTGCGCTGTGAAGTAGAAAAAAAAACACAAAACAATAATAATCCATTTAAAAATAATACAACGTTCATAAATTGGTATCACTGCTGCCACAATAAGTACAAGAAAGCGATTTAAACATACAATTATAAAAAAATGGGTACCAATGTGAACCGCAAAATAAAATATATGTGAAAGTTCTAGAAAATTTAAAGTCCAAGAAAATGTATACATATAAGTCCACCCTGTGCTTCAAAAGAGTTCAATAAAACAATTTTCATGGAATGATCTTCCACAATCCACTCCAGTGAAGATGCTACAAAACAATCTCTGTGTATTGCACCCTGTGATAATGTTCTTTACCATTCCCCACAGGCTGAGACACCAGAACATCATGTCTCCCATATTATAAATCGGCATGTAAGGCTTTATATATGCAGTCACAGATCTTCTGATGGCCCAGGATCCCTGTACGCCAAGCCTCCTTCCAACACCAGGCTCACTCACACGGGATATAGGAAAAAAATTTATAAATTATTATATATATATATATATATATATATATATATATATATATATATATATATATATATATATATATATATATATATATATATATATACACACCACTGATGGTGAAGCTTGGCACCCCAGATGTTTTGGAACTACATTTCCCATGATGGTCATGTACTCTGCAGTGTAGTTAAGCATCATGGGAAATGTTGTTCCAAAACATCTGGGGTGCCAAGCTTCACCATCACTGATATATACAGTATATGTTATGTTTCTTGAGAAAGATGGACTGAGCTTCATGGAAACGTTGCCAATAAAAACACTGCTGCTGCCTCTAAACCAGTTTTTTATTTATATGTATTTCCTTGTGGGTGACCACCTGGGCATTTACTTAAAGCATAGAGTGCCGTGGCTACCCTTGGAACTGTCCACATGCGGTATTGCATGCAATAGACGTCAATGCTGAACAAATTATCTTTGTTTCCTTTGATTTCTATGGGGAAACTCGCTTTGATATGCAAGTGCTTTGAACGGATTATGCTCGTAATCCAAGGTTGCACTGTATATGTTTGCCTGTGATTGTGCTTCAAAAGGGCAACAATAAGGGCAGCACAGTGGTGTAGTGGTTAGCACTTTCATCTAGCAGTAATAGGGTCGCTGGTTCGAATCCCGACCACGACACCTTCTGCCTGGAGTTTGCATGTTCTCCCTATGCCTGCGTGGGTTTCCTCCGGGTACTCTGGTTTCCTCCCACACTCCAAAGACATGCTGGTAGGTTAATTAGATCCTGTCGATAAAATTGGCCAAGTATGTGTTTGTAAGCGTGTCGGGACCCCACAGTGCAAGGACCCCGCTATACCACAGATGGACACCAGTGGCAAAAAAAGCACTCTGAGGCAATTCAGTTCGCATAGGTAGCGCTATACAAGTCATTTGTTCATTCATTTATGCTTTGAAGTCTGAAGCTGCTGACAAGTCTGAAACTTTGGCAGGCAATAAGGTAAAAAGGAGTAGCCACGGTGTAAAGCACAGCTTGTAGAAGTCCTATAGGTAAAAAAAAAGTCCTAATTACTGTAAAAATGTAAATATGGTTAGTCTATAACATTTCTAGGAAGAAAGATCCTATCCAATCTTTGTTTCATTCGTTTCCTAGCAAAGAGGTTGCTAACTGTCAAAAAAGCATTCCTAATGTTAGGCTCGGTTCACACTATAGTGGGTGTTTTTTTGGGAGGGTTTGCGTTTCGAAGCGTTTCTGCTCTTCACGCATAGGGCAGCCTATTAGCTTAAATGGGCTGCCCTGCGCATGACAATGGTCCCAAAGAAGCTCCATAGCTTGTTTTGGAGTGGAGTGTAGCACGTTTTTACCACAAGGTTTGGCATGTTTGTAGTGCATTTGGCGCTCACTCACCAATGGTTTTTGCATCCTAGCAACATATGAGAATGTGGGGATTGCTAACTGGAAGTTTTTAGGCCAGGCTTCCAAGGGGGCCCAAATGGCCTACATGTACATGGAGATCCAAGTAGACTCTGGGTGAGAGGGTGTGGTGCTTACTTAAAGCCCTTTCTGAGTCAGCTAACATAGATGAAATGTTCTCCATAGGCTCAGACATAGTAGCAGATAATTCCTTGCTGGGAAGGAGGCATGCTTGAAGTATCAAAGACTACTCTGAAGAGTATGCAAGGGGACAGTGATTCAGGCTATCAGTGTCAGAAAATTTTGAAGATACACTGCAAGCCATCAACTGTTAGTGGATCATAAGCTGCACTTATAATCTGCCCTACTGAGTATGCAAGTCCGAGATATTCCACACTAGGTACTCACAAAACAGGGCTGTAGCAGGAAAGGTTAATGCTGGGCTTTGACTATGGATGGGCCTTAGGTTAAAACCACAAAATTGCTGCTCATGGTTGGGTGTTTGGTCATTTGCTGAGACCCAAAGCTGCATGGGAAAATCATATTTGGTAGCATTATTACTAATCACGGGTACCATCTTCCTAACAACCATACTCATCCTTTCCACCCAATCAGCTGTAAAGGGGGATGGGATGGGTGGCTAACATCACTGACGAGAGAAAGAGAGAAAGAGAGAGAGAGAGAGAAAGAGAGAAAGAGAGAGAGAGAATCCATGATGCTGCAAATCCACATAGGTGTTCAGTAGTGAAATGACAACCTCAGCCTGGGCTCCCACGAGGCCATGCCCCAACGCGTTTCGCTCTGTCCTTCGGAGCTGGATGGAGAAACCATGTACGTGTGGAAAAAGAGCATCATGGGCAGTTACTAATGAGAACTAGCAGGATACGGCCATATTTTTCAATGACATAAGCAACCATGCCTGGCCCTTTTTTGACACTGAAGGATCCGGTATGGGACTTAAGAGGGATCCAAAACAATTTTTTTAAATAGTTTTCCTTGTGTGGGGTCCCTCTTAACATCCTGACCAGATCTTCCAAGATTAAGGGTCTAGTATGTATTTTTGAGAGAACCCCCCCACTGTTTTTACTTTTTGTGTGGGGTCCCCCATCAATATTTATACAAGACCTTCACCTAGGATAAATGTCTGGTATAGATAAAGGGGATCCCAAGCCATTTGTTTACAAACAGAACAAAGAGGCTGGCAGTAGTCATTTAATGGCAATTTAAACATTGTTTTTTTTTTTTCTCTGTAAATAATAGTTTTGCTCCAGTAGGTTGCATACAGATGCACCATCTCACAGGCTGGTTAAGGGCCCCCCTAACATGTTATTTAAAGGCATTTTGCATATTTAATGTTGCTCATTAAGAATTATTAAAATCACTGCTTCCTGCCAAATGTAATCAATATTCATTTGCTTTGATACATGCTCCCCCCACAGCACACATATACACAGAACCAACATCCTCCTGATAGCTGGGGGGGTTAATTGTAGAGAGACAGAAGAGGTAGCAGAGAAAAGAGATGAACTAGCGGAAGTAAAGCAAGTGATTTGGACTAAAAGCAAGAGTAGAATTAAAAGACAAGTACAGCCAAAGCACGTCTGAGTGTAATGCCGCGTACACACGGTCGGAATTCTCGTTGGAAAAATCTCTGATGGTTTTCCCGTCGGAATTCCGACGGAATTTCGCTCAAACTATCTTGCCTACACACGGTCACACCAAATTCCGACGGTCTGTAACACAGCGGCATAAAACACGTTCGACAGCACTATAAAAGGGAAGTTTAATGCTTCCGAGAATGCGTTGAATTGTTTCCGAGCATGCGTCGAATTGTTTCCGATCATGCGTCGGAATTTTGCGTGTCAGAATTGCATACACACGGTCGGAAAATCGGATAGAAAGGTTTTCCGTCAGAAAAATTGAGAACAGGTTCTCAATCCAAAGTCCGTCGGAAATTCCGACATAAAAAGACCGATGGGCATACACACGGTCGGAAAATCCATTGAAAAGCTCCCATCGGACTGTTTCCATCAGAGTCTACCTGCATATCTTTGGAGTGTGAGGTGAAATGCAAGCCCAAGTGGAACACGCAAGCTCCATGCAGATAGTGGCTGTCATGAAAGGAGCCTGAACACAGGCATCCAACACAAGTGAACAGATCGATGGGCTGCACTAAAGGAATCAGGCTCCAAAGGTAGTGATAAGATAAATATTTATTAATAATAAAGACACACGTGAACACAGCAAACACAAACAAGCAAGAACACAAATAACACAGCAAACCCCCAAGCCCTAATCTAACTAACTAACTATACACACAAGGCAATAGAACATATATATACATGTATATACAAGGCAGGGAGGAGAGACAAGGGGGGAAACAGGAAGCAAGGGAACATCAAGGCAGGAATCAGGGGACGGGTCTCAGGAACCAGGTAAAGGGGGACAGCATCCAGGACAGGGCAGGAAGGGAATAAAGGGTCAGATTGCAGGTACAGGTTACAGGTCCAGGATCAGGTTACAGCACAGGCAAGACAAGGCTACAGAACGGAATACTGAAGCACTGAGCTTCAGTGAGGGACAGGCTTATATAGTCTCAGCAGTTCAACAGGTGCCGCCTGATTCCTGGCATGTCCATCTGCTGGGAGACCCCCGCTGGTGGCCACCAGAACTGCACCCTTTGATGTTGAAGGAAGTAGTGACACCACCAGGCGATCCAGGTAATAACACCATTCCTGACAATGTCCATCGGCTGGGAGACCCCTGCTGGTGGCCACCAGAACTGCACCCTTTGATGCCAAAGGAAACAGTGACACCAGCAGGCGATCCAGGTAACAGCACCGTTCCTGACAGTGGCCTAGCTGGGATTTGAGCCAAGGACCCCAGTGCTACAAAGTGGAAGTATTAACAACTTAGCCACTCTGCCAACCAAATACCTTTTTTATTAGGCAAGTCTCATCTTAAATGACTTTCAGACAGCTACAACAGCACAAAACACAATATTCATCATGCTGATGTGCAATAGACATCATTGGGTGTATCTTATAATGGATTACAAATTCCAGGAAGGTATCCAGACACATTTTTACAGCAATTTTACAGGCCATGTGATTCCTAGCAGCCCAATATAGGACAGATAAAAACAATTTGTATAACTGGAACTACTGTACACTTAAAGGGTATATAATAGCTTGAGTGTTACTTGAGACTGAAACTGGTGCCAACATCCTGGACGTTATGCATAAACAGAAAACATGCACCCACTCAAAATACAACCCTCTATTAAAAAGTCAAATTTTATTGTTGTCACATTAAAATGAAAAAAAAAAAAAAAAACATAAGCTGAACATTTATCAATACTATTATACTCTCATGGACATAAACATATTCATGTAAGACACTCAATGATCAACATATTGGGCCCTAACAAAACCACTATAAATACCCAACACGTTTTGAGTTTTCCTCTTCTTCAGGGGCAAATTAAACAATAAATATCAAAGACAGAATACATGAAATCATACATTAAATGTAACACAGTGTTTAAAAAACTATATTTAAATAGGTAATTTACAAAGTTGATGAGAGATATGTTATCAGTGAGTCCTTTCTCAACCGTTTCAACACAGGGGAACCCTTGAAATATGTGTACAGTCTCAGGGAACCCTGATAAAAACCCTGATAAAAATGACTATATCTACAACTCATAATACATTAGTGTGATGGTTAGTGGGAAGAATGCTCCTTACACTTGTGGTCAATGGGAGGAATTACCTCTTTACAGATAGGTAAAAAGATCAATGGTTTCAGCCGAAACTTGTCTGAGGCCCAAATATTGCTAATTTCTCAAAAAAACCCTAGCAATATTTGGAGGAACCGTAGGGTTTCATGAAACACTAGTTGAGAAACCCTGGTCTAAACCAATCCCAAAAACCTAGTTTGTTTAGTCCTCTAGTAGTCAGACCCAAAAGGGAAAGGGGCACAAGCGCACACAGAGACCAAAGGACCAACCGGGACAATAAAGAAAACTCAGCATAGTCATAGAGAAAAACAATTCTACATTATGTGTTCTAGTATATTTAACCCCCTCCCCCAATAAAAATAGTGCAAAAAACGAACTTAAACCCTTGGTAGAGCTGGGTCCATCCCGGGGTAATGCTGACTGCAACCCTCCATGAGGAGGAGGAGCGAGGAGGACAGCAGCAACCATACCCTGGGACAGACCCCTTAAATATAGATGATACAGAAAGAGAGGCGAACTATCATCACGCACCTCGCCGACCAGAATGTGACCCAAAAAAAAACATAAAGATAAGGGAGAGGGAATGCTGTCCTTTATAGGATCTCCTGCCATGCATTCGCAGAGCAACCATTTTTCGACCTCCAACAGTGGTAACGTCACTGCTCATAATCGCTTTGTGCTGCCACCTCGCATGTGCCGCGATGTCACTGCTGTTGAAGGTTGGCAGTGGTTGCTCTGCACAGTGCAGGAGATCCTTTAAATGGCAGCAGACCCTCTTCCTATTCTTCATGGGTACTTTTTGGGAGACAATCTGGACGGCAACAGTACCGCCTGCCAGTGCCACCTGCCAGTGCACACAGTGCCACGAATCAGTGCCCACCAGTACATAAGTGTCAGCAATCAGTGCCACCTATCAATGCCCACCAGTGCCACCTATCAATGCCCACCAGTGGTGCCAAGCAGTGCCTCATCAGTGCCACCAGCAGTGCTGCCTATCAGTGTCACCTACCAGTGCCCATCACTGCCATCCATCAGGGCCCATCACTGCCACCCATTAGTGCCAGCTATCAGTGCCACCTATTAGTGCCCTTCAGTGCCACCTATCAATGCCCTTCAGTGCCGCCCATCAGTGCAACCTCTCAGTGCCCACCAATGCCACCTATCAGTGCCCATCAGTGCAGCCTATCAGTGCCTATCAGTGTAGCCTCATCAGCGTACATCAATGAAGGAGAAAAATTACCTGTTTGCAAAATTTATTTTAAAAATGTTTTTGTATTTTTTTTTTTTTATTCAGTCTTTTTAATTTTTTTTAACAAAAAATAAAAAACCACCAAAAGAAAGCTCTATTTGTGGGAAGAAAATTATAAAAATGGAATTTAGGTACAGTGTTGTATGACCGCGCAATTGTCATTCAAAGAGTGACAATGCTAAAAGCTGAAAATTGGTCTCGGCAGGAGGAGGGTTTAGGTGCCCAGTAAGCAAGTGGTTAAAAGAAACAGGTGCACTAATCTATAAGAATATTCACAGTGGAAAAATATACATGACAAAAATGTAAGGGCATAAAGTCCACTCCTACAAAAACAAGTGTATAAAAATGAATTAAAAAATTGCTAAAATGACTCATAATGTGAAAAATATACGATTCAGTTCATAAAAGGTGCATAAAAAAAGTACATAAAAAAAGTGCATAAAAAAAATGTCCACCTGGCAAACCCTTATACAAAAGGGAATTAAGTGAACCAAATATGTGAAAACTTCAGTGCTCTTCAAGAAAATTAGGTGAACCAAATAAAAGGGAACTTCAGTGCTCTTCAAAACAGAAAGACTTTAAATTCCCATCACCACATAGATTCCCTTCTTACCAGATAGCAGTAGTTTCAAGCATTGGATAATAATCCTACCATGCTCCAAAGAACTGGCCTGTAAAATGGACCAAATTGCAGATAGCAGCGGTATTAGACACTGGACTATGATCCCATCAGTCTCCAACACCTTAAGCTGTAAAAATAGACTTGGTCTTTCAATGGACACAGGAATCACTGTATCTTTGGAAGAGCTGATATCCAATCTAGCAGCTCAAGGATAAATCACAGAGCATAAAAGAAGAAGAGGATAGCCTCACAGTGCAATATGTTTCAACACAAGGGTTTATTAAAACAGCACACTAAAAACTTACATCAAGACAGCCAAACATCAGCAAAAATAAATGCACATAAAAAACAGAGCGGTGGTTGGCACCAGCCAGCTCAAATGGTTAGACGTCTCACAATGAGCTCCACCTGACTAGTTTTCCCATAATAGGCTTCAGCTGGGAAAGAAGACTCATCCAAGATGTCTGCTAATAGCATATAAATACAAAAGGATGTGGGTGACACCGGAAGTTGAATTGATCTATACATCCTTTTGGTGTCACCTAGATGGGAAATTGTAAATAAGAGTAAAAATATGCTATGCCACCAAAATGTAACCAATACTTATTAGGTATTAGGTGTGTATAAAGGTAAAAACAAATAATTAAACAAGATTACCAAACAATTAATAAGATTAAAACAATCTCCTTCCAAAATATTTTTTTTTATTTTTTAATATGTTCAGTATGTAGAGATCAACTCATTCATCATTTGCAGATATGTATACCTATTAAAAAGTCATCATAAACCCAATGTATTGGTAGGTAGAACTGAACATAATATAACATAACCCAGTATGACAAGTAGGCATAATATCTATAAAATATTAAAAGAGAACCCTTCGCCGAGTGAGCAGTAGTATAGATAATATTATAAAAGGGATACTAAAAAAAAACTAAAAAAATCTAACACTAGCACGAATAGAAAAAAAAAGATCAGCTATTATCAATGAAACAATTAATTCCCCATTCTATGTTCATTCCCAAGGGTCTATAAGTATGTAAATGAAAACGCCAATGGGTTTCACAACGGGATATAGATTTTTCCATATTGCTCCCCCTCCAATGGGGTGTGAATTTCTCAATGCCTCTGACCTGCAATAAAGCCAGATCTCTATTAAGGTAATCACGAAAATGCTTGGACACACTGTGCCCTTTAAAGACTTTCCTGATATCCGCAAGATGTTCTGCTATCCTCACTTTAAGTGCCCGCGTGGTCCTCCTAATATATTGAAACCCGCATGGTCATCTCAGGAGGTATATGACACCTACTGTTCCACATGTAATTTATGGGAAAGGTGCATTTGGTAGTATGAGATGTAAAGGAAGCAGTCCTCATAGTTTTTGAATCCTTACACTTTACACCTTCTACATGGATAAAAGCCTTTTAGATTCCCAAACATTCTGATTTTGGGTAACACCGCCATGGAACTAGGAGCTACCAAATCTTTCAAGTTTTGGGTTCTTCTAAAAATGGCATTCGGTCGATCAGGGAAAGCTTGACCCAACTTATTATTTCCCTTCGGGACCTTCCAGTGTTTTGTCAAAATTTTATTAACCCATTTATACTGGGAAGAAAAAGTGGTCAAAAAGGACCATTCAAATTTATTAGAAACATTAACTTTTTTGTCTCTAGGGACCAAGAGCGAGTTCTTATCCCGAGTTGATATTCTCTGCATTACTGATTCTAGAACGCGACTATCATAACCCTTCTCCACAAAGCGATGTCTCAGAGTGAATGCCTGCAGACAAAAATCATCTAAATTAGAACAATTTAGTCTAATTCATTGAAATTTACTTTTAGGAACTGATTGTAACCAGTTGGGATGATGACAACTCCCAACTGGTATAAAACCAGTTCTATCAGTGGTTTTAAAGAACGTTTTTGTCAGAAGTTTATAGTGTTGCTTGAATAGAGTAACATCCAAAAAGTTGATGGAAGTATCACTCAATTCATGAGTGAACCTAATACCCCAATCGTTATTATTCAGATCACTCATGAAAAGGGAGTTCTCATCCCCCATCCATATAAAAAAGGCATCATCAATGTAACGACACCAAAACCTCAAATTAGGATGCCTATTTGTGAAAATAACCTCATATTCCCATAGATCCATAAACAGATCAGCTAGACTGGGGGCAAATTTTGCCCCATCGCTACGCCAGTCTGCTGTAAATAATAATTCCCTTTATAAATGTAGCGCCGACACTTTTTCAAAGTGTGCGTTATTCTTGTAAATTAATTTTTTCCCAGAACTGTAACTGAGTTTTGGGGTTAATTATTCTAGGTTATGCTTTGGCATCAGTTTGGCTGGGCTGTACTAGAGTTCTGCCTGATCATAGGTAAGGTGAGCACCTGTGACAGGCTGAGAACGCAGTCTGGTTGGACGCATTGGGTACCAATCTTTTCCCGGAGCCAATCAGTGGGCGCGTCTGGCCCCACTATGTATTTCGGGAAGGGGTACTTAAGGTGCTGAAGTCACGTGTGAGTGGTCGGATTCTCCTCATCAGTTCTGGTTCCGGTCCGGACCAGCCCCGTCTGGGGTCTCGGTTCAGGTGTGCATGCTGACCCCGTAAGCCTGGTCATCCTGACCAGTCCCAGAGGCCCTCATGGTCTGGGGTGGGGATTAGGGATGAGCCGAACACCCCCCCGTTCGGCTCGCACCAGAACCCGCGAACGGACCTAAAGTCCGTGCGAGCTTTAGAACCCTATTAGTTATAATGGATGCGAACGTTCGAAATTAAAAGTGCTAATTTTAAAGGCTAATATGCATGTTAATGTCATAAAAAGTGTTTGGGGACCTGGGTCCTGCCCCAGGGGACATGTATCAATGCAAATTTTTTTTTTAAAAACGGCCGTTTTTTCAGGAGCAGTGATTTTAATAATGCTTAAATTGAAACAATAAAAGTGTAATATTCCTTTAAATTTCGTACCTGGGGGGTGTCTATAGTATGCCTGTAAAGGGGCGCATGTTTCCCGTGTTTAGAACTGTCTCTGCGCAAAGTGTCATTTTTGAAAGTAAAAAAGCTATTTAAAATCACTCGCGGCTAATGTTAATTCACGGCTCCCGTAAAACAGAGAACAGTGATTCATTGAAACTCATTCATAAAAAAAAGTCATTGATAAAAAATAAAAAAAATAAAAAAAATGAAAAAAAAAAAAGCGTAGGGGTCCCCCCAAATTCAATAACCAGGCCCTTCAGGTCTGGGATGGATAATTAAGGGGGACCCCAGCCGAAAAAAAAAAAAAAAAAAAAATGGCGTAGGGTCCCCCTCAAAATCCATACCAGACCCTTGAGGTCTGGTATGGATTTTAAGGGGAACCCTAGCCAAAAAAAATGGCGTGAGGTCCCCCTCAAAATCCATACCAGACCCTTATCCAAGCACGCAACCTGGCAGGCCGCAGGAAAAGAGGGGGGGACGAGAGCGGCCCCCCCTCTCGCCTGAACCGTACCAGGCCACATGCCCTCAACATTGGGAGGATGCTTTGGGGGTCTAAGACCCCTAAAGCACCTTGTCCCCATGTTGATGAGGACAAGGGCCTCTTCCCCACAACCCTGGCCGGTGGTTGTGGGGGTCTGTGGGCGGGGGGCTTATCGGAATCTGGAAGCCCCCTTTAACAAGGGGACCCCCAGATCCCGCCCCCCCCTGTGTGAAATGGTAAGGGGGTACAAAAGTACCCCTACCATTTCACCAAAAAAGTGGCAAAAATGGTAAAAATGACAGGAGACAGTCTTTGACAATTCCTTTATTAAAATCTTCTTTCTTCATCCTTCGGATTCTTCATCTTCTCCTTCCTTCATCTTCTTCCATCTTCTTCTTCCATTTTCTTCTTCCTCCGATCCGCTTCTTCTTGCGCTGGTCTTCTCGTCCTTCTCGTCCGGCATCTTCTTCCGTCGGCGTCGGCATCGGTGTCGGTGTCGGTGTCTTCTTGGGCCGCTCCGCGCAATGGGAGGCTCCCGCTGTGTGAGGCTCCGCTCCATCTGACAGGTCTTTTAAAACGGAGGGCACCTGGTGACCCCGCCCCCCTCTGACGTCATGGGGAAAGCCATCATGGAATTCCCCATGACGTCCCTGTGCGTCAGAGGGGGCGGGGTCACCAGGTGCCCTCCATTATAAAAGACCTGTCAGACGGAGCGGAGCCTCACACAGCGGGAGCCTCCCATTGCGCGGAGCGGCCCAAGAAGAGACAGAGACACCGACACCGACACCAACGCCGACGCCGACGGAAGAAGATGCCGGACGAGAAGGACGAGAAGACCAGCGCAAGAAGAAGCGGATCGGAGGAAGAAGAAAATGGAAGAAGAAGATGGAAGAAGATGAAGGAAGGAGAAGATGAAGAAACCGAAGGATGAAGAAAGAAGAAAGAAGATTTTAATAAAGGAATTGTCAAAGACTGTCTCCTGTCATTTTTACCATTTTTGCCACTTTTTTGGTGAAATGGTAGGGGTACTTTTGTACCCCCTTACCATTTCACACAGGGGGGGGGGCGGGATCTGGGGGTCCCCTTGTTAAAGGGGGCTTCCAGATTCCGATAAGCCCCCCGCCCACAGACCCCCACAACCACCGGCCAGGGTTGTGGGGAAGAGGCCCTTGTCCTCATCAACATGGGGACAAGGTGCTTTAGGGGTCTTAGACCCCCAAAGCATCCTCCCAATGTTGAGGGCATGTGGCCTGGTACGGTTCAGGCGAGAGGGGGGGCCGCTCTCGTCCCCCCCTCTTTTCCTGCGGCCTGCCAGGTTGCGTGCTCGGATAAGGGTCTGGTATGGATTTTGAGGGGGACCCCACGCCATTTTTTTTGGCTAGGGTTCCCCTTAAAATCCATACCAGACCTCAAGGGTCTGGTATGGATTTTGAGGGGGACCCTACGCCATTTTTTTTTTTTTTTTTGGCTGGGGTTCCCCTTAATATCCATCCCAGACCTGAAGGGCCTGGTTATTGAATTTGGGGGGACTCCTACGCTTTTTTTTTTTGTTTTTTATTAATGAATGACAGCTCTCTGTGTTACAGGAGCCATCAATTCATTAGCCGCGAGTGATTTAAATAGCTTTCTTCCTGCAAAAATTACACTTTTTTGCAGGGAAAGTTCTAAGCACAGGAAACCTGCCCTCCTTCACAGGCCACCTATAGACACCCCCCAGATGTGATACTGCAATGCTGTTCTAACAGCATGCACACACATATCCCCAGAAATAAAGCACATATTGTTGTCAGCAGTCAGCAGCACACTGACACGCTGACACTGTCTGAAACATAATATGCGAGGCCGCCGGCGCGGCGGCCTCTTATACCGTGGGGCGTGTACTAAAGCCCCTGAGCTATAATTGGCTACAGGCATCCTGCCTGTAGCCAATTATGGCTCTCCTCGCTGCCGGCGCTGTGATTGGCCAAGCATGCGGGGTCACAGTGCATGCTTGGCCAATCATCAGCCAGCATTGCACTGCGCGGGCCGCAATGCATTGCGGGGCCGCTCGCATCACACGAATTTGATGCGAGCGGCCCCAATAGTTCTGGGCTCGCCGAGCGAGCGAACACCGGTGCTCGATTCGAACATGGGTTCGAATCGAACACCGGGCTCATCCTTAGTGGGGATCCATCCGTTTCCGAGCCCTGGAACTGGCTAGTTCGAGGCACAGTAAATGAAGGAGGATTCTAAAGTGTCCCGGTGTCCTCTCAGGATTGGAGAGGCACAGCAACTCGACAAGCGACCAGGGGAGGACTCTTCGGAGGAGGGCCATGCACGAGGCTGGGAGCAGAGATGTATGGACACTAGTTGAATCTGCATTTCCTACGGTATGGCCGAACGGCTGAAAGATACAGGTACCATAGGAAAAGTTCCTAAACCATCCTTCGGTTACAACCAAGTCTGTGGCAGAGACTTCTACGTGTTCACTTAAAGCTTCACAACCTAGTCTGTGGCAGAGACTTTTCTAAGTTCGAATCACTGTTTGGCTGCTAGATCTACAAAACAAGGGTTTATCCAACAGTGAAGTGTCCAGTTGCGAGTGGCTACTCCCTGGATCATCTTGAGAGACAGTTATCTGAGTGTTAGCAGTTCTAAAGTGCCTGTTCTTTATCACCCATACCCTCTATTCCCAAGAGAGGCTGTGTTCAATTTCAACAGTTTGTTGCAAATAAAAATCCTCAAAAGGACTTTGAGTGTCAGTCTCAGAAATTACTGGGTACTAACCCTGGGAACCCCTAGACAGAAACGACGAGCTACAGGGAGGAGGTAATCGGTAAGCCCAGAAATCCAAAGCCGCCCCTCAGTGGGTATGGGCGTTACATAAAAAAAGCAATTATGTTCCATTGCAAAACTTAAAAGTTCCAGAATGAAATCCTTTGGGTGAATTGTCAGCCGGTTGTCTTTATCAAGGAAGTATTTCGCTGCCTGATACCCTGTCTGGTGGGGAATAACAGTGTACAGTGAAGACACATCAGCTGCCACTAATAGCATACCATCCTCTAATTGCTCTATATTGAGTTTTAAGTTTTCCCTTAATATCTGCATAGTGTCCTTCAGGAATGCCAGGGTCTTATTGACCAAAGGTTGCAGGAATACATCAATGTATTTTCCAATTCTGGAGGTCACCGAATTGATCCCACTCACAACTGGTCTTCCCGGTTGATGAAACTTTATTAACCTTCGGCAGGTAATAAATTATTATTATTTATTATCTTGATTCAAAGCCTTCCTTTACTATTTGGTTCAAACGTTTAGCATACATATTAGTGGGGTCTTTTTTTAGAATGCTATAAGTAGCCCTATCCGCTAAGAGGTTGTTCATCTCCCCTTCATAATCCTGTCTATTCAGACACAATACCCTCCCCCCCTTATCAGCGGGGCGAATGATGAGGTCTTTCCTATCACAGAAATATTTGATACCCTGATGTATATCTTTCTGTTGGACCTTTTTAATTTTAGCCTCATGTAAATCCTTCAGCACCAAATCCTTAAAAACCAATAGATTTGGTAAAGGTTTACCCGGGGGGTTTGAACAAGGATTGAACCCCTATCAGAAGACCCCTCCGGACCCCTACTCGTTACCTTATTGGAAAGAAAATGTCTTTTGATACTTAGTTTTCTAACAAATTTCTCAACATCTATGATGCATCTGAACCAAATAAGTTTATCTTGGTCTCATCAAACCACAGGACATGGTTCCAGTAATTCATGTCCTTAGTCTGCTTGTCTTCAGCAAACTGTTTGCAGGCTTTCTTGTGCATCATCTTTAGAAGAGGACTCCTTCTGCGACAACAGCCATGCAGACCAATTTGATGCAGTGTGCGACGTATGGTCTGAGCACTGACAGACTGACCTCCCACCCCTTCAACCTCTGCAGCAATGCTGGCAGGCAGGGCAGCCATCAGAAATGTTGGGGCCCCTTACACAGCTTTAGGCCTGGGCCCCCCCAAGGCCTGACCACCAACATTTCGCAGGGCCCACCCACTGGCTGTCCCAACAAATCTGCCCACTGGCCATCCCACTGACTTCAGTACTGCCTGTACCCCCCCTGATGGCAGCCCTGCTGGCAGCACTCATACAAATTTAACACAACTGCTCCCCATTCACACCTGAGACCCTGTGACACTAACGAGTCACATGACATCGGGGAGGAAAAATAGCTAATTCAGCCCAATTTGGACATTTTCACTTAGGGGTGTACTCACTTTTGTTGCCAGCAGTTTAGACATTAATGGCTGTGTGTTGGGTTATTTTGAGGGGACAGCAAATTTACACTGTTATACAAGCTGTACACTCACTACTTTACATTGTGTCAAAGTGTAATTTCTTCAGTGTTGAAAAGGTATAATAAAATATTTACAGAAATCAGAGGGGTGTACTCACTTTTGTGAGATACTGTACATCCCCCAGAGGGGATTGTTTTG
Source organism: Lithobates sylvaticus (assembly GCA_028564925.1). NCBI lineage: Eukaryota > Metazoa > Chordata > Amphibia > Anura > Ranidae > Lithobates > Lithobates sylvaticus. Next base: position 565,521,740 of record CM053029.1, on the reverse strand, counting down.
GTTTTTTTTTTTCTCAACAAAAGCGGAGATATTTTTTAATAAGAAAATTAATGATAAAATGAACAAATGACCAAATGAACCGATGACCATGAATTAATATAAAGAAATACACATATAACATCTTTAATAACTCTGCTAAGATATGACTGTAAATGGACATTTAATTAATATATCTAGTCTAATTAATTTCTAACAAGTGTACTTAATATGAAGTGAATTAGCTGTGTATTTTATAATTATATTGAGTCTTAAAATATAATGGAAATATGAATAAATATTAAAAACTAAGAAGGGTAAATTAACTGGTACTATATCTCACTAAGCAAAAGCGGAAATTGTAATTATTTTGAATAATGAGTTCAAAGCATGAAAAACAAAAATAATGTCAAGGCCCATTCCCATAAATGTTTTTGTGATAATGCACATTATGTACACGGTTCTATTGTGGTACCATTTGACACACCAAACACACCTCCAGAGGGCACCCAAAAAGCAACACAACACAACAGGGGCTGCCTTAAACCAACACACATTAACAGGCATTATAATGTGCATTAACCAAACCAACACAGTGCCCTAATAGTTGTTCACATTTTGCATTGATATAAAAATCTTTTCACACCCAACTGTTCTACACTCTAGCTGGGTCTTCCAATTTTTGTGTGGCAGCCAGCTTCCTGCTTTGATCCCTGGGTACTATGTGCCTTAGACCCCGAGCCTGCTTCTGTGATCCTCTATTCTCCACTTTGTATGCTGCTCCAGGGACCCTGTGCATTACTGCCAGCATCAAGTCTTCCTTCACCTCCATGTCTCTGCCATCTGCACACAGTCAGCTACCTGCTTCTGCCAGTGTAATTCCCTGTGAGTTCCAGCCGGCCTCTTGTTACCACCATCTCTAGACTCCCAGTCTGTTCTGTGTCTTTGTGTGTTCACATGCACTCTTATTAGTTAGGACTTTGTTATCTACGGGGTTCAGCGCTGTTGCAAAGGGACTCTCACATGCTCTGAGTAGCTGTCTTCTCTGGTAAATCAAAGGGACGAAACCTGGAAATTGGCTTCAGCATAACATCTCCACCTTCAGGAGCGCGGGTAAAGACAAAGCTTCTTTCGATTCTGTGCCTTGGCTCTTACGGCTCTTGCAATTGCTAAATGGGTGGCATGCTGAACATTCTGTAGCATCTACGTGGCTTTCACCACTGTCTGCCCCAGCTGCCACAACCAATCGCTAATCAGCTATTCTGCCCTAGCAGGAGCAGATTCCTGATTCATGCCAGTTTGCTCAAACTATCATGTCTGCAGCTCCAAAGCAACCAGCAGGTCCAAATGAGTGTCTCTTCCTAAGAATTTCTACTTATAAGGCCACCCAAGTTCAGATGGTGTGCCACATTATGTCCAATTGCCTGGATCAAATCCAAGCCTCACTTTCTGCAGCACTTGAACAGCCAGCCCTATCTCTACCACTTCCTATGCAGCTTCCATTGCCTTTAGCAGTGCCTACCCTGCACCTGCCAGCACCTTCTCACCTTTCCAGGAATCTAAAGGTCTTTCATGGTTTTGTGAACAAATGTAACATTCACTTTGAGCTAGAGCCCCAGCATTTCCCCTATGATTTTGCTAAGGTGGCTTATGTTGTGTCCCTGCTCTCTGGGGATGCTTTGCCCCGGGCCACTCCACTATGGGAAAGATGTTATCCTTTTACTAACAGTATAAAAGCATTCTTAGCTCTCTTCAAAAAATTCTTATCTGCAGCAAGTGCTCTCAATCGGCTCCATCAACCCTTATGATGGAACAGTTTGCCATTCAATTTGCACACTTGTCACAGAGCTCTCCTAGAACAGCAAAGCTTTCACAGCTACATTCTGGCAGTGCCTGGAATAATGTATCAGAGATGAACTGGCAGGTTGTGAAATTACCACCAACTTGTATGATCTTGTCCCTCTGGCCACCCAGATTAACATGCAGTTCCAAGACTATGCCCAAGGGAGGGCCTGCCAGCCTTGCTTGGATCCAAACTTCCAATGACTCTTGAAACCACGTAAGGCAGTCAACCTGCATTTTCAAGAAAAGCCTATGCGAATAGGCAACTCACACCTTCCCTTAAAGGAAAGAACCAGATGCCTGTCAGAGGGCCTCTGTATTTACTGTGACATTTCTTGAGGCAGTGACTACTGGGAAACATACCTCTCTAGTGTCTGTTGTGGAGGGCACACTAGACCACCAGTCTCACTCCTAGTCTTAGTGCCCTTTGATTCCAGTGCACCTGCCCTTTCCACAGCAGCGGTAGAAGCTTTAATTGATTCCGGTTCTTTAGGCAATTTCATCTCAGATTCTTTTGTAGAAAAACTTGTTTGGATGACTGAACCACTCCCTTAAATTCTATGAGTTTCCACTATAAATGAAACCATTCTAGCTTCTGAGACTATTTCCTCCCGTACCTCACCTCTCAAGATGGCCATTCACCAAGAGACACTTGCTTCACCAAGAGACACTTTTTCTAGTTTTCTGGTACTTCTCCAAACCTCCTTTAAGTTTGTCTTTGGACTTCCATGGTTGCAACAACACTCTCTAGTGCTCGACTGTGACACACAACCCTAATTAGTGGTATGCCATCACTCATAGCAAAAAGGAAATGTCTATCTCAAGAAAGAGATTAACATAGAAGGTTACTTTCTCCATCAACTCATCCCCTTACAGCTATTACCTTTTGTGTTTCCTGCCCCTCCCTTTTAGATTGTAAGCTCCCATGAGCGGGACCCTCCTTGTCTTGAATTATCTTATAGTTGTACTGCTTCACTTTATATTGTAAAATGCAGCACAAACTGTGTGCACTGTATAAATGCTGCATAATATTAAAATAAAACAAATTACCAATATCCGTAGGGACTAAACTCACTAGCTGATGAATCTATCACACCTCCTTTTGGAAGCAGAGACTGGGAAATGTAACCTCTCTGTAAAACTATTCTTCTTAACACATTCAAGACTGCATACCTATAAAGAAAAATAACCATAAAATGAATGCAGCTACTACATCTAAGGATTGGCAAACTGTAATATATATATTTTTTTTGGGGGGGGTTTAATACCGCTTTAAGCTTTATTGGTTCCTGAGATCCGTAGATAGGCAACTGCTGAAGGGGTTAAAATAGAGAAAGACCATGGAGGAACTAAGGAATTACAAAGCTAGTGATATAGTTCCAAGGGCTTTAAACATAGTGACACATGAGAATTGCACTTTAAGATAAGCAAAGGTATTCTTATAGCCCAAAGCTATGCCTGTCCAGAAATGTCTGAAAAACCTTTATGAAATTGATTAACCTTAGAGTCTAAAATGGGTTTATACCATTCTAAATTCCTAAGTATTTAAACACACATTTCCACCCTTGCCAGATTTTTATTTTATTATATCAGAACTAGACTGTAATTAAAATAATGCAGTTTCTTGTTGTAAATGATAAGTTATTTCCATGTGCACACCCCATCATGTGCCTTTATGCCTCCTGGCTCCAAATAGATTGTTTACAAGATGAATAGCAGGACAGAGTACCCAGTTCTGATTCCCTGAAGAAGTCACAAGACTCCATGACAACACGCATAGGGGGAAGCCCGGAGATGCTGTGAGAGGAAGTGTCATTCTCAGCTGTATACAGAGCTGATGCTGTGATTTGTGTTTCTCAGTGATTGTACTGTAGTGCACCAGGAAGTGCACAGAGGAATGTGAGTGTTTTATACTATTTGAAATGCAATGAGGTCGTCCTCCGCTTTTTTTGGGGGGGGGGGGATGGTCAGGACAAGCCGGGTCAGCAATTGGAAGCAGGATACAGATTCACAGGATCACAGATACAAAGGAAGCTGAAGACAAAGCAGCACAGATCCTGAGCACGGGCTGAGTTTAAATAGCCTGTTTGGTGCCAGCATCTGTCACTGGTGCACATACAAGTTTGTGCATGCGCATATTTATTAGCCAATACTTAACTCTTGTAAGCACGAGAGGCCATATGTTTTAGCCTGTGCACAGAAGTCCTTCCAGAGGAGTTTTCTTGTCTACTGGTATGCCTATTCTGGCATTAGTACTGGACAAAGTAAATTTTGTGTATATTATACAAATGATTTTGTACATTAACACACATGATTATGAACGCATGGTAAATTGATGGTAAATTGATGGTGGAATATAATTGGTATTTGTTTTCATTTGTATTCGTTTTTACCGGCGTGCCCAAGAAACATTCCAACGATGCGGCCTCTGATCTCCTCTATGGCCTTGGAGGACCAGAGTGATGTCATAACTTCACTTCCAGTCTAGTGCATTAAACACAGCCCAGTCTCTAAAGGGAGGGGATCATGCTCTGCTTCAGAATATCACAGTACATGTTGGCATTCATGGTTCCCTCCAGGGGTCAAGTCCTGGGGAAAAAAGTGTGGGAACTCCCACCCAAGATCCACTCGCCCACCAAGAAAAAAAAAAATGATACGCTCATACACACTCGCTGCTATTCCAACCCTTCACATATTTCCACATAAACTTCCCTCCTGGCATTAAACTTTGCCAGGTATTGTGCTCAGCTTACCACCCCAAACTGATGCTCCTCCCTCAGCTCACCTCTCTCCCTGCATGTCATGTGAGCAGAATAGTTGTGCTCCTCCTCTGGGTTCTCTCATCATATAGCACTGAAGATAGAGGAGGGGGGGATTCAGCAGGACACACAGAGAAAGTATGCAGGAGACTGTGGGGGGGGGAGATGAGGAGACAGAAAATCAGGAGGGGCCGGCGGGGAGGAGCGCATCACGAGAGGTCTTAATAAATACAATCTCTTAGCAGCAGGGACCTGATCTACCTGTCAGCTAGCTGTGATTGACAGGTAGAACGAAGCGGAAGCTGTCATGGGGCCCCCTACTGGCAATGCCTGAATGCTCAGGTGTGCGGCACTTACTACTGCGAGCTGTGTCGGCAGCTGCTGGTGTAGCACCTGCCACACAGCTCGCATACTTCAAAGTCTTGTAGGACATGGCTGCTAACGGGAACTGAGTTCCTGTTGTGGAAAAAGTACAGGAACTCCGTTCCCATGCGTTCCCGCAGGACGTGAGCCCTGGTTCCCTCAATGAACTGTAGCTCCCCAGTGCCGGCAGCACTCATGCAGCCCCAGACCATGACACTCCCATCACCATGCTTGACTGTAGGCAAGACACACTTGTCTTTGTACTCCTCACCTGGTTTCCGCCACACACGCTTGACACCATCTGAACCAAATACGTTTATCTTGGTCTCATCAGACCACAGGACACGGTTCCAGTAATCCATGTCCTTAGTTTGCATGTCTTCAGCAAACTGTTTGCGGGCTTTCTTGTGCATCATTTTGTTTCATAATTTTTAGAAGAGGCTTCCTTTTGGGATGACAGCCATGCAGACCAATTTGATGCAGTGTGCAGCATATGGTCTGAGCACTGACAGGCTGACACCCAACCCTTCAACCTCTGCAGCAATGCTGGGAGCACTCATACGTCTATTTCCCAAAGACAACCTCTGGATATGACGCTGAGCACGTGCATTCAACTTCTTTGGTTGACCATGGCGAGGCCTGTTCTGAGTGGAACCTGTCCTGTTAAACAGCTGTATGGTCTTGGCCACCGTGCTGCAGCTCAGTTTCAGGGTCTTGGCAATCTTCTTATAGCCTAGGCCATCTTTATGTAGAGCAACAATTCTTTTTTTCAGATCCTCAGAGAGTTCTTTGCCATGAGGTGCCATGTTGAACTTCCAGTGACCAGTATGAAAGAGTGAGAGTGATAACACCAAATTTAACATGCCTGCTCCCGATTCACACCTGAGACCTTGTAACACTAATGAGTCACATGACACCGGGAAGGGAAAATGGCTAATTGGGTAAAATTTGTACCTGAGGTGAGGGGTGTACTCACTTTTGTTGCCAGTGGTTTAGACATTAAAGGCTGTGTGTTGAGTTATTTTGAGGGGACAACAAATTTACACTGTTATACAAGCTGTACACTCACTACTTTACATTGTAGAAAAGTGTAATTTCTTCAGTTTTGTCACATGAAAAGATATAATAAAATATTTACAAAAATGTGAGGGGTGTACTCACTTTTGTAACATACTGTATAACCCAATTTTTTGATAGAATATGAAACATGATGTTACACTGATGAGTAAATAGATACCAATCATGTCATGCTTTAAAATTGTGCACACTCATGGAATAGCACCAAATTACAGTACTTAAAAATCTCCATAGGTGACACTTAAAAAATGTTTATAGGTTACCAGTTTAGCATTACAGAGGAGGTCCAGTGCTAGAATTATTGCTTTCACTATAACGATCGCACCGATACCTGACATGTGTGGTTTGAATGTCGTTTACATATGCGAGCGTGACCTACATATGTATTCGCTTCTGTGTGCGAGCATGAGGAGACAGGGCGATTTAAATTGTTGTTTTTATTATTATTTATTTTATTTTAAATTTTTTATTTTTACACTTTCCCATTTTTTTTTCTTGATCACTTTTTTCATATTACAAGGAATGTAAACATCCCTTGTAAAAGGAACAAGGCATGACAGGTCCTCTTTATCAGAGACGTTTCTCCTTTATGCTGAAAAGCATGAGATCAAAAAAAAAAAATTGATTTCAGGCTTTCCAGCAAAAAAAAACATCAGCCAGAGCCGGAAGTTATGTCATGAAGTCGCTTCCAGCCTCCCAGTGTGGTCCACGGCCAGCTCTATGGTAAACCAGCACCGCCTCCAGATGGGATCTTCGGCTCCCTGATCACACGGGAGAACCTGGTGAGGCACTAGAGGGTGACTGGAGGATGGGGGGGGGGCGTCCCCTCCCGCTGCCTGTAAAACCAATCCAGTGGTTAAACAGCCGCTAGGGTGGCTTTTACTACAGACGGAATCGTCAGCTGAAGAAAATATATCTGGATGATGCCTGTAGCTGCAACCATCATCCATATCTTGACTTAAAGTCAAAAATGTCCACCTAGGAGAAGTGGTTAATAGTAGAAAAACAAAAGCAAATATCCACTTATGTCCAATTAGTACTACATTTTAATGGTGGCTCTCAAATGGTAATGGAGATGTACATACACAACAAAAGGATGTATCAAACATACACAGTTTACCTCTTTAATGACAACTGTTACAGAAAATTGCCACAATGTCTAATGCACAGTAATTGTAACCAATAAAGATTATTATTATAAAGCAGTAATGTCCTTTCTTCTTCTGTGGTTCTGCTTTCATACGTAGCATCAAGAGAATAAAAATGTAATATACAGTAGAATGAATATGTATAAAATTATAAATACATAAGGCCCCATGCACACGAGACGCAGATGCAAACTCTGCTGAACGCATGTTTTAAAAAGCAGAAACCTGCGTTTAAAAACGCGCGTTTTGCTGTGTTTTCATGCCGCGTTTGCGTCTATAAGCGTTTGTAAAGATAACATCATATAGACCCTCCCCAAGCTCAGAAAGCATGTATTAACTATTTCTGCCATTTTGATCAGAGTGAGCAGCAGCAGCAGAGAGAGCAGTTGTACACTGGCATTTGCCTCTCTTTTTGGAAATGGATCCCATATTGAATATATGTCAGGAAATGCTCCTGATGTTGCTCTTGATGAGGCAGCAACGTCGTCGCAAATTTGCATGAGAGGTCCAGAATCAGAGCTTGTCGATATTGGACCCATCCGTTGATGGTACATCGAATGTCCGTTGGATATTTCACAAACATGTATGCATTAGTGAGTATATATGCTCTATGAAATATCTAAACTAATTACGACATTTTAAACCAATTTTTCTAGTATTTTTTATGGTTTACCATCATATTTCTGAGTTTTCTAGTCCAAAAAATTGGGTTCCTTTAAAAAGGCTTATAAATGCAAATGCGGCTAAACGCAGGTGCCTGCGTTTAGCCGCGTTTAGGCGCATTTAGCTACGTTTTGCGTCTGAAACGTGGAAAAGCAAAGTGTCTGAACGCATTTTTTTGCTTCTGGAAATACGAGGTTAAACGCAAATGCATAAAAACGGGGAAAAACGAGACTGTGTACATGGACACATAGGATAACATTGCATGCGTTCAGGTGCAGTTGAAAAAAGTGTCCAACTGCCTCTGAACGCGCGTTTAACAGCGTCTCGTGTGCATGAGGCCTAAGTAGTCTATATAGTGAACTTGAAGTTATTTACTTTAAAGAGGAACTTAACTGTATCTGAAAACTGCAAACCAACTCAGTCATGCAACACAGTACCCACATAAAAATGTCATCAATTTTTTTAGACAGGTAGAGCTTTCTTCTGGTGGTATTTAATCACCCCAGAAAAGATACTAAAAATGAAAAAAAAAAAAATGTTTTTCTTCTTGCTTCGGTTATAAAATTTTGCAATCAAGTAATCTTTCTTCATAGATTTAGGCTAAATTGTATTCTTCTACATTTCTTTGGTAAAATTAACCCAAATATGTGTATATTATTCTGTCTGTGTGAAAGTTATAGAGTCCACAAACTATGGGATATATTTTAGAAAATTTATTAATCCTGATGTACTGATGGTCTATCTCATTTTTTGGAGCTCTAAAATGCCAGGACAGTACAAATACCCCCCCAAATGACCACTTTTTTGGAAAGTAGACAGTCCAATGTATTTATTAAGATGTACACTCACCAGATGTTGTAGATCCCCCTGCCTTATGACAGGAAGGATCATAAAGGGCTTGTGGGATCTCCCCGGCCTCCTTGGATCTTATTCAGCAAATTCCTCTGATCTCCTCCTCGTCAAAGTAGGACGTATCTTCAAACTGGATGTCACCAGCGAAATGAGTAGGAAAAAAGAGAGGAATAGCTCAGTCATCAGCTTCTGATGACTACACGCTTCATGACGAAACGCATTAGTATGGAATGCATGTTGTGCTACGTTGCGTCCTGGTGGAACACGTGCTTACTCTGGTGTGGGTCTTGTGGTTTTCCACAGCCTCCACTGGTTAATGCGGTTGCTTGCATAGGAGGTCCATAGATTGTTTGTAATCTGTTACTTGCTGTAGCCATTTGAGGCTTTAATAAAACTACCTCTATGGTTTCACACTATGAGGAGTCCTTCCTCTCTTTTTTCCTACTCATATTGCTGGTAACTTCCTGTTTGAAGATATTTCCTACTTTGACGAGAAGGAGATTGGAGGAATTTGCTGAATAAGATCCAAGGAGGTCGGGGAGACCCCACAAGCCCTTTATGATCCTTCCTGCCATAAGGCAGGGGGATCTACAACATCTGGTGAGTGCACATCTACACCAAATCTTTCACCGTATGATCCATGTGGGAGGAATCTTTTTCATTGGATTATGCTAAAGATTTTTTTGGGACTTTATTCACAATTTTATTCACATTTTTTTTTCAACATCATGCACTTGTTTGGACTTTATTTACTTTATGGGCACTTAATGTTTTTATAGTCTGGGGTCTGCTTATCTAAACAGTCCCCCCTTTGCTATACATTACTGTTTGCTAATTATTTGTTTGCACTAAGAACATGCTGGTCATATTTTAGAATTTATTTATGTGGTATTGGCAAGCGCTGTTTGCACAATAGGTTTGTGCACATCTAATTATAATTAATTAATATATAATTAATTATACAATTCACTTATTATTTTTGGAACAGCAGCTGCCATCTAATTTAATTGAATCACTTTGGCACGGGTGTATTGATTCACATAATTTAGTAAGAGGCATAGGACGTTTTTTGAAGTTGTAATTTATTTTTTCACGATTTTTTGTAAATTTAAGAAATTAAATATTTTGTTTTTACAGTTTTTTTTTTTACACACTGTGGCCAGAGCAGTTCTGCATCATCATCTGACTTGTGTGGTGGGTGATCAGCGATACTGACCATTGACAGTATAAAAAAAAATGTAACATTTAATTTTCTTTTTCTTTTACAATTTAGTTTTTTCATACTGTGATCAGAGCAGTGCAGTGTTACCATAATGATACTGGAGAGGGGGGCTAGACTTTTTATTTTATTTTTTTTACACTTTGTTGTCTTATAACAGTGACTGAGCGGGTAGGAAGAAATCAGGCTGCAGGGTCAGGGTAAGAGTCCAGGAACAGGAGATGGAATGCAGGCTTCAGACACACAGGAACAAAGATCAGGGGCACAAGGAGAAAATACCAAGGCAAGGTGTAATAGCATTCACCTGGTTTAGGGCACTTTCACACTGCCAGCGCCCGGGCATTAGCGGTAAAGCACTGCTATTTTTACCGTAGTTTTTGCAGCACTTTTCACCCGATATTCGGGGCGCTTTTAACCCCGCGCTAGCCTAAACTGCAGCCTAAAGATCTGGGAGCACAGTGCCACCAACTGCTGAGAGACACCCCACTGGTTGACACCGGAACTGCAGTCCATAGATTTGGGAGCCACAGTGCCACCTGCAGGTGAAACCTTTCCTGACAGAATGGCACCCATTTATTCACAGGGTGTACTACTGTGTGAGCTGTGACTGGCCACAGCTATCACATGGTACAGATGGGCTGTGATTGGCTCTATCTGTACCATGTGATCACTGAAGACATTCATTGTGTACAACTGTCATGTGATTGGTCCCAGCTATCACATGGTACTGGGAATGGTATCTGTCAGTCGCCGTGCTCCGTGGGTGACAGATTGTGCCAGCTGCTAGGGTGTGCGCAAAGCACACGACTGGGGCTATATCATGTGACATCCACCCAGAACCGGAAAGCTCCCACTCAACCGTCATTTGTTCATAGGCCTGGTGGGCATAATTTATTTTTAATATTCAAAGCAAACTCATCCACCCATCCATCCATGTTTTCATGCTTTATTTTGTTGAGAAATTACTTTGAAAACACTCCGCTAGCATTTCTAGCCACGGCCATCTTGAGTAAGGGCAGATGTAGCATTTACTTCCTGGAATACATCTTTCCTTAGCTCAATCATGCAGCCAGGAGGTTGTGCTTAGCTGACAAAAGCCCCTCCTCCAAATGAAAGAAAAAAATGACCAGAAAGACTCCTGGGATTTTGGCCTAAGACAGAAACCAGGACGCAATCGAAGGAATATTAAAAAAAAAGTTTAACCACTTCAGCTCCGGAAGGTTTAGCCACCTTTATGACCAGGCCATTTTTTTGCGATGCCACACTGCGTTATTTGAACTGACAATTGCGTGGATGTGCAACACTGTACCCAAATAAAATGTTTGTCCTTTTTTTCCCACAAATAGAGCTTTCTTTTTGAGGTATTTGATCATCTATGCAGTTTTTATTTTTTGCGCTATATACAAAAAAATACCAACAGTTTTGAAAAAAAAAAATTTCTTCATCAATTTAGGCAAATATGTATCCTGCTACGTGTATTTGGTAAAAAAAATCCCAATACGTGAATATTGTTGGTTTGTGCAAAAGTTATAGCGGCTACAATCTATGGAATATTTTTATTTATTTTTTACTAGTAATGGCGGCGATCAGGACTGCAACATTGGGGGGGACAGATTGGACACCTAATGCCGCGTACACACGAAGGGACTATCCCGTGGGATTGTCCGCTGGACTCAAGTCCACCGGACAATCCCCTCGTGTGTGGGCGCCGGCGGACTTTTTGGCGCCAAAAGTCCGGCGGACTAGGTTTTAAGTTTTGTTTTAAAATTGTCCGCTGGACTTGGCAGTCCGGCGGACGATCTGGCAGTCCGGCGGACAATCCCGCCGTTAGTAGGCTAGTCCGCCGGACTTTTGAAATGAACGGACTTGCCGCTCATCGGAAAGTCCGTTCATTTAGCACGTGACTTCAGGTAGACGTAGCTAGCGTAGGCAGTGAATGCCGTTGCGCTAGCCCCGTCACCTGGCATGGATTTAAAGGGACTCCCCACGCCGAAAAAAACGGCGTGGGGGTCCCCCCCCAAATCCATCTCAGACCCTTATCCGAGCACGCAGCCCGGCAGGCCAGGAAAGGGGTGGGGACGAGCGAGCGCCCCCCCTCCTGAGCCATACCAGGCCGCGTGCCCTCAACATGGGGGTTGCCCTGGGGAAAGGGGGGCCGTGCGGCCCCTCCACCCCAAAGCACCTTGTCCCCATGTTGATGAGGACAAGGGCCTCTTCCCGACAACCCTGGCCGTTGGTTGTCGGGGTCTGCGGGCGGGGGGCTTATCGGAATCTGGGAGCCCCCTTTTATAAGTCGATGACGAAGAAGGTAGCCGGCCTCCTCCGCTCGGTAAAAGAGCTAGGTAAATGGCGGAGGAGTCCGGCGAGAAGACCCCCAAGACGGAAGAAGACCCCCGGAGCAGTGCAATAAAATATTTTTTCAAAATTGTGTGGTTTTTTACTTTACATTTTACACCTTAGGTGAATGGGTAGGGGTACATCGTACCCCATACTCATTCACATAGGGTGGGGGGCCGGGATCTGGGGGCCCCCTTATAAAAGGGGGCTCCCAGATTCTGATAAGCCCCCCGCCCGCAGCCCCCGACAACCAACGGCCAGGGTTGTCGGGAAGAGGCCCTTGTCCTCATCAACATGGGGAAAAGGTGCTTTGGGGTGGGGGGGCCGCACGGCCCCCCTTTCCCCAGGGCACCCCCCATGTTGAGGGCACGCGGCCTGGTATGGCTCAGGAGGGGGGGCGCTCGCTCGTCCCCACCCCTTTCCTGGCCTGCCGGGCTGCGTGCTCGGATAAGGGTCTGAGATGGGTTTGGGGGAGACCCCCACGCCGTTTTTTCGGCGTGTGTGGAGTCCCTTTAAATCCATGCCAGGTGACGGGGCTAGCGCAGCGGCATTCACTGCCTACGCTAGCTACGTCTACCTGAAGTTACGTTCTAAATGAACGGACTGCTCCGTGTGTCCGCCGGAGAAGTCCGGGCGTGTGTGGGCAAGTCACACGCTCGGAAGTCCGGGCGTGTGTGGGGAAGTCCCGCCGGACTAGGTCCGGCGGACAAAGTCCGAACGTGTGTACGCGGCATAACTGACACTTTGGAGGGACAAGTGACCCCAATAAAGTGATCAGTGCTAAAAATATGCACTGTCACTGTACTAATGACACTGGCAGGAAAGGGGTTAACATCAGGGGCGATCAAAGGGTTAAATGTGTCCCTAGAGGGTGCTAATAAAAATTATAATTTTTTTACTATTTTTGCCCAGTTTTTCTTTGATAATAAAAAAAAAAATGACCACCAAAAGAAATCATATGAAAAGGGCTCCAATGGCAGCCAAACATCGGGGACATACAGTGATAGACAGTTTGCTTATTATGAATAAAAAATCTGGAGTATAATAAGTACAGTGGAGGTATTTTACTTAGATTAAATTGTCCCTATTTTAAATGAATATTTATGTGGTTGTGTATGTTGTATATCCATCAGTAGCATCTGAAAAGTTCCACAATCCTTCTCTTTTTTTTTTTATTTCTCTTCTAGTTTTTTTATATACAGTAGGTAAAAGCCAGAAATTTGGGTCTGCTGTCTGGTTAGAGGAAAGTTGTATGGGTTCCCTTTGCACCACGTTGCCATAACCTTTACATTTTAAAGCCCAGCTAGCCAGCTACTGTCATAGCCAGGGTTTAAAATGTTCCAGACAGAGCGTAAAGTGATATTAAAGATTTGTTTAAAATTAAAAAGAAAAAAATGAACAAACATGTTATGCTTACCTGCTCTGTGCAGCTCCAATCCTCCTGGCTCCTCCCCCTCAAGCAGTGCCCCCAGAGAACGCTGCTTGCCCTGGGGGCACTGTTGCATGCTTGTTCCTGAGCATTAGACACATAGAGACATGGCTCATCCCCGCCCCCGCTCTCTCCTCATTGGCTCACTGGCTGTGATAGACAGCAGTCAATCGCTGGACTCCAGGACCAGGTAAGTGTTCTAATATTAAAAGTCAGCAGCTACAGTATGTGTAGCTGCTGACTTTTAATTTTTGGAGAGGTGAGTGCGCATGGAGCCTAAATAATCTACACCGATTTGAGTACCGTATTTATCGGCGTATAACACGCACCCCAAGTTTAGGAGGGCATTTTAAGGAAAAAAGTTTTAGGAGGGAAGTTTAGGGAAAAAAAAAAAACGTACATTTAAGCGTCATTTGCAGCTTGCCCAGCGTCATTTGCAGCCTTGCCCAGCGTCATTTGCAGCCTGCCCAGCGTCATTTGCAGCCTTGCCCAGCGTCATTTGCAGCCTGCCCAGCGTCATTTGCAGCCTTGCCCAACGTCATTTGCAGCCTGCCCAGCGTCATTTGCAGCCTTGCCCAGCGTCATTTGCAGCTTGCCCAGCGTCATTTGCAGCTTGCCCAGCGTCATTTGCAGCTTGCCCAGTGTCATTTGCAGCTTGCCCAGTGTCATTTGCAGCTTGCCCAGTGTCATTTGCAGCTTGCCAGCGTCATTTGCAGCCTTGCCCACGTTTAAATTTCCCGTCGCCGAGACAGACTGCGCGTGCGCCACCGAAAAAGACTGAAGCGCCGCCGAAAAAGACCGAGCCGACTGTTCGGCTCCACTCGCGGTCCCGCCTCCCTGCTGTTTCGGGAGCGAGCGCAGGGAGGCGGGACTATGACCGGAGCCAAACACTCGGCTCGGTCTTTTCCGGTGGCGCTTCGGTCTTTTTCGGCAGCGCTCGCTATTTTTCGGTGCCGCTCGCTATTTTCCGGCGTCGCTCTCTATTTTTGTCAGTTTTTTTGGGGGGAACGGCGTAAAACACGCACCCACGATTTTCCCATGATTTTAAGGGGGGAAAAGTGCGTGTTATACGCCGATAAATACAGTAATTTTCACTAACAAAATGTAGCAGAATACATGTTGGTCTAAATTTACAGTATATAGAAAGATTATTTATTTGCAGCAAAAAATAAAAAACCCAGCGGTGATTAAATATCACCAAAAGAAAGCTCTATTTGTGTGAACAAAATAATAACAATTTCAAATGGGTACAGTGTTGCATGACTGCGCAATTGTCATTCACAAATGTGACAGCGCTGAAAGATGAAAATTTTCCTGGGCAAGTAATACTGTTCAAGTAATGCTGGGACTGTGCTATGTTCAAGTAATGCTGGGACTGTGCTGTGTTCAAGTAATGCTGGGACTGTGCTATGTTCAAGTAATGCTGGGACTTGCTCCAGGACACATTTTTCAAGGCATCCAGGTGAGCTGGTATTTTCTATTAAGGGGACATAAAGCTCCTGCCAGCAGTTGGGATGTTGGATACTAATCCTGTAAAGACTGAAACTATTCCAGAGGGAGTACAGTCTGAGATTCATTCTTGTTTTCTGCAAAAGGTCTATGGAGACGTTTGTCCTCAAAGTCGTTAAAATTTAGATTTGGGCATCCTATAAACCCCTCATCCCTATCCAAATTGTTAATTCCCTAATAAAACAAAAAAAAACAAGTTCAAGGACTGGTTTCTGTGTCTGGATGCAAGTTGGAAAAAGGCATTTTGCATGGCTGTGCAGGAGATGGGGGACCCAAAATCCAGCGGCCCTCTATCTTTAGCACTGGATCAGAAAAGTACAGCAACTCAATATGACTCAATATATAAGAACATTCCGTTCTTTGGGATATAAAGGCTAATAGAATGCTATGGGGAGGCCTCTGGCATGGAGATAGGTGCAATATGGCGGAGGGTAAGGCCTCAAGCAGGAGGGTTGTTGTTCTGGCAGGAAGAAGCAGTGCAGGGACTTGTGCTCCTGGTGCCAACACACAGCCATTCGCAAGCCCTATACAAATACAATAGAAATACAAATTTCTCAGATTTTGCAATTGTTATTATATGTATAGGTACTTACATTTTGATATATTACCTTACTATGATATTCTTTATATACAATAGGAATGTTGTTATACTCTCACCTCTGAAGAAGGAGGAAACTACCAATCTCCGAAACGCGTCGGTTGTGAGATAATTTTCATGAAATACATTCATACTTTGTACCTTGCAAATTAAGTACTGTTTGAACATTCCAGTCCTTTTTATATCTTTATATATATTTTTATGTATGTTAATATTCTATATATCAATTTTTTGTAATAAACATTTTTCAATTTATACTACTTAGTTTTCAATCTGGGGTGAAAAGTCTTTATGCCTTAAAAGTCCAACCCATAGGAGATCCTCTCTTTCTTTTCCTGAAGTGACAGGAGAGGCGATTTGCAGGCGCTGTTTTTATCGCTAAAATGTGAAGCGACTCAGTGTAGGAGTAGCCTTAGTAGCACTTGGTGCACCATCCATCTCCATCAAGCTGCAACAGCTGTCAGCCTCTCATGGAGTTTTACCTCCTACCCCGGCCAAAACTGGAAACAAGGCCTAAAACAGTTGTCTCTGCAACAGGTGTACCCCTCAACTCCTATTCCCATGAGAGCTGTACAATTTGCTCAGTAGTTTTGCTAGCAAATGATGATGGTAGGAGGGTGTTAAACAGCATATGAAAATTGCTTGTTATCACTCACCGATATTTTCCAATATATTGGAAATTCAACTTCCAACTTGCAAAGAGGGGAATTATTTTTGTGCAAAGCTTGCACTGCAGTAACATGTTTCTGTACTAGAACACTATGAAAAAAGGGCACTTTGATGACGCCCCCTTAAAGGGTAAGCCCATGAGGATCTGCATTCATAGTCCTGTGCATCATTCAAGCCGGAAAAGACTGAGGACATCTTGTAGCCAAGAAGAGGTTCAGATTGCAGGTGAGTATTACATCCTGGGCTGATTTTTCATTTTTACTACTGCCCAGGGATATTTATCTGCAAATAAAAACTAATCCTCAAATGGGACTTTAACCACTTGCTTACTGGGCACTTAAACCCCCCTCCTATCCAGACCAATTTTCAGCTTTCAGCGCTGTCACAATTTGAATGACAATTGCGCGGTCATACAACACTGTACCCAAATGAAATTTTTATAATTTTTTTTTCCCCCAAAAAGAGCTTTCTTTTGGTGGTATTTGATCACCTCTGCGATTTTTATTTTTTGTTAAAAAATTTTAAATGGGTAATTTTTGTCCGTCATTGATGTATGCTGATGAGGCGGCAGTGACGGGCACTGATAGGTGGCAGTGATGGGCACTGATGGGTGGCAGTGATGGGCACTGAGGGTTACACTGATAGGCAGCACTTTTAGGTGGCACTGATTGGCAGCACTTGTGGGCATTGATAGGTGGCACTTGTGGGCATTAACAGGTGGCACTTATGGGCATTGACAAGTGGCACTTATGGGCATTGACAGGTGGCACTTGTGGGTATTACATGAGGCATAATTGCCTCTGACTTTTCGGGACCGATGTCCCTTTAAAATGAGCCGGTGATCGGCTTTTTTTTTCTCCTCCGCTGTCAGCGTGAGGAGAAAAAAAAACGATCACCGAGCTTTTGTTTTCATCGTGTGATCAGCTGTCATTGGCTGACAGCTGATCACACGGTAAGGGACCGGGACCCGTCCCTTACTCGGATCGCTGATCACCCGAGTCTCAGAGACTCGGTGATCACAGCGCGCTGCGCTGACGGCCTCCCGGGAATTGAGATCCGCGCTGTGGCCGTCATTCGGCCATAGCGCGGATGTAAAGTGGTTAAGCCTGCAAAAAAAAAAAAATCATTTTATGTTTTGTAATAACATACAGTATTTTTTTTACATATTTCTGTACACGTTTGTCCCTTTTTGATACCAGTAAAGTCCAACAACATATTGGTTCTCTTGAAATGGTAAAAAAACTACACCAAAGGCCCGTTCATACCAGAACATGGTGTGGGAAACCCACGTGATCTGTGATTGCTGAATTTGGGACCATCCAGATCCTGTCCCTAGGGTGTCAATCTCATAAACAAAAATGACCTGAATAATTAAAAAAAATATGTTTTGTTAATATTGTACAATGGACGTCCTTGAGGTGGGAGTCAGCGGCAAAAAATTCCATACAAACACTGAGAATAAAAGCCACATTGTGCTCAACCATCTTCAATTATTAATAATTGTAATGATATGATACTTCAACTGGGCTAATTCAAAAATAACTATTTAACAAATGTTATAAATCCATCAAACGTAATAAAATGGTACCATAAAAACACACTATCACATTCACACTTAAAATCACACACCTCCACTGCACTCACATACATGTATATAGTGACCTAATAGCATCTATATAGTGTCACACCATAATACATCTGTGTGGCAGATAAGAGATGCAAGATAAAGGTGACCCCTGGAGGATCATTGGAGTGACCTCCTTCAATCACAGGAAATAGTTCTTATGGCACAACATTACAACACAACATAGAGACCCTGATTCCATTAGTATGGGACTTAGATTCCAAGGTTAGACTTATGTACACACGGTCGAAAAATTCCGACCACAAAATCTGTCGGATTTTTTCCGACGGATTTTGTCCGACACTGGTGTTGCATACACACGGTTGGACAAAGTTGTCGGAA
This sequence comes from Lithobates sylvaticus, assembly GCA_028564925.1. Lineage (NCBI taxonomy): Eukaryota > Metazoa > Chordata > Amphibia > Anura > Ranidae > Lithobates > Lithobates sylvaticus. The sequence continues at coordinate 565,503,333 of CM053029.1, read as the reverse complement.
AATCCGATCATTCTGAACGTGGTGACGTTCGTTGCATATGACGGAACTACGTAGAGGCTATTAGCCAATAGGTTTGGTCTCCTAATTTGATCTGAGCATGCGTGGCACTTTGTCCATCGGAATTCTCTACACACGATTGGAAAAAGTCCAATCGGATTTTGTTGTCGGAAAATTTGAGAGCAGGATCTAAAATTTTTTCCGTCTGAAATTCCGACCGAAAAAGTCCGAAGGAGCCCACACACGGTTGGATTTTCCGACAACATGGTCCGACCGGACAGTTTCCATCGGAATTTCCGACCGTGTGTACGGGGCATTAGAGTGGTGTACTGATTATGAAAGATATGAAGAACGTGGAGATCCTTGGTGTGGTGGTATACTGGTAACCCCTCCCCCTCCCTTCTCTAGGAGGGCAATAGGGGTATAGTGGTCCAGAGGAGGATACTTGTTCGCAGCTTGGAATATTATACAACTTCATTCCATCAGCAAAGTCCATGCCAGCATATATAAATGCTTGAATGTATCTGCAAACATTCTTAGAGCCTCCTTCACACTCTAGTTAGTATAGAACAAACTTGTAATGAGTATTCCTCACAACAAAAAAACATAGGAACTAGCACTCCATGCCTATAATCAGATTGTGGCTCAAGTTCATAAAGTTTATATAGCCAAACAAATTTACTGGTGCCAGTCCCCCATGGGGTGTATGCACGCAGTAATACTTATTGAATCCTGATGCTTGTCAAGGTCTCAGTTTGTAGGTACTGTTGTTGTCGTTGTTCAGTTGTTTACTCATGCCCGACTCTTTGTGACCTCATGGACCATAGCGCACCAGGCTTTTCTGTCCTCCACTGCCTCCTGGAGCATGCTTATTTTCATATTCATTGTTTTGATGATGCTATCTAACCATCTTGTTTTCTGTCATCCTCTTCTCCTTTTTCCTTCCATGTCCAAGGGACTTTCAAGAGTTTTCTCCAACACCATAGTTCAAAAGCATCAATTCTTTGGCGTTTAGCCTTCCTTATGGTCCAGCTTTCACAGCCATAGGTTACTACTGGGAATACCATAGATTTGACTATACAGCACTTTGTCAGTAGGGTGATGTCTCTGCTTTTTATGCATTTTTTTTTGCTTTTTTAAATTTACCATTGCTTTCCTCCCAAGAAGCAAGCGTCTCTTAATTTCAAGGCTACAGTCACCATTTGCCCATGATTTGGAGTCTAAGAGGATAAAATCTATCACTGTTTCCATTTCTTCTCTTTCTATTTGCCAAGGAGTGCCAAGGAGTGATAGGATTGGTTGCCATGATCTTGGTTCAGTTTCAGGCCAGCTTGAATGAGTTGTTTATTTATAATTAAAATCAATAGTCAATCAATAGCAGTATGGACCGAGTTCCAGTCCAAGCAATACAAATCGGCATGCGTTCCACAGACTGGAACTTTGCAAACCAGAAATGATGTGTGTGCGTTCCAAGCTCCGGCTTATGCATTTCGTCATAGAACGGATCATTTTGGAGGATCAATCACATTATGGACTAGATGGTTTCTGAGTGTGGGGGCTCTTCTGTACACAAACCTGGGTTTCTTTGGTCGAATTTTGGATAACACCTTCTTTCAAAATAGGCCAATATTTTCTGATGATGTGCTCTATTGATTGGTATTGTGTATTAAATCCTGTAATGAAGGCCGCATCCATATAATTTTCTACTTTCTTATCTTTCTTTGTCAGAAGTGTGTTCCTATCCATTTTCTTTATCTCAGTTTTCAACTTGACCAGATTCCTTTGTTGGTAACTTTTTCTTGAAATCTATTTGTCAAGGTGTCAGCTTGTACTTCAAAATCCTCCAAAGTGCGTCAGTTTCTTCACAATCTCAATAGTTTTCCCCTAGGAACGTTCCCTTTCCACTTGGGGTGGTGACAGCTGGAGGATGGTATATAGCCGTTGCGATCTGTTGTTTTGAAGAATGCTTTTGTATATAAATAATTTATGTTTCTAAATATCTGTAGATCTAGATAATCAATCTGCTGATGGTCCCACTTCCCAGTGAAGGTATCCCATACTTGTTGTGGTTGATTCCTCTAAGGAACTCTTCAAACGATTCCACTGTTTCTTCCCATAAGATGATTAAATCATCTATGTATCTGTGATACAGTTTGATTTGGGGTATTCTCTTGCCATAGATATATTTCACCTCCCACATATTCATAAAAAGGTTGGCAACACTGGGGGCATACCGTGCCCCCATAGCCACCCCCTTAGTTTGGGCATCGTAATTTTTCTTGTACCAGAAATAATTACTTTTCTTGGCCAATTGAAGGCCTTCAAGGATAAACCCGATGTTCATGTTTTAAACTAGTGTTCTCATGTAATGCCCTCTTTACTCCCTCTAGTCCATCTTTTTGTACTATGCTGGTATATAGTGAGTTAACATCTATAGTGGCAAGTAAGCAATTGTTAGCACCAGTGATATTTTGAAGATCTGTTATTATCTGTGTGCTATCTCTCAGGTATGACTTCCCTTGTTTAACCAGCGGTTTTAAATATTGGTCCAGGTATTCTCCTAAGCGGGAAAAGAGCGAGTTTATTCCACTGATGATCAGTCTTCCTGGTGGTTTCTCTATCCTCTTGTGGATTTTTGGCATGTAATATATCACAGGGGTCTTTGTAGATTACGATAGGAGATATCCAGCTTCTTTCTTACTTAGTATTCTTTTTTCCTTCCCCCCTATTTACGAATGGCTTCAATTTCTTTTCATATCTTAATTTGGGATTCCCTTTTAGTTTCTTATATGTATTTTCCACTTTAAGTAAATTCTCCATTTCTTCTTCATAGACTTTTTTATTCAATATGACTAACCCCCCACCCTTCTGCTATGCGTATTCCTCCTTCTTTCTTTTTCTCTATTGCCTTAATGGTTTTCCATATATTTTGGTTCTTGGTCCCCTTCCTTTCCAGCTTCTTCAGGTCATCTAATCTTCTACTATCTTCTTAAAGGCTCCAAGGCACTGACTGCCTGGTATTTTAGGGTTAAAAATTGAATTATTTCTATGTTTGGTTTGAGCAAATCCTGAATCATCCGGGACTCTCTTATCTTCATTTAATGCAACATTTTTCTTCAGGTTTAATTTTCTCAGAAACTTCTGAAGATCAGTATAGGCCTCAAATTTATCTAGTGTTTTTGCAGGTGCAAACTTCAAGCTCAAATCCTGAACTTTCATTACTTCATCTGAAAATTGGGCACTACTTAAGTTATATATCCCTTCTCCTAATATTCTCGTTGTCTTTTTCTTCTTCCCTCCTCTCTTTCCTCTTGTCTGTTTCCTCTTTCCATATTTATTTGTATTTGTCCCATCTCTCTTCCTTGGTTGCTGTCCCATCCATTCCTCATGTCCGTCCCGTGTGGATGCCTCTGGTACCCAGTGGGCCCTTGGTATCCTTCCATATTCCTGGGGTGTTCTTCCCATCCCTGAGTTCCTCCTCTGTTCCCATATTGTCCCCTCCATCCTGGGGTCCTGTAAGGGACGCAAGCATTCCATCTCCCTGGGGGTCTCTCTCACTATCCGCCTCAGGGAAAATCCCTTTCCTCCCTAAATTCTCTCCATTGTTAAAAATTCTGATAGGGGTATACTGACTTCCCCTCCTAAGAGGGGAAAATATGTTATGTGTGGGGATGTTATACCTTGGAGTGTTTGGTGTTCTGGGGTATGGGGGTTCATAATGGTTATCCCTCCTTATATCAGATCTTTCTGGGTAATGGTTTGATGGTCTGGATATTCCCCTACTTCCCAGCCCAGGGGTAGCATTGAATCTCAGTTGGGGTGCATGGCCATCAACCTGCAAATCCATCCCCCCTGTTCCTTCGCTTGGGCTCTGCTCCATTGATGTATCATCCAATTCCTATATTAATTCTTCAATCTCTACTTGCCATTTATAAACTTTCATATTTTTATAATCTAATTCATCTCTCTTAAATTTCTTCAGCTTTTTTGCTTATATTTCAATGTCATACTTTTAAATTATCTCCTGCATTTCTCTCTCTTTATCTTTATATTCCTTTTGGTTAGCAAAGGGCAATAATAGATTTTTCATCTCTGTGATGTTTGTCTCTACTCCTCGTAATTTAAATTGCCTTCTCTTGACAATATTTTGTAACAGGTAATTTTCACATTTATTAAAAAAGGAATACCAATCCCCCATAAGGGATGCATCATCAATGCTATCATGTGGGTGTATATCCCACCTTAGTCTCCTTGGTGTAATTTTCTCACTGATATACATCTCTAGGGTGTCCCACCACACCATTAATTGCTTCTCCATAGTGTATCTTAGTTGTTTAAATAGACCATCCATATCTTGTCTATTAGTGACCTGTCCCTGGCTAAATATCCCTCCTATATCTATATTAATATTGCTCATATAGCCAAAAGTATCCATAGCTGCAGAAAAAATTCAAGATATATAAATTAATAAATTCTACGCTTAGGTGTAGGTTGGGCTGCAGCCTCCCCTTAGGGGCTCCAGCGTTTGGGGCACCAACAGTGTTAAAATATATATGTAAGCTTAGGGGTAGTGGCGCTCTCAGGTTCTCCCTGTGCTTGCATGGGGTTCCTCCCGATACTCTGGTTTCCCCTCACACTCTGAAGACATGCTGGTAGGTCAAATGGCTCCTGTCTAAATTGGCCCTAAAATATGCATAAATTAGAATTAGGGACATTAGATTGTAAGCTCCTTGAAGACAGGGACTGATGTGAATGTACAATATATATTGTATACTGTATGTTTAGCTCTGCATAATAAGTAAATAAAATAAATGAGGACCTGCATTCACAGTAGAGTCATCAGTCTTCTAAAATAAAGCAGAAGTAAACTCAGAGAAATACTGTACCTACCTCTTCATTCCAACAATGGGGCAGTTAAATCCCTCACTGGCTGCTGTCATCTTCCCCCCCATCTATTTCTGACCTCTTGATTGGCCGATAACAGAATGACGCCATCCCGCATTTTCGTAAGAGTTATTTTTTCGTTGATTCGTTTTTCCGTTAGTTTTATTTTCGTTTATTCGAAATTCGGACGCATTCGTATTTTCGTAGATTTAGTTACATTCGTACTTTCGTAAGATTGATTTATTCGTACTTTCGTAACATTGTTTTCGTAGATTCGTAATCGGAGCATAATTCATAATTTTATGTAATGTGTATGCTATTATTACATTGTAAGAGACACGGAAAATTACGAATCGAAAAAAAAAAGTTATGAATGTACGAATTTTTTCGTTCAATCCATTCAAAGCACGTTAAGCAGCGACATTGTAAGAGACACGGAAAATTACGAATCGCAAAAAAAAAAAAAAGTTACGAATGTACGAATTTTTTCGTTCAATCCATTCGAAGCACGTTAAGCAGCGCCATTGTAAGGGACACGGAAAATTACCAATTCAACAAAAAAAAAAAAAGTTACGAATGTACAAATTTTTTCGTTCATTTTGATTTTCGTTGTTCCTGTTTTCGTTTTTCGGATTTTCTTCTTTTGTAGTTTCGTTGTTTCTAATTTGGTTATTTCGGATTTTCGTTGTTTTTCATATTCGTTCGATTCGATAATTCGTTATTCGTTAAAATTTTTAGGGAATAATTTGTTCATTCGTACGATAACGAATGAACGAATATAACGAATTTTAACGGAAAACGAAAAAAAAAACGAAACGAATTGCACATGTCTAGTGTTTCTCAACCTTTTGTCAATCAAGGCACCCTTTAAAATTTAGGACAATCCCGAGGCACCCTATTCTAAAATGTAAAAAAATGTAATAGTTTTACACAATGCAGCAACATCAATACAGGTAGGACACTCAACCTTAGAGATGATTTATTCTTCTGAAGCAAATACGTTTTTGTAAACTGGTACTGACTAGTTTTCAAATGTTTCTCTTCTCCCTCAGTTTTTCTCCATCACTCAGCTAATGAGGCCCCCAAAGCTGATGGAGAGAGGCAAGGGATGGTCAAACAAGGAAGATATGCAAGCAACTGACATCTTCCTTATCAACTGATGATGTCATTGGTCATTAGGAGGTTGTCAGTTAGAAGATTTTAATGTGGCCTTGTGTAACTAAAATGCAGGCTTCATCCACCCACCGGCTTGTATACGATTTTGGGCAATTTTTTGGAATTTTGCCAAGGCCCCCCTGAAGAAACCTCAAGGCACCCTGGTTGAGAAAGACTGGTATAGATTAAATCTGCAATAAGTAATTGTTATTGCAGAAAAGACATTGCATGTAGACATGTGCACAACAAAAAAATTTGTTTATTTTTGTTTCGTTTTTTTCGTTTCCGAAAAAAAATTGTTTATTTTCGTTTTGTTTTTTTCGTTTCCGTTGATTCGTAACGATTCGTAAATTCGTAAGTCGTCGGTGTTCGTATTCGTAACGATTCGTACATTCGTAAGTTGTCGGTGTTCATATTCGTAACGATTCGTACATTCGTAAGTCGTCTGTGTTCGTATTCGTAACGATTCGTACATTCGTAAGAGTTATTTTTTTTTTGTTGAATCGTTTTTCTGTTCGTTTAATTTTCGTTCATTCGTTTATTCGAAATTCGGACGCATTCGTATTTATTCGTACATTCGTAACATTCGTAGATTCGTAATCGGAGCATAATTTATAATTTTATGTAATGTGTATGCTATTATTACATTTTAAGAGACACGGAAAATTACGAATCGAAAAAAAAGTTACGAATATACAAATTTTTTCGTTCAATCCATTCGAAGCACGTTAAGCAGCGCCATTGTAAGAGACACGGAAAATTACGAATCGAAAAAAAAAAAAAAAAAAAGTTATGAATGTACAAATTTTTTCGTTCAATCTATTCGAAGCACGTTAAGCAGCACCATTGTAAGGGACACAAAAAATTACCAATTCAACAAAAAAAAAAAGTTACGAATGTACGGATTTTTTCGTTCATTTTCGTTGTTTCTGTTTTCGTTTTTCGGATTTTTCATTCGTACATTCGTTGTTTCTAGTTAGTTTTTTTCGGATTTTCGTTATTTTCGGATTTGTTCGATTCGAACGATTCGTTATTCGTAAAAAAATTTAGCGAATCGTTCGTTGATTCGTACGAAAACGAACGAACGAAAATAACGAAAAAAAAAGAAAAAAGAAAAAAAACTAAACGAATTGCACATGTCTAATTGCATGTCTCTTCTGCAATAAAGACCTACCTGCTCACAGTTTTTAATTATTTACCTTTAGTTACACTTATAGAGCCAGTTCACACCACTTGCAGCTAAGGAAATGTCCTTTGATGTGTGTTTCCCACACTGCACAGGAACACTGTGCCTCCTGCAGACTTAATTCTTAAAGTGGAAGTATACCCTCCTATCGTTTTCAGCCAAGGAAGCTGCCATCTTTGCCTCTGTTTAATCTTCAACTGCCACAGTGCTGCACATGTGATCCATTATGACACCAGCCATTGGATGGTTTGACTGTTTGGTTGAGAGCACAGCCAATGTGCAGTTAGTATTCACGGCATGCCTTTTTTTTTAAGACTGTTAAATCGATGGGTTTACTTCCGCTTTAATGGCACCCCCCGCATCTGGTAAACACGGGTGCAATTCGCTGCCACTGAACTGCATGGCACCGTAGTACCATGCAGTTTGGCAAAGTGAAATTTTAAAAATCAAACCAGCCATACTTTTTCCACATTAATGGCAGCTCATTGAAAAGAATGGATGGAATTGAACCCTGCCCTTTAAGCCCGCAAAGACAATGACAGATAAAATGACATTAAAGGTGTAGTTATCCATTTAGCTGATCCATCTGCATGTACAGTAGTTCTTGTAAAGAAGTAGTGTTGATGATACAATCTAAATCTATCTGCGGTATATTGTTTCCTTTGTGACATTTAGAAAAAAACAGGCAAATTACCCGGCAGTGTGTGGCAGGAGTAAATTAATAACTAGATGGCACAGAGAGCACAGGAACGCGCCTCTGTCTCTGTAAAGCCGACGTATTGTAGTCATTTATCTGTTCGTTTTCTGGTGCTTTCAGACAGCAAGCAGTGAAAACCCACTCCAGCAAAAGTGCTCCCATTATGAACCTATGAAGTCAGTTTGTCCTTGTACATTTGTTGCATGGAAACCATAAGTGTGCGAATTATTTTAGTTTTATCTTTTTCTACTGAAAACATGCCACTGAATCAGACTCTGGGTAAAACAAATTCTTCAAGGTTCAGATATGATTTTATACTGAAGGTTGCGTAGAAATAGTTCCGGCATTAGTACAGCGCTAAAGAAACCAAAAAAAGACATTGTAAATACATTTAAAATGGGTCAAAAAGCCCTATTAAGGGGTCAAAAAAGGCACAAAGTACACGTTAACATATATGAAATAATGAGTAAAGCTATTTCACTGTTGTGTTTATAAAATAACCTCATATAGAATGAACTTGAAATGGGATTCAATGTTGCTTTGAAGCTGAAAAATGATTGAACTGTTCTCAGGTATCTTGGGCTATAATAAACAGGAATACCTGGTGCTAGCATCCATCTGCTGCTTGTGTAGTATAGGATCTGGATCATTCTCTGCATTGAATAGACAAAGGTATGCATGTAAGAGGGCTTGTGATTGGCTTTATGTTGGCCCCAAACTGTGGAAGTCCCCACCCTGCTTCTTCTTGGATAGGACAACTACCCACCTGCTGCTGATAGTACCTTCCAACATATTTTTATAAAAAGGATGCTGTGTTACTTTCTATCAACTATATAAGTGCATTAAATCTTAGTTTTACCATAATACATATACCTAAAAATGAATAAGTCATACAAAAGATATATGTTTCCTAAGGGGCCATGTCCAACCCCTGAAAAACAACCCCACACCATAATCCCCTCTCCACCAAATGATTTGGACCAGTGCACAAAGCAAGATCCATAGAGACATTGATGAGCGAGTTTGGGGTGGAGATACTTGACTGGCCTGCACAGAATCCTGACCTCAAGTTCCATTGAAGGGACCCCTTAAGGTGTCATCATACCAAGACATTTTGGACAATTTCATGCTCCCAACATTGTAGGAACAGTTTGGGGATGGCCCCTTCCTGTTCTAACATGGCTGCACACCAGTGCACAAAGCAAGGTCCATAAAGACTTGGATGAGTGAGTTTGGGGTGGAGGAACTTGACTGACCTGCACAGAGACCTGACCTCAACCCGATAGAATACCTTTGGGATGAATTAGAGCTGTGAACCATCGATATCAGTGCCTGACCTCACAAATGTGCTTCTGGAAGAATGGTCAAACATTCCCCCATAGACACACTCCTAAACCTTGTGGAGAGCCTTCCCAGAAGAGTTGAAGCTGTTAAAGCGGTAAAGGGTGGGCCAACTCAATATTGAACCCTACATACTCCGGATGCCATTAAAGTTCATGTGCGTGTACAGGCAGGCATCTCAGTACTTTTGACAGTATAGTGTAAATATGGGCACTGTCTCCACCCATAACATCACTAAAGGAAGGTTTTTTCTTAAAGTTGCCTGACACCCAACTACTCCATTTCCTCCTACCATACTATATTGGGAACAGAGCCGCCTAGTGGCAGGCAAGCTAACTGCACCTGCCTTTGTGTAGGATACTGTAGGGCAAATGCTGCATTTGTGTACTCAATTTTCCATGTTACCAAGACAGAAACAAATGTTTATGTACTAAACCATAAGGGCTCACTCATCTTAGCTTTGATCTTTGGAGATTGATCTGCATTTGATAGGCAGTGAGGAGGTAAGAAGATGCAGGAACTTGAGACTAATGGGTAGAGTGATTTTTACAATAAATTCAATAAGAAGCACTGTAATATTTTAGGGGTCAGTTAATTGTATGTTATATGCTGGGAAGTGCTGACTTGAACTATAGTTTCTTGTTGCATACTCTGCAAATGACATAATAAGCAACCATTTACATCAGTGCATTTGCCTGAAGTTTTATTGTCATCAATAATCCTGACAGGGAGACCCTCAACCCGTCGTCCTACCATGGCAGCCATTGCTCTCCTATGGGCTATAATTTCCTGGGCATGTGCCCGGATTGCACCTTTCATGGTCACCAACCATCTAGAGCAATCTCTTGAGGGTCATAAGGCACTACAAGGACATGTGCAAGAGCCTATGGCTCAAAGCAGAGTCTACCACCACAAGACTGCTGGTGAGATCACCCCTCTGAGGTCATGAATAGCAGTCAAGATACGTGACTGAGAGAAGATAAAACTCTGCTTCATTCCCCTTATGCCGCGTACACACGAGAGGACTTTTCGACAGCAAAGTTTCGACAGAACGAATCCGTCGGACAATTCGATTGCGTGTGGGCCCCATCGGACTTTTGCTGTCAAAAGATCCGACAGACTTTAGAAATAGAACATGTCTTAAATTATACCACCGGAACTCCGCTGGACCCAGTTCCTATCGAAAAATCCGCTCGTCTGTGTGCTAGTCCGATGGACAAACAACGACGCTAGGGCAGTTATTGGCTACTGGCTACAAACTTCCTTACTCTAGTCCGGTCGTATGTCATCACGTTCAAATCCGTCAGAATTTAGTGTGATTGTGTGTGGCCAAGTCCGTTCATTCGAAAAGTTTGTCGGAACTTTGGGGGGTCCAGAGATAGGAATAGTCAGCGTGGATCATATTCCAGAGGGTAATATTAGGGGCATTAGTGGTAGGGTAACTAAAGCACATAAACCCAAGGTAAGTATAGTAGCAAGTCCTAGTTGCAATCTCGGAGCACCCAAGAGGATAGTATGTGACTGGTCAAAATATAGTAATGCATTAAAGTGTTTGTTCACCAATGCCAGAAGTCTGCCAAGCAGAATAGGTGAGTTGGAAGCTCTGGTGCATCAGGAGAGCTATGATGTAATCGGTATTGCTGAAACTTGGCTGCAGTCCTCACATGACTGGGCTATAAATATTCCTGGCTTTGCACTCTTTCGGAAAGACAGAGTTAAAAGGAAAGGTGGAGGGGTCTGTCTGTATGTGAGAAGTGATCTCAAAGCGAGTGTGAAAGAGGACCTGGGGGATGGAGAGTGTGATGAGTCTGAAGCATTATGGGTGGAACTGCATACAGATGTGCGTAGTTCAAAGTTAATCATTGGAGTTTGTTATAGACCACCCAATGTTAATGAGGAGGTGGATACTCAGCTCCTTGCACAAATAGAAAGGGCTGCAAGGGCTGGGACAGTGATAATAATGGGGGATTTTAACTACCCAGAAATTGACTGGAATAATGGCACTGCTGGGACAGTTAAAGAACAAAAATTTATAAACCTATTACAGGACAATTTTATGGTCCAGTTTATTGAGGCCCCAACCAGGAATGATGCTCTGCTGGATCTGGTAATCTCAAACCATGCAGAGCATATTAATAATGTTCAGATAAAGGAGCATCTGGGTAGCAGTGACCATAACATGGTTTCATTTGATGTTAGCTGTAAGCAAAAATCACATACAGGAAAGATAAAAACACTTAATTTCAAGAGGGCAAATTTTCCAAGGATGAGGGCTGCTCTCCAGGACTTAGACTGGGAGAGAATATTGGCAACAATGGGCACAGAACAGAAATGGGGATTCTTCAAAAAGACTGTTTGTGAACTCACTGCAAAGTATATTCCCATGGGCAATAAATTTAAAAGGCTAAAAATAAAACCTATGTGGCTCACGGCCAAAGTTAAAAAAGCTATAAACTATAAGAAAAGAGCTTTTAAAAAAATATAAAAATGAAGGATCACTAGTGTCATTTAAATGTTACAAAGAACATAACAGAATATGTAAAAGGGAAATCAAGGATGCAAAAATTCAAAATGAAAGACAGATTGCAAAAGATAGTAGGACAAACCCCAAAAAATTCTTCAAATATATTAATAATAAAAAGGTCAAGTCTGAGCATGTAGGCCCTTTACAAAATAATCTAGAGTGGGTAACTGGGGACAAAGAGAAGGCTAATTTATTAAATACTTTCTTCAGCTCTGTGTATACAAAGGAGCATGGGGGAGCTCATGTCCACAATGGGGGTGGTATTTACACAGCCCCGAATGATCCACAATGGCTCAAAAGTGATATGGTCCTGAAATATTTAGACAGAATAAAGGTGGATAAAGCACCTGGACCTGATGGCATCCACCCACGGATCCTAAAAGAATTGAGCTCTGTAATTTCAAAGCCATTGTATCTAATTTTTAGGGACTCATTAATGACAGGAATAGTACCACTGGATTGGCGCAGGGCGAACGTGGTGCCTATATTTAAAAAGGGAACAAAGTCTTTACCAAGTAACTATAGACCTGTTAGTTTAACTTCTATAGTTGGGAAGATACTGGAGAGATTAATAAAAGACCACATAGACGAGTTCTTGCAGGAAAAAAATATTTTAAGCAACAGACAGCATGGGTTCATGAAAGACAGAAGTTGTCAGACAAACCTCATTTCTTTTTATGAGGAGGTAAGTAAAACCTTAGACAGAGGCGTGGCTGTGGACGTGGTATACTTGGATTTTGCAAAAGCGTTCGATACAGTTCCCCACACACGGCTCATGTGTAAGGTAAGGTCTACAGGTTTGGAAATATCGGTTTGGAAATGGATAGAAAACTGGCTAAAAGACAGAATTCAGAGAGTCGTGGTTAATTATTCTTACTCTGAATGGGCTAAGGTTATCAGTGGTGTACCCCAAGGTTCAGTGCTGGGACCCTTACTTTTTAATATCTTTATAAATGATATTGGGTCTGGGATCAAAAGTAACATTTCTGTCTTTGCAGATGACACCAAGCTATGCAGTGGAATAACGTCCTTACAGGAGGTCTCCAATTTACAAGCCGACCTCAATGCTCTGTCTAATTGGGCGACTATGTGGCAGATGAGGTTTAATGTTGATAAATGTAAAGTTATGCACTTGGGGGCTAAGAATATGCATGCATCATACATACTAGGGGGAGTACAACTGGGGGAATCCGTAGTGGAGAAGGATCTGGGGGTTTTGGTAGATCATAAGCTCAATAATAGCATGCAATGCCAAGCTGCGGTTTCCAAAGCAAGCAAAGTCCTTCCTTGTATTAAGAGAGGTATGGACTCCTGAGAGAGAGATATCATTTTGCCCCTGTTCAAATCATTAGTAAGACCTCATCTGGAATATGCAGTTCAGTTTTGGGCACCAGTTCTCAAAAAGGATATCGGGGAACTGGAGAAAGTGCAGAGAAGGGCAACCAAACTGATAAGAGGCATGGAGGAGCTCAGCTATGAGGAAATATTAGAGGAACTGAATTTATTCACCCTTGATAAGAGGAGATTAAGGGGGAATATGATCAACATGTATAAATATATAAGTGGTCCATATAGTGAACTGGGTGTTGAGTTATTCACTTTACGGTCAACACAGAGGACAAGGGGGCACTCTTTACGTCTAGAGGAAAAGAGATTTAATCTCCAAATACAGAAAGGTTTCTTCACAGTAAGAGCTGTGAAAATGTAGAATAGACTCCCTGCAGAGGTGGTTCTGGCCAGCTCAGTAGATTGCTTTAAGAAAGGCCTGGATACTAAATGTCAAAAAATTGTTTTCCTTTACCCAAAATAGAGAGAGGAAGGAAGAATGGACTTTATAGGCACTTATTTGTGAAAAATATTTCTAGTACAAAATTTATTGAGTAGCATATATAATTAAAACAAGAAAAGACATACAGTACATACATAAACACCAGTATTGACAAAAGACAATATTGTAATTAAAAGGCTGAGAACTCAGAAAGACCACCCCTATGGGTATATAACAGTACCACACGAAGATTCGCCAGATGTGGGGTCGGTGTGCATAAGGTCTAAACACCATAAATTCTTCCCACTGGATTGTGGACTTGCCCAAGGAGGGGGTTGGTCATCGGTTACCACCAATTAAAAAAAGAAGAACTTTTGGCTCGACATGTTTCGCGACTCCTAGGTCGCTTCCTCAGGAGCTTATGTTCTAAAAAAGACACTGTGTTACTTTTTGTCACTTTTACATAACTGTATCATACAAACATCATATAATCAAAATAAACATTAACATCGATAGTAGTGAGGCTCACCTAGTGATGCAGAGCCCCGACCCAGAATCTCTCCACTCGCTGGCGCCGGTGGGCCAACCAGATGGTTACACGAGACCCCCCCTAAAAGAACTAGAGGGGGGAGGAGGAAAGATAGACACCGTAGGCCACCAAAAAGCAGCGTCACCACCTCTACCGGGTGTACTCACAACCAGTGAGACCCTCGAGGTTAGGCGCTGCTGTGCAAGGACAGGGTTATGGGGACACAAATGGTAACTAGTAATACAAAGAAAAGATGAAAGGGAGCAAGGCAAAGAAATAATAATGGACAAATAATTAATTAGTTAGAACATCGTGTATTGTATGTTCACTGAAAGAATAGCCTCTCTATATGTACTCCACAATACTTACTGGAGTAGGTATTTATAAGAGGTATGGTAGATTGCTGAATGCTTCACTCTGCTGGAGACCCGAAACTTGATGCCCAAAAGGAACGGTTCGTACTAAGGGGATATATGGATATAGAGGTACTTATAGATTATCTGCTATGCATGTAAGGTTAGTATTGTCATATTGCCTAATGCCAAAATTAGAAACAAGAGGCCTGATAGTGTGACCATTTGGGAGAGAAAATATCTCCCAAAGGCCATATTTTGATATAAGTAAACATAGAACATAATGGGCAGAGGTATTAGGGATTTGAATATAGCAGTATTATTAGAAAATACAAGCTAAAAATTTACCCCCTTAGAATAAAGAATCCCATAAAACCTAAAAGGGCATAAAGAGAGTGAAGTGCCTTTACCTTGCAGAGAGGGTGAAGTAGGATGGTATATGTCCAGAAAAACGGTAGTGCGGCTGTCTGGCAGGTGTGTGGCCGCCACTCTCACAGGGCGTCTGTGAGGAGTGGAAGCCACGGCGCCGCTACTTGTGTCCCGATCGGATGACGTCAGAGCACGTCCGACGTCAATCCGAACCAGCCGGGACGCCATCGACGATAGCGTGGGTGCGCGCGCAGCACAAGCTGCGTTGCGTTCCACACAGTGTAGATGGCGTGACGGAGGACGTTGCTAGGCAACGTCGTCCTAGCCGCAAAGCATCGCCGGCCTGCACCCATGGTATCCCCGATGGCAATGGGGGACCAGGGCAGCACGGAACAACGGTGCCTGCGGCTTGGGCGGCTGCATAACCATGCCGCACTGGTGGCCACAAGGTGTCTGTCCTCAACGCGGTGTCCATCGGAGATACCATGGGTGCAGGCCGGCGATGCTTTGCGGCTAGGACGACGTTGCCTAGCAACGTCCTCCGTCACGCCATCTACACTGTGTGGAACGCAACGCAGCTTGTGCTGCGCGCGCACCCACGCTATCGTCGATGGCGTCCCGGCTGGTTCGGATTGACGTCGGACGTGCTCTGACGTCATCCGATCGGGACACAAGTAGCGGCGCCGTGGCTTCCACTCCTCACAGACGCCCTGTGAGAGTGGCGGCCACACACCTGCCAGACAGCCGCACTACCGTTTTTCTGGACATATACCATCCTACTTCACCCTCTCTGCAAGGTAAAGGCACTTCACTCTCTTTATGCCCTTTTAGGTTTTATGGGATTCTTTATTCTAAGGGGGTAAATTTTTAGCTTGTATTTTCTAATAATACTGCTATATTCAAATCCCTAATACCTCTGCCCATTATGTTCTATGTTTACTTATATCAAAATATGGCCTTTGGGAGATATTTTCTCTCCCAAATGGTCACACTATCAGGCCTCTTGTTTCTAATTTTGGCATTAGGCAATATGACAATACTAACCTTACATGCATAGCAGATAATCTATAAGTACCTCTATATCCATATATCCCCTTAGTACGAACCGTTCCTTTTGGGCATCAAGTTTCGGGTCTCCAGCAGAGTGAAGCATTCAGCAATCTACCATACCTCTTATAAATACCTACTCCAGTAAGTATTGTGGAGTACATATAGAGAGGCTATTCTTTCAGTGAACATACAATACACGATGTTCTAACTAATTAATTATTTGTCCATTATTATTTCTTTGCCTTGCTCCCTTTCATCTTTTCTTTGTATTACTAGTTACCATTTGTGTCCCCATAACCCTGTCCTTGCACAGCAGCGCCTAACCTCGAGGGTCTCACTGGTTGTGAGTACACCCGGTAGAGGTGGTGACGCTGCTTTTTGGTGGCCTACGGTGTCTATCTTTCCTCCTCCCCCCTCTAGTTCTTTTAGGGGGGGTCTCGTGTAACCATCTGGTTGGCCCACCGGCGCCAGCGAGTGGAGAGATTCTGGGTCGGGGCTCTGCATCACTAGGTGAGCCTCACTACTATCGATGTTAATGTTTATTTTGATTATATGATGTTTGTATGATACAGTTATGTAAAAGTGACAAAAAGTAACACAGTGTCTTTTTTAGAACATAAGCTCCTGAGGAAGCGACCTAGGAGTCGCGAAACATGTCGAGCCAAAAGTTCTTCTTTTTTTAATTGGTGGTAACCGATGACCAACCCCCTCCTTGGGCAAGTCCACAATCCAGTGGGAAGAATTTATGGTGTTTAGACCTTATGCACACCGACCCCACATCTGGCGAATCTTCGTGTGGTACTGTTATATACCCATAGGGGTGGTCTTTCTGAGTTCTCAGCCTTTTAATTACAATATTGTCTTTTGTCAATACTGGTGTTTATGTATGTACTGTATGTCTTTTCTTGTTTTAATTATATATGCTACTCAATAAATTTTGTACTAGAAATATTTTTCACAAATAAGTGCCTATAAAGTCCATTCTTCCTTCCTCTCTCTATTTTGGGTAAAGGAAAACAATTTTTTGACACTATGTAGGATGTGGCACTCATTTATATGACAGGTGTTTTGTAGGTTGCCACCTAGGGACGCAGCAATCCTTTTTCTAGATCTGGATACTAAATGTACATAATATAACTGGGTACTGACATTTATAGGTAAAGTTGATCCAGGGAAATTCCGATTGCCTCTCGGGGGATCAGGAAGGATTTTTTTCCCCTGCTTTAGCAAATTGGAGCATGCTCTGCTGGGGTTTTTTTGCCTTCCTCTGGATCAACTGTGGGTATAGAATGGGGTATATGGGATTGTATGATATATATTTTTTTTTTTTTGTGGTTGAACTGGATGGACTTGTGTCTTTTTTCAACCTAACTAACTATGTAACTATGTAACTATGTAACTCCGTCGAAAGACCATCGGACCTAGTCCGTCGAAAAGTCCGCTCGTGTGTATGCGGCATTAGAACTAAAAAAAGTTGTTCACTATAACTGAATTCCCTTGTAATTTGGCGGGTCCTAATTTCTGCTACCCTCTTGTTAGGATGTCAAAGCAGGAAGGATATGGGCAAGATGCACAACCCAATGATTCGGTAATATTAGACTATTGCCTTGAGTACTAGGCTTATGTATGTAAACCCTAACAATAAACTTCTCTAATTTTCTCTCTTTGGGTCTGTTAAATATACCAGTGAAAATATTTAGATATACAGTTCTAAATATAGGTATACAAGCTCAAAAGTTTGCACCCAGGCAGAAATTGTGAAATTTTGGCATTAATATTGAAAATATGACTGATCATGCCAAAAAACTGTCTTTTATTTAACCACATCAATACTGGGCACTTTCGCCCCCTTCCTTCCCAGACCAATTTTCAGCTTTCATCGCTCTCGCATTTTCAATAAGAATTGCGCAGTCATGCAATGCTGTACCCAAATAAATTTTTTATCATTTTGTTTGCACAAATAGAGCTTTCTTTTGGTGGTATTTATTCACGACTCCGTTTTAAATTTTTTGCGATATAAGCGAAAAAAGAGCGGAAATTTTGAAAAAAAACAATATTTTCTTTATTCTATTTGAAAAGAAATCCAATAAAATCAAATTTTGTCATAAATTTAAGCCAAAATTTATTCTGCTACATTTTTTTGGTAAAAAAAATCCATTAAGTGTATAATAATTGGTTCGTGTGATCACGGACATTTGTATGCAAATGATCATGTACAGATGTGCGCAGGTGATCACGGACATATGTGTGCAAATGATCATTGGGACATGTGATTTTACTGTTATATATGTGGGGGACATGTGTTTTGGGGATCATTACTATGTGGGGAGATGTGTTTTGGGGACATGTGTTTTGGGCACATGTGTTTACTATGTGTGTTTACTATGTGTGTTTTACTGTTGTGACACTAGACTGGTGATCAGTGAATAAAAAGCTGTAAAAAACAGCTCACACTCACTGATCACCAGCCGGCTGCAGAGATCCGCTCTCCTCTCCTCAGCGACAACTTCCGTGTGAGGAGAGCCGATCGCCTATCAACAGGCTGTTTGTTTACATCACATGACGGCCGTGATTGGACACAGGCGTCATGTGATCATGAAGGCCAATCACAGAGCCCTTCTGCCGATCTAAGATGCGCCGTGTCCGGGTGACACGAGCGCATCGGGATCGCGCTGCTGCATGGAAACGCGCAAGCGATCTCGCTCCTTCTGAGGGACGTTCCTAAACGTCCACTCAGAAGGAGAGAGCGCCCACCCAGCCGTACATGTACAGTAGCCGGGTGGGAAGTGGTTAAGGATAGCAATCACATGAAGCCATTTATTATCACATCGTTTTTTGGATCCTTTTTAAATCATAATGGTAACAGAAATCACCCAAATGGCCCTGATATAAAAGTTTACATACCCTGGAATGTTTGGCCTTGGTACAGACACAGAAGGTGGCACACACAGGTAAAAATGGCAATTAAAGGTTAATTTCCCACATTTGTGGCTTTTTAAATCACAATTAGTGTCTGTTTATAAATAGTCAATGAGTTTGTTAGCTCTCACATGGACGCACTAAGCAGGCTAGACACTGAGCCATTAGGAGGTAGAAAAGAACAGTCAAAAGACCTGCGTTATAAGGTAATGAAACTTTACAGGGGTTGGAAAAGGATATAAAAAGATTTCCAAAGCCTTGAGAATTGTTTACAGTATATAGGACTATACATGTGTGTTTATATATACAGTGCCTTGAAAAAGTATTCATACCCCTTGAAATTTTCCACATTTTGTCATGTTACAATCAAAAAACGTAAATGTATTTTATTGGGATTTTATGTGATAGACCAACACAAAGTGGCACATAATTGTGAAGTGGAAGGGAAATGATAATTGGTTTTCAAAATGTTTTACAAATAAATATGTGAAAAGTGTGGCGTGCATTTGTATTCCGCCCCCCAGAGTCAATACTTCGTAGAACCGCCTTTTGCTGCAATTACAGCTGCATGTCTTTTTGGGGATGTCTCCACCAGCTTTGCACTTCTAAAGAGTGAAATTTTTGCCCATTCTTCTGTGCAAAATAGGTCAAGCTCTGTCAGATTGGATGGAGAGAGTCTGTGAACAGCAATTTTTAAATCTTGCCACAGATTCCTAATTGGATTTAAGTCTGGACTTTGACTGGGCCATTCTAACACATGAATATGCTTTGATCTAAACCATTCCATTGTAGCTCTGGCTGTATGTTTAGGGTCGTTGTCCTGCTGGAAGGTGAACCTCCACCCCAGTCTCAAGTCTTTTGCAGGTTTTTCAACTTCTTCCACAAGTTTGCTGTGTCCCCCACATGTCTTCTCGCAAACTGGACTTCTTGTGGCTTTCTTTCAGCAATGGCTTGACACCAAGCTATGCAGTGGAATAACGTCCTTACAGGAGGTCTCCAATTTACAAGCCGACCTCAATGCTCTGTCTAATTGGGCGACTATGTGGCAGATGAGGTTTAATGTTGATAAATGTAAAGTTATGCACTTGGGGGCTAAGAATATGCATGCATCATACATGCTAGGGGGAGTACAACTGGGGGAATCCGTAGTGGAGAAGGATCTGGGGGTTTTGGTAGATCATAAGCTCAATAATAGCATGCAATGCCAAGCTGCGGTTTCCAAAGCGAGCAAAGTCCTTTGTTGTATTAAGAGAGGTATGGACTCCAGAGAGAGAGATATCATTTTGCCCCTGTTCAAATCATTAGTAAGACCTCATCTGGAATATGCAGTTCAGTTTTGGGCACCAGTTCTCAAAAAGGATATCGGGGAACTGGAGAAAGTGCAGACAAGGGCAACCAAACTGATAAGAGGCATGGAGGAGCTCAGCTATGAGGAAAGATTAGAGGATGTATTCACCCTTGATAAGAGGAGGGGGGGATATGATCAACATGTATAAATATATAAGGGGTCCATATAGTGAACTTGGTGTTGAGTTAGTCACTTTACAGTCAACAAAGAGGACAAGGGGGCACTCTTTGCGTCTAGAGGAAAAGAGATTTCATCTCCAGATACGGAAAGGTTTCTTCACAGTAAGAGCTGTGAAAATGTGGAATATACTCCCTGCAGAGGTGGTTCTGGCCAGCTCAGTAGATTGCTTTAAGAAAAACCTGGATACTTTCCTAAATGTACATAATATAACTGGGTACTAACATTTATAGGTAAAGTTGGTCCGCGGAAAATCCGATGGCCTCTCGGGGGATCAGGAAGGAATTTTTTCCCCTGCTTTAGCAAATTGGAGCATGCTCTGCTGGGGTTTTTTTTTGCCTTCCTCTGGATCAACTGTGGGTATAGAATGGGGTATATGGGATTGTATGATATATATATATATATATTTTTTATTATTTGTGGTTGAACTGGATGGACTTGTGTCTTTTTTCAACATAACTAACTATGTAACTATGTAACTATGGCTTTCTTCTTGCCACTCTTCCATAAAGGTCTCAGAGTTACCATGGGCCTCTTGACTGCTTCTCTGATTATTGCTCTCCTTGCCCGGCCTGTCAGTTTATGGACGGCCATGTCTTGATAGGTTTACAGTTTTGCCATACTCTTTCCATTTTCAGATGATGGATTGAACAATGCTCCGTGAGATGTTCAAAGCTTGGAATATTTTAAAGCGGAGTTCCCACTGTTTAAACTTGAATTTTTTTTTTAGGATGCATATTTTTATTTTATTTTTATGTTTATTTAGCGCACTAACGTTTCTGAGATTAATTGGCGCTCGATTGCCGATTTGATATAGGAATATATATTATATTCCTATTTACTAGAAGTTTCCATAGTGCTTGTGGGCATGTGAAGCCCACAAGCACTATATTCCGGGCTCCGGTGCAGCTTAGCGACCAGCTTGCACTGCCCGTTCTCGTGCATGTGCCATATGTACGGCACAGCGCCGTACACTTCTGACGTTGCCATTACAATGGGCGTCGTCGTCGGAAGTGCCCGCCCACGTTGTGATGTCAACGAAGCCCTCTGCACTGCCCAGTGACTCCTGGAAAATTATGACAGACATCTCCCAGGAGCACTAACGAGCACGGACGCCGAGGGAAGTGACGTCAGGCTCCTTGGAGAGGAAGAGGCAGATCACGAGGGACCCCCTAGCAACAGATAAGAAAAGGTGAGTAAAAAAAATGTTTTCTTCCACAGGTTGTTATTTAGATTTAATGCAGCAGAATAATGTAAAAAAAAATTATGACTGGAACTCTGCTTTAATAACCTAACCCTGCTTTAAACTTCTTCACAACTTTATCCCTGACCTTTATCTGACAGACACGAGTAGAGGAGAGCCGATCGGCGGCTCTCCTGACAGGGGGAAGTGCTATTTTTGGGAACAAAATTATTAAAAAATTAGTTTGGGTACAGTGTTGTATGACCGCGCAATTGTCATTCAAATTGCTACAGCGCTGAAACCTGAAAATTGGCCTGGGCAGGAAGGTGTCTAAGTGCCTGGTATTGAAGTGGTTAAGGGAGGAGAGTTAGCTGTCTGTCTAATTATACCTCAGCCACGTGTAGTGAGGGCAGAACAGTGATGCTGTTTGTTCACTAATGCCGTGTACACACGAGAGGACTTTTCGACAGCAAAGGTCTGACGGAAAAAATCCGTTTTCCAATTCGATTGTGTGTGGGCTCCATCGGACCTTTGCTGTCCAAAAATCTGACGGACTTTAGAAATAGAACATGTTTCAAATGTTTCCGCCGGACCCAGATACTATGGAGAAATCAGCTCGTCTGTGTGCTATTCCAACGGACGAAAACCAACGCTAGGGCAGCTATTGGCTATTGGCTATGAACTTCCTTATTCTTGTCCGGTCGTACGACATCACGTTCGAATCCGTCTGACTTTGGTGTGATTGTGTGTGGCCAAGTCCGTTAATTCGGAAAGTCCGTCGGAACTCCGCCGAAAGTCCATCGGGAAGACTGTTGGACCTAGTCTGCCGGAAAGTCCGGTCTTGTTTATGCGGCATTAGGTTCTCTAACAGAGCTCCTGAGGGCTTCACAGAACAGCTGTATTTATACTGAGATTAAATTACACACAGGTGGACTCTATTTACTAATTAGTTGACTTCTGAAGGCAATTGGTTCCACTAGATCTTAGTTACATAGTTACATAGTTCCATAGTAGGTGAGGTTGAAAAAAAGACACGTCCATCAAGTCCAACCTATGTGTGTGATTATATGTCACTATTACATTGTATATCCCTGTATGATGTGGTCGTTCAGGTGCTTATCTAATCGTTTTTTTAAACTATTGATGCCCCCTCCCACTGAAACCACTGCCTGTGGAAAGAAATTCCACATCCTTGCCGCTTTTACAGTAAAGAACCCTCTACTCTACGCAGTTTAAGGTTAAACCTCTTTTCTTCTAATTTTAATGAGTGGCCATCAGGGGTAGGGGTAGAAGAGTAAAGGGGGCTGAATACAAATACATGCCACACTTTTTAGATATTTATTTGTAAAAACAAATTAAAACCATTTATCGTTTTCCTTCCACTTCAGAATTATGTGCCACTTTGTGTAGGTCTATCACCTAAAATCCTAATAAGATACATTTATGTTTTTGGGTGTTGACAAAATGAGGAAAAAATTCAAGGGGTAAGAATACTTTTTCAAGGCATTGTATATACAGTATCTGACAAAAGTGAGTACACCCCTCACATTTTTGTAAATATTTTATTCTATCTTTTCGTGTGACAACACTGAAGAAATGACACTTTGCTACAATGTAAAATAGTGAGTGTACAGCTTGTATAACAGTGTGAATTTGATGTCCCCTCAAAATAACTCAACACACAGCCATTAATGTCTAAACCACTGGCAACAAAAGTGAGTACACCCCTAAGTGAAAATGTCCAAATTGGGCCCAAAGTGTCAATATTTTGTGTGGCCACGTTTATTTTTCAGCACTGCCTTGACAGTACAGTTGAGATACTGTGTGTGTGTATATATATATATATATATATATATATATATATATATATATATATATATATATATATATATATATATATATTTTTTTTTTTTCCTTTTATTGGTTGGACTAGATAGACTTGTGTCTTTTTTCAGCCAGACTAACTATGTAACTATGTAAGTGAGGATTGAGGACATCTTGTAGCCAAAAGTGGTACTGCAGGTAGAGCTCCAGACTGCAGGTAAAATATTACATCATGAGCTTTATTTTTAACACTGGCCCCAGGAATTGATCTGCAACTAAAAATTTTGCCCTGTGTTGGGCTTTAAGCCCGCAAAGACAATGACAGATAAATCTACATTAAAGGTGTAGTTATCCATTTAGCTGATCCATCTGCATGTACAGTAGTTCTTGTAATTATTAATCATTACGCTCTACTAAAGAAGTAGTGTTGATGATACAATCTAAATCTATCTGCGGTATATTGTTTCCTTTGTGACATTTAGAAAAAACAGGCAAATTACCCAGCAGTGTGTGGCAGGAGTAAATTAATAACTAGATGGCACAGAGAGCACAGGAACGCGCCTCTGTCTCTGTAAAGCCGACGTATTGTAGTCATTTATCTGTTCGTTTTCTGGTGCTTTCAGACAGCAAGCAGTGAAAACCCACTCCAGCAAAAGTGCTCCCATTATGAACCTATGAAGTCAGTTTGTCCTTGTACATTTGTTGCATGGAAACCATAAGTGTGCGAATTATTTTAGTTTTATCTTTTTCTACTGAAAACATGCCACTGAATCAGACTCTGGGTAAAACAAATTCTTCAAGGTTCAGATATGATTTTATACTGAAGGTTGCGTAGAAATAGTTCCGGCATTAGTACAGCGCTAAAGAAACCAACAAAGACATTGTAAATACATTTTAAAGGGGTCAAAAAAGGCACAAAGTACACGTTAACATATATGAAATAATGAGTAAAGCTATTTCACTGTTGTGTTCATAAAATAACCTCATATAGAATGAACTTGAAATGGGATTCAATGTTGCTTTGAAGCTGAAAAATGATTGAACTGTTCTCAGGTATATTGGGCTATAATAAACAGGAATACCTGGTGCTAGCATCCATCTGCTGCTTGTGTAGTATAGGATCTGGATCATTCTCTGCATTGAATAGACAAAGGTATGCATGTAAGAGGGCTTGTGATTGGCTGTGTGTTGGCCCCAAACTGTGGAAGTCCCCGCCCTGCTTCTTCTTGGATAGGACAACTACCCACCTGCTGCTGATAGTACCTTCCAACATATTCTTATAATAAAGGATGCTGCGTTACTTCATATCAACTATATAAGTGCATTAAATCTTAGTTTTACCATAATACATATACCAGAAAATGAATACCGTATATACTCAAGTATAGGCCGACCCGAATATAAGCCGAGGCACCTAATTTTACCAAAAAAAATGGGAAAACATATTGACTAGAGTATAAGCCGAGGGTGGGAAAATGCAGCATCTACTGGGTAAACAATGCCCATCTGTAGTGTCACTGTGCCCATCTCTAGTGTCACTGTGCCCATCTCTAGTGTCACTGTGCCAATCTGCAGCCGTAGCTTTCATTACTAAAACAGCGTGTGTTATGCCCCGTACACACGGTCGGAATTTCCGACGGAAAATGTCCTATCGGACCATGTTGTCGGAAAATTTGACCGTGTGTGGGCTCCATCTGACTTTTTCCGTCGGAAGAAAATTGAGATCCTGCTCTCAAATTTTCCGACAACAGACTCTGATCGGACTTTTTCCAATCGTGTGTAGAGAATTCCAACGGACAAAGTGCCACGCATGCTCAGATCAAATTAAGAGACCAAACCTATTGGCTAATAGCCTCTACGTAGTTCCGTCGTACGCAACCAACGTCACGACGGAAAAAATTTGAGAGCAGGATCTAAAATTTTCCGACAAAAAAATCCGATCAGACTTTTTCCGATGGTGTGTAGCGAATTCCGACGGACAAAGTGCCACGCATGCTCAGATCACATTACAAGACCAAAGCTATTGGCTGCTAGCCTCTACGTAGTCCCGTCGTACGCAAAGAAAGTCACCACGTTCAGAATGATCAGATTTTCCGACAACTTTGCCAGACCGTGTGTATGCAACACCAGTGTTGGACAAAATCGGTCGGAAAAAATCTGACGGATTTTGTGGTCGGAATTTCCGACCGTGTGTACGGGGCATAACAGTGTGTGTCTCCCGCTGTGTATGCCGTCTGTTCCACCGTCCATTGTAAGAAAGCCCCGCCCCCCTCCTCGTCTATGATGGAACACTGAAATAGTTTCCCAGCACTGTATCAGTGTTCCTTTAGCATGGACGAGGAGGAGGCGGGGCTTTCTTACAATGGACGGCGGAACAGACTGCATACACAGCGGGAGACATGCACTGTTTTAGTAATGGAAGGTACGGCTCACTCAAATATAAGCCGAGGGGGGGGGTTTCAGCCTAAAAAATGGGCTGAAAAACTTGGCTTATACTCGAGTATATACAGTAAGTGAATAAATAAAGTCATACAAAAAGATATATGTTTCCTAAGGGGCCATGTCCAACCCCTGAAAAACAACCCCACACCATCATCCCCTCTCCACCAAATGATTTGGACCAGTGCACAATGCAAGATCCATAGAGACATGGATGAGCGAGTTTGGGGTGGAGGAAGTGGACTGGCCTGCACAGAATCCTGACCTCAAGTTCCTCAAGACCCCGTAGTTCCACTGGAGGCGAACTCTTAAGGCATCAGCATACCAAGACATTTTGGACAATTTCATGCTTCCAACATTGAGGGAACAGTTTGGGGATGGCCCCTTCCTGTTCTAACATGGCTGCGCACCAATGCATAAAGCATGGTCCATAAAGACATGGATGAGTGGGTTTGGGGTGGAGGAACTTGACTGACCTGACCTCAACCTGATAGAAGACCTTTGGGATGAATTAGAGCGCAGACTGTGAACCAGGCCTTTCTCGTCCACATCAGTGCCTGACCTCACAAATGCGCTTCTGGAAGAATGGTCAAACATTCCCATGGACACACTCCTAAACCTTGTGGACAGCCTTCCCAGAAGAGTTAAAGCTGTTAAAGCTGCAACGGGTGGGCCAACTCAATACTGAACCCTACGGACTAAGACTGGGATGTCATTAAAGTTCATGTGCGTGTATGGGTGGCACTATCTCCATCCACTACATCCCTAAAGGAAGGTTATTTCTTAAAGTTGCCTAACACCCAATTACTCCTTTTCCTCCTACCATACTATATACTGCTTAATTCCTCCTAGAACTAAACATAGTTGTTCACTATAACTGAATTTCCTTGTAATTTGGCCTAATGTGTCCTAATTTCTGCTACCCAATTATTACTAGGATGTCAAAGCAGGAAGGATATGGGCAAGATGCACAACCCAATGATTCGGTGATCTTAGACTATTGCCTTGAGTACTAGGCTTAAACTGTATGTAAACCCTAACAATAAACTTCTCTCATTTCTTCCCTTTGGGTCTGTTAAATATACCAGTGAAAATATTTAGATATACAGTTGTGCTCAAAAGTTTG
Source organism: Lithobates sylvaticus (assembly GCA_028564925.1). Taxonomy (NCBI): domain Eukaryota; kingdom Metazoa; phylum Chordata; class Amphibia; order Anura; family Ranidae; genus Lithobates; species Lithobates sylvaticus. The sequence continues at coordinate 565,476,464 of CM053029.1, read as the reverse complement.
AATACCCTGGCAGAAATTGTGAAATTTTGGCATTAATATTGAAAATATGACTGATCATGCCAAAAAAAACTGTCTTTTATTTAAGGATAGCAATCACATGAAGCCATTTATTATCACATAGTTTTGTGGATCATTTTTAAATCATAATAAAAGAAATCACCCAAATGGCCCTGATAAAAAGTTTACATACCCTGGAATGTATGGCCTTGGTACAGACACAGAAGGTGGCACACACGGGTTAAAATGGCAATTAAAGGTTCATTTCCCACATTTGTGGCTTTTTAAATCACAGTTAGTGCCTGTGTATAAATAGTCAATGAGTTTGTTAGCTCTCACATGGATGCACTAAGCAGGCTAGACACTGAGCCATGAGGAGGTAGAAAAGAACAGTCAAAAGACCTGTGTAACAAGGTAATGAAACTTTACAAAGATGGAAAAGGATATAAAAATATATCCAAAGCCTTGGATATGCCAGTCAGTACTGTTCAATCACTTAATAAGAAGTTGAACATTTGGAGATCTCTTGATACCAAGTCAAGGTCAGGTAGATCAAGAAAAATTTCAGCCACAACTGCCACAGGAACTGTTCGGGATACAAAGAAAAAAAACCCACAGGTAACCTCAGGCTGCTATGGAAAAAGATGGTGTGGTTGTTTTTAAGAAGCACAATACGATGACACTTGAAAAAGTGCCCCAAAAATGGAGCACCAGTTGCCACTGGTATAGTGGTATCTATTACAGTGATTTCCAGCTTCCATGGGGATCCCACGCATACACTCAAAAACTGGACAAATGTAATTATGTAAGAATTGCCATACTTGGAATTCATCTTCAACCACTTCCCGGCCAGCCGCCGCAGTTATACTGCAGCAGGTTGGCTCCCCTGGATGAGCCGTTGTAGCTATAGGTCAGCTCACTTTCAGAGCACTAGGGGGCACACCGTCAGAGCCGATTGCTCCACTCAGAGACAGAACGGAGATCTGTCAATGTAAACAGACAGATCTCCGTGCTGTCAGGGAAGAGGAGACTGATCTGTTGTTCATACTAAGTATGAACAATGATCGGTCTCCTCACCCAGGCAGTGTCATTTATACAGTAATCAGTGCATTTTAATGTCAATGGTCCCAAAAAAGTGTCAAAAGTGTCCAATCTCTCCCCCACAATGTCGCAGTCACAATAAAAATCTCAGATCACTGCCATTACTGGAAAAAAAAATGTATAATAAAAATGCCATAAATATAGCCCCTATTTTGTAGACTCTATAACTTTTGAGCAAACCAATCAATATACCGTATATACTCGAGTATAAGCCGACCCGAATATAAGCCAAGGCACCTAATTTTACCACAAAAAAATGGGAAAACTTATTGACTCGATTATAAGCCTAGGGTTAGAAATGGCAGCTACTGTAAGTGGAAAAGAGGGTCAACAATGCCCATTTGCAGCCTCACTGTGCCAATTTGCATGCCTCACTGTGCCCATTTGCAGCCATAGGTCCCCTAACTTCAAACTTGGTAGTTAAGGGCTCCTAGATGTCCCCTACCTGCAGCCAAAATTTGGGGTCTCTGGACCCAAAGGGTCCCGAAATGACATTGCTGTAGATGGACACAGTTGCCCGACTTTGGGGCCCTGTATCTTGGGGCCACTTGATGCTAGGAACCCCAAATTTGGATATCTTGTAGTGCTAGTTCCACTGGGTTTCCTAGCACCAAGTGGCCCCAACATACGGGGCCCCAAAGTCGGGTCAGAAAATTTCATTCTCTGCTGCAGAAAAGTGCTTGACTCAAGTATAAGCCAAGGGGGGCACTTTCAGCACAAAAAAATGTGCTGAAAAACTCGGCTTATACTCGAGTATATACGGTACCCTTATTGCGATTCTTTTTTTTTACCAAAAATATGTAGCAGTATACATATTGGCCTAAACTGAAGAAGAAATTTATTTATTTTTTTAACATTTTGGGGATATTTATTATAGCAAAAAGTAAAAAATATGAATTTTTTTCAAAATTGTCGCTCTTTTTTTGTTTATAGCGCAAAAAATGTAATTACCACCAAAATAAAGCTCTATTTGTGGGGGAAAAAAAAGGACGTCAATTTTGTTTTTGTACAAAGTCGCACACCCGCGCAATTTGTCAGTTAAAACGATGCAGCGCCGAATCGCAAAAAAATGGCCTGGTCATTAAGGGGGCAAATATCCCGGGGCTGAAGTGGTTAAATCCCATAGGGTCATTACCTTCATTGCAGTTGCACATTCCCCTACTGCACGGCGTACCTAAAAGTGTGAAACATCTTGAAAATAAGAAATGGCTGTCTCATCAAAATCTGACAATGAATAAATGATATAATGATGAGTATATGCAGGAGATAAATGTTCAGTGATAGAACAAAGTGCATGACAAATGACATAAAGCATTACAAAGTATTGAGATAAGACGGGTTCTCAGGCACAAAAAAGCTTTCAGTTTAAATTGTATAATGTAAATGATATAATAGGAAACAAACACATAAAAGACGAGAAATGGTAATTCTAGAACAATTACATCATACTTTTCTTCTTATTATGTATATGAATGTTAAGAAAAATCGCGTCCCAATTTTACAGTCATATCCTGTAATTGCCATCTCTGTAGCATTAATAGAGTTAATAAGATTTTTCTTTTTTTTTTTTCGGAACGTCAACGTTTTTTTTTTTTTTTTTTTTGCTGCATTGTTTTAGCACCCCATCACTTACATTTCTTTATAATGTGAAATACATTTTTCCGTTCTCCGGTCTCATTCTCAGCCAGCAGAGGAAAACGAGCTTCCGCCTTGTCAATGCTAAAGACAGCAGGTGCTCAGTCCAATCAGAAATCTCATTTTCACTGAGAAAAGAGTGTAAACTAGAAGCAGAAATACCCCCCTGAATGGTAGTGGGAAGGAAAGCCTATAGCTAATCAAGGTGGCATTGATCTAAGGTCAAGACAGCTGGAATTAAAATTATCTTCAAAGGAAGCTAGACAAACAAAACTGTACTGCGATTGGCTGGGATAAGAATACCTTAAAATCCACAGTCCTATTCTTCTGCTGGCGCAGTAATGGGAAAACAAAAATTCCAAGCACTCCCGCTAACCATGCATTCAGCAGATTCCTTCCTAGCTTCGGTAGTTATCGTTTGACCTACACAAATTATCACCTGCACATCTCTTGCTGCCATTGTTTCATTTTCCTCCCTTCTCTTTAAAGATTTAGAGCCCAGCAACGCACAAGTTAACATTCGTTTCTGGTAAGCGAGCATTTGACTTACAATGGGGTGATGTAACACTTGAGTTGCGTTAATCTCAATGTGATGCATCACATATATTGGGTGCATTGTGTTAACTTGTAACAGGCTTTGCTTGTCAATATGGTTTTGAAAGCTAGAATTATGGACAGAGAGGATTGTTGGACCTTCGGGAAAAAAAAGTCAATACATTGGGCTATCTGTAAAGCAGAATGTTTTCATTTATTAATGATCTCATTGTAGGCAGCCATTCTCAGACAGGGCTTTGTGTAACCCTAATGCCGCGTACTCACGATAGGATGTTGTTGGCCAACAAAACCGTGGACTTTTGTCTGAAGGGCTTTGGCCCAAACTTGTTTTCCATACAAACGGCAAGGAATTGTCGGCCAATAAATGCAAACGTAGTTACATAGTTAGTAAGGTTGAATAAAGACACCAGTCCATCCTGAGTGAGTGTAGGTGCGTGTCCACAATTGTCTCTATTCATGTACATTGTGCTTCATTAAGATGCTCATCTATTATATTATTATTTATTTAAGGTACCCTTATAGCGCTGTCAATTTACACAGAGCTCCAAGCAATACATCGCACACTCACATCGGTCCCTACTAAGGATGGGCCCGGTGTTCGATTCGAACCCATGTTCGAATCGAGCACCGGGCGTTCGCTCGCTCGGCGAGCCCAGAACTATTGGGGCCGCTCGCATCAAATTCGTGTGATGCGAGCGGCCCGCAATGCATTGCGGCCCGCGCAGTGCAATGCTGGCTGATGATTGGCCAAGCATGCACTGTGACCCCGCATGCTTGGCCAATCACAGCGGAGGCAGCGAGGAGAGCCATAATTGGCTACAGGCAGGATGCCTGTAGGCAATTATAGCTCAGGGGCTTTAGTACACGCCCCACGGTATAAGAGGCCTGCCGCGTCGGCGGCCTCGCATATTCTGTTTCAGTCAGTGTCAGCGTGTCAGTGTGCTGCTGACAATATGTGCTCTATTTCTGGGGATATGTGTGTGCGTGCTGTTAGAACAGCATTGCAGTATCACATCTGGGGGGTGTCTATAGGTGGCCTGTGAAGGGGGGCAGGTTTCCTGTGCTTAGAACTTTCCCTGCAAAAAAGTGTAATTTTTGCAGGAAAAAAGCTATTTAAAAGCACTCGCGGCTAATGAATTGATGGCTCCTGTAACACAGAGAACTGTCATTCATTAATAAAAAACAAATAAAAAGCGTGGGGGTCCCCCCAAATTCAATAGCCAGGCCCTTCAGGTCTGGGATGGATATTAAGGGGAACCCCAGCCAAAAAAAAAATGGCGTAGGGTCCCCCTCAAAATCCATACCAGACCCTTGATGTCTGGTATGGATTTTAAGGGGAACCCTAGCCAAAAAAAATGGCGTGGGGTCCCCCTCAAAATCGATACCAGACCCTTATCCGAGCACGCAACCTGGCAGGCCGCAGGAAAAGAGGGGGGGACGAGAGCGCCCCCCCCCCTCCCGCCTGAACCGTACCAAGCCACATGCCCTCAACATTGGGAGGATGCTTTGGGGGTCTAAGACCCCCAAAGCACCTTGTCCCCATGTTGATGAGGACAAGGGCCTCTTCCCCACAACCCTGGCCATTGGTTGTGGGGGTCTGCGGGCGGGGGGCTTATCGGAATCTGGAAGCCCCCTTTAACAAGGGGACCCCCAGATCCCGGCCCCCCCCCCTGTGTGAAATGGTAAGGGGGTACAAAAGTACCCCTACCATTTCACCAAAAAAGTGGCAAAAATGGTAAAAATGACAGGAGACAGTCTTTGACAATTCCTTTATTAAAATCTTCTTTCTTCTTTCTTCATCCTTCGGTTTCTTCATCTTCTCCTTCCGTCATCTTCTTCCATCTTCTTCTTCCATTTTCTTCTTTCTCCGATCCGCTTCTTCTTGCGCTGGTCTTCTCGTCCTTCTCGTCCGGCATCTTCTTCCATCGGCGTCGGTGTCGGTGTCTCTGTCTCTTCTTGGGCCGCTCCGCGCAGTGGGAGGCTCCCGCTGTGTGAGGCTCCGCTCCGTCTGACAGGGCTTTTATAATGGAGGGCACCTGGTGACCCCGCCCCCTCTGACGCACAGGGACGTTATGGGGAATTCCATGATGGCTTTCCCCATGACGTCAGAGGGGGGCGGGGTCACCAGGTGCCCTCCGTTTTAAAAGACCTGTCAGACGGAGCGGAGCCTCACACACCGGGAGCCTCCCATTGCGCGGAGCGGCCCAAGAAGACACCGACGCCGACGGAAGAAGATGCCGGACGAGAAGGACGAGAAGACCAGCGCAAGAAGAAGCGGATCGGAGGAAGAAGAAGATGGAAGAAGATGACGGAAGGAGAAGATGAAGAAACCGAAGGATGACGAAAGAAGAAAGAAGAAAGAAGATTTTAATAAAGGAATTGTCAAAGACTGTCTCCTGTCATTTTTACCATTTTTGCCACTTTTTTGGTGAAATGGTAGGGGTACTTTTGTACCCCCTTACCATTTCACACAGGGGGGGGGGGCCGGGATCTGGGGGTCCCCTTGTTAAAGAGGGCTTCCAGATTCCGATAAGCCTCCCGCTCGCAGACCCCCACAACCAATGGCCAGGGTTGTGGGGAAGAGGCCCTTGTCCTCATCAACATGGGGACAAGGTGCTTTGGGGGTCTTAGACCCCCAAAGCATCCTCCCAATGTTGAGGGCATGTGGCCTGGTACGGTTCAGGCGGGAGGGGGGGGCCGCTCTCGTCCCCCCCTCTTTTCCTGCGGCCTGCCAGTTGCGTGCTCGGATAAGGGTCTGGTATGGATTTTGAGGGGGACCCTACGCCATTTTATTTTTATTTTTTTGGCTGGGGTTCCCCTTAATATCCATCCCAGACCTGAAGGGCCTGGTTATTGAATTTGGGGGGACCCCTACGCTTTTTTTTTTCTTTTTTTTCTTTTTTATCAATGACTTTTTTTTATGAATGAGTTTCAATGAATGACTGTTCTCTGTATTACGGGAGCCGTCAATAACACATTAGCCGCGAGTGATTTTAAATAGCTTTTTTACTTTCAAAAATGACACTTTGCGCAGAGACAGTTCTAAACACGGGAAACATGTGCCCCTTCACATGCATACTATAGACACCCCCCAGGTACGAAATTTAAAGGAATATTACACTTTTATTGTTTCAATTTAAGCATTATTAAAATCACTGCTCCTGAAAAAACGGCCGTTTTTAAAAAAAAAATTTGCATTGATACATGTCCCCTGGGGCAGGACCCAGGTCCCCAAACACTTTTTATGACATTAACATGCATATTAGCCTTTAAAATTAGCACTTTTAATTTTGAACGTTCGCATCCATTATAACTAATAGGGTTCTAAAGCTCGCACGGACTTTAGGTCCGTTCGCGGGTATTTGTGCGAGCCGAACGGGGGGGTGTTCAGCTCATCCCTAGTCCCTACCCTCAAGGAGCCCACAATCCAAGGTCCCCAACTCACATTCATATACTAGGGCCAATTTTGGACAGAAGCCAATTAACCTCCCAGCATGTCTTTGGAATGTGGGAGGAAACCCTCAGCACCTGGAGAAAACCCACGCAGGCACAGGGAGAACATGAAAACTCCAGGCAGGTAGTGTTGTGGTTGGGATTCGAACCAGCGACCCTTTTTACTGCTAGGCGAGAGGGCTACCCACTACACCCCTGTGCCGCCCTGTAGTAACGTACTACGTTGTTTTTCAACTCTTTAGCGCCACCCTTTAGGCTCCTTCTGCTAATTTCGTGTCAGTAGCAGTTTGGTGAGTGTTTATTCGCGCTTTTCATTTCGCACTTATCAGTTCACACTTTTCAGTTCATTTCTGAATAGCCGTTCGTCAACCAGCCATGTTGCGGAATCGGAGGAGATAAAGTGTTATTTATTATTGGCCTTGGAGTTATTGCTTTGACATGATTTTTTTGGTTAAATAATGATTTGATTTGCTATATTTTTGGATGCATAGAATGCACTTTTTGGTTAAAGTGGGGTTGCGGTCAAAAAAAAAAAAAGGGGCTTAAAAATCAAAAAAAAAAAAAAATAATTGGAAAAAAAAAAAATTTTTACTCACCTCTAAATGCCTGTTGCTAGGGGGTCCCTTGTAGTCTGCCACCTTCAGTGCCCGGGCTAAACGTCACTTCCCCCTCGGCGCCGCACAGTCATCTGGGACCTGTCACGTGCCCCAGATGACTGAGCGTCAAATCACGGCGCACGGCGCCGCTCGCGCATGCGCAGTGGGTGCCCGGCTGTGAAGCCACAGCCGGGTTCCCACATTAGGAATGCCGGCGCCGCGGGGGGGCCTCGTTCCCCCGCATCGCTGGACCCTGGGACAGGTAAGTGTCCGATTTTAAAAGTCAGCAGCTGCAGTATTTGTAGAAAAATTTCCCAGGACGGAGCTCCGCTTTAAGTTCTATTGGCAGATAGCATGTCTAATTTTATTTATTTATTTATTTTTAATGCACAATAAAAAAATTGTGGAGAATAATACTTGGTTATGTGTTTTACTTCAAAAGACAGTTTGAGAGTCGGCAGTTACATTTTAAAAAATACAATGTTAAATTGACGAGGGACACCAACATAGTTGTATCTTTGTTCTTATAAACTACAGGATAATGGTGTTGTGGTAACTTGCACAAATAATAATAAAAAAATAAAAAAAACATAATAATATTCTTGATATCACTAGAAAAAAAAAGCCTTTGAAAATTTGTTTTCAATAACTCCATCAGTATCACCAGCAAAGCAGCTTCATTATTATCCCATTAAAGAAGAAGAGAATTGTGCGCTGCATTGGGAGATTTCACAATTTGCCACGTCACAAATGTTAGTTCTCCATTACAAACGCTAGTTTACAAGACCGACCGCTTCCGGCTCGCCCTTGTTTCCGAGCATGTGTGTTTGTACTTTGGACTTTTGTCTGTTGAACTTGTGCACACACCCTCGGACATTTGTCCGTGGAAAATTTTAAAACCTGCGATCCAACATTTGTCCATGGAAAATCCGACAACAATTGTCCGATGTAGCGTACACACGGTTGGATTTTCTGCCAACAGCCTGTCATCACACAAATCCGATCGTGTGTACGAGGCTTTAGATTTTTTCTAAGGATTAATGGGATTCCATCAGCTGTGGCTGATTGACCTCCAATTTTATGGTGCCTGTATAAGTGTATAGTAGTTTAGGAGGCCAACACTACTTGGCAGAGTCAGCAACATGACTTCAATGATCCTTTTACTAACTGTAAGGGTGACATTCTGACCACTACTGTAAGGGGGTGTTCTTCCAAATGCCAGCTAGGGTAGTAGACATTTTTTCTACTAAACCCCAATTAATTTGTTTTAGCAGGGGTTCCCCAAAACCTGAAAATTATTTCAAGGGCTCCGAATCCTCAGGGATAAAATTATGTGAATGCCTGGTATAAGACAATATAATGTGCTTGTGACAGGAGTGACTTTGTCTGGGTTTGTGGAACTCAGCTTGCCCTGGAGAGTTCTGGAGGCTCCTTGTCCAGCTTCCCCAGACCTTCTTATGTGTAAATCACCCTGTGTCTCTAGGGCACAGGGTGAATGAGAACCCCCCCCTATAATCTGTGCTAGTCAGATTCAATGCAGGATATATGTAAAGACTATTCTTAGTTTGTTGATGAACTCAAGATGTTAATTGAGAGAGCTGATCACATTGTCCTCTGTACAATGTAGGAGACAGGCCGACTCCTAATGGAGCTCCTGCTGTCTTGTGGAGTTGATGATATTAGCATCTAACATGTGTGAAGCTCGGTGACAACAAGTCTGACCTGTAGTGAAATCCTGATGGGCACAGAGTCACATCGGCTGCTTAAAGGGATTAGTTAATTAGCTCATGTTAATTTGTTTCAGGTGTATTGTTAGAGTAAAATGAGCAGGAAGGGGGGGGGGGGGGTCTCCTCTTCTACTGTATATAAATACTTGTCAGTTTGGTTCTAATAAAAACAGTCCATGTTGAGCAGCTAAGCAAGTGTCGTCTCGTTTGTGGAGCTTGGGAGCGGTTGGAATATCTGAGATCCATATTCACACTGGGAGGAAGTGGTATATGACGAAAGCACTCAAGAGGAGTGTGGGAGCGTTTCATCACAGTGCTACAGAAAGATTCTAAAGTGATTGTAAACCCTTGATTTTCTTTTAAATAATAAGCATGTTATACGCACCTGTTCTGTGCAATGTTTTGTGCAAAGAACAGCCCCAATCCTCCTTTTATCAGGCCCCCTGCCAATGCTTCTGCCCCCCCCACCAGGCGCAGCTTACTATGGGGGCACTCCTGTGGGCTCGCTCCCAAACCAGCTCTGTGTGCCCATTGACACAGAGCTCAGCTTGACCCCTCGCCCTCCCTTCCTCACTGCCTGTGATTGACAGCAGCAGGAGCCAATGGCTCCCACTGATGTCTCTGAGCCAATAAGTAGCGCTCTTGTGCGCATCTGTCAAGACCTGGGTCTGAAACTGCGACCTCTGCTGGGATGCTGGACAGCTTCCTGGACAATCCCTTGGATAATCTTGCCTTGTACCTTGTTTTTCATGAACCTTGAACTCCTCGCTCCTCCCATGAATTTCCTATTTAAGCCATGCCTTTGCACTTCATGTTTGTCAGATTATTGTGCTCTCTTCAGCCAATATCTCAGTCTTGTCACTCCTGCTGCCACCCATATCTTCGCTACCACTAGTTGACGATCTTTGGCTTGTTCCTTGAATTCTATCTGATTCTCTCCAGCTACTACTTGGTACTGACCCTTGGCTTGTTCATTAACTGTACTTCTACGTATTTCTTATCTGCTTCGTCAGCTTCCAGCCTCCCACTTTCGCTCTCCCAGCTGGGGCAATCCTGAGGTCCGCAACCTGGTACTAGCACGCAGTAAGACCCATCTCCATCATCAGAAGCTCTGGTGAAGGCCAGCTGGTGCTTAGACCCCGCACTTCGGGTGGACCAATGTCATCTGCTAGCGGATCTGTCTGTGTATTAATCCAACTGAGCCATTCTCAGCCAGGGCCTTGTTTCCCTAAGATTTCTCTAAGGATTGATGGGATTCCGTCGCTCCTGGTCCCCCCCACCCCACGTGCAGCTTACTATGGGAGCACTCCTGTGGGCTCGCTCCCTCAGCCACTGGCCCCTTAGTCTGACTTCAGATGGTGACAACATCATGGCTCCAAATACATTTTGACTTGCTATACAAGCGATGTCTTGATATACAAGTGGTGTCATGTCATAACTGAGTATAAAAGATAAGAGAGGCGCCTCTAAGTGTAGCAATATGGTTACATTTAATGAAGGTACAACATTTAGCAACTCACATGGTTAATGATTAAAACTGGCACATCTAAGTATGCAGACATCCGGGGTAAAGCTGTCCACATAGACCGCCCTCCACACCGCTATCAACGTCATCTCTTCCACGCTGCGTTCCACAAGCTCTTCAAGCCTTCGCTTTCAGATTGCTCTACTGCAGGATAGTCTTCCCGGTCACAACTGCAGATTGACAGCGGTGAGAGCCGGTGGTGCGGGGGATGGTCTATGTGGACATCTTTACCCCGGATGCCTGCATACTTAGATGTGCCAGTTTTAATCATTAACCATGTGAGTTGCTAAATGTTGTACCTTCATTAAATGTAACCGTATTACTACACTTAGAGGCGTCTCTCTTATCTTTAATACTCTGTAGCTCCTGCTGGATTTTGCTTCTAATCCCCTTGTGGAGGCTTCCATTTGTGGATGGACATTTTACGGTTACACAACCAATCACATTGCTGTAATCTTTTCATATGGACTATAAACTGAAAGACTTATAAAAAAATGGTTGTGGAACGAATCATCTGAGTTTCCATAATTTTTTATGGGGAAATTCACTTTGATATACAAGTGCTTTGGATTACAAGCAGGGCTCACGTCCTGCGGGAACGCATGGGAACGGAGTTCCTGTACTTTTTCCACAACAGGAACTCAGTTCCCGTTAGCAGCCATGTCCTGCAAGACTTTGAAGTATGCGAGCTGTGTGGCAGGTGCTACACCAGCAGCTGCCGACACAATAGCAAGTACCGCACACCTGACCATTCAGGCATTGCCAGTAGGGGGCCCCATTACAGCTTCCGCTTCGATCTACCTGTCAATCACAGCTAGCTGACAGGTAGATCAGGTCCCTGCTGCTAAGAGATTGTATTTATTAAGACCTCTCGTGATGCGCTCCTCCCCGCCGGCCCCTCCTGATTTTCTGTCTCCTCATCCCCCCCCAGTCTCCTGCATACTTGCTCTGTGTGTCCCGCTGAATCCCCCCCTCCTCTATCTTCAGTGCCATATGATGAGAGAACCCAGAGGAGGAGCGCAGCTTTTCTGATCACAGGACATGCAGGGAAAGAGGTGAGCTGAGGGAGGAACATCAGTTTGGGGTGGTAAGGTGAGCACAATACCTGGCAAAGTTTAATGCCAGGGGGGAGGTTTATGTGGAAATATGTGAAGGGTTGGAATAGCAGCGAGTGTGTGTTGGAGCCCTGCAGAGTTTGCAGCCCCCCAAGCTAACATCCATCTCCGAAGCAGGAACACATCACTATCTCCCCAAGCATTCTGTCCAGATAATGTGCAGTTCATTTATGACCTTTCCGTTTAACCCTGTGTTATGCAAACTCTGTTCAATGAAAAGTGTAAACTCACCACATAAACACTCTATATACAAAATAACATTCCCCAATAAAGATCAGAACATGATGTTCACATTTGCATGGAAGCACAATTGAATGAATGCTGATTGTTCAGAGAATTACCGTATTTATGTTTATTGAGGATTTTTTTTTTTTTTTTATGTACTAACAGTTAAGCTTCATACACACAATACGAAAATAGGATGAAAAATACCACTTTTGAAGCGTTCGTGCATATGAGCGTATCATTTTTTTTTTCTTGGTGGGCGAGTGGATCTTGGGTGGGAGTTCCCACACTTTTTTCCCCAGGACTTGACCCCTGATTACAAGCATGTTTCCGGAACAAATTATGCTTGCAATCCAAGGTTTTACTGTGTGTGTATATATTATATATATATATATATATATATATATATATATATATATATATATATATATATATATATATATATACATACACACACACACACACACAGTATATACTCGGGTATATGTGCCCTATACTATTAATGTTTTATAGAGCTACCTCCAGATGAATGTTGTATAAATGTGTTTATTAGTGCATATTTAAATTGAGTGCATGTATGTATAAAATAATTATGCTGCCAACAGCTAAGAATGATCACTGAAAAGTGATTTCTCATGTAGTATTCCTATAATCATAAGATCATTATGTAGCAGACAAAATCCACAGGGGTCCTGATACAAAAAGCGTGATAAATCTATAAAGCTATAACAATTATTATTTCCTGTCATGTGTCATTTAACAGAACTTAATCACTTTTTTAAATAAAATTCAATCCCCTGATGAAGCAAAGCGATTGCAGTAATTTGTCTCATCTTTCTAAGTTCCCTGTAATGCCGCTAGCTATGCTGGACATCAAAAATAAAAACTGCGCTACCAAAACCTTCAGATACACCCTAGACAAACATAGAAAATATAAAAATAATAACTGTGAATAAAATATCTACCCAGTTCCTTTTAAATACTGTTATGTTTTCCCAAACCAAATATTCATATGTAAATGTGTAAAAAAAGTCTAGCGCAACCACTCATTTCTTGTATACAAAGTGCCAATCATAGGTGCGCACAGCCTATTACATTAAGGTGTGCAGCTCAAACACATATGTGTGTGTACATTTGCAGAGAAGTGATTGGTGTTAGTTTTTTTATTTTTATTATTTTATTTTTTATAATTTTTATTTTATTTTATTTGTTATTTTTTACAAACTTTTTAGGAGCTCCATTAGGGGGCTTTGGTGAAATATCAGGGGTTTAAACAGGGAGATTCTGTACCACACAGGGTGATTAAGGTGTGCGCACGCCTACAGTGCCAATACCAACAAATACCAAATAAATATATATTTAAAACAATTTAAAGTGTCTATGTGTGTTGTACTTTAAATACAAAGTCAATTTACATATTCGCCAGCACACCAGGAATATTCAGTTATCGTCCAAAGGTTTTTATTACAGATAGATCACATCACAAAGACAAGTGCAACGCTTTGGAGCCACGCAGAACCCCTTCCTCAGACATGTGATGATCATCAGCTGGTAATCGCTGCAGCACCCATTATTGATGAGCCTTGTTTCCAGGAAGGGGAGCAATAGGAATAGGGTTGCCACCTGTCTGGGATTCACCCGGACAGTCCGGGTTTTGGATCACGTTTCCGGGTTTCAATCCACCTGAAACCCGGTCACAATATTCAGACAGAAATGTGTCTCGGAACAGGGCCTGACAGGAGGGTGAGGGGGCATTATATACGCCACATTACTATTCTCTTTGGAGTGCCCAAAGGTGTGCTAGGTCTATTACAATCCTAGTTTGGCTGTTTTGAATACTGTAATTTTTTTTAATTTGGTGCCTTTAAGTCTTCTGAAAACTTACTAGATCCGAGAACCGATCGCAGCCGATTCCGGCTTCGTTCAGGTCTCCGGTCAGCCAGTGGACGTGCCGGCTGGTCGATTGGGCCTCCCGGTGGTACGGAAGAGCCTGGGCGAGGTGCGGAAGGCGGCAGGATGGGGGACTTCCCCTCCTGCTGCTTGGGATAACAGCCGAGCGGCTTCTTAGCCGCATCAGTTATTATCATTGATATCAACAAGGGGGCATTATTTCTCCCATTAAAACCAACAATCGGGCACTGATGCCAGGGCATTTTCTACACCCACAGGCCACAGTCTGGCCCGCCTTAAGCCTGAAGGCCACTGACCACAGGGGTCGCTTTCTTGGCACTGCCACCAATCACAGAAGGCCTTGTAATTTTTTTCAAAGAATACAAGGTATTCCTAGATTGAATGAGGCTGAAATGATAGTGTAGCACCCCCTAGCTAGTGTGCTAGGTGTAAATAGGTTTAGTTGTTAGTGTAGGAAAATTTCAGCTTGGCAGAGGGCCAGGCTTGGGTTGTGAATCTGGGTCAGGGTTTAGTGACTCAGGGGCTGGATGACTAATCCTGACAGCTATATGGTGCCTCTCCCTGTTCTGTGGAACTTTTGAGAATGTTTTGGACATAGTGGGTGGAAGCTAGGAGGAGCTGTTATGGAATATTTATGAGGTCCTAAGCCAATCCCCAGTAAATGGCTGGCAGGGGGCAGGCCACCTCATAAATGGGCATGAGTCATGCCAGCAGGGGCAGTCGGGTGAAAGATGCAGATGGAGTGCTGAGGAGGCTGTCAGTGGCTCTTGAGGGTGAACCCTAGTCTGAGGGGGGGGGTGACCTCGGGCCTGGGGCTCAGGTGCTGGAGAATTCCCCTTACAACACACAGAGGGGACCCATTACGGAGGCACAGGAGCGAGGAGAGAAGACAGTGGGAGCAGATCAGCACGGCCGGCAGATCTCCTGAGAGTCTGCCGGGTGGGCTGGGGAGAGTCACTCTGGAGGACTGTGGAGGATTAGTGAAATGGGCAGCTGCAGCCAGGTGGGGTGGCAGTGCCTGAAAAGGTGGTGCTAAGATCAGTGACTACAAAGAGGAAGTGCTGGGAAAGTGTGAGCTGTGTCACTCAATCTGTTCTTCAAGTATAGGGGCTGTGAATCCCTGCCTAGAATGGGCCTTCTACAGGGTGACATAGCTGAGTTTTGCAGACAAGTTTGTGCTGGAAGAAGAAGAGGAGCTGTATATAGAGACTGTATTTGGTGACTGTATATAGGAAGAGTTGTCCCTGCTTGTTCTGAAGTCAAGTGGGCATCCCATAACCTCCCATTCCTATCCAAGTTATATAAATAACAAAAAAACAGACACAGACTGTTCTCTGACTCTGCAGTGCCTGTGGAAATTTGGTGTACCTGGCTGTGCAAGGTGGGGGATCACAGTTACTTGCGGCTCCTTAGGGGGTGCGCTACAGGAGCATCACCACCCCTTCTCTCCACCTCATCCAATCAGAGAACACTGCAATGCATTTGCATTCAATGGAAAAATACACTAGAGGCAGTGTCGAGTGAGTGACTATTACATTAAGGTGTGCAGCTCAAACACATATGTGTGTGTACATTTGCAGAGAAGTGATTGGTGTTAGTTTTTTTATTTTTATTATTTTATTTTTTATAATTTTTATTTTATTTTATTTGTTATTTTTTACAAACTTTTTAGGAGCTCCATTAGGGGGCTTTGGTGAAATATCAGGGGTTTAAACAGGGAGATTCTGTACCACACAGGGTGATTAAGGTGTGCGCACGCCTACAGTGCCAATACCAACAAATACCAAATAAATATATATTTAAAACAATTTAAAGTGTCTATGTGTGTTGTACTTTAAATACAAAGTCAATTTACATATTCGCCAGCACACCAGGAATATTCAGTTATCGTCCAAAGGTTTTTATTACAGATAGATCACATCACAAAGACAAGTGCAACGCTTTGGAGCCACGCAGAACCCCTTCCTCAGACATGTGATGATCATCAGCTGGTAATCGCTGCAGCACCCATTATTGATGAGCCTTGTTTCCAGGAAGGGGAGCAATAGGAATAGGGTTGCCACCTGTCTGGGATTCACCCGGACAGTCCGGGTTTTGGATCACGTTTCCGGGTTTCAATCCACCTGAAACCCGGTCACAATATTCAGACAGAAATGTGTCTCGGAACAGGGCCTGACAGGAGGGTGAGGGGGCATTATATACGCCACATTACTATTCTCTTTGGAGTGCCCAAAGGTGTGCTAGGTCTATTACAATCCTAGTTTGGCTGTTTTGAATACTGTAATTTTTTTTAATTTGGTGCCTTTAAGTCTTCTGAAAACTTACTAGATCCGAGAACCGATCGCAGCCGATTCCGGCTTCGTTCAGGTCTCCGGTCAGCCAGTGGACGTGCCGGCTGGTCGATTGGGCCTCCCGGTGGTACGGAAGAGCCTGGGCGAGGTGCGGAAGGCGGCAGGATGGGGGACTTCCCCTCCTGCTGCTTGGGATAACAGCCGAGCGGCTTCTTAGCCGCATCAGTTATTATCATTGATATCAACAAGGGGGCATTATTTCTCCCATTAAAACCAACAATCGGGCACTGATGCCAGGGCATTTTCTACACCCACAGGCCACAGTCTGGCCCGCCTTAAGCCTGAAGGCCACTGACCACAGGGGTCGCTTTCTTGGCACTGCCACCAATCACAGAAGGCCTTGTAATTTTTTTCAAAGAATACAAGGTATTCCTAGATTGAATGAGGCTGAAATGATAGTGTAGCACCCCCTAGCTAGTGTGCTAGGTGTAAATAGGTTTAGTTGTTAGTGTAGGAAAATTTCAGCTTGGCAGAGGGCCAGGCTTGGGTTGTGAATCTGGGTCAGGGTTTAGTGACTCAGGGGCTGGATGACTAATCCTGACAGCTATATGGTGCCTCTCCCTGTTCTGTGGAACTTTTGAGAATGTTTTGGACATAGTGGGTGGAAGCTAGGAGGAGCTGTTATGGAATATTTATGAGGTCCTAAGCCAATCCCCAGTAAATGGCTGGCAGGGGGCAGGCCACCTCATAAATGGGCATGAGTCATGCCAGCAGGGGCAGTCGGGTGAAAGATGCAGATGGAGTGCTGAGGAGGCTGTCAGTGGCTCTTGAGGGTGAACCCTAGTCTGAGGGGGGGGGGGTGACCTCGGGCCTGGGGCTCAGGTGCTGGAGAATTCCCCTTACAACACACAGAGGGGACCCATTACGGAGGCACAGGAGCGAGGAGAGAAGACAGTGGGAGCAGATCAGCACGGCCGGCAGATCTCCTGAGAGTCTGCCGGGTGGGCTGGGGAGAGTCACTCTGGAGGACTGTGGAGGATTAGTGAAATGGGCAGCTGCAGCCAGGTGGGGTGGCAGTGCCTGAAAAGGTGGTGCTAAGATCAGTGACTACAAAGAGGAAGTGCTGGGAAAGTGTGAGCTGTGTCACTCAATCTGTTCTTCAAGTATAGGGGCTGTGAATCCCTGCCTAGAATGGGCCTTCTACAGGGTGACATAGCTGAGTTTTGCAGACAAGTTTGTGCTGGAAGAAGAAGAGGAGCTGTATATAGAGACTGTATTTGGTGACTGTATATAGGAAGAGTTGTCCCTGCTTGTTCTGAAGTCAAGTGGGCTTCCCATAACCTCCCATTCCTATCCAAGTTATATAAATAACAAAAAAACAGACACAGACTGTTCTCTGACTCTGCAGTGCCTGTGGAAATTTGGTGTACCTGGCTGTGCAAGGTGGGGGATCACAGTTACTTGCGGCTCCTTAGGGGGTGCGCTACAGGAGCATCACCACCCCTTCTCTCCACCTCATCCAATCAGAGAACACTGCAATGCATTTGCATTCAATGGAAAAATACACTAGAGGCAGTGTCGAGTGAGTGTCTTCATTCACACATGCAGCCAGGGGGCAGTTAAACCCAAACAGTTGAGCTGCCCACCCATCCTTAACCGTCCACCTGTTTACTGACATGCAGCACAGCATGTTGTATTTGGCAGATATCACTGCCACTGAACATGACCCATGTAAGTCTATGGGGCCACACACAACTGCCCGTGACTGTGTCCATTGCACAGTGGAGTGACATTTACAGTGTTAATTCAGGCAGTGAGGAAGGGACATCTCTCCTCCTCACCGCCTGTGAAATGCCACTGAAAAGCAATCCATCGCAAATTGCTTTTTTTTGGGGGGGGGGGGGGGCAGCAGGGGCTGCCACATATGTGAACAAGCCCTAAAGGTTAATGTACAGAGGCAAACTGGGCCAATGTAAGTATGTAGGCGGGGATACGAAGGCAATATAACAGTAGATGTCTACACAATGTCACCAGGCTTGGACTTGTACTAGAGGGGTGGTGGTTTTTGGTGTACTGGGATGGCACTATAATCAGTGGCGGCTGGTGGTAATTTTTGTTAGGGGGGAGCAAACAGTGCACCCGCAGCCCCCCCCAGTCGGGTTGCTCGGTCTGTGCACTTACCCTATCCATGATGAGCAACTTTCCCTGCTCTCCTCCGTGGGCATCACGGTGGCGGGAATCGTGAGCAGGTTCTCCATCCCCTGCTCGGCGGCTTCCATCTTCTCCCTCCTCCTCGGAGGCCAATCAGAACACTTCTCTTTTCGACCAGTCGGGAAATGGGTCTCAGACCCGCTTCCTGATTGGCGGAGAGGAGATTCAGTGTGAGAATAGTGTGAGCCTCTGGCTCTAATTGGTGCTTCAAAAAAACACCCATTGGAATTCATGGGTCCGGCATCCTGAAAGGGGCATGGATGGGGGGCCAGACGCATGGATGGGGGGGGGCCCTTAATGGATGGGCCTCCCCTGACTATAATGCTGCTGAGAAGAGCCCCACGTTGACTATTTTGGATACCAGGATTTTTCCTCAAGGCAAAAAACTGTTGAATTCCCGGCATACCAGGAATGCTAACATTTGTCACATTTCCTTGTGCTTTCAACCAAACTGTTTAACCATCAAAAGGCTGGAGTCGTAACTGATCACATGTGCAGCATAATAGCAGTTGCAGATCAAACAGAGGCTAAGATGGCAGCTTCCTTGGCTGAAAAGGAGAAGAGGGTTCAATCCTGCTTTAACCCTCTTCTGACTCTCCAGGAACCTCTCCCTGAGCTATACACTTTCCCTCCCCAGTAGGGTCTGATCTACCTCTCGCACCATGACATGGATATCCTATTATATAGGATCCCACGGCAAGATCACCACCTGAAATCTCAAGAGATTACAACGTCCTATTAGACAACTGACCTAATTGAGAGCCTGACTCCACTAGGAACAATTCCCCTAACAGACTCAACTTCATATGTAATATTGGCACAGTGCCACCTACAGGAAGGGGGGGAAACCTGCACATGCCTACAAGTATACAATAAATACCTAGAGTTCAGCTTTACATTTAAAATGACTTAATTAGTCAAAGCAACTGCCTTGACTGTGTAAGCACATCAAACTGTAAGCTTCATGGAGAGAAAGGCAAGGGCGGGCATTGACAGACATTGTCTA
Source organism: Lithobates sylvaticus (assembly GCA_028564925.1). NCBI lineage: Eukaryota > Metazoa > Chordata > Amphibia > Anura > Ranidae > Lithobates > Lithobates sylvaticus. The sequence continues at coordinate 565,457,116 of CM053029.1, read as the reverse complement.
GATGCAGAGAATGAAATATGTCATTTTTGCTATGTACAGTATCTCCATTTTACACAGGGTCTATTATATATCTTGTCTAGAAGTGACAACATGGAATTTATTTCTATTTCTGCTTCTCATTTCCCTGCATCCTTCCAGAGAAAAGAAAGATAATCGCATCCTCTTTGAATTCTATAGAGTAACAGACTGACCAGTGTGACATGAACAGTGAATCCAACTAGGACTTTCTTTAGAGCAGAAAAAAAATGCAAGTGGAATGTGTTTTACTTACCTATTTTACATATTGCCATTGGCGCTCACTGTCTGCAGGAATTAAGTGGGATTTGCAGTTTGCCTGTAAAATTCCTCCAATATCTTCTTCAACCTCTTCAAAATTACAAGAGAATTTATGTCTTCCTAGAGCAGGGTAGAATATGCAAACCTTCACCTAAGCTAACTCTGGCCCACTGCAGTGCTTAGATTGAGATTCCTCCTGCATGTCAGTAGGCAGACATGTCAGGATGAGTGTTCTCTTCTATTTCCATCCAGCTTCTTCTGACTTCATACTGTCATTGTATCAATTATAAAAAAAAAAATGGTCCAAATCTAAAAATGGTGAATTTGATTTGTATGGTATGTAGACATGTGCACAACAAAATTTTTTTTTTTTTTTCGTTTCGTTTTTTTCATTTCCGTTGATTCGTAACGATTCGTACATTCGTAAGTCGTCGGTGTTCGTATTCGTAACGATTCGTACATTCGTAAGAGTTATTTTTTCGTTGATTCGTTTTTTCGTTAGTTAAATTTTCGGACGCATTCGTATTTATTCGTACATTCGTAACATTCGTAGATTCGTAATCGGAGCATAATTCATAATTTTATGTAATGTGTATGCTATTATTACATTTTAATAATTTACGAATCGAAAAAAAAAGTTACGAATCGAAAAAAAAAGTTACGAATCGAAAAAAAAGTTACGAATGTACGAATTTTTTTGTTCAATAGAGACACGGAAAATTACAAATCGAAAAAAAAAAAAAAAAAAGTTACGAATCGAAAAAAAAAAGTTACGAATCGAAAAAAAAGTTACGAATGTACGAATTTTTTTGTTCAATCCATTCGAAGCACGTTTAGCAGCACCATTGTAAGGGACACGGAAAATTACCAATTCAACAAAAAAAAAAAAAGTTACGAATGTACGAATTTTTTCGTTCTTTTTCGTTTTTCGGATTTTCTTCATTAGTACATTCGTTGTTTCTAATTTTTTTTTTCGGATTTTCGTTGTTTTTCGGATTCGTTCGATTCGAATGATTCGTTATTCGGATTCGTACGATTCGTTCATTCGTAAGAGTTATTTTTTCGTTGATTCGTTTTTTCGTTAGTTTAATTTTCGGACGCATTCGTATTTATTCGTACATTCGTAACATTCGTAGATTCGTAATCGGAGCATAATTCATAATTTTATGTAATGTGTATGCTATTATTACATTGTAATAATTTACGAATCGAAAAAAAAAAGTTACGAATCGAAAAAAAAAGTTACGAATGTACGAATTTTTTTGTTCAATAGAGACACGGAAAATTACAAATCGAAAAAAAAAAAAAAAAAAAAGTTACGAATCGAAAAAAAAAAGTTACGAATCGAAAAAAAAGTTACGAATGTACGAATTTTTTTGTTCAATCCATTTGAAGCACGTTTAGCAGCACCATTGTAAGGGACACGGAAAATTACCAATTCAACAAAAAAAAAAAGTTACGAATGTACAAATTTTTTCGTTCGTTTTCGTTTTTCGGATTTTCTTCATTAGTACATTCGTTGTTTCTAATTTTTTTTTTCGGATTTTCGTTGTTTTTCGGATTCGAATGATTCGTTATTCGGATTCGTACGATTCGTTCATTCGTAAGAGTTATTTTTTCGTTGATTCGTTTTTTCGTTAGTTTAATTTTCGGACGCATTCGTATTTATTCGTACATTCGTAACATTCGTAACATTCGTAACATTCGTAGATTCGTAATCGGAGCATAATTCATAATTTTATGTAATGTGTATGCTATTATTACATTTTAATAATTTACGAATCGAAAAAAAAAGTTACGAATCGAAAAAAAAAGTTACGAATCGAAAAAAAAGTTACGAATGTACGAATTTTTTTGTTCAATAGAGACACGGAAAAATTACAAATCGAAAAAAAAAAAAAAAAAAAAAGTTACGAATCGAAAAAAAAAAAAAGGTACGAATCGAAAAAAAAGTTACGAATATACAAATTTTTTTGTTCAATCCATTTGAAGCACGTTTAGCAGCACCATTGTAAGGGACACGGAAAATTACCAATTCAACAAAAAAAAAAAGTTACGAATGTACGAATTTTTTCGTTCGTTTTCGTTTTTCGGATTTTCTTCATTAGTACATTCGTTGTTTCTAATTTTTTTTTTTTCGGATTTTCGTTGTTTTTCGGATTCGTTCGATTCGAATGATTCGTTAATCGGATTCGTACGTTTGGAACGATTCGTTATTCGGATTCGTACGATTCGTTCATTTGTACGAAAACGAACGAACAAAAATAAAAAAAAACGAAAAAAAACGAAAAACGAAAAAAAACTAAACGAATTGCACATGTCTAATGGTATGTGATCAAAAAGGTTATATCCGATTATTGGTGAAACACCCAAATAGATTGGCACCACATCCCAGAATAGTAATGTGTAAAAATGGGAGAAGAATAGGGATTTTAATGGTGCAAAAAATGGACAAATGAGAGAAAGTTGTAACCAAAATATTTAGAAAAGTCACTTAATTTTTAATAAGTTTAAAGTTAAAAAAGCACATGTGAACAACAGTTAATATGAAAATAGGCAGAAATTCATATAAATGGTGCTCAAAACAAGCAGGTCAAGTAGAGAAGAATGGATTGCACATTGTTAGAATATCTGTTTCAGCCCCTCTTCCCTGAGCTCAAGCTGGACTCTGGTGGTCAATGAAAAACTCTCTGACCGGTCGGGTAATCAAGACACCTTACACAGTGTGTGGATGATCAAGAATACAATGGCTTATTCCGGCTTCACAGAATATATGCAATAACCAAAAAAGGGGTTGTGGGGAATGTCCCATGAACAACCAATTACATTCAAGCATTATGTTTTACAATCATTACTGATCTTGCAAAATATTCATTTTCTGCCTAGAGACAGACTCAGCGTCACAATTCTAATGCCCCATACACACGGTCGGAAATTCCGAACACAAAATCCGTCGGATTTTTTCAGACGGATTTTGTCCGACACTGGTGCTACATACACACGGTCGGACAAAGTTGTCGGAAAATCCGATCATCCTGAACGTGGTGACGTTCGTTGCGTATGACGGGACTACGTAGAGGCTAGTAGCCAATAGCTTTGGTCTTGTAATGTGATCTGAGCATGCGTGGCACTTTGTCCGTCGGAATTCGCTACAAATGATTGGAAAAAGTCCGATAGGACTTTGTTGTCGGAAAATTTGAGAGCAGGATCTCAAACTTTTTCCGTCGGAAATAGTCCGATGGAGCCCACACACGGTCAGAATTTCCGACAACATGGTCCGATAGGACATTTTCCGTCGGAAAATCCGACCGTGTGTACGGGGCATAAGACTGTTTCTAACCTTATCACATTGGCCACATTGGTCAATGTTCTTAGCACGCAATATATGTTCCTGACATGCATAGCTAAAAAAGGCGTATCCTGTTTCACACTTTGTCTCAGCACTTCTGCACAAGCTAGCGTGAGATAAAAAACATCTCATACAATGTTATAGATTTAAAGAGTAATGCCCCGTACACACGGTCGGAAATTCCGACCACAAAATCTGTCTGATTTTTTCCGACGGATTTTGTCCGACACTGGTGTTGCATACACACGGTCGGACAAAGTTGTCGGAAAATCCGATCATTCTGAACGTGGTGACTCTCCTAATTTGATCTGAGCATGCGTAGCACTTTGTCCGTCGGAATTCTCTACACACGACCGGAAAAAGTCTGATCGGATTTTGTTGTTGGAAAATTTGAGAGCAGGATTTCAAATTTTTTCCGTTAGAAAATCAGTAGGAAAAAGTCCGATGGAGCCCGCACACGGCCAGATTTTCCGACAACATGGTCCGATCAGACATTTTCCGTCGGAGTTTCCGACCGTGTGTACGGGGTATAAACTCTACATTTCCTTACACACATTATCCCGACATGTTTTGCTGTGACGCTTCTTCAGGGGGTGTGCAAATTTAGACCATAGTTTCAAGGATAACTGTACAAATAAAGAAACAAAAACGGTACAAATAAGTATAAATTCATATAATAGATAAATATAATACATTTAACAAAAAATCAGAACACGTGTGTGGCATTACACAAATCCCGCTTACCCTGCGACTGACTCCACCCCAGACAGCCACTGCCAGATAACGGGACTGAGCAAAGTCCCCCAAAGGAAGAGATTCCTATGTGGTCGTAGAGGACGCGCAAGGGCCTGGCTACATAAACAAAAGAAAGAAAAAAGGCCGATTCACGATCATAAAAGGAGCAAAAGAAATAAATTAATAAAAGGCCATGATCTTGCTGTGCAAAAAAGAAACACAGCAAACATGTATGGTATGTGTGTGAATTCCATAGCTGTAGAGAGGGAGCATGCTTAATAGACATGTGCAATTTGTTTCGTTTTTTTTTAGTTTTTAGGTTTTTTTCGTTATTTTCGTTCATTCGTTATCGTACGAATGAACGAACGATTCGCAAAAAATTTTAACGAATTACGAATCGTTCACATCGAACGAATCTGAAAACAACGAAAATCCGAAAGAAACAAATTAGAAACAACGAATGTACGAAAGAAGAAAATCCGAAAAACGAAAACAAGAACAACGAAAATCAAAATGAATGAAAAAATTTGTGCATTCGTAACTTTTTTTTTGTGGAATTGGTAATTTTCCATGTCCCTTACAATGGCGCTGCTTAACCGCTTCAATACCCGGCCATAGTCATATGACGCCCACAAGGTGGATCTACCATCCTGGGTGGGCGTCATATGACGTCCTCGGATTCCCGGCCGCCTGGGGGGCGCGCGGCATCGCTCGGGACCCGGTGCGAGTGCCCGGCGGCCGCGATGTCCGCCGGGCACCCGCGATTGCCCGTTAAAACAACGGGACCGGGCGGGACCGTGGAGCTGTGTGTGTAAACACACAGCTCCACGTCCTGTCAGCGGGGAGGAGACCGATCATGTGATCCCAGTACGGAGGATCACATGATCGGTCTCCTCCCCTTAAGTCCCCTCCCCCTACAGTTAGAATCACTCCTATTAGGGACACACATTAACCCCTCCAGCGCCCTCTAGTGTTAACCCCTTCCCTGACAGTCACATTTACACAGTAATCATTGCAATTTTATAGCAATGATCGCTGTGTAAATGTGAATGGTTCCAAAAATGTGTCAAAAGTGTGAGAAGTGTCCGCCGCAATGTCGCAGTCACGAAAAAAAAAATCGCAGATCCCCGCCATTACTAGTAAAAAAAAAAAAAAAAAAATTAAATAAATCTATCCCCTATTTTGTAGACGCTATAACTTTTGCGCAAACCGATCAATATACGCTTATTGCGATTTTTTTTACCAAAAATATGTAGAAGAATACGTATCGGCCTAAACTGAGGAAAAAACTAGTTTTTTTTAAAAAAAATGGGATATTTATTATAGCAAAAAGTAAAAAATATTGTGTTTTTTTTCAAAATCGTCGCTCTTCTTTTGTTTATAGCGCAAAAAATAAAAACTGCAGGGGCGATCAAATACCACCAAAAGAAAGCTCTATTTGTGGGAAAAAAAGGACGTCAATTTTGTTTGGGTGTAACGTTGCACGACCGCGCAATTGTTAGTTAAAGCGACGCAGTGCTGAATCGCAAAAAGTGCTCTGGTAAGGAAGGGTGTTTAAAAGCCCTGTATTGAAGTGGTTAACGTGCCTCGAATGGATTGAACGAAAAAATTCGTACATTCGTAACTTTTTTTTACGATTCGTAATTTTCCGTGTCTCTTAAAATGTAATAATAGCATACACATTACATAACATTATGAATTATGCTCCGATTACGAATCTACGAATGTTACGAATGTACAAATAAATACGAATGCGTCCGAATTTCGAATAAACGAAAATTAAACTAACAGAAAAACGAATCAACGAAAAAATAACTCTTACGAATCGTTACGAATACGAACACCGATGACTTACGAATTTACAAATCTTTACGAATCAACGGAAACGAAAAAAACGAAACGAAAATAAACACATTTTTTTGTTGTGCACATGTCTAAGCTTAATTTGGGCAGGGGATAAAACCATACAGATTTTGCAATGCGAGATTTGGGCACTTTTGAATTACTTGAAAACAATATTGTATCAGTCGGGATTCCACTTTAATGATCTCGGCACAAGTATACATTTCTTCTCCAGGAAAAAAAAAAAGAGAAGAGAAATCAAATCGCTTATAATGCACAATAAAGGAAAAGACGGAATATACTTAGCGGCTAATTTTCTAAAACCTAATCAGCTATTTTCTCCCTCAAAGCAATAGAAATATAAGTACTAAATAATTATGTATTTATGCAATATTTATGTAAAATGCAGCCACTGAAGCATCCTCCTTGTGCTAGCCAGGCGTATCGAGATTAAGATGAAATACCATTTTTGTTCTCATCAGTTTTATACAATTTATTAAAAAAATCAGTAAACCTACACATCGTCCTAGCAATTTTATTGAGATACTGTATGCCCGGATTGTGCTACTCGTACTATCTAGATAGTACCATGTGCTATGTTCAGGTGTACGCTATAACAATTATTCTCAAAACATTAACCGATTCAGCCCCGGGCAATTTTATCCCCTTCCTTACCAGAGCACCTTTTGCGATTCAGCACTGCGTCGCTTTAACTGACAATTGCGCGGTCGTGCGACGTTGCACCCAAACAAAATTGACGTCCTTTTTTTTCCCACAAATAGAGCTTTCTTTTGGTGGTATTTGATCACCTCTGCGGTTTTTATTTTTTGCGCCATAAACAAAAGAATAGCGACAATTTTGAAAAAAACACAATATTTTTTACTTTTTAAAAGAGTCCGGGGACTGTGCGGATTATCGGATCCTCCACGCTGGGAAGTGACCTCCTCCTCTTATATTTCAGTTGTTGCAAAAGGTGGAACCGATTGAACCACTGATAGCTTTCTGTCCAGTTCTGTACTGGCTAAAAGCTCCGTGCCTGCAACCGGCACACTCCAGGCTGTGGAGGATTACCTGCTCTCCTGTGCTCGCAGTACAAGCCTCTATAATCTGGGACTGTGGTAAGGAGACAGCCTAACCGGTGAAAGTGCATGCTTGCTGTTTATGTTTTCCTGTCGGTAAGGAGGCACTTCATAGGACAAAGTTTTTATAGATCACACGGATAAATTTCATTTCTTTTGAATTGATTGGGAAATCCTTTGGAAAGGATCGTCTGTCTCTGTGTGTGTGTATTTCCTTTGGCATCTGGTAAGGAGGCCCTTTAGTAGGTGGTGGTGCACAATTATTTATACCTGTTAACACGGGTGTCTTTATAATCTGGCACATGATTTTTGTGACACATTCCCTGCAAAATATATAGCAGTATTATGCTATGGTATATTTTTTGTTTTTTCGGCACTGTGTAACCATACCTTGTGAGTACCATACCTGGAAGGAGACGATCACTACACTACAAATCTGTGCTGTTCCCTATAAAGAACTTGGATCATCAACCCAGGCTGGGTTAAAGCCATATGCAAATTTTTGGCTTACATCTGGTAAGCATGCTTATCCATAGGAGCAAGGTTCAATATTGCTGAAATACTTTCTCTGAATATTTCCATTGGAGGATATTATCTTCATTAAAAGAAGTTGTTTTTAGGACTGTTTCATACTTCCTATTTTCAAACTGGACTTTAAAAGCGCGATTTTTTTCTCTACATTTTTTACTTTTTGCTATAATAAATATCCAATTTTTTGGAAAAAAAAAATATTTTTTTTTTACTCAGTTTAGGCCGGTACGTATTCTTCTACATAATTTTGGTTAAAAAAAATCGCAATAAGCATTTATTGATTGGTTTGCGCAAAAGTTATACCGTATATTTTTATTTATTTTTTACTAGTAATGTCGGCGATCTGCGATTTTTTTCGTGACTGCGACTTTGCGGCGGACACTTCGGACACGTTTGACACATTTTTGGACCATTCACATTTACACAGCGATCGTTGCTATAAAATTGCACTGATTACTGTGTAAATGTGACTTGCAGGGAAGGGGTTAACACTAGGGGGCGCTGCAGGGGTTAATATGTGTTCCCTGCAAGTGATTCTAACTGTGGGGGGAGGGGACTCATAAGGGGAGGAGACCGATCGGTGTTCCTCTGTTCTGGGAACACACCATCGGTCTCCTCTCCAGTGACAGGACGTGGAGCTGTGTGTTTACACACACAGCTCCACGGTCCCGCTGTTTTCCAGGGCAATCGCGGGTGCCCGGCAGACATGGCGGCTGCCGGGCACGCGCACCGGGTCCCGAGCGACGCCGCGGGTGCGCGCGCCCTAGAAAGCCGGGAATAGGAGGACGTCATATGACATCCACCCAGGATGGGAGATCCATCTTTTGGACGTCATATGACTATAGGCGGGTATTGAAGGGGTTAAAGAGTATCTAAACCTAACATTTCATATTCCTGATATGTGGTTGCTGTACCATGTACTTGTATAAGAAAGTCTCCTGTTCTCTTTGTATTGCTTCCTTTGTGTGAAATCCCTGGTGTTCCTACCACTCCCTCTGTTTTCCTATTAAAAACTGACTACACTAGGCATGATTACACAGCGTGGTCAGTTCTCTAGCTGTGCTGAGAACTCAGACTGCTCTCCTCCAATGACCAGGCTTGTGCTGACCCTCCCATCCCTGCACAGCCATTCAGAGAACAGAGAAAATGTGACTACTTGTAAAAAAGGTTAAAAAATACATTTATCATTCCTTTTTATATGTATATACAAATGTTTCCTTTCAATTCTATTTGAAACTGAATGTGTTGTTTTATAAGGTGATCGTTTACAATCACTTTGAGACCAGCCAACATCCTTATGCAATCTAGAAAAGCTAACATCCATGCGCAATCAGGAGCACCCAAAATCCTTATGCAATCTAGAGCTACCAACATCTCTATGCAAACCAGACCAGTCAACATTCCTATGCAATATACAGTAGCCAACATCCTTATGCAATCTAGATCAACCAATACCCGTGCAATATGGACCAGCCTACATTTCTGTGTAATCTAGACCAGCCAACATCTCCATGCAATCTAGACCAGCCAACATCCCCATGCAATCTAGACCAGCCAACATCCCCATTCAATCAAGACCAGCCAACATCCCCATGCAATCTAGACCAGCCAACATCCCCATACAATCTAGACCAGTCAACATCCCCATGCAATCTAGACCAGCCAACATCCCTATGCAACCTAGACCAGCCAACATCCCTGTGCAACCTAGACCAGCCATTATCCCTGTGCAACCTAGACCAGCCAATATCCCTGTGCAACCTAGAATACCCACCATTCCCATGCAATCTAGATTAGAATACATCCCTGTGAAATCTAGACCAGCACACATTCCCAATATCCCTATGCAAGTAGACCAACCAGCATCCCTGTGCCCTCTAGATAGTCAATATCCCTGTGCAATCTAGACCAGCCAACATCCCAGGCAATCTAGAATGGCCAACATCCATATGCAATCTAGACCAGCCAACATCCTCATGCAATATAGACTAGCCAACATTCCCATGAAATCTAGATTAGCCAACACCCCTGTGCAATCTAGACATGTGAACATACCCATGCACTCTAGGTTAGCCAACATCCCTGTGCAATCTAGACTGACCAACATCCCTATGCAACCTAGACCAGCCAGTATCCCCATGCAATATAGACTAGCCTCCCTGTGCAATCTAGACCAGCCAACATCCCTGTGCAATCTAGACTAGCCAACATCCATATGCAATCTAGACCAACCAACATCCCCATGCAATATAGACCAGCCTACAAGCCTATGCAGTTTGGACCAGCCAACATTCATGTGCACCTTGCACCTAGAGTGCTAGACGCAGTCCTGGACTTTGACTTCTCATTTTGTCCCCAAATCCAATCGCTGTCCAAATCTAGCCACTTTAACCTATGAAACATCTCCAGTATGAACCCCTTCTTAACCAACAACCCCACAAAAAGACTAACTCACTCTCTTGTCATCTCCTGCTTTGATTATTCTGGCTCCCTCCTTGTTGGACAATCTTTACACAGACGATCCCCCTTCAGTCTGTTATGAATGCTGCTGCCGGACTTATCCATCTTCAATGTCCATCTCCTCTCCATCTGACAATCAGTGATTTGGCCAATAACACACTTCCTGTCCTAGGGTGTCTCTACTCTGGATAAAGGAACAACGGAGTCACCCTTGGAGAGCAACATTATCATCCTGTGAAGAGGGTGGTGTTGGAGGCACTAGCAGATTTAGATGGACTTGACTGAGAAATTAAAGTTGAACTCCAGCCCACACTTTATAAGCAGTTATAGCAACATCTATTTTTCCTTTTGGGATAGAGGGTTTTACATATATTAATAAAAGCTAATCATTGTAAGCACCCTTGTTAGTGGTAAATGTTTTATTCTTAACCCACTAAATGCCACTGCCATTGCTGGACAGCTTGGTCTGGTAAAGGAAGTTAAAAAACAACAGACTTTCACCAGATCACCAGGCGCATATAAAAGAAAAAAGAAAACGAATGCAGACACCACATCTAAGAATTGTTAAGCTGCGATATATAACTTTTTTGTTTTTTGGATTCACGGCTTTAAAGCAGAATGTCAAGCTAAAGGAGATATTCTGCTTTATGTCCTCCTCCCCCCTCCTCTTCTTCATTTTTTCATTTTTTTTCCTTTTGGGGGGGGGGGGGGGGTGGGTACCTAGTTTTGGTAGGTACCTGCTCCCATTTCTGGTCAGATCGCCTCGGTCAGTAATGGCGAACTTTGGCACTCCAGATGTTTTGTAACTACATTTCCCATGATGCTCACCTACACTGCAGAGTGCATGAGCATCATGGGAAATGTAGTTCCAAAACATCTGGGGTGCCAAGGTTCGCCATCCCTGGCCTAGGTGATTCCACTGGAAGTTTGGTACCCCCTCCATGTCCGCAGCCTTCTCGGACATGTTGCATGTCCCAGCAGGGTACAGATCATTCAAAAAGCACTCTGCGGTGGGAAGATGGCTGTGAAGCCGCAAGGAGTCACAGCCAGCTACCCACACGCTGTCAGAGTCGGGGACCCGAAGACCGGAGAAGAACCGGCCTGGGTGAAGGGGGCACTGAATCCCTGGACGGCGGGTACCGGAAAGCTCCCGATGCTTACTAGCGATCGGGAGCTTTCCGATCATGTGATTGCTGTGACAGACAATCACAGTGGTCACATGACCTAAATGCCCGACTTTTAGAACCCTTAACCTCCCTAGCGGTATTCCCAAGTGTGACTTGGGGTGAATTTTCAGTACCAATAGCGGTAACTCGGAGCCACACTTGGGATCGCATTGCAGGATCCAGGCAAAGTTACTTACCTTGTCCCCAGGATCCTGCGATGTCTCCCCGCTGTGTGTACGAGCTCCTCCGCCGGATCTATCACACCTGCGAGCGTTGCAACGCACAGGGATGGAGAACCGCGCCAAATTCAAAAAGTAAAACACACAATACATATACAGTACACTGTAATCTTACAGATTACATTACTGTATCAATTTATTTAACATCCCTTTTGTCCCTAGTGGTCTGTCCAGTGCCCTGCATGCAGTTTCATATGATATACACTATATGCGTACAGGGGGGAGACCAAATGCACAAACCACCAAGGGGGGGATCAACATAAAGGTCTAATTAAAAATAGAAATGCCGCAGCCACCATTAAAGTGTTCCCACACCAATAGTAAACGAAAAAGTAAGAAATGTGGCGCTTGCAAGATAAATGAACAATACCAAAAATAACAATTAAAATGCACTACAATTAAATTATGTAGGATAAAATAGATAATGGTAAAAATAACATGTGTATAAAAATATATAGAGATCGAGCGCTTGGAACAGTTAATTAAAAAAATCTTGATAAAAATGATTCATAAAAATTTATATGAATTCTATGGCATAGCAACCAAAAAGTGTCCCTTTACATCAAAAACGGTTTTAGACCAGCTAGAAAACAGCGATAATAAATTAGAATCACTTGCAGAATTGAGTGATAGTGATTTGTGGGGAAATTCTTCATCAAACACTGAAAGTAATGACAGCGAAAATTCTGCAACTGAGCAAATTTCAGTGTTTTTACTTTGATTACATTATTGAATCATTTTTATTATTATTATATTATTATTTGTTATAATTATTTATAGTTATTTATTATATTATAATTTATGATTTCGTGTTTCAAACGTTATCATACCCGAGATGTCTACTAGACTCTGGTTTGGACAGATTTAAGTGAGTTATTCCTAAGAATTACAGACCTACAATATAAAACGCCAAATTTCCATGCAAAACAATTGTACCGCTTTAAACATCAACAATCTAACATAATCATACCCCCAGGGAGGTTAAATGGCCAGGAGTTGGTCGGCAGGAAGGGGTTAAAAAGTCAGCAGCTACTGCTGACTTTTATTTTATTTATTTTTTCAAACAGAGTGAAGAACCAATTTAAAGTAAAAAAAAAAAAAAAAAAAGGCTTAAAATTCATAAAAATAAATAAATAAAAATAATTGGAAAAAAAAAAATGTCACTCACCTCTAAATGCCTGTTGCTAGGGGGTCCCTCGTAGTCTGCCTCCTTCGTAGCCTTGGCTGGTGATCACTTCCCCTTGGCGCAGGAAGGGCTCCCCAGTCACCTGGGACCTGTCACGTGTCCCAGATGACTGTGCGGCCAATCACGGCGCCGCTCGCGCATGCGCAGCGGGTGCCCGGCTGTTGCCCACAGTTGCAATGCCGGCGCCGCCGAGCGGATTGGTGGGGCTAGCGGAGCTTTGGCCCCCCGCATTGCTGGACCCTGGAACAGGTAAGTGCCCGATTATTAAAAGTCAGCAGCTGCAGTATTTGTAGCTGCTGACTTTTAATTTTTTTTTTTTTAAGGGATACACCTCTTTAAGTCCCCCTATTAGGTTTGTTGAATAACATACGATGGCACCAAATGGGAATACCCTTGAATATCGCTGGTGTAGTCACATCTAGGATATCATTCTGTTTATTCAGAGAAAACATCATTGTATATACAGAGCACAGTTTTGAGGCCCAAGAAAGAATCCGGAAAATTCTTCTGCAAATCCTTTAGAAGGATGAAAGAAGAAAAGATACAACTGTCATTTTTTTTTTCTACAGACAGATCACACACAATCCAAAATTCAATTTCCCACTCATGTGGCATGGGGATAGCTGCAAATTAAATTCTCTGTTGCCACCTAGAGTGCTAGGGGCTCACCGAGCTTTTCTCTCCAGGTTACTCCTCGGCTTTCAACAACTGATCCTTATGCTCCAATAATTCCTCAATCTCTCATCTCGACCTGCCAAGACACCAGGCCAGGCAGACACGATATGTGTCATACGCCCAGAGCGGGGGGAAAATGCTTCGGCACAGTGTTATAATTGACACACTGCTATTGAACAGACCTTGTCTAATGCCATGCGTGCTTCTGCGTAAAAACAGCTATTTGAACTATTTATCATGTACAGGTATGTGAGAAGGTCAAAATGCTTAAAAAGGAGAAGGAATCAAACCCGCATATTTAGGCCTCCATCAAATGACTGTGCCGCTACAATAAACATGCTTAAAGCAGAACTCCAGGGACATGAAAAAAGCATTCCTAACTCCATTAAAGCAGTATTAAATAAAAAAATGAAATGGTCGCACACTGGAAATCCAAAACTTGCTGATGTAATCTTTATTGTCAAAAGTTGCCAGACCAATACAGGGATTGCAGTTGACGCGTTTCACCAGCGTGTAGCTTGCTTGTTCACAACAAGCAAGCTACACGCTTGTGAAACGCGTCAACTGCATGGAGGAGCATGGATATCTTTAACTGGTTCCCGACCGCCTCGCGTACATATACTGTGGCACAATGGCACCACTGTGCGACACCCTGTATATATATATATATATATATATATATATATATATATATTTATATATATATATATGGGATTTCTTTAAGAGCCGTCGGAGGGGCGCGCCTGTGCGTGCTGCAGAGCAGGGGGATCCGATGCGTGTTGGCTGAGTGCCAACACAGGGAAATTACTGTTCCTAGTAAGTAGGAACATTGAAATGTCACTTTCTCTAGTCAGTCCTATCCCCATACAGTTAGAACACACTGAGGGAACACACATTTAACCCCTTGATCGCTACCTAGCGTTAATCCCTTCTCTACCAGTGTCATTTACACAGTAATCAGTGCTATTTTATAGCACTGGTCGCTGTATAAATGTCAATGGTCCCAAAAATAAGTAAAAGTGTCCAATCTGACCACCGCAATGTTGCAATACCGATAAAAATCGCAGGTCACCATCATTACTAGTAAAAAATAAATAAATAATAAAAATTCCATAAAAATGCTATAAATCTTTACCATAGATTGTAGACGCTATAACATTTGCGCAAACCAATCAATATACGCTTATTGAGATTTTTTTTACCAAAAATATGTAGAAGAATATATATTGGCCTTAACTGATGAATACATTTGTTTTTTAAAAACATTTTTGGGGATATTTATTATAGCAAAATGTAAAAAATATAGCTTTTTTTCAAAATTGTCGCTCTTTTTTTGTGTATAGCGCAAAAAAAAAAAAATGCAGAGGTGAACAAATAGCACCAAAAGAAATCTCTATTTGTAGGAAAAAAAGGACGCAAATTTCGTTTGGGTACAGCATTGCATGACCGCACAATTAACAGTTAAAGCGACGCAGTGCCAAATTGTAAAAAGTGCTCTGGTCAGGAAGGGGGTAAAACCTTTCCGAGGCTGAAGTGGTTAAAAGACTTTTGGACGTGCAGCTTAAAGAACACAACATACAGGGATATGGGAAATAATTATAGACACTGACACATGTACACCTACACAGGTTGAACTGGATGGACTATTGTCTTTATTCAACCTTACCCATATGTAACTATGTGTCTAACACTACCCCCCAATCCCCCCCCCCCAAACTAACAAAGGCAAAGCTCCCTACTGTCCCTGATTTCAAGGGACTGTCTCTGATTTTGAATAAAGTCCCTCTGTCCTTCTTTCCTCCTCATTTGTCCCTCATTTTGGTCTGATCTATAAAGTTGTATATAAAACTTTGATCTTAAAAAAAAAGTGTTTCCAAGTGCTAAACCTTTCATCCAATTTCTAAATTGCTGCATTTGTAAATGACAAAAGCCGGTATAAAAGAATAGTAGTGATATAAAAAGCACTTGTGGGTTTAACCAATCATTTTCTTTGTATAATTCTCCTTTAAGGGGGTGTAAAAGAGGGTGTGTCCTATACCTGCATAGTTTTGCTAATAGGTGTCCCTCATCCCCATCTCAAAAGGTTGGGAGGTAGGACAAAGGTGTCCCCTGTGCTCCTTCATCCAGAGTGGGGGCACTCTAATATAGGAGGTTTGTTATTGGTCAGATCGCCAAGTGAAAACAAGGGAAAAAAAACTTAAAGCAGCCAATGCAGCCAACACATGATTGGTAAGCTACAATATATTACATTTTTGGTTTTGGGTTTAATACCGCTTTAAATCCATTAAAACCAATTAACTATATTTCCAAATTCAGTCTAAATATCTCAGCCTGTCTTTGTATTAGCTCCATGTAATCTACTAACATGAATAGCACTCGTAGTCGAGGGTCAGCACTAGGGCTTTGATCACATGGGTGTACTATAGTGTATGCCCGTGCTTACCTTAGTGCTCAACCTGTGGCCCGAGGGCTGCATGCAGCCCTTTGTTATACGGTGTGCAGCCCTCAGCAGCCTGTAGTGGGAACACTGATTGAAGTAATAACACTGATCTCTACTAGCCTCATGTAACATGTTCCTAGTTTCCTATTGTCTTCAGCATTTCTCCAGCCAAAAATGTATCCTAAAGTAAAAACAGCGCAGCTCTACTTTTTGTCAAGTACTATCGATATTCATTACCAATACTTTTTTTTGTGTCATGTGACAGTGGCACTAATATGCAGCACTGATAGGTGGCACTGATAGGCACTGATGAGGTGTGGACTTTGTCGTTTTTTATTTTTATTTTATTTATTTTTTACTATTTTTTTTTTTACTATTTATTTTTTTTATTTTTTTACAATTATATTTTTTTGTTATTTATTTTTTACAATGCTCTCTTTAGGGGGGGGGGGGGTTGATGGTGTCAATGTTTTTTTTATTTATTTATTTTTTTATTATTTTTACAATTTTACTTTTAAATATTTATTTTATTAAAATGTTTCCTTTTTTTTTATAAACCCTGTTGCGGGTGGGGGTTGTTGAAATACCAGGAGTCCAAACAGACAGGGAAAGGGACTGAGGACAGAGATTCCCCAGTCCCTTTCTCAGCACTCAGCAGCCTCAGCTGCACTGAAGATGAATGGACAGGAGACTGCGGCTCCTGTTCATTCATAATATAAAGCATCGGAAAAAAGTTTACTCTGCTCATATATGAATGGACAGTGTCAGTGATCACTGACTCTGTGCATTAGGAAAAGGACGGAGACGGTAAATTACAGATTTACCGGCTCCTTCCTCCACTCTCCATCCCAACAGATCTGGGACGAGGGGGGAGCCGGAGGAGGACCCGGGGAGCCGTGGAGGACACAGGGGACAATCAGGGATGATCAGTGCCATTAGTGGGGGCAGTTACAAGCACCGATCTCCCTAAAAGCCACGAGAGGGAGAGGAGGAGAAGTGGCTGCCAGAGAATCTATACAGGGAGATCGGTGCTTGTACGGTCCCGTTGCACCGATCATCTGTGAGGCGGCCCCAGCCCCCCCTGCTACACTGAGGACGCTGGGTGTACTGGCCTCCTGCCAGGTATTGGGTCAAGCATCTAAGCATTTGCACAAGTACTCGTGCAAATGCTCGGTATTGCCACCGATACCGATAATAGTATTGGTGCAACCCTAGTTACATTAAATTCAGAACAAAAGGATTAGGAGGGCCCTACTCATGAAAGCATACAATCTAAAAAGAAGGGAAAGTGATATAAAAGGTAATAACTGTGGGTGATGAGCTGATGGAGAATATAGATGTTCATTTGTTAGGTTGAGGTGGGATAAAGCTGTCCATACATTGGTAGAATTTTGTTGGAAAAAAATGGTTTTGAGACAGTTATTCAAATCACTGATTGTTTTCAACATCAGCAAGCTGATGGAGTAAATGAAAGTACAGTTTATTAGGCAGAGGTGGGATAGGCTTCTCCAAAGAGACAGGTTTGTAGGGATCACATAAAGGTGGACAAGATAGCAAGACAAATTGAGGTAGAGAGTTCCAGAGGATAGGAGAAGACTTAGAGGAATCCTTGAGATGAGCATTGGATAAGTTGATGAAGAGTGACGACAATGGTTTGGGTGATATTTTGAGATGAGGTTGGTGATGTATCTGGGGGGAGCATTGTGGATGGCTTTGTAGTTCCAATGAATGGGAGAGGTTCTGGAGAAATCCTAAAGATGGACATGGGAAGAGTTGAAGAGGAAGATAGAATGCAGGAGGCTTGGGAGGAGTGAAGAAGATGGTTTGAATGATATTTTGAGATGAGGATAGTGATGTAGCTGGGGCAGATTTGTGGATAGCATTGGAGTTTCAGAGGATGGGAGAGGCTCTGGAGAAGTCCTGGAGATGAGTATGGGAGGAGGTGACAAGGGAGATAAAGAGCAGGAGGTTTTGGGAGGAGTGAAGATAATGGTTTGGATGATATTTTGAGATGAGGATGGTGATGTAGCTGGGGCAGAGTTGTGGATAGCTTTGGAGTTCCAGAGGATGGGAGAGGCTCTGGAGAAGTCCTGGCAATGAGTATGTGAGGAGGTAACAAGGAAGATAAGGAGCAGGAAGTCTTGGTAAGAGTATAATGAACAGTTTGGGTGATATTTAGAGATGAAGTTGGTGATGTAGCTGGGGGTAGAGCTGTGAATGGCTTTGTAGTGTCAAGCAATGGGAGAGGTTCTGGAAAAATCCTGGAGACGAACATGGGAGGAGGGGACAAGGAACATAGGGAGCAGGAGGCCCTGGGAGAAGTGAAGAGGGTGGTTTGGATGATATTTTTAGATGAGGTTGGTGATGTGGCTGGGGCACAGCTGTGAATAGCTTTGTAGTTCTAAGGGATTGGAGAGGCTCTGGAAAATCCTGGAGACAGGAGGTCCTGGTAGGAGTGAAGAGAACGGTTTGGGTGATATTTGAAGAGGAAGTAGATGATGTAGCTGGAGCCAGAGTTGTGAATGGCTTTGGACTTCCAGAAGATGGTAGAGGGTCTGGAGAAACACTGGGGATGAGCATGGGGGAGGTGACCGGGGAGACAGAGAGCAGGAGGTCTTGGTAGAAGTGAGGAGGATGGTTTGGGTAATATTTTGAGACGAAGTTGGTGATGTAGCTGGTCCATGAATGGCTTTATAGTTCCAAGGCAGTGGTCTCCAAACTGCGTAAGGGAATAGGAACAAATACTATTATTTCTTTAATACCCAAAGGGGTATATAGGAAGTCCATTAAAAGTCCATATATCATGAAGATAAGTAGGAGTCCATACACTGAGGGCTGCCACAACGTCAGGATAGAAGCCGAATTCCAGCACAGCTGAAAGTAGAGGGAAGAGATGCCTCTAAGTGTAGGAGTAAAAGCAATTTATAAAAAACATCCAAATGGCAACTCACATGTAAATGGAGTATAACAGGCACATCTGTGTATGAAGATACCCCAAAGGGTGAAGGCGGTGAGCCATGAGATGCCTCCGCTCATGGCGCTGCAATGCATAGGGTCCTCGCTGGTCTCCGCTGATAGAAAAAACGAGCGTGTGGTGGATGAGCCCAAAATGAGGGTTGGTATGCAGGAAGCAGAGCAGTGTAGGGCAATGATGTCACCAAGGTTTAATGCATTTCTGAGCATGCATGCTGCGTGTGTTATGGCAGCCGCGCTCCTTTTTCAAGCAGTACTACCGGAATATGGGGCCAATAGTTTATAGTACATGAGGGGGAGGGACCAGATGGAAAGTAAACATATAAAGGCAACGATTTAACAAAAAAATGTTTCTTAATAGAGATATTAAGGATAGAAGCCATACACTGAAATATTTCAAGGAAACAATCCGCATAAAAAATAATGATAACGTTCTTGCAGCAATAAAAAACATATATATATATATATATATATATATATATATATATATATATATGTTAATACATAGCAATAAAAGGACATATGATGAATAGGTAAATAGCGTGACTGTAACAGAAAAGGGGAGGAGAGGGTGAAAGGAGGGGAAAAAAGAAAAAAGAAAAAAAGGGAAAAGAAAAAAAAAGGGGTGAGAGAAAGAAATGCACACAGATGTATGCATTAGGTACCAGCTTAGTATATGACATTATTACAACCTGAAGAAGATGGTAAGTATTGTGTATAACCAAACAGTGAAAACAATATAATAAATAAATACAAATAAAAATAAGAATAAAAATAAAATCTGAATAAAAATAAAAATGTAATAAAAATAAAAATAAATTAAATTAAAATTAAAATTATAGGCCAATCTCACTGACACAGGCAGATGATCAAAATTGTCTGTGCAGATGGGGCAAAACTATATACTACCAATAGAAATGTACAGGAGAGGGTGTGGGGTACTAGACTAGAGGGTACTCACTGGTGAGGACATACCCGCCACCCCCGTAATATCTGTAGAAAAACAAGAATTGTAGGTCAATATGGAAATTGTGTTTTAAAATTATAAGGATATATATGAAACATTATATATAAAAAAATGTATATATAAAAAAACATTTCATAAAGCAGAAAAGCTAAAGTACTAAAGAACAGTGGCAATTTCTCTTCCCTCGTTCAAACCTCCAGGCGAAAGGGCATCGAGATTATAAATCCAGAAGGTTTCTCTGGCACACAATCTACGATACCATTCAGCTGCAGAGCGGGATCTGGGCATCTGTTCAATAACCCACACCTGAAGACCAGCAATAGATGGCAAAATGTCATGGGACACTATGTTTGTCCTTATCCTCTTCTATCAGCATTTTATGTTCGCTGAAGCGCTGTTTCAGGACGTGGATGGTATGGTCAACATAGATCAATCCACAGGGTCAGGACAACCCATAGACCACACAATCAGAAGAGCATTTATAGAAATTCTCTAACTGATAGGTTTTCTCTTTAGAACAAAACATTTTTTTGCCATGCTGAACAAATTTGCACATCTTACAAAGGGGCCTTGTGGCACTGGTACATACCGATAAGGGGTATCAGTACTGGTAAGATGGGTTAGGCAGCAGAATATTTTAGTTTGCTGAGGGCAATTTTAATCTTAAGGTTAGGGGCCCTGCGATAGGTAACTCTGGGGTGATCAGGAAGAATAGTTTGAAGGTGGGGGTCCTGTTGCAATATGTTCCAATGGTTGGCAAAAATTCTTTCCATTCTTTCTTTCTTGTGCTGAAAATGAAAGGTAGTAATGAATCTGGTGGAATGGTCACCTGATTCGCAAACCTTCTTGGGGGGGCTTTCCTTTGAGATAAAATTTGAAAGCCTGATCCACCAAGTGTTCAGGATTAGGGATGAGCCGAACACCCCCCCGTTCGGCTCGCACCAGAACCCGCGAACGGACCTAAAGTCCGTGCGAGCTTTAGAACCCTATTAGTTATAATGGATGCGAACGTTCGAAATTAAAAGTGCTAATTTTAAAGGCTAATATGCATGTTAATGTCATAAAAAGTGTTTGGGGACCTGGGTCTTGCCCCAGGGGACATGTATCAATGCAAATTTTTTTTTTAAAAACGGACGTTTTTTCAGGAGCAGTGATTTTAATAATGCTTAAATTGAAACAATAAAAGTGTAATATTCCTTTAAATTTCGTACCTGGGGGTGTCTATAGTATGCATGTGAAGGGGCGCATGTTTCCCGTGTTTAGAACTGTCTCTGCGCAAAGTGTCATTTTTGAAAGTAAAAAAGCTATTTAAAATCACTGCGGCTAATGTGTTATTGACGGCTCCCGTAATACAGAGAACAGTCATTCATTGAAACTCATTCATAAAAAAAAGTCATTGATAAAAAATAAAAAAAATGAAAAAAAAAAAGCGTAGGGGTCCCCCCAAATTCAATAACCAGGCCCTTTAGGTCTGGGATGGATATTAAGGGGAACCCCAGCCAAAAAAAAATGGCGTAGGGTCCCCCTCAAAATCCATACCAGACCCTTGAGGTCTGGTATGGATTTTAAGGGGAACCCTAGCCAAAAAAAATGGCGTGGGGTCCCCCTCAAAATCCATACCAGACCCTTATCCGAGCACGCAACCTGGCAGGCCGCAGGAAAAGAGGGGGGACGAGAGCGGTCCCCCTCCCGCCTGAACCGTACCAGGCCACATGCCCTCAACATTGGGAGGATGCTTTGGGGGTCTAAGACCCCCAAAGCACCTTGTCCCCATGTTGATGAGGACAAGGGCCTCTTCCCCACAACCCTGGCCATTGGTTGTGGGGGTCTGCGGGTGCGGGGCTTATCGGAATCTGGAAGCCCCCTTTAACAAGGGGACCCCCAGATCCCGGCCCCCCCCTGTGTGAAATAGTAAGGGGGTACAAAAGTACACCTACCATTTCACCAAAAAAGTGGCAAAAATGGTAAAAATGACAGGAGACAGTCTTTGACAATTCCTTTATTAAAATCTTCTTTCTTCTTTCTTCATCCTTCGGTTTCTTCATCTTCTCCTTCCGTCATCTTCTTCCATCTTCTTCTTCCATTTTCTTCTTCCTCCGATCCGCTTCTTCTTGCGCTGGTCTTCTCGTGCTTCTCGTCCGGCATCTTCTTCCGTCGGCGACGGTGTCTTCTTGGGCCGCTCCGCGCAATGGGAGGCTCCCGGTGTGTGAGGCTCCGCTCCGTCTGACAGGTCTTTTAACGTCATGGGGAAAGCCATCATGGAATTCCCCATGACGTCCCTGTGCGTCAGAGGGGGCGGGGTCACCAGGTGCCCTCCATTATAAAAGACCTGTCAGACGGAGCGGAGCCTCACACAGCAGGAGCCTCCCATTGCGCGGAGCGGCCCAAGAAGAGACAGAGACACCGACACCGACGCCGACGGAAGAAGATGCCGGACGAGAAGGACGAGAAGACCAGCGCAAGAAGAAGCGGATCAGAGGAAGAAGAAAATGGAAGAAGAAGATGGAAGAAGATGACGGAAGGAGAAGATGAAGAAACTGAAGGATGAAGGAAGAAGAAAGAAGATTTTAAAAAGGAATTGTCAAAGACTGTCTCCTGTCATTTTTACCATTTTTGCCACTTTTTTGGTGAAATGGTAGGGGTACTTTTGTACCCCCTTACCATTTCACACAGGGGGGGGGGCGGGATCTGGGGGTCCCCTTGTTAAAGGGGGCTTCCAGATTCTGATAAGCCCCCCGCCCGCAGACCCCCACAACCAATGGCCAGGGTTGTGGGGATGAGGCCCTTGTCCTCATCAACATGGGGACAAGGTGCTTTGGGGGTCTTAGACCCCCAAAGCATCCTCCCAATGTTGAGGGCATGTGGCCTGGTACGGTTCAGGCGGGAGGGGGGGCCGCTCTCGTCCCCCCCTCTTTTCCTGCGGCCTGCCAGGTTGCGTGCTCGGATAAGGGTCTGGTATGGATTTTGAGGGGGACCCTACGCCATTTTTTTTTTTTTTTTGGCTGGGGTTCCCCTTAATATCCATCCCAGACCTGAAGGGCCTGGTTATTGAATTTGGGGGGACCCCCACGCTTTTTTTTTGTTTTTTATTAATGAATGACAGTTCTCTGTGTTACAGGAGCCATCAATTCATTAGCGGCGAGTGCTTTTAAATAGCTTTTTTCCTGCAAAAATGACACTTTTTTGCAGGGAAAGTTCTAAGCACAGGAAACCTGCCCCCCTTCACAGGCCACCTATAGACACCCCCCAGATGTGATACTGCAATGCTGTTCTAACAGCACGCACACACAAATCCCCAGAAATAGAGCACATATTGTCAGCAGCACACTGACACGCTGACACTGACTGAAACAGAATATGCGAGGCCGCCGACGCGGCGGCCTCTTATACCGTGGGGCGTGTACTAGAGCCCCTGAGCTATAATTGGCTACAGGCATCCTGCCTGTAGCCAATTATGGCTCTCCTCGCTGCCGGTGCTGTGATTGGCCAAGCATGCGGGGTCACAGTGCATGCTTGGCCAATCATCAGCCAGCATTGCACTGCGCGGGCCGCAATGCATTGCGGGGCCGCTCGCATCACACGAATTTGATGCGAGCGGCCCCAATAGTTCTGGGCTCGCCGAGCGAGCGAACGCCCGGTGCTCGATTCGAACATGGGTTCGAATCGAACACCAGGCCCATCCTTATTCAGGATAATCTTTGTCTAAGAATTTTCTTTTCAAAGACACGATCTTTTCAAAGATACGCTCTGTTCCATGTCGTAAAGGGCAGAACTGTCCTTTGGGAATGTTTTGGATCCATTTGGGAAGATGACAACTATTATAATGTTACATAGTAGGTGAGGTTGAAAAAAGACACAAGTCCATCAAGTCCAACCTATGTGTGTGATTATTTGTCAGTATTGCATTGTATATCCCTGTATGTTGCGGTCGTTTAGGTGCTTATCTAATAGTTTTTTTAAACTATCGATGCCCCCCGCTGAGACCACCACCTGCGGAAGGGAATTCCACATCCTTGCCACTCTTAAGCCCCATACACATGGTCGGATTTTCCCATGGATTCTGTCCTATCGGACAATGTTGTCGTAAAATCCGACCATGTGTAGGCACCATCAGACAGTGTACATCAGATTGTCCGACGGACAAAGTCCTATCTCCTGCTGGATAGATTTTTCGACAACAAAGTCCGATCACACCAAATTCGATCGTGTGTATCGAATTCCGACGGACAAAGTGCCACGCATGCTCAGATCACATTACAAGACCAAAGCTATTGGCTACTAGCCTCTACGTAGTCCCGTCGTAGGCAACAAACGTCACCACGTTCAGAATGATCGGATTTTCCGACAACTTTGTCCGACCGTGTGTATGCAACACCAACATCGGACAAAGTATGACGGACAGGATCCGACGGACCTGGTCCTCGGATAATCCGCGCGTGTGTATGGGGCTTTACAGTTAAGAACCCTCTACGTAGTTTAAGGTTAAACCTCTTTTCTTCTCATTTTAATGAGTGGCCACATGTGTTGTTAAACCCTTCCGCAAAAAAGTTTTATCCCTATTGTGGGGTCACCAGTACAGTATTTATATATTGAAATCATATGCCCTCTTAAGTGTCCCTTCTCCAGAGAGAATAAGTTCAGTGCTCGCAACCTTTACTCATAACTAATATCCTCCAGACCCTTTATTAGCTTAGTTGCCCTTATTTGTACTCGCTCAATTTCCAGTACATCCTTCCTGAGGACTGGTGCCCAGAACTGGACAGCATACTCCAGGTGCGGCCGGATGTAAAAAATAATTCCACGCAATAGGCTTGGTAAAGTTTTTTGCACATATATTGTCCTTATAGTTTCTTAGATCTAGGTCTAGAAAAGCCAAGGTGTTTGTATCTTGTACATATGTAAATGATAAACCATACAGGTTATCATTACAGTAATTGACAAATTGGCTAATGAGGTCGGCAGATCCATCCCAAATGATGATAAGGTCATTAATGTATCTTCAGAAGAAGACAATGTTGGCAGAGAAGGGATTCTTTTGCATATGTGTTTGGTTTCCAGTGTGACTACAGGTTTTAGTCAATATATAGATCAATATATAGATCAATATCTCCAGCCACTGGTCCATCAATTACCATCCTACATTAGAGATGGCACACACCTTTTAGAACTTTTGTCCCCATACAAATGGGAGTCCACTTACATATGGCTCTACCTGGATGTAAATTCTTTATATACCTCGATCCCTCACCATTTTGGTTTGCGAGCTTTAGAATCCTTTCTCACGAAGACCCATTCCATAACTCCAGACAGGCTACATTTATCTTGGTAAAAATCTGATTTTGTCTTATGCACAATTATTTTAATTTTGATGGTGATTTCTACCTACAGTGTACTGCAATGGAGGCAAATTTTGCACCATCCTATGCCAACTTGGCTATGGGGTTTTTGGTTTTATTTTTATTTAGATATTATTTTTATTCTTATTTATTTATTATATTTTTTCACTGTTTGGTTATACACAGTACTTACCATCTTCTTCAGGTTGTAACAATGTCGTATGGCGAATGGAGCAGATAGAGAGCAAGAGAAGGATAGAGAGCAGGAGGTCTTGGGACCTTAGGAGTGAAGAAAACAGTTTGGGTGATATTTTGAGAGGAAGTTGGTGATGTAGCTGTTACGAGTTGTTTTTAATGGCTTTTTGAGTTCCAGAGGATGGTAGAGGTAGATGGTAGAGATGAGCAAGGGGGAGTTGATGAGTGAGATAGAAGATAGGAAGTCTTGGGAGGAGTAAAGGTTTGAGTGATATTTTGAGATAAAGGTAGTGACGTAGCTGGGGGCAGAGTTATGGATGGCGTGGGAGTTCCAGAGGATGGTAGAGGGTCTGCAGAAATACTGGAGAGGAACAAGGGGGAGGCGATAAGGGAGATAGAGAGCAGGAGGTCTTGGGTGGAATGTAGAGGACGGTTTGCGTGATATTTTGAGATGAGGTGGGTGATGTAGCTAGGTGATTGTGGGTGACCTAACCGCTTCCCGACCGCCGCCTGTAGATATACGTCGGCAGAATGGCACGGCTAGGCAAAAGGACCCGTTCGGGAGCTCCGTGACCACGGCCGTGGGACCAGCGGACACAATCGCCGCTGGTGTCCCGCGGTCGGGTCACAGAGCTGAAGAACAGGGAGATGTCTGTGTAAACAAACCTCTCCCCGCGCTTCCTACACTGCCTGTCATTGATCGGCTGTTCCCTGTCATCGGGAAAGCCGATCAATGACGTCAGACGTACAGCCACACCCCCTACTGTGTAAAAAAAACACAATACGTCACACTTAGCCCCTCCCAGCCCCCTAGTGGTTAACTCCTTCACTGCCAGTGTCATTTACGTAGGAATAAGTGCATTTAAATAGCACTGATTTCTATATAAATGACAATGGTCCCAAAAATGTGTCAAAAATGTCCGATGTGTCCGCCATAATGTCGCAGTCACAATAAAAATCGCTGATCGCCGCCATTACTAGTAAAAAGAAAAAATATTAATAAAAATGCCATAAAACTATCCCCTATTTTGTAAACGCTATAACTTTTGCGCAAACAAATCAATAATTACTAATTGCAATTTTTTTTACCAAAAATATGTAGAAGAATACGTATCGGCCTAAACTGAGGAAAAAAAAATGTTTTTATATATTTTTTGGGGATATTTATTATAGCAAAAAGTAAAAAATATTGAATTCTTTTCAAAATTGTCGCTCTATTTTTGTTTATAGCGCAAAAAATAAAAACCACAGGGGCGATCAAATACCACCAAAAGAAAGCTCTATTTGTAAGAAAAAAAGGACGCCAATTTTGTTTGGGAATCACGTCGCACGACCGCGCAATTGTCAGTTAAAACGACGCAGTGCCGAATCGCAAAAAGGGGCCTGGTCCTTTGGCTGCAAATTGGTCCGGGGCTGAAGTGGTTAAAAAATAAGCCCAACAGTTCTGTAGGGGCTAAAGCACAGTACTAATCATTGTTTATAAAGTCTATTTTGCAACTCCTGAAGATAGAGAATCCAAAGCAACATATTTTATTACAATTATAACATGTATCACAGCACAATTTCACAATAAATAGTTTTTTTCTCAAATGTAGATGTCTTTCAACGCTCCAGCAATTTTTTTTTTTTTTTTCTTGATGTTGTTTCTTTATTAACATGTGATCAGGAATACTAATAACAAAATGGATTGCTGTAAATATTAAAATAAAACAACTTGAGTATATCATGCTGCTTTTATGGAGGCAATTTAATGGCTGTTTGTGCAGCATCAGTGACATCCAGCAGAGTGCTTTATTAAGGGAAGATACAGTATGCATTGCCTCAATATGTCCGATCTTCTATTACTTAAACATAATAGGATGCTTGAAAGAATGAATTACATGCAACCAAATATAAATGTATCCTGAAACATATTTTTTTTTTGGCCGTGGTGGATGCTTTGGAGGCTCTTGGGGGGTTGTAATCTCCTGTAGTTTTCAGAAGGCATGAAGCCCAGCTGTCTTTGTCAGTACTACAGAAGCTAGTCATCTTAATCACACATAGCTAGGGATTTGAATTCCTCGTAGCTGTTTTCTGTGATGGAAAAGCAGCTTGCAATGTTACAGGTGAGTATTCCCAATTAGAACTCCAGGTAGGCAGCCAA
The DNA here is from genome assembly GCA_028564925.1 of Lithobates sylvaticus. Taxonomy (NCBI): domain Eukaryota; kingdom Metazoa; phylum Chordata; class Amphibia; order Anura; family Ranidae; genus Lithobates; species Lithobates sylvaticus. Next base: position 565,429,524 of record CM053029.1, on the reverse strand, counting down.
CCTGCTCTTCATCCTGAGACGGCTGTTATTATTCATCTTAACCATTCAGTTAACACTATAAGAGAAACAACAAAATTAACAAAAAACAAACATTTTAACCAGTTCAGCACCGGAAGATTTGGCTGCTCAATGACCAGAGCACTTTTTACAATTTGGCACTGTGCTGCTTTAACTGGTAACTGCGCGGTCATGCAATGTTGTACCCAAACAAAATCTGCATCCTTTTTTTTCCCACAAATAGAGCTTTCTTTTGATGGTATTTGATTGCCTCTGCGATTTTAATTTTTTTGAGATATAAACGGAAAATGACCGATAATTTTGAAAAACAATTATATTTTCTTTAACATTAACCATAAATTTTATTTTATGTAAAAAGTATTTACAGAGAAATAATGGAAATAGCTTCCAGTGCCCATTTCTGATCCATGTCTCCGTGATCCTTAGTTGAATGGTATAGTCCAGTTTTGACAGGTGTCGCTCAGCGCCAAAAGTTGGCCAACTAGTGTCAAGCTGTATTTCGTTTTGAAATCACGTTATTAAAAAGGCAACAATTGTTCATATGTTGTGCTGTTCTTCTGAAAAGCCTCCAGTAATCCACCAGACAGAACACAAGCCTTTGTTTTAATTAAGCTTCCGAATCAGATCATTAATGGCATCTCCTCTATGTCCAGGATCCCCCACCTCAGACAGATAGCCCTTCCTGTTAATACCTGCATGCCTAGCAATTGACAGGACGGAGGGGCATAAGAACTTATTGACTTCCATAAAGTGTTCTCCTGTAGAGTACAGTTCATGAATCAGATCTTCCAAACAGATGATCTCAAACTTTCCTAGCGCCTCTTCAATCATAGTATTGTCTGTGAGGGGAACTTTCTTGCCATTTACTCTACCCTGTCCACGTTTCAAGATGAGCTCACGCACAGACTTTAGGTTTGGGAAACCCCATGCAACATATGGCTCAATGAACTGTAGCATCTTCAAAGTGTCTGCAGTTATCTTTACAAACGACCCTGAGAAAATTTTGCCCAAGCGGAAAGTCTTCAAGATTTGCATCACTTGCTGGCTAACTCCTTCAATGTCTGTAATTCGGACAACAAATGCAAGTTTGTGTTTCTCCAAGCTGGGAACTTCCTTCCGGTACACCTCCATCCTCCGCAGCCTACAGTCATCTCTCATTTTTCTTCTAGAGTTCCGGACAAAGGTCTCTAGTCTTTTAAATTTGATTTGTTTCCGGGCTGAAGCTTCCTCTTCTCTTCTAAAGCTCTCTTGGCTTCTGCTGCTTTCAGTCCTTGATACTTCTTCCGTTTCTTCAAATGATTTTCTGGCACTCGTGGAAGCTTCCTGGGCTCTGTCCCGTCCATGTTATCGCTCTGTAGTCTGTAGTCTGGAAACCGGAAGCCCAACAATTATATTTTCTACTTTTGTTATACAAAAAAATCCAATAAACTCAATTTTAGTCATACATTTATGCCAAAATGTATTCATGAAATGCCAAGATAGCACAAAACCCCCCACAAATGACCCCATTTTGGAAAGAAGACACTTCAAGATATTTGCTGAGAGGCATGTTGAGTCAATAGGCAGTGACAGGTACGCTTTTTTGATAAATTGGGGTCTATTAGACCCTAGATCTCTCCTCTGCCCTCAAAGCATCTGACCACACCAAGATCGGTGTGATAAAATGCTTTCCTAATTTACCAATGGCGCTGTTTATATCCGGCAAAACATGAAATGCTTGTAGCTTCCGGTTTCCTAAGCCATAGTGATAATTTGAGCTGTTCTGGTCTCCGATCAGCTCTATGGTCAGCTGGCGGAACCACCGGCTGCATTCTCGGGATCCCTATTGGGACAGGAGAGCCTGAGAAAACCATGGAGGGGGGGTCATTCCCTGCCACTGCTTGTAAAATCAGTCTAGAGGCTAATTAGCCACTAGGATTTATTTTACACGAAAGCCGACCGCTGGCTGAAAAGAATAATACCAAGATGATACCTAAACCTGCAGGCATCATTCTGGTATAACCACTCAAAGTCCAGCAACATACCAGTACGTTGCTGGTCCTTGTTGGGCATATATTGTAATGTTCTTTTTTTCATGCAGCCTGTGGGCTGAACGAAAAAAAGAGATTGATCGGTGGCTATGCCCCCCATTAGAATACCGCCCTTTATCCACCCACTTCTAATGATGGGCATACATGTACCATTTTTTTTTAACTGTGGTGGTGAAATCACCTCCTACAGCCCTGGAGTCGCTGATTTATGTATCGTGGGAGCAAACACTGTTGCTGTCAAGATAAATACTGTAAATCAGTGCTGCAGCTGAATGGCGTACCTGCTAAGCAAATGATGGTTAACAATAAAACAAAGTAACATTACAGTATAACAATAAGACATACCATACCTGCAAAGCAAATACAATAAAACATAGTAAAAAAAATCTGTGCCTAAAAAATATATGCCGTGGACATCACTCAAGGAATAGAGGGGGGTGGAGCAGCTGACCAAGATGGCCGCACATTGAGTTAGCAAAGCCACAATCATGCACATGTGACGCTAGACGACGACTGAGCAGCTAGCGTGAATAGATTTTTGGATGGCCCCTGAATAGCAAATTAAATAGTACCTGAGCGTTGGCCTGGTGCTGTCTTTGCACGATCGGTCCGGGAGCCCCATAGTGCGCCGCTCTAGTGTCCGGCAAGCCCGAGTGAGGGGCTGTTTTCTGAACTCACTGGAGTGTGCTGGAGCGGGAGAGAGTGAGAATCCATAACCTGGTTTGCAGCCAAAGCTCCGAGCGCAGCTCGATTGTAGCCGGGAGCTCCTCGGCTTGCCTCGCTTGCCTCATTACTGGTGTCTCGTGACTGGGGTCATACGGTTCATTTTTTTTTTTTCTTGGACTTTTTTGGTATTTTTTTTTCTTTGAATATGGCACCAAAAAAAACAAAAAAAATCCTCAATCTCAAAGGAAAAAGAAAGATAAGAAAGGTGCAACTAGTGGAGCAAATAAAAACACTACAGGGGTACAATCAACTCAAACAACTGATATAAAGGAATATTTTCAACAATTACAACTAACACAGGGTTTATCTAACACAACAGAGTCATCTACAACTTCAGGATCAATGGAGGAAGAAATGGGCCAATTTGGGAATAGCTCACCAATCAATACAATACGATCGATAGTAGAGACAAATAAAATGGAGAAAGGGAACTGGGATATGAAAGCATACATTTGCTCCCTTCCCACAAGGGAAGATATGGATCGATACGTATATAGGTTAGAAACTTCATATAAAACAGAAATGCAATATCTCAAGTTATCTCAAGTTATCCGTACAGTTATCCGTACAAAACACTCAGGAGAAAATAGAGACAGTAGATACTAGATTGGTGATTATGGAACAAAAAATGGCACAAGTAGAGGTTAAAATACAGGAACAAGATCAATGTTTAAAAAACACTATAAATACTATAGATAATAGAAATAAAAATAAATAATATAAGAGTCAGAGGTCTCCCCGAAAGTGTGAGTCCAGGGGATCTAACACCAACACTACGGAGCATATTTAATACCCTATTGCAAAACCCCCCCACAATGGACATAATATTCGATCGAGCCTAAAGATCAGCAGGGCCTAGGAAAATGGATCCTGCAAGACCAAGAGATGTAATCTGCAGGATTCATTTCTTTCAAATAAAAGAAAAGATTATGTCAGCTGCCCGACAAAGGAAAGATATCGAATTTGAGTGGGCACAATTAACATTGTTTCAGGACCTCTCTCGACATACCTTAACTCTGAGAAGAGCATTAAAGCCTCTCCTGGAGCTTCTTCAAAAAAGAGACATACATTATAGATGGAAATTTCCATTCCAGCTTCAGGCACAATACAAGGGCTCAATAGCAATTTATCGAGATATAGAGGATTTACCAGGATTTTTGAAGATTCTTCAACTCCCTGAGATAGAACTACCAGAATGGCCCAAAACACCTTTGGCGCCAATGACCAGGCTCAGGAGAAAAGATTAGGGACTTTTTCAATAATTAAAAGAAGCATATTGAGAAGATCAAAGACAATAATAGTGGGGGTTGAAGAAGACTGGGGGGGGACTAGGGAATATCTGAGGGAGTGGTGGAGAGGGAGGGGGACTAGTGGAAGGGAAGGGATCGATTGGAAGGGATTAAGAGATTAAGGAAGGGGTTGAAAGGTTAATTAATATGAAAGAAAGTAGACAATACACTAATAGAGGTGGAACACAGACACAGATATAGAATCACTTATTTGAGTCATTTAGGGCTCACCTATAAATACAAATAATATAATTTCTTTACAATAACACATAGTTAACACACTAAAACACTGGAGGAATAAGAAGGGACGGGGTACGGGTGGCTGGCCTCAACAATAGGGTTGGGTTGTTTTTTTTTCCCTCACTCAAAATATTTTTTCACAACTTCAATAAGTAATTCTTTTTTTTTTTGTTCACTAATGATGGGATCACCTCCTACCACCCCCCACCCTCCCTTTTTTTCTCTAGGCCCCCCCCCCCCAAGAAATTAATTGGGAGTTTTTGGATCTGCATTTGGAAGGAGGGGATCTTTAATCTCAGATCTTTGAAGAGGCTCAGGAAGTAATTTAAAGGGGCAACTGCTATTTATACACCTTCTGGTTGAGTGACCCTTAGGATAGCTGAAACATAAATGAGAAACATGGGGGAAAGTCCTGCTAAGCTTGTTAAATATATATTATATTAATGTGGCAAGGTTGACAGGGGTGTGCAGCAGATCTGGTGATAGTGGTCCCTAACCCCCCTAATAGGGACCTTACTGAAGTAAGTAAGTTAGACTTAAAAATAAGTCAAATAGTTTGAAGTAGACGTATAAGATTTGGACGTATTTTGTTTGTTTGGTGGGTTTTTTTTTTTTTTTGGTTTTTTTTATACGTGTGTGTAAGGATTGGGTATGGTGAAATTCTGCTCCTTTAATGCCAGAGGCCTTAACTCTCCCTTTAAAAGAACACAAACTTTAAACTCATTTCACAAACAGAAAACTGGCATCATATTGTTTCAGGAAACACATTTTCGTTTGGATCACATCCCCAACATACAGAACAAAAATTATCCAACATGGTTTCATGACGCATTTTCATACTCTAAATCGCGAGGAATTTCCATTGCAATCCATAAAACCTTACCCCATCAAATCCTACAAAATTGGAAAGGGATTTTAAAAGATCTTATTGTATGGAAAAAAAAATACCATTATTAATTTCTACTTGCCAAATTAAGAGCAAATTAAGAGGGGAATACAAGCTTTTTCGGTGGCAATGGAAAAAACAGAGGGAATGGTAATTATCTGAGGAGACTTTAATTTTGTAATGGACTCAAAAATGGATACAACATCAATTTGAATACAGAGGAATAGTGTTCAACTAAAGGAATTTAAACAGTTACTAGAAAAACATCTAATGGTGGATATATGGAGGGCCCAGCACCAGACAGAGAAAAAATACTCATAGTATTCAAATATACATAACACATATCATAGAATAGATTGGTTTTTTTGTTAGTCAAATAGGGCTGATGATGACCCCTCCTCTGACATTGGTAACTTTCTGTGGTCTGATCATACCCCAATATTTTTGGAACTTGCGATAACTGAAAATAGGAAACCACAAGGATAATGGAGGTTAACCGCTTCCCTACCGCCTCCTGTAAATATACGTCTACAGAATGGCACGGCTAGGCAAAGGCACGTATATATACGTCCCCTTTAATTGCCTAGCCGTGGGGTCGGGAGCTTCGTGACCACGGCCGCGGGACCAGCGGACGCGATCGCCGCTGGTGTCCCGCAATCGGGTCACAGAGCTGAAGAACGGGGAGAGGTCTGTGTAAACAAACCTCTCTCCGCGCTTCCTACTCTGCCTGTCATTGATCGGCTGTTCCCTGTCATCGGGAAAGCCGATCAATGACGTCAGACGTACAGCCATGCCCCCTTACTGTAAAAAAAAAAACACAATACGTCACACTAACTCCTCCCCGCACCCTAGTGGTTAACTCCTTCACTGCCACTGTCATTTACATAGGAATCAGTGCTATTTAAATAGCACTGATTTCTGTATAAATGACAATGGTCCCAAAAATGTGTCAAAAATGGCCGATGTGTCCACCATAATGTCGCAGTCTCAATAAAAATCGCTGATCGCCGCCATTACTAGTAAAAAAATTTTTTTTATAAAAATGCTATAAAGTATCCCCTATTTTGTAAACGCTATAACTTTTGCGCAAACAAATCAATAATCGCTAATTGCGATTTTTTTTATGAAAAATATGTAGAAGAATACGTATCGGCCTAAACTAAGGAAAAAAAAAAATTTATATATTTTTTGGGGATATTTATTATAGCAATATTGCATTTTTTTCAAAATTGTTACTCTATTTTTGTTTATAGCGCAAAAAATAAAAACCGCAGGGGCGGTCAAATACCACCAAAAGAAAGCTCTATTTGTGGGAAAAAAAGGAAGCCAATTTTGTTTGGGAGCCACGTCGCACGACGCGCAATTGTCAGTTAAAGCAACGCAGTGCCGAATCGCAAAAAGGGGCCTGGTCCTATGGCTGCAAATTGGTCCGGGGCTGAAGTGGTTAAATGATGACCTCCTTAACCACTTTAAGACCAGCCTCGTTTTGGATTTTAGGTGTTTACATGTTTAAAACAGGTTTTATTGCTAGAAAATTACCAAACATTATATATTGTTTTTTTTCTAACACCCTAGAGAATAAAATGGCGGTTGTTGCAATACTTTTTTTCGCACCGTATTTTCGCAGTGGTCTTATAAGCGCATTTTTTTTGGAAAAAAATCACTTTTTTGAATAAAAAAATAAGACAACAGTAAAGTTAGTCCAATTTTTTTTATATATCGTGAAAGATAATGTTACGCCGAGTAAATTGATACCCAACATGTCACGCTTCAAAATTGCGCCCGCTCGTGGAATGGCGTCAAACTTTTACCCTCAAAAATCTCCATAGGCGACGTTTAAAAAATTCTACAGGTTGCATGTTTTGCGTTACAGAGGAGGTCTAGGGCTAGAATTATTGCTCTCGCTCTACCGATCACGGCGATACCTCACATGTGTGGTTTGACCACCGTTTTCATATGTGGGAGCTACTCATGTATGCGTTCGCTTCTACACGCGAGCTCGTCGGGATGGGGCGCTTTTAAAAAAAAAAAAAAAATTCTTATTTATTTTACTTGATTTTATTATTTTTTACACTGCTTTTTTAAAAAATAAAATTGGGTCACTTTTATTCCTATTACAAGGAATGTAAATATTCCTTTGTAATAGAAAAAAAGCATGACAGGTCCTCTTAAATATGAGATTTGGGGTTAAAAAGTCCTCAGATCTCATATTTGGACTTAAATGGAAAAAAAATAAAAATAATTGTCATTTGAAAAAATAACATTGAAAAAATGTGCCTTTAAGAGGTATAGGCGGAAGTGACGCTTTGACGTCGCTTCCGCCCTGCTATGGTATAGAGATGGGTGGGGGCCATCTTAGTCTCACTCGTCTCCATACCCAGCACAGGAAAGGACCCGATCGCCTCCGCCGCTGCCGACGGCTCCGGGATTGGACCCATGATGCTAATTATATAGGATCATGGTGCCCATGATCAAGCAGCCCCCCCCCCGTCTAAAACGGGACTCTACAAGCCGTTGGGGGAAGTGTAGTTCCACTTTTGCAGTCAAGTTTGAGAAACCTCCACTATATGTCTGTTATGGGTTCCTATTTATTTAATTACCGTATATACTCGAGTATAAGCCGACCCGAATTTAAGCCGAGGCACCTAATTTTACCACAAACAACTGGGAAAACTCATTGACTCGAGTATAAGCCTAGGGTGAGAAATGCGCAGCTACTGTAAGTGGAAAAGAGGGTCAACAATGCCCATTTGCAGCCTCACTGTGCCCATTTGCAGCCATAGGTCCCCCAAACTTCAAACTTGGTAGTTAAGGGTTCCTAGATGCCTCCTAGCTGCAGCCAAAATTTGGGTTCTCTGGACCCAAAGGGTCCCGAAATGACATTGCTGCAGATTAACACAGTTGACCGATTTGGGGCCCTGTATCTCGGGGTCACTTGGTGCTAGGAACCCCATTGGATATGTTGTAGTGCTAGTTCCACTGGGTTTGGATATCAAATTTGGGATTCCTAGCACCAAGTGTCCCCGAGATATGGGGTCCCAAATTCAGGTCGGAAAATGTCAAGCACTTTTCTGCAGCAGAGAATGACATTTTCCGAACCGACGTTGAGGCCCCGTATCTCGGGGCACTTGGTGCTAGGAACCCCATTGTTGGATATGTTATAGTGCTGGGTTGGTATACCAATTTTGGGGTTCCTAGCACCAAGTGGCCCAGAGATACGGGGCCCAAAAATCAGGTCGGAATTTTTTTTTTTTGCTGCAGAAAATTGCTTGACTCGGGTATAAGCTGAGGGGGGCACTTTCAGCACAAAAAAATGTGCTTCAACTTGGCTTATACTTGAGTATATACGGTATATATTATACATTCACAAAAGTCCCAGCCTTCAAGCAGATTGTGTGGTGCAGCGTCCAGCGGCAGCAATAATTCAGTCAGGTACAATATAAAACTGTGTTGAAATAATGCAGCAACGGTTCACCATAGAGCTGGCTGTGGACCAGATGGTGTGGCCATCTTAATGACCCTCAGAGGCCGGAAGTGAGGTCATGACTTCCGGACTCGGACGCCACTACCGGCGCCAACAGATATAAACGCTCCCATTTTTTTAGCTGGAAAGCCTGAGATTTATTTATTTATTTTGATCTTAGGCTTCCCAGCATAAAGGAGAGATCTGGGGACTTATAGACCCCAGATCTCTCTGTAAAGAGAACCTGGCATGCCTTATTCATATTACAAGGGATGTTTACATTCCTTGCAATAGGAATAAAAGTAATACAAAAAATAGAAAATTAAGAGAAAGTGTAAAAAATAAATAAATAAAAAATAATAAAAGAAACAATAATAAAAAAAAAAAAGTGCCCCCATCCCCTCGGTGCTCGCACGCAGAAGTGAACGCATACGTAGGTCACGCCCGCAAATGTAAACAGCATTCAAATCACACATGTGAGGTATCGCTGCGAAAAGAGCAATAATTCTAGAACAAGATCTCTGGGGATTCTGGGGGAATCTAGGATGGAAAAGGACCTGGGGTCCTAGTAGATGACAGGCTCAGCAATGACATGCAATGCCAAGCTGCTTCTAACAAAGCAAAAAGAATATTGGTATGCATTAACCACTTTCCGACCGGCGCACGACGATGTACGTCCATTTTTTGAAGAGGGATATCTCGGTAACGGCAGCAGCTGCTGCCACAACCGAGGTATCCATCTCTTCAGGCGCCGGTCGGCTGTCCGATAATGGTGGTCATCGCGGCGGATTCGCCGCGAGATCACCGTTATCGGCGGCGGGAGAGGTGCCCCCCCCTCCCGCCGCTCTCCCGCGCCTTCCGCCGCTTACCGGAACCGTCGGCAGCGGCGGAGGCGATCGGGTCCGTTCCCCTGATGTGTCTAGAGATGAGTGACGCTAAGATGGCCGCCACTCATCTCTATACCATAGGAGGGCGGAAGCGACGTCAAAAACGTCACTTCCGCCCATACCTCTTAAAGAGGAATTTTCAAATGTCATTTTTTTAAATGACATTTTTTTTTTTTTTTTTTTTTTTTCATTGAAGTCCAAATATGAGATCTGAGGACTTTTTGACCCCAGATCTCATATTTAAGAGGACCTGTCATGCTTTTTTCTATTACAAGGAATGTTTACATTCCTTGTAATAGGAATAAAAGTGAGCCAATTAATTTTTAAAAAAAAAAACAGTGTAAAAATAAATAAAATCAAGAAAAATAAATAAGAAAAACAAAAAAACATTTTTTTAAAGCGCCCCGTCCCGACGAGCTCGTGCGCAGAAGCGAACGCATACGTGAGTAGCGCCCGCATATGAAAACGGTGGTCAAACCACACATGTGAGGTATCGCCGCGATCGGTAGAGCGAGAGCAATAATTATAGCCATAGACCTCCTCTGTAACGCAAAATATGCAACCTGTAGATTTTCTTAAACGTCGCCTATGGAGATTTTTGAGGGTAAAAGTTTGATGCCATTCCACGAGCGGGCGCAATTTTGAAGCGTGACATGTTAGGTATCAATTTACTCGGCGTAACATTATCTTTCACAATATATAAAAAAATTGGACTAACTTTACTGTTGTCTTATTTTTTTATTCAAAAAAGTGAATTTTTTCCAAAAAAAGTGCGCTTGCAAGACCGCTGCGCAAATACGGTGTGAAAAAAAGTATTGCAACGACCGCTATTTTATTCTCTAGGGTGTTTGAAAAAAAACAATATATAATGTTTGGGGGTTCTAAGTTTTTTTCTAGCAAAAAAAACTGTTTTTAAACATGTAAACACCTAAAATCCAAAACGAGGCTGATCTTAAAGTGGTTAAAAAGGGGATCAACTCTAGAGATAAAACGATAATTCTCCCACTCTACAAGACTCTGGTCCGGCCTCACCTGGAGTATGCTGTCCAGTTCTGGGCACCAGTCCTCGGGAAGGATGTACTGGAAATGGAGCGAGTACAAAGAAGGGCAACAAAGCTAATAAAGGGTCTGGAGGACATTAGTAATGAGGAAAGTTTGCGAGCACTGAACTTATTCTCTCTGGAGAAGAGATGCTTGAGAGGGGATATGATTTCAATATACAAATACCGTACTGGTGACCACACAATAGGAATAAAACTTTTTCGCACAAGGGAGTTTAACAAGACTCGTGGCCACTCATTAAAATTAGAAGAAAAGAGGTTTAACCTTAAACTACGTAGAGGGTTCTTTACTGTAAGAGCGACAAGGATGTGGAATTCCCTTCCACAGATGGTGGTCTCAGCGAGGAGCATCGATAGTTTCAAGAAACTATTAGATAAGCACCTAAACGACCACAACATACAGGGATATACAATGTAATACTGACATATAATCACACACGTAGGTTGGACTTGATGGACTTGTGTCTTTTTTCAACCTCACCTACTATGTAACTATGTAACCTCCTCTGAATCGCTAAACTGCAAATCTGTAAACATTCTTAAGGCGTCGCCTATGGAAATTTTTAAAGTGGTGGGCCAGCTGAAAAAAATACTGACACTGTAGCTGCTGACCTTTAATAAGCACACTTATCTGTCCAGGGTGCCCGCGAGTTCGGCCGCCCAAAGCCGACCCGTCTCTTGGGTCCCGGCGCCGCCATTCCAACTAAGGGAAACAGGCAGTGGAGCCTTGCAGCTTCACTGCCCGTTTCCTACTGCGCATGCGGGAGTCGCGCAGCGCTTTGTGAATGGCTGGCTGTGTTCTGGGGCACGCACAGTTCCCAGAACACAGCGCGCCCCATTCCCCAGAAGGCAACGCGAGGAGGAGAAGACTGAAGATCACCGTGGTGTAGGAAGTGGCAGATTAGGATGATCTGCCTAACAACAGCTATTTCTGGTAAGTTAAAAAAAAAAACATTTTTTTTTTCTGATTTTATTGGACATTTTTATGTAATTTTTTTTTTTTAATGTGGCCCTCCGCTTTAAGTACCAAAGTTTGGCAATTTGAAAGCGTGACATGTTAGGCATCTATTTACTTGGTGAAGCATCATCTTTCTCATTATACACAAATATTGGACTAACTTTTTTAATTCATTAAAGTTTTTTTGTTTTTGTTTTTTAATCGTGATTGAAAAAATTGCTGTGCAAATAAAATAGCCTGTCAAGTCTTAATCTCCGGGCCCCGGCTACTACTGGGTGGGGAGTGAAGGAAGATCACTCCACCAGAGAAGGCAAGGAGATGGGCAGGTGGCTGGCCGGGACCTGAGCCAAGGCAGAAGAACATGCGAGCAGGAGCGGAACGGGCAAAAACTCAAGAAATATTCTCTCTGCTCCGATTAGCACATGATCATCAGAAAGGGCCACAGGATAAGTACCATAATTCTAGTAGTACTAAAGCTAGTAGGAGCGGCACATCGGGGGGTGTAATTCAGATTTTTTTTTTTATTCTGCACTGACTGTCTTTGAAATTGCCCCAGCCCCTGTCCAAATCCAATCCGGGGACAAAACCGGGGACAGACTTGGTTTGGGGACAGTGTCCTCAATACAGGGACTGTCCCCGGAAACCGGGGATGTCTGGTCACCCTATTAACCACTTGCCTACCAGGCACGAACACCCCCTTCCTGACCAAGCCATTTTTCAGCTTTCAGCGCTGTCGCATTTTCAATGACAATTGCGCGGTCATGCAACGATGTACCCAAATAAACTTTTTAGCATTTTTTCCCCACAAATAGAGCTTTATTTTGGTGGTATTTGATCACCTCTGCGGTTTTTATTTCTTGCGCTATAAACAAATTAAGAGGGACAAGTTTGAAAAAACGCAATATTTTTTACTTTTTATTATAATAAATATCCATTTTTTTTTTTTTTTTAACAAATTTTTTCCTCAGTTTAGGCCGATACGTATTCTTCTACATATTTTTGGTAAAAAAAAATCGCAATAAGCGTCTATTGATTGGTTTGCGATTAGTTATAGCGTCTACAAAATAGGGGATAGATTTATAGCATTTTTATTATTATTTTTTTTTTACTAGTAATGGCGGCGATCTGCGATTTTTATCGTGACTGCGACATTGCGGCGGACATATCGGACACTTTTGACACATTTTTGGGACCGTTCACATTTATACAGCGATCCGTGCTATAAAAATGCATTGATTACTGTATAAATGTGACTGGCAGGGAAGGGGTTAACACTAGGGGGCGCTGAAGGGGTTAATATGTTCCCTATCTTAGTGATTCTAACTGTGGGGGGAGGGGACTGACTGGGGGAGGAGACCGATCGGTGTCCCTATGTACAAGGGACACACCATCGGTCTCCTCTCCTGTGACAGGATGTGGATCTGTGTGTTTACACACACACAGATCCACGTCCTGCTCGATTACCGGGCAATCGCGGGTGCCTGGCAGACATCGCCGCCGCCGGGCACGCGCATCGGGGCCCCAGCTACGCGGCGGGCACGCGCGCCCCCTAGTGGCCAAAAAGCGAGCGCCGTCATATGACGGCGGCCCGCCACAGTAGCTGCACCGTCCCGCCGTCATTTGACAGTGGGCGGTCAGATACTGGTTAAAGAGGTGTATCCCTTAAAAAAAAAAAATTAAAAGTCAGCAGCTACAAATACTGCAGCTGCTGACTTTTAATAATCGGACATTTAACTGTTCCAGGGTCCAGCAATGCGGGGGGGGGTCGAAGCTCCGCTTGCCCCTCTCGATCCGCTCGGCGGCCCGCCGCGATTGGCCGCACAGTCATCTGGGACACGTGACAGGTCCCAGATGACTGGGGAGCCCTTCCTGCCCCGAGGGGAAGTGATGTCACCAGCCCAGGCACCGAAGGAGGCAGACTACGAGGGACCCCCTAGCAACAGCCATTTAGAGGTATTTAAAAGAAATAATAATTTCCAATTTTTTATTTTTTTTAGGATTTTTAAGCCTTTTTTTTTTTTTAGGGGGAAACACCACTTTAAATCCACAAGTGCTTTTTTATACCACTACTATTCCTTTATATTGGCTTTTAAAACGTACAAATGCAGCAATTTAGAAATCAGATGAAAGGTTAGATGAAGGGAAACGCTATTTGAAAGATAAAAAGTGCATTTTATATACATCTTTATAGATCAGACCAAAATGAGGGACAAATGAGGAGGAATGAGGGACAGAGGGACATTGCTCCAATTCAGGGACAGTCCCTCGAAATCAGGGACAGTTGGGAGCTATGCCACAGAGGAAACCAACATCCCTTGTGCTGCTAGGCAGAAGTGCTAACCACTCAGCCACTCTGCTGCCCTATTACATACACAGTAACATTACTGCATTCGAAGGAAACCAGTTTCAAATTTGAATTGACAAACACATTTTCCATACCACATAGGAATCACTTTATATCATGCGCTGTACACGTGGCCGCAGCCATCCTGTACAGTAATATATGACAGCCAATCATTGCCCTCCCGTCTACAGGCTGACCAATCCCACCACGCGTCACCATGCAGTCACGTGACACATGTAGTATTTCCATTCACGCCTGACGTCACCCATCCCAGGCTGTGCATTCCCTTACTGAGCGTCCACCGTCCAATCAAAAGAGAGAAAGGCGGTCGCTTGAGTGCAGCATCCAATCACAGCTGAGCGGTGTAAGGGACATGTCCGGGCAAGCTCCGGAGAGAAGCCGGTATAGAGGAACACGTGTTATCAGTGCGGAGAGTTCCGGGGACCGGCCGGGCGACGGGTGAGAGGTGAGAGAAGTCTATGGGAAGGTGTATAATGTCAGGAGAGGATTCTGATAGGAGTGTGTACAGCCCGGGTGGTATGAATAGTACTGATGTCGGCACTAAATGACGTTGTGTGACGTCATCGCCGTGCTTTGTACAGCTCAAGAACAATTCATTAAAGCTGAAATGAGGGGAAATATAAAAATGACTTCTGGGGGCTCAAAAAGAGGAAAGTAATTTTTTGTATTAAAATCGGATATTCCGTGACTCCTCCTCTCCGCGTGACCACACCCTTTTATAGGTGCTCTTCGTCACTGCGGTTCTGACATCATCCTGTACAATGGAGGACCTGCATGTAAGACCGACGCTTCTGCCGGGTGTCCCGAGCAGGCGCTGATTTTGTGGTGCGCTCATGTTGAATTCTGTTAAAACGCATGAAAAACATCAGTTGCGTCCTACAACGCGCCCCCTTTTATGACCCCCGTTCACCTCTCGCAAATTTGGGATCACGGGCGCAATCTGCCCTCTTAAATTTCAGCAGAACACGCGACACGCTTTAGGATGTCGTTCTCTGATGGCACCCCAAGTGTAAAGCCATTCTGCTGCGATTGTCTCAAAATTCGAGTTTTTAAAAATGCGCTGTACTTGTCTCTCCTTTTTAAAAAAAAAAAAAAAAAAAAAAAGCCAGAGCTTCTTTTTGGGCTTCAAACACAAGAAGGGGGCTGCCATATGTGCGACTCAAAATCGCATGCTAATCACTTAATCAGAGTCGCGAGAGAGGGGCGCTTCTTCCTGCTACGTAAAGGACGTCCTCCTGTTTACTTCCCTAATGCGCGCTCCTGAGAGCGTGCATCGGGGGAGTTCTGTGCTGGCCGTGTCCATCGGACACAGCCGGTCACAGATCGCTGTAAACGGCCAATCACAGCGGCCATTTACAGCGAGATCAGGCTGTCCAATGAGAGATGATCTCATATGTAAACATATGAGCTCATCTGTCAGCGCCGCTCTCCCTCCTCACACAGACAGCGTGTGAGGAGGGAGAGATGAACGGCTGCAGCAGCCGTAAGTTAAAAAAAAAAAAAAAAAAAACTGTGCCATCTGTCCCCAGTGCCATGTATAAGTGCCATATCAGTGTCACGTGTCGTCAGTGTCACGTGTCATCAATGCCACGTATCGGTGCCATCTCTCATCAGTGCCACATGATATCAGTGCCACGTATAAGTGCCATCTGTCACCAGTGCCACATATTAGTGCCATCTGTCAGTGTCACGTGTCATCAGTGCCACTTGTCATTGTCCTGGTGCTCCAGGGCCTTCAAAAGTGTAATAGGTAGTCAACAAGTTAGATGTGTAATTTATGCTCCTAGAACACGTGATGGCGCTCCCTGCATGTTGGGCCTCTCTATGTGGCCAGGCTGTGTAAAAGTCCCACACATGTGGTATCGTAATACTCAGGAGTAGTAGCAGAATGTATTTTGGGGTGTCATTTGTGGTATACGGATGCCATGTGAGAGAAATAACCTATTACATTGACAATTTTGTGGGGAAAAATAAAATAACAATTCATTTTGCAAAGAATTGTGGGAAAAAAATGACAACATCAAAAAGCTCACCATGCCTCTTACTAAATACCTTGGAATGTCTACTTTCAAAAAAAGGGGTCATTTGGGGGGTATTTGTACTTTCCTGGCTTGTTCGGGTCACAAGAAATGAGATCGGTCACCAGTACATCAGATGTGATCAATTTTGTATAATTCGCACCACAGTTTGTAGAGTCTGTAACTTTCACAAAGACCAAATAATATCCACTAATTTGGGTTATTTTTACCAAAGATATGTGGCAGTATAAATTGTGGCCAAAATTTATGAAGAAAAATTTATAATTTGCTAAATTTTATCACAGAAACAAAGAAAAATGCGTTTTATTTTTTGCACTATAAATGAAAAAAGACCGAAAATTTTGAAAAAAAAAAAAAAAAAAACCTCAGAGGTGATCAAATACCACCAAAAGAAAGCTCTATTTGTGGGAAAAAAAAAAGGACAAAAAATTCATTTGGGTTCAGTGTTGCATGACTGAGTAATTGTCATTCAAAGTGTGAGAGCACCGAAAGCTGAAAATTGGTCTGGGCAGGAGGGGGGTTTAAGTGCCCAGTGATCAAGTGGTTAAGGTGAAAAAACATCTTATCACTAGTAGGGGTGCAACGGATCAAAAAACTCACGGATCGGATCGATCCTCGGATCAGGAGTCACGGATCGGATCATTTTTCGGATCAGCAAATAATAATTGAATTTGCAAAAACCTGTGACAATTCCGCCACCATATAGTCCCCACTGTAATATCCACGTCATCTCCCCCACTGTAATATTGGCTGGGTAAATGCAGAGTATTGGCTGGGTAAATGCAGAGTAATGCAGGGTATGTTTACAAGTGATCGCTCCGTCATTTGACGGAGCGATCACATTGTAAACAGTGGCCGGGTGTACCAAGATGGCCGCCGCTCTGGAGCTAGGCCGAAGCCGCGGCCTTTCCTAAGGCCGCCGGGTGTACAAAGATGGCCGCCGCCGCTCCGGAGCTAGGCCGAAGCCGTGGCCTTTCCTAAGCCCGAGGCCGCGGATCGCGGGGTGTGCCGATCCGAACGGGGTGGCCCGTTCGGATCACGGATCGGCGACGATCCGTTGCACCCCTAATCACTAGACCCCCCCCCACCTTTTTTTTTTTTTTTTTTTTTTTTTACTAAAATGCTTTTGGAGTAAAATCTAAACTATTTAAGATGCATTCAAAATGTAGTTTGTTCAGCGTGAAATGGAGCTTAGGTTATGTAGCATGAGGCTGTATATTCTGCAATATTTACATTTTTGGTAAACTCATTCAATGAATCCAAGCTCTGCGAACTGAGAACATTTATTCCATTGATGCGTTCGCACAATTTAACAGAAACCATGAGATAAAAACAAAGTTCAGGAATATTCCTTTATCCCATTGTTTTACAAATCTGTATGATTGAAGAGAAATACATCTGTACCAGGCTCTAAGTGTGAGGAGGAAGGGCAAGCGGTAAAATTAAAGCAAAACCTTCTAAGCAGCTTATAAACCTTTGTGATCTTTCTGCACATCACTTGAAGTTCTTTATTCCTCCCTTGAGGAGCAAAATGGCAGCCGGCATTAAAAGAGACCCAGTTTGGGAATATTTACTAACCCGACAGCTTATTCTAAATAGGAAAACTTTATTTTGTTTGCAAATATTAAATATTCTAACTACCAGCAAGAATAAGTCTTTATATTTAAAGAGCACCTGTCGTTTTAGATCCATCATGGCAGCGCCTGTTAGCGGGCATCCACTCACCTGCTGCCGCCACGTCTCTCACCTTGTGTCACTGCCACATCACCAGCCATCCCCATTAATGAATAGGACTGTCGGTGAGTCAGCAGCGGGTCAGAGGAGGAGCCTCTGCGGGACAGAGATGACAGTTGCTCTTTAAAAATTATGATTTGAAATCTAGTTGATTTATTCAAAACTTTTTACTAGTGATTTAAAGCGGAGTTCCACCCAAAAGTGGAACTTCTGCTCGTTGTGCTACCCCCCCCACCCTCCCTCCCTTACTTGCAATGGTGGCGGCAGCACCCGACAGCTCATGGAAACATCAGCTGTGGTGACGACATCGCTGGGCTCCAGGACAGGTAAGTGTCCGATTTATTAAAAGTCAGCAGTTGACTGTGTAGCGGTGGGCGGACCTCCGCTTTATATCAGATCCATCCTAATAAGGGTAGTGTAAATATCTCCTAAACATGCACTGTTTAACCACTTCAATACCGGGCACTTATACACCTTCCTGCCCAGACCAATTTTCAGCTTTCAGCGCTGACGCATTTTGAATGACAATTGCGCAGTCATACAACACTGTACCCAAACATAATTTTTATCATTTTGTTCCCACAAATACAGCTTTATGTTGGTGGTATTTGATCACCTCTGCAATTTTTTTATTTTTTGCGCAACAAATGAAAAGACCGAAAATTTTGAAAAAAAAATAAATATTTTCTTTTGTTTCTGTTAAAATTTTTTGTAAATAAGTATGTTTTCTTCTTCAATGATGGGCACTGATGGGCACCAATGAGGTGGTACTGACTGCCACTGATGGGCACTCGTAGGTGGCATGGATGGGCACTGTTGGACACTGGGTGGCATTGCTGGGCATCACATTAATTTTTATTGGTACATGATGGTGCCAGTCAGTGCCCATTTGTGGGCACTGACTGGCACAGATTGGGCATCATTTGCACATGTGGATGGTCAGGGGGTACATACCTGGCCATCCACGTGTTTCCCACTTCCCTGGTGGTCCTAATGGAGTCCCTGGTGGTCCAGTGTGGGCATCTGACGGGGGGGGGGCTGCGTTGATAAATAATCAGCGCAGACCCTCCCTGTCAGGAGAGTCGGCTCTCCTCTACTCACGTCTGTCAGATCCCCGGCTTTTCCTGTTGACATCGTGATCAGCCGTGATTGGACATGGCTGATCACATGGTAAACAGCCTCCGCCGGAGGCTCTTTACTGAAATCGGTGTAGCGGTGTGTCAGACTGACACACCGCTCCACCGATCACCGCGATGTGCGCCCCCACGGGCTCGCAGCGACATGTTGTTATTCTTAAAGGACGTCATATGACGCCCAGTCAGGATCGCGAAATCACCGTCCGGCCGTCATTCTGTTATAGGCCGGGCGGGAAGTGGTTAAGACGGGGGTTGGTGACCTGTCAACCACGGGCGGATGATGGGTCGATCGGGAACACTTCTCTGCTTTGCCGACCCCCCCCCCCCCCCCCCCAATACTTCGATGCCAGTGGTGAGGAGAAGTTGGATCGCTTCCTCACTGCTTGCTTTGACCCCTCAATCCCGGCACTAGTGCATCACAACTATGTGCATTGCATACAATCGTAGGGCGCTTGCAGAGCAGCCCCAATCCCTTGAATATGGTGGGTTCAACGGACGCAGTGTCTACCAAAAGCAACACGGGTATAATTTTTGTCATGGCCACTAAACTAGTCATCATGGTCGTGGCATGTGTACACCCCCTAAGCCTCTGCTGCTAAAGGAGGTAGTGGTTGGGGGGCAGTAAAAGCATGGCTCAACCACTGGGTTTTACCACAACCCAAGCGCTAGTGTGAACGAGCCCTTAAATGCACTGAAATCTTGGTATTTGAATAAAGAAATGATACATACACCATCTCCGGTATGTCTGGGTAAGTGACAGGTGCTCTTTGTAGTAGTTTTGGGTTGTAATGTGTGAATCTCTCTTGTGGTTCCTCTCCAGCAATCCTTAGAGATGGAAGGCGGAGCAGCCCGCAGTTTGTTTTATGGCTTCCGGGGGTCCAGCCACTACTTGAACTCGGCTCATAAAGACGTCCTAATGGAGGAGCCCAAAGTTTTATGTGCCAAAGGCCGCAGGAAAAGCCGGAAACACCAACGTTTCCTGAAGTACAAAGAGTTTCTGCAGCAAAGCGGGCGGCTGGGCACTCCGAGATGTGAGCCCATACCAGGGAAAGGAGAAGAATGGTGCTGTGACTGTGATCGGGACAGCCATGGTGGGCTACATGTGGATGAACCGAATACAGACCTCCCGGAGGACCAGTCTGCTGAACTCGAGAAGATAAAGGGCATGCTGTGTTCTCTGCCAGCCTTGGCCTCTGATTGTTCTACAGCATGTGACTATGACAGCGGCTTGTCCGTGTCCAGCAGTTCTCCCTCTAGCAGACCCTCGTCACCCTGCTCCTGGCTGAAGCCTGGGAAGTGTGTTGCCATTGACTGTGAGATGGTGGGCACAGGGCCTGGTGGTAGGACCAGCGAGCTGGCACGGTGTAGTATTGTTGACTACAGAGGGGACGTTGTCTACGACAAATACATCAATCCACAGCTGCCAATCAAAGACTACAGAACACGCTGGAGTGGGATCACCAAACACCACATGAAGAATGCCATTCCATTTAAAACTGCACAGAAAGAGGTACATTTTATAACACTTGGGGATGTATTTATATGGAATTTGCCATTCATTCTGTGAAAGTGCTTGTATATTCATGGTATGTGAATAGGGGAACATTTTTAATGTTACTAGGCTATTTTCACTCCAGGTCAAATGTTGTTCCTTCCAATAGTAATTATCTGAAAAATACTGCATTATGGCCACTAGATGGAGCTCATGCTCAAAGGACATACTTACTATGATCACCAGCTCCATCTAGTGACGATAATGCACCATTTTCCTGAACCATCTTATTTTTAATGAAATAAAGGAGAAGTACAGCCAAAGCTTGTCGACGGAAGAGCAGAGACCCGGTGACTGACAGTCACCAGCTGTCTGCTCAGGGAGAACTGAGCAATTGGCAGTGTTTGATCGCTCGGTTCTCAGTGTTTGAGACGGTGGGGGACAGATGCAGCATCCAGCTAGGTACAAATGATTGGGGGGTGGGGGAATCCATACTTGTATGAAAAAGTATCCTGTTCTCTTATTGCTTCCTTTTGTGTGAAATCCCTGGTGTTCCTGCCAGTCCCCCCGCTTTCCTATTAACCACTTGCCTACCAGGCACGAACACCCCCTTCCTGACCAAGCCATTTTTCTGCTTTCACTGCTGTCGCATTTTGAATGACAATTGCGCAGTCATACAGCGCTGTACCCATAATAAAATTTTTATAATTTTTTTTTTCCCTCTCAAATAGAGCTTTCTTTTGGTGGTATTTGATCACCTCTGCGGTTTTTATTTATTGCGCTATAAACAAAAGAAGGACAAGTTTGAAAAAATGCAATGTTTTTTACTTTTTGCTATAATAAATATCCAATTTTTTTTTTTTTTTAAGGCCGATATGTATTCTTCTACATATTCTTGGTAAAAAAAAATCTCAATAAGCGTATATTGATTGGTTTGCGCAAAAGTTATAGCATCTACAAAATAGGGGATAGATTTATAGCTTTTTTTTTTTTTTTTTTTTTTTTTTTTAATATTAAAGTGGTCTGCGAATTATTATTATTTATTATTATTATTATTATTATTATTATTATAATAATAATAATTTATTATTATTATTATTTTTTTTTTTTTATCGTGACTGCGAAATTGCGGCGGACAGATCGGACACTTTTGACACATTTTTGGGACCATTCACATTTATACAGCGATCCATGCTATAAAAATACACTGATTACTGTATAAATGTGACTGGCAGGGAAGGGGTTAACACTAGGGGGCGATTGAGGGGTTAATATGTTCCCTATGGGAGTAATTCTAACTGTGGGGGGAGGGGACTGACTGGGGGAGGAGACCGATCGGTGTTCCTATGTACAAGGAAGGTCTCCTCTCCTCTGACAGCACGTGGATCTGTGTGTTTACATACACAGATCCACGTCCTGCTCAGTTACTGGGCAATCGCGGGTGCCCGGCGGACATCATGGCCGCCGGGCACGCGCATCGGGTCCCCAGCGACGCAGCGGGCGTGCCCCCTAGGGGCTGCAAACGAAATCGCGTCATATAACGGCGGCCCGGAACAATAGGTTCTTCGTCCCGCCGTCATGACAGTGGGCGGGCGGGAAGTGGTTAAAGAGGAAGTAAACACTGATGGGTTTTACCTCCTTTTTTATTTTATTTTTTATTTTTTTTATTCCCTGCAAAGTAAAAACATAATGGGCTAGTATGCGTCGCATACTAGCCCATTATGTGCCACTTATCTGCAAACTAAGCCCACAATGTCCCTGCTGGTGGAAGCATCCATCTTTGGCCCTCTTCCTTCCAGGGCTGTGGATTCCTGCTCTGTGGCTGGCCGGAGTCGCGTGACGTCACTTCCGCACGGGAGCTGGTGGTCACGGCACGGGCCCTTTAGAAACGGCACAATTGTGCCCTTTCTTCAGTGCACCTGCGCCAGTGACATTGGGCCAAGTGTATATGGTAAATATCTCCATGCAGGTTTAGGAGATATTTCCAGTACCTTCAGGTAAGCCTTATTATAAGCTTACATGTAGGTAAAAGTGGTGTAATTAGGTTTACAACAACTTTAAAGTGGTTGTAAACTCTCTTCTACCACTAATACCTACAGGTACCTACCTTTTTATATGTAAACTTATTAACAAATTTGCTTTGAATCTAGGAGCCAGTTAAAAAAGCTAGGAGCCAGTTTTTTTTTTTTTTTTTTTTAAGCGTAGTATGGATTGTCAGCGCCGGGGGTAAGGCCAGTAATTTTCGCCCCCTAACCCGCAGCGGAGCACCCAGTCAATAACGCCAATGTAACCTGTTACATCAGGGTTCTGGGCTGGCCAGAAAGAGTAAGACTGGGTTTACACTGCAGCACGAGCGGCTCACAGCAGGGGTCCGGTGCGTCCCCATTTACCATTTCAGTCATTGAATTCGGACCTGGAACAGACCAGAAGACACACAGGACCCTTCTGCAATTCGCTCCAAATCTGTCCCGGAGCCCTGTGAATCGGCTCCATAGAGAGTCGGTCACAATCTTCTAACATGGAAATTGGATGCAGGAAAATCCACATCCAATTTGCAATAGTGTGAACCCAGCCTGACACTAAAAACCTGTTATAGGGGAAAAACTCCTTATTGTGCCCAATGCATCATGACTGTAGCATGTAAAACACCCTCATCTGCTGCCTAATGCAGCTTAAGGCTGGCCAAAATATGTCTCTACTGCTCATCTAAATGAAGCCTTAGACACTTTAAATAAAATACAAAAAAGGATGAAAGAAGTATCTCGGTGCTGCTTATCTTCTGTTGCCTCTTTGCAGCCACTTCCTGCCTACATGTGTGTCCCCCACAGGGACTCTAACACATATCTAGCTGCCTCATCTCCCCTACTCCACCTCACAGCACACAATACATTTTACAAGGAGTGCCGCCTCAGAATGTCTCCTGCACCACCCTCCACCAGAAAACCTCCCGCTCTGAGTACTGACAGTCTGTCTACTCAGGCTTCCGGGTCACCCTCTGCCGAAGCCTGACCTCCTCCCGCACTGTGTAGGTAGGCTCTGGGAAAGCCCAGCTTGGCAGCGATGTGGCACGGGCAGCAGAAGAGAGCTAACACAGCTCACATAGAGAGAAGCCATTCATGCTCGGGCATTGGAGGAGGAGTGGACAGCGGCCGTGTGAGGAGAGGAGGCCGGCCCCTCCCCTCCCATGTCACTCAGTCCGACATCGGACTACTGCCCGCCTCCCGGGAAACCATGGAGACCAGCCAGGGGGAGAGAGAAGGATCGGCTGCCCAGCGCTGCATGTCTGGGGTGTCGGGAGCTGCAGCGAGTGGGCTGGTGGTAGCCCAGGCGCCAGGACACGGTTTCAGGTCGCCATGGCGACCTGGCGCCTGTGGTTTGTCGAGCCCTGTAATAAGGCTTACCTAAAGGTATTGTGAATAGCTCCTAAACTGGAACTATTAGGAGATATTCAGAGTGCACGCAGCCTGTGATGTCACAACAGCATGTGTTCTGAAGGTCCGATGTTCTGTTGAGGTGCCTCCCATCGAATAGTGCCCGGTATGTACTACACATGCGCCATACAGAACAGCACAACAGCCGATTAGCCGATCAGCTGGGCTGACGTGGCGCGCACATTGTAGGAGGGATCTCTCGATGGGAGATACCATTTCACAGGCATAATTTAAACCTATACAAACAGCGGGGGAGACCGTAGTTCTCAGATTGTGCATCGCTGCTGCTAGAGGGGTGGCTAGTGGTTGTGTTGAAGTGCTGGTTTTGTCTGTGTTGCAACCGGCCCTTTCATACCGACAAACCCGGACCATCAGCACACTGTAAAGCAGCCCAGCGACAGCGAGGCACAATGTGAGAACTACGGTCTCTCCCCACTGTTTGTATAGGTTTTAATTGTGGCCGTGAAATGGCATCTAAAAAAGAAAATGAATGCAACCACCACATCTAATGATTGGTAAGCTGCAATATATTATAGTTTTGGGTTTAACCTCTTAGCGACTGCCCCACGCACATATACTGCGGACGGCAGCCACTCTGCGCCAGATCACGTACCTAGCACGTGATCTGACACTTCCAGGTCTGGGGTGCGTACGCTGCCGGCGACCCGCTTCCTCTGTGATTGGACTCAGCGGGTCCAGCGCATGTGATGTTCGCCGGGACCCCGCCAATTGTTTGGGAGACAGGCAGATCACCGGTCTGTGAGGGATTGTACTGATTCTATGTTTCTGCTAGGCAGGAACACAGATCTTTACACTCCCCCAGTCAAAGCACCTCCCCCCACATGTTAACCCCTTCCTTGCCAGTGTCATTAGTACAGTGACAGTGCATTTTTTTAAGCACTGATCACTGTATTAGTGTCACTGGTCCCCAAAAAGTGTAATATCGCAGTCCTGCTATAAGTTGCTGATTGCTGCCGTTTCTAGTAAAAGATAAAAATATCCCATGGTTTGTAGATGCTATAACTTTTGTGCAAACCAATCAAAATTCACTTATTGGGATATTTTTTTTTTTTATATGTATGTAGTGTGATCCATAGAGGAAGACATTTTATTTATATATATATATATATATATATATATATATATATATATATATATATATATATATATATATATATATATATATATATATATATATATATATATATATATATAAAAAAAATTATTTATTTATTTTTTTTTTAATGCAGAGGTGATCAAATACCACCAAAAGAAAGCTCTATTTTATTTGGGTACAGCGTCGCACACCTGCGCAATTGTCAATTAAAGTAACGCAGTGCTGTATCACAAATTTTTTTCCTGATCATTAAGGGGGGGGGGGGGGGGGGGGGGGGTCCATCTTTCCGAGCTGAAGTGGTTAATAATGAGATATTATTACGAATACCTCATAATGCATCGTGTTCTTTGAATCATTTTGCAGATCTTGAACATCCTCAAGGATAAGAGAGTCATTGGACACGCACTGATCAATGATTTTAAAGCTCTGAGATATCACCATCCCAAGCAGCAAACCAGAGACACCAGTAAAATCCCTCTGCTCATCCATATGGCAGGACTATCCAATACACCCTCTTTAAAAAGTCTAGCGTGGTGTCTCCTGCAGAAACAGATACAGGTAAGATAAGATATTCATCAGGTTATTGATTCCTGTTTGCTTTTCAATCATGGAGCTTTGTCTGGATGTCTCTGGGGGAGATTTACTAAAACAAGTATACAAAATCTGGTGCAGCTCTGCATAGAAACAGATTCAATTTCTTTTTTTTTTTTTTTTATGAAAGCTTAATTGAACAAGCTGAAGTTGGAAGCTGATTGGTTACCATGCACAGGTACACCAGATTCTGCACTCTCCAGTTTTAGGGAATCAGTCCTTTTTTTTTTATTTTTATTTTTTTTATGTAAACTTAACTTTTCTCTAAAAATCCTGCAAAAAAAAATAAAGTGTTCTATTCAGTTTCCTTTTTAATACGTTTTATTCCCTATTATTGTCGGCTCCATCTAGTGGCCATGGTAGTGTATATTCCTGAAATGCCTCAATCAAGGCAAAACACTGCGTTATGGCCACTACAAGGAGCTGACGATCATGGGGAATAGGCATATTACACACGTTACAGGGGTTGTTTACAACAGCCATGTGAATGCTCAGACATTTGCACACCAACATTTAAAAAAATAAATAAATATATATATATATATATATATATATATATATATATATATATATATATATATATATACCCCCTATGTGTAAGTATAACAGAGAAGCCATTTGTGGTTCCCCAAAAATGTATAGTACTGAAAACTGTGATAAGTTTCTTTTGGTTCACTGTGCATTTTGCACCTTCCCCTCAGGTCAAGATTGAGTAGATTCTTGTGTGCCTCCTGCCTCTTATCCCCGGATGTAAGGCAAAAAAAAAATGATCCACTTGCTCTTTCTGTTGTATTCTGACCCTACTGTTACCTGGGGGGGAAAGGTAAAATCATCAGGGTGTAGGAACCCTTTTTTACTAATTTTTGTATTTCGTGGTATTTGTTCAGCACAGGTGAGGAATAGGGTTAAAATTACTTTAAGCCTTTCACTCTCGACCTGTAGCACACATCATAGCAATGAAAAGGTTGAAACAAAATCACAGTAGCAGCCTTGAGATGGTTTTGGATTTAACCGCTTCAGGCTTCGAAACCTACCCTACCTACCGAAAAATGTCGCCAGGTTGAATGGGTACAGATAATCTAAATAAAAAAAAAATATATATATATATAATAAAAAATGTATTTATAATAATTATTTTTTTTTTTTTTTTTTTTTTTTGTGCCAGCCGTGGCTTTAACCACCTCCCGCCTGCACTATAGCCGAAAGACTGCTACAGCGCGGGCCTTATTTGCAGGGAGGGTGTCCATTTTACATCCTCCCGAATATGGGGGCATGCTTGGTGATCACCAAGTCAATGGGACTGATCCCGGCTTCTGGCCATGTGATCCGCTGTCAGCCAATGAAAGCTGATTACGTGATGTAAACAGAAGATCGTAATCCTTTTTGTTTCTCTCACACTGGAAAAAAAATCTCATCACCGGCTTCTGTCAGGGGGACATTGGTCCCGCACACGGACACCCACTGCTGCTAAGCAGTGTCCCCTACCAGTGCCACTTTATCAGTGCAGCCTATGGGTGAAGGAGAAAAATTACCTGTTTGCAAAATTTTATAACAAACTTGAACTCATTGGCAAGTTAGGCTACCCATTACAACAATGAGCCAATAGGAATGTGTTTAAGACCGCTTTAGTGTGAAGCTTCAACACCAACCAAAAGAGCCTCTTGGAATGGCCTGGCTCTTATCTGTGACTGGGAGGCCGTTGTAAGTGTGTGCAGGCAACTCTGGGCGTCTGCACATTATACATGCAAAGGATTTGCCCCCTACTAAAAAGCCAAAATGCTCTGTTAAAACCAAAATGATTAAAGTTCTCCTGTTAGGAAAATGTTGCACCCACATTTAGGCCTCTTTACACGACTGCTCCTATCAGGTCCGCCTGTCATTTTTTTCAGCCATAATAACCAGTATTTGTATGTTTGTCTGTGGTGTTTTTTTTTTTTTTTTTTTTCCAGCCGGTGTCAGGCTCTCATGAGTGGCATTACTTTGACTCTAGGGTGCAGTTTTTAATACATTTTTTTTAAGCAAAAGATCACATTTTTTTTTATTTTATCTTTTGCTCATAAAGACGACCGACCGGTCATCCTTTTCTTGTAAAATAAAAAAAAAAAAAAAAAAAAAAAAAAAAAATGTTTACATTCCTTGTAATGGGACTAAAAGTGATTTAAAAACAAAAAATTAAAGTGTAAAAATAAAATTTGAAATAAGAAAAAAATTCCCTCCGTGCTTGTTGTTCGCAGAAGCATACGCATGTGTAAACGGTGTTCGCATTACACGTGAAGTATCGCCATGATCGTTCTCGTGAGAGCAATAATTCTAGCGCTAGACCTCCTCTGTAACTCGGTAATGGGTAAACTGTAAAAAAAAAAAAAGTTAACCGCTTCCCGACCGGCGCACGCCGGTGTACGTCGGCAGAATGGCGTATATATAATTCCCTTTTTTTAAATGCCACGTGCCATCGGGAGCGCGCCGGACGGGACCCCCGTGAGGCCGGGACACCCGCAATCGTCTCACAGGAAGGCTGAACGGGGAGATGCGGAAATGAACAGCATCTCCTCGTTCAGCCTAGCAACTAGTGATGCCGATCTCTGCTCCCTGTGATTGGAGCAGAGATCAGCATTCATTAGCTGACAGCCACCCCCCCCCCCCACAGTAAAAAACACACCCTTAGGCATACTTAACCCCTACACTGCCACCTAGTGGTTAAACCCTTCACTGCCAGTGTCATTTATACAGGAATCAATGCATTTAAATAGCACTGATTGCTGTATAAATGACAATGGTTCCAAAAATGTCCGATGTGTCCGCCATAATGTCGCAGTCACAATAAAAATCGCTGATCGCCGCCATTACTAATAAAAAAAAAAAAAGTTCTTAATAAAAATGCTATAAAACTATCCCCTATCTTGTAAACGCTATAACTTCGCAAACCAATCAATCGCTTATTGCGATTTTTTTTTTTTAATTTTTTTTAACCAAAAATATGTAGAAGAATACGTATCGGCCTAAACTGAGGGAAAAAAATGTTTTTTTATATATTTTTGGAGGATATTTATTATAGCAAAAAATAAAAAAGAATGCGTTTTTTTCAAAATTGTCGCTTTTTTTTTTGTTTATTGCGCAAAAAATAACCGCAGGGGCGATCAAATACCACCAAAAGAAAGCTCTATTTGTGGGAAAAAAAGGACGTCAATTTTGCTTGGGAGCCACGTCGCATGACCGCGCAATTGTCAGTTAAAGCGACACAGTGCCGAATCGCAAAAAGGGGCCTGGTCCTTTGGCTGCAAATTGGTCCGGTCTGAAAGTGGTTAAGGGTCGCCAATGGAGACTTTTAAGTACCACAATTTGGCACCATTCCATGAGCATGTGTCATTTTAAAGCATGACATGTTTGGTATCTATTTACTCGGTGTAACATCATCTTTCATATTTTACAAAAAAAGCTGTGTGTATATGTTTTTATAAGTAAGTTTCTATCATAAATTACTGATTTAAACTTGTAAACTAAAAGTGCCAGAAAACGCTCGGTCTTCAAGTGGTTATAGTAGACCTCCTTGGCAGCCATAAGGATGAATTTGGTCTTTTTATATTATTTATTTATTTATTTTTCTTTGTTTAATGCAGGTGGGTATTAAGGGCCACTCCTCAGTGGAAGACGCTCAGACATGCATGGAGCTGTATAAATTGGTGGAGGACCAGTATGAACAAAACCTTCTTACTGACATTCATGAAGCCACTTTGAGGATTCCAGAGGAGGAGCGCGCTCAGAACAACAACCACTACATGGACGATCAGTACTGGCCATCAGACTTGGATGAAGACTGCAAGTGATTGCCAAATACCAGACTGTCATCACTTCACACCTCTATATCCATGTTAATAATTTTATTGCTGCTATTTAAATAACTTATTGTGTACTGTTGGGGTTATCACTTGAACTTCCTGTAAGCGAATGCTGCAATAGAAGATTCTGTAGCAGGAGGCATTGTAAGGGCACATTCACACCTTTTGCCTTTTCAAGCATATCTCGCCTAATGCATTTTCCATTGGGGAAAAAAAGAGAATGTGTCAATGTGTGTTGCATTGTGTTTTTTGATGCACTTTTTACATTGCACATTGACATGTATTTTGATGTCTTCGATTCCAATGGAAAGCATAAAGGCGTGGCGCCTTATTCTCTACCTCGTTGGTCATTAAGCTTTTTTTTCTTTTCACTTGTTCAAAGTGGATGACGCTCAGATGCCTACAAAAAAAAAAAAAAAAAAAAAAGTTGCTTTAACTTCAGGAAATTCCATCTATAATAGCAGTTTGATCTCCAGTTGGGTTAACAAAATATCTAAGCAGTCTGTATTGGAACAGTTTTTCTTCTTTAATATTAATGACGGTAATGGACTGTTTGATGTAAGAACTGTATCCGTTGTCACCAGTCACATCCAAATGTTTACTGCAGAATAAACACCTAAATCTGATGAATTGCTTTGTGAATTTAGACAAATTTTTCACCCCAAAAAGCCTCGTCCTTGCAGTTGTAAAATTATTACTCCACATAAAGATCTATATTGTGTTTAAATGATAGAAATGATAGAATGATGATAGAAACCTTAGAGTTGCAATAGAAAAAATATAATCACAAAGATGCAACTTATCAAATGGCACCACATCCCAATAA
The DNA here is from genome assembly GCA_028564925.1 of Lithobates sylvaticus. Taxonomy (NCBI): domain Eukaryota; kingdom Metazoa; phylum Chordata; class Amphibia; order Anura; family Ranidae; genus Lithobates; species Lithobates sylvaticus. The sequence continues at coordinate 565,399,399 of CM053029.1, read as the reverse complement.
TGCATATACAAAGAAGAAATGAGAGCTGAGGATCTTTTGTGTTAATGTTTGTATTCAATAAAATGGTTTTATTTTCAAGACCTGGGTTCACACTTGTGCAATAGCCGACATCGAATGTGATTCACACAGCAGCATTGTAGTGCACATTTCATGCGATGTCTGTGCGATGCGAATTCAGTCATGCAGTTTGTATGGCTGAAATTGCATTTCATTTTAGATGGTGCAGAATTTTTTATTTTATTTTTTTGTCCACACTGGAATCTAATCGCATTGGTGTTCAGGCCCATGCAATCCGATTCCACAGTTCGCACTGGGGGAGGGGGTGTCATTAACTTTATATTGACACTCGCAGTGGTTTCGCAGATGTCAGTGTGAACTGCCTACGAGTCAGATGCGCGGAAACCAGCGCAGGAATCATACTGGTTCCCGTATCACACCAGTGTGAACCGAGACTAAAACCACATTATAAAAAAAAAACTATCTTGGGGTGTAAAAGATGAGCATCCCCTAGACCAGTGGTATTCAAACTGCTGCCCAGAGGCTGGATGTGGCCCTCTGCTTGCCTTTATTAGGCACTTGGGGCACTATATTCCTTGCACCGATCCAAGACACTATTCCTTCTACACTAGCAATTGGGCAAAATGCCTGTCACTAATACCAACAATAGGACACTATTCCTATCACTGAACCTACTATATTTTTCACTGACACCAATTTTCAACCGCTAACAGCTCACACGCTTCCTGGAAACACGGATTTTTGCATACCCAGCTACCCTAGCTTAAAGCTCTGCCTAGCGGGTAAGTGTAACTGGGTTTATTTCAGTTTTTGGCTGCATGTTTTTTTGCTGCACTATGGGAGTTTTTTTGCTTTTTCCCTTTATGAGGACTATACTAAATACACCATAATACCCCAAGTGCCTTAAACATCGGGGATACCCCATTACTGGATCATCTGAACTTGGAGCCAGGACCATCCAGAGTGTGACCTATACGCGTCTTACCCCTGCAGGGGTTCAGGGATCTGGTGAGTGGGGAATCTTGAGGGGGAGCACCCGAGTCTCCCAGAATATCTGCAATCACAACAAGTCACTGTTATTTCCTGCTACTGGATGTCCCAAGCTCCACAGATTACACTTTGGACTCTTATGTCGATATAATTATTGTTTAGTGGACGTTTTGCTTATTATTGCTCTTTTTTCCATTATCAAATACGGTTTAAAACGCACGCTCAATGCGTTGCCTTTATATGCCGGTTAACACACCACTATGTCAGATTATAGAACTCTGTGTTGTGGAGACCTCTATAATTATTAACCTGGGGTGACTATACAACTATATATATATATATATATATATATATATATATATATGAAAAACCAGGGTGAACAATAACTGCGCTAATAAAAAAACAACAAACAATAAGCAGCCAACACAGTTTGTGATCAGCAAACAAAAATAATATATAAAACCAAAATGTGGCGCTGTGATAGTGAAACTTAATACAAAAAAGTCCTAAGTGTGGAGGCAATGATCCAGAAATAATGGTGACAGTCCATCAATCAGACATAAATGGTGCTGTGTGAAGAAAGTAATCTTCTACCAAAACAATGGTGCATATATATATCCCTCTTGAAATGAACAAGTAGTGCAAAAATCCCGCTTAAGGTGATAGTAATCTGCTTACCAGATAGAAGCAGAAAGAAGGCGATATTAATCACGTGGTGCTCAGGATCACCTGCACCCACAGCTGTTTTTGATCTAACCATTTGTTCGGCCATCCTATCACAATGAACATTGAACCAAGGTATTTGCTATATATATCCGCCTACTCATTGCATTGGCCACGCCTCTGATGATATCCAATCTAGGATGAAACATGTCAGGCGGGCTGATGCAAGTATGCGGAATTGTCTTTTTATCCATGCCCTGATGTTTTTACTTTGATGTAAGTTAGAATACCAGCAATAAAACTGTTAAACTTCACCTTGCGGGCTTCACTATTGTCATTACTCTCTTCCTTCAACCCGTGGGAGAGTTTTTTTTCTAGCTTACACCAGATTTGGCTGAGTGGACTTGGTCACCAACATTCCATCAAGATTTTTCGGATTTAATCATACCTTTGGGTTCATCAGACTTCTATCCACCTTCTTCATGGCACCACGTGATTAATATTGCCTTCTTTCTGCTTCTATCTGGTAAGCAGATTACTATCACCTTAAGCGGGATTTTTGCACTACTTGTTCATTTCAAGAGGGATATATATATATATATATGCACCATTGTTTTGGTAGAAGATTACTTTCTTCACACAGCACCATTTATGTCTGATTGATGGACTGTCACCATTATTTCTGGATCATTGCCTCCACACTTATAGACTTTTTTGTATTAAGTTTCACTATCACAGCGCCACATTTTGGTTTTATATATTATTTTTGTTTGCTGATCACAAACTGTGTTGGCTGCTTATTGTTTGTTGTTTTTTTATTAGCGCAGTTATTGTTCACCCCGGTTTTTCATTTCTATTTTGATTTTTAGTAACTGCTGCTTCTTATTTGTTAATTTTTTGTTTTCATGAACATGGATGATTTTGATTTTCGCAATTCACGGTCTGTGAATCTCAAAGATGTGTTTAATAATGTAGAGGTTCAACAAAACCTAGACATAGGAGGTCTTTTTGTTCGGTTAAAAAACCTAATGATATCTGAGGTTCATGGGTATTGGGATGTCGGCCTCCTTGAGAAATATCTCGAGGATGGCATGGTTCCCAGGAGCCTCAGATTTGAAATTACACCCCAGGAAGATGAAACTGACCTCGCTGGCTGGTTCAAGTACTTTAATGATGTAGGTCTTGATCTTTTGAGATTTTTGATCACTCGGAAACGAACCAAGCTACAAAAACTGGATGAGACTATAATAGAGGTCAAAGAAAAACTTCTTCCGTACAAAGATTCGGAAGAATATAAGACCAAATCCGATAATTTAAAAAAGATCCTTGAAAAAGAGGATCTAGACCAAAAAGCCAAAAAAATGAAGAAATTCATACGAGACTTGGAGGACTACAAATCCAAGCAAGTCTTCAAATGGCAGGTTAGGAGGGCGTCTCTTGTTGGAGGAGGAACGAGGACCGCCATCCACACCTGCCACACGCCCCTTACCACCTATGGCTTCCCTTTCTCAAAATAATACTAGAGACACACAGAAGGGTAATACACCGAAAGCCAGAGGGAGTTGGAGGAGAGTACACAATAACACAAAAAAACCTACACCTTACCAACCTCTGCAATACAGAGGAGTGAATCACAAACCAGTAAACGATGATCATATAACTCATGATCACCCAACGTCCCAGTATTCAGAGGGTGTACCTGTATACAATCATTATGCACCGTTGGCCAATCACCATAATAATTATAATGCCCACAATAATTATGCATACGATGATCGATATATAGTTGAACACCCGTCGACTTCAGCTTCCACCAACATGAGACCTGATTATAGGCGACCTGGGTGGGACAGCCCTGGCTATAATCAACCCAGGAGACCCCAACACTATAACCACTTCAGCCCCGGACCAATTGTCAGCTTAAGGACCAGAGGTCTTTTTTCAATTTCGCACTGCACTACTTTAACTGGTAATTGTGCGGTCATGCAGTTTTGTAACGAAACGAAATTTGCGTCCTTTTCTTCCCACAAATAGAGCTTTCTTTTGATGGTATTTGATTGCCTCTGTGATTTTTATTTTTTGCGATATAAACGGAAAAAGAGCGAAAATTTTGAAAAAAAAAGAGATTTTCTACTTTTTGTTATAAGAAAAATCTAATAAACTCAATTTTAGTCAAACATTTGGGCCAAAATGTATTCAGCCACATGTCTTTAGTAAAAAAAATGCCAATAAGCGTATATTTATTGGTTTGCGCAAAAGTTATAGCGTCTACAAACTAGAGTACATTTTCTGGAATTTACACCGCTTTTAATTTATGACTGCCTATTTCATTTCTTGAGGTGCTAAAATGGCAGAGAAGTACAAAACCCCCCCAAATGACCCCATTTTGGAAAGTAGACACCCCAAGCTATTTGCTGAGAGGCATGTTGAGCCCATTGAATATTTTTTTTTTTAGTCCCAAGTGATTGAATAAAGACAAAAATAAAAAATAATTTTTTTTTCTTCAAAAAGTTGTCACTAAATGATATATTGCTCACACATGCCATAGTTATATGTGGAATTGCACCCCAAAATACATTTTGCTGCTTCTCCTGAGTATGGGGATACCACATGTGTGGGACTTTTTGGGAGCCTAGCCGCGTACGGGGCCCCGAAACCCAAGCACCGCCTTCAGGATTTCTAAGGGTGCAAATTTTTGATTTCACTCCTCACTACCTATCACAGTTTCGAAGGCCATAAAATGCCAAAATAGCACAAAACCCCCCCAAATGACCCCATTTTGGAAAGTAGACACCCCAAGCTATTTGTTGAGAGGCATGGTGAGTATTTTACAGCTCTCATTTGTTTTTGAAAATGAAGAAAGTAAAGAAAAAAAATTTTTTTTTTTTCTTTTTTCAATTTTCAAAACTTTGTGACAAAAAGCGACATCTGCAAAATACTCACAATACCTCTCAGCAAATAGCTTGGGGTGTCTACTTTCCAAAATGGGGTCATTTTGGGGGGTTTTATGCCATCTGGGCATTCCATGGCCTCCGAAACTGTGATTGGCAGTGAGAAGTGAAATAAAAAAATTACTCCCTTAGAAAGCCTGAAGGCGGTGCTTGGTTTTTGGGGTTCCGTACGCAGCTAGGCTCCCAAAAAGTCCCACACATGTGGTATCCCCGTACTCAGGAGAAGCAACAGAATGTATTTTGGGGTGTATTTCCACATATGCCCATGACATGTTTGAGCAATATATCATTTAGTGACAACTTTTTGTAAAAAAAATATATATATATTTTTTTTTTTCATTATTCAATCTCTTGGGACAAAAAAAAAAAAATATTTAATGGGCTCAACATTGCTCTCAGCAAATAGCTTGGGGTGTCTACTTTCCAAAATGGGGTCATTTGGGGGGGGTTTGAACTGTCCTGGCATTTTATGCACAACATTTAGAAGCCTATGTCACACGTCACCCACTCTTCTAACCACTTGAAGACAAAGCCCTTTCTGACACTTTTTGTTTACATGAAAACATATTTTTTTTTTGCAAGAAAATTACGTTGAACCCCCAAACACTATATATATTGTTAAAGCAAAGGCCCTACAGATTAAAATGGTGGGTGTTGCATTTTTTTTTTCCACACAGTATTTGCGCAGCGATTTTTCAAACGCATTTTTTTGTGGAAAAAATACACTTTTTTTTATTTTAATGCACTAAAACACACTATATTGCTCAAATTTTTGATGAAATAAAAAATATGATCTTAGGCCGAGTACATGGATACCAAACACGACATGCTTTAAAATTGCGCACAAACACGCAGTGGCGACAAACTACATACATTTTTAAAAGCCTTTAAAAGCCTTTACATGATACCACATTAGATTCACGGAGGAGGTCTACTGCTAAAATTACTGCCCTCGATCTGACCTTCGCGGTGATACCTCACATGCATGCTGCAATTGCTGTTTACATATGACGCCAGACCAACGCTTGTGTACGCCTTTGCGCAAGAGAAGGGGGGGCAGGGGTGCTTTTTTTTTTTTTTTTTAGTTTTTTTTTTTTTTATTTATTTAGCTTTTTTATTCTATTTTTAAACTGTTCCTTCCATTTTTTTTCTTTGTTATGATTTTTATTGTTATCTCAGGGAATGTAAATATCCCCTATGATAGCAATAGGCAGTGACAGGTACTCTTTTTTTGAAAAAAATTGGGTCTATTAGACCCTAGATCTTTCCTCTGCCCTCAAAGCATCTGACCACACCAAGATTGGTGTGATAAAATGCTTTCCCAATTTCCCAATGGCGCGGTTTATATCCGGGAGGGGGGACATTCCCTCCTACTGCTTGTAAAAGCAGTCTAGAGGCTAATTACCCGCTAGAATTGCTTTTACATGAAAGCCGATCACTGGCTGAAAAGAATGATACCAAGATGATACCTAAACCTGCAGGCATCATTCTGGTATAACCATTCAAAGTCCAGCAACATACTGGACATATATTGTAATCTTTTTTTTTTTCATGCAGCCTCTTGGCTGAACGAAAAAAAGAGATTGATTGGTGGGTATGCCCACCATTAGAATACCTCCCTTCATCCACCCACTTCTAATGATGGGCATACATGCACCATTTATATATGCCGATGCATGGGGGCATCCTCCCGCAAAAGTTATGCCGTGTACACACGGTCGGAATTTCGACCGTATGTACGTGGCATTAGGAGCCAATCGCTCCTCCGCCCCCCCTGCTGCCCCCATGCTTCGGCACATATGCTCTTTTTTTTAACTGTGGTGGTGAAATCACCTCCTACAGCGTTGGAGTCGCGGCTTTATGTATCGTGGGAGCAAACGCTGTTGCTGTCAAGATAAATAAATCCGCGCTGCAACTGAATGGCGCACCTGAAAACAAAAAAATGCTTAACACTAAAACACAGTAAACAAAATTACATACCTGAAAAGCAAGCATGATAAAACATGATAAAACATAATAAAACATTGCAGAATAGAATGGAGTAAAAAAAGAGCAACAATAGAGAGAGAGAGAGAGAACAATAAAACGACAACTATTTTTGTTTTTTTTATTTTTTTGAGATTCACAGGTAAAAAAGCTCCTGACTGTTAGCGACTGAATCAAAACGCTACCACAAAAAAAATGTTAGCGATCGCAGGGATCAGGCCTGACTCTGCGAACACTGCAGTTATGTGTGCTTAGTGTTTTGTAAGTGACAGTGATCGATCGATACTGCACTTGGGTGGGCTGGGCTGGGCGGAGGGGGAAAACGCAGGTGCTAGCAGGTATCTGGGCTGATCCCGCTAACAATGCGTTTTTTTGGAACCCTAAACTGCTGGGACGCTAGTATAGATCTGATCAGATCAGATATTGATCTGTTCAGATACTATACCACTAAGGGAGGTGTATGCTTTGCGCGTGGGTGTTTGCGGTACTGGCACTAACCTGGGGCGACGCAGACCTTATTTGACCCTAAAACCTAATTGATATCACCCGCCGGGCGATCAGGGGGTTAAACCGTTATTGGGTACTAAATGGCGGGTGCCCTGACAGTATAAAAAACAAGCTAACTAACCAGCGTCACCCGTAACAGTAATACAAAAAAAAACTGGTTACCTAGCGACACTAATGCAGCGATCAGAAAAACGATCGCTTAGTGACACTGGCAAAAGGGGGTGAAAGGGTTAACTAGGGGCAATCAGGGGGTTAAACCTTTATTAGGTAATATATGGGGGTACCTGACGCTATATAAAAACCTGACGGGGAACCTAAATAACGAAATAACTAACTGGCTAACCAGCGTCACCAGTGACATTTTATACGGTGATCACTGGTGAAAGGGTTAACTCTAGGGGCAATCAGGGGGTTAAAACCTTTATTTAGGTTGTAATATGGGGGTACCTGACCTATAAACCTATTTATGAACCTATATAAACATGGCGGTTAACCTAAAAAAAAAACTGGTTACCTAGCGACACTAATGCAGCGATCAGAAAAACGATCGCTTAGTGACACTGGCAAAAGGGGGTGAAAGGGTTAACTAGGGGCAATCAGGGGGTTAAACCTTTATTAGGTAATATATGGGGGTACCTGACGCTATATAAAAACCTGACGGGGAACCTAAATAACGAAATAACTAACTGGCTAACCAGCGTCACCAGTGACAGTTATACGGTGATTACTGGTGAAAGGGTTAACTCTAGGGGCAATCAGGGGGTTAAAACCTTTATTTAGGTTGTAATATGGGGGTACCTGACCTATAAAACTATTTATGAACCTATATAAAACATGGCGGTTAAAAAATAAAAAAAAAATGGTTACCTAGCGACACAATGCAGCGATCAGAAAAACGATCGCTTAGTGACACTGGGAAAAGGGGGTGAAGGGGTTAACTAGGGGCAATCAGGGGGTTAAACCTTTATTAGGGGGGGGTAGGGGGCTACCTAGGACCTAAAACTAACTGCCCTGACAGTTATTACAGTCACACTGACACTAAATGCAGTGATCAGTAAATAAATGATCACTGCAATAAGTGACACTGTGACTGGGGGGGGAGGGGGTGATCTGGGGGGTGATCAGGGGGTGACAGGGGGGTGGAATATGTGCCTATGTGTACTGGTGTCAGTGTACTGTTGTGCACTAACCTCTACATGTTCGCCGCTCGGCGTCTCCGGTCACATAGACCGGCGCACCGAGCGTGACATCACTTCCGCCTTCCTGTCTATACAATAGACAGGAAGGGGAAGCTTTTCATTCGCCAGGAGCGATCGCGAGGGGGTGGCCAGAAACCACTGGCCGTCCCCTCGTCCCGGATCGCTCCTGAAGCGATGCCGACCGTCCCCGCCGGCGGAGGGGGGTCCGATCGGACCCCCCAACCGCCTGAAGAATGGCACGTACAGGTACGTGGTTCTGCCTGTACGTGCCATTCTGCCGACGTATATCTACATGGGGCGGTCGGCAAGTGGATAATCAAGGCCCTCCTCCTGCCCTTGGCCCATCCTTCCCCTCAGTTCCTTTTTTTCCCCAGGCCCCACAGAAGGATATGAGGGGAGGAGAACCAAAAGAGGGACCAGAGGGGGGAGGAGGAGTAGATCGAAAAAGGCGAAGGGTATAAGAGATGCAGGGATTTTCAACCTTAGTCAAAGTACTCTTACAGAAAATGAAAAATTTGTTTTGGACCATGGATTAAAGTTTGCCCCCGATAAACCCCTAAGTAAATTTGGGGCCTTTATAGACGTGCAGAAGTATATTAGAAAAGTCAACATAAAAAGATATTTTTTGTCTCAGGCCACAGCTGCCTCTGCCGTCAGGGATAACATTGGAGTAAGACATTCTGGCCTCTCCAATGCCTCTCTCTTTAATCCACCTGGCTTTATACCACCGTCCGTGTCTGTGTTCAAAGAATTAGTCCTGAAGGACATCGACCATCTGAAAAAGAGACGACATTATTATCCGCCCCGCGGATAAGGGGGGTGGAATAGTAGTGATGGACAAGAAGGCCTACATCGCCGAAATGAATAGAATTTTGGCTGATACTAATACGTACATACCATTAAACCACGATCCTATTTTTAGATATAAAAAGGTACTCTCCAATCTCATTGATATGGGGTTTCGAAAGAGTCTCCTTAATGAGAAGGAGAGAGACTACCTAATTCCAGCAGCACCTAGAAAGCCAGTTATGTACTTCCTCCCTAAAATTCATAAGAGTCTCACCAACCCACCGGGGAGACCAATTATTAGTGGACTAGACTCCATAACCTCAAGAGTTGGAAAGTATATTGATGGCTTCTTACAACCCCTGGTGACAGGTACTCCATCATTCATCAAAGACTCAGCCCAGGTCATTAGGGCCTTGGAGGATTTGGAATGGAGGGATAGTTACATCATGGTCACTGCTGATGTGGCCTCCCTCTACACCATTATTTCGCATCATGATGGCTTAGAAGCCGTTGAGTTGTTCTTGTCCAGAGATAATAGTTTGATCCCCGCTCAGAGGGAATTTATCTTGAGTTTATTGAATTACGCCATGTGCCACAATTACTTCTGGTTTGGGGGGACTCACTACCTACAAAGCAGAGGTGTTGCTATGGGCGCGAAATTCGCGCCAAGTATGGCCAATCTATTTATGGCCAAGTGGGAGGAGGACATCGTCTATGCTGATAGACGGCCAGAGTTGATCTTCTGGGGTCGCTATATAGACTATGTCCTCCTCCTGTGGGATGGTGATCAGGTATCTCTTGACGGGTTTATGCAGCACCTTAACGGCAATAGCTTGGGTATTGTCTTGCAATATGAGAGCAGCAATGAAAAAATCCATTTTTTGGATCTTAACATACAGATTATTGATGGGGCCTTTAAGACCACCACCTTCTTTAAGGAGACGGATAGGAATGGGTATATTGGCCTTGGCAGTTGCCATCATCCTTCATGGCTAAAATCCGTACCTAAGAGCCAATTTTTACGCTTACGGCGAAATTGTACTCTTAAGGATAACTATCTAATACAATCGATGATTTTAAAACAAAAATTCGTCGAAAAAGGTTACCAATCCAATGATTTGAATTTGGTCATCAACCATGTAGCTAATATAGATCGCAAGACTATTCTCTACAAGAAAAAAGAACCAGACTCTAGAAAGATTGATTATAATTTCTCCATGGTTACGACATATTCACACCAATATCGTGATATCAAAAAAATCATGAATAAACATTGGGGGGTTCTAAAAAATGATAAAATCCTTGGCCCAGTACTACCTGAGAGACCGCAGGTTATATTCAGAGGGGTTCCCCCTCTGAAACTTCAGATTGCACCCAACATTCTAGATGCCCCCAATAGGGTGTCCTTCTTTCAGAAGTCTAAAGGCTACCATCCTTGCCGTTATTGTAATGTCTGTAAGATCAACATTGACCAAAGTAGAAGGATTTGCCATTTTACATCTCATGCCACGGGCAGGACTTTCGAAATCGATACTTTCATTACCTGCACCTCTCTAAACGTGGTGTATATCTTGGTTTGTCCTTGCGGCCTCCAATATGTAGGCCGCACAACAAGAGCTATGCATGTTAGAGTGGGTGAACACATAGCTAATATTAAAAAAGGGTTTCCAAAACACACGGTGTCAAGACACTATTTGGAGCACCACGATAAGAACCCTAAAGGGACTATGTTTATAGGTATAGACAGATTCAACCCGCATTGGCGGGGGAGTATGTCCAAACGGGAGATTTCTAAACTCGAAACTCAGTGGATTTACGACCTCAAATGTTACACCCCTTTTGGCATGAATGTTGATTGGGATGTTAACTGCTTCATTAACAACAGCTAATTACTTGTTTTTTTTATATATCCTCCATATTGTATATTAATTTGTTGGCGGTCTCTTGTGGGCTGAGTCCGCCTCTGCATGAACATTTTCATACAACCTTTTTTACTCAACATATGCATGCATGCTTATCAGGCTCACTGACAGGAAAACCCCCTCCTGTATTTTCTTTGTCATTTGATGTCTGATTTAGTATATGCATATTTACATATGTTTTTTAGATTTATTAATTACGAATGTATGTGGTATGCACAATTTATGTGCATGCACAGCATTTTTGCCTTGGTTTGAGTCAATCAGGAAGGCTTATCCATCATTGGTTGCTTGTATATTGTGGCCCCTCAATTACTTATGATGCTAAATATGCCATTTTAAATATATTTGTGTTTTTCTTCCGTCCATTAGAACCAGTGATTATCCCTGGTTTCCTGGACTTGGAACGCAAACATTATTATTATGTGCGTCATTTCCGGCTTTCTCCTCCGCCGGATGTGACGTTTACGGCCGCCGAGGAACGCAAAACACTGTGTGTGCTGTGGTTCGGGCACATTCGCTGCCGGAACGCACGCCACACTGCTCATGCGCGGACCGTTCTTGTCAATGGGACTGCGCATGAGCGGACGGACGTCTTTTCTCTTGTGTTCCTCCGCCGGACGTGACGTTTGCGGCCATCGTGGAACGCAAGTCCTATGGCGCTTGTGCGCCTGTTGTGGTCCACTGTGTGTGCCGCGGTTCGGGCACATTTCTCGCCGGAACGCACGGCACACTGCGCATGCGCGGACCGTTCCCATCAAGGGTACTGAGCATGCGCGGACGGACCTCCTTCCTCCTGTGTGTAGTGACGCACACAAACAGATAGTGTTGGTGGCGTCTGTATTGTAGGTGTATGACTTGGTAGTAAAACACTTAGTGTGATTCCACCCTCTAATCTACTAACGTCAGTTGATGCTCAGGATCACCTGCACCCACAGCTGTTTTTGATCTAACCATTTGTTCGGCCATCCTATCACAATGAACATTGAACCAAGGTATTTGCTATATATATCCGCCTACTCATTGCATTGGCCACGCCTCTGATGATATCCAATCTAGGATGAAACATGTCAGGCGGGCTGATGCAAGTATGCGGAATTGTCTTTTTATCCATGCCCTGATGTTTTTACTTTGATGTAAGTTAGAATACCAGCAATAAAACTGTTAAACTTCACCTTGCGGGCTTCACTATTGTCATTACTCTCTTCCTTCAACCCGTGGGAGAGTTTTTTTCTAGCTTACACCAGATTTGGCTGAGTGGACTTGGTCACCAACATTCCATCAAGATTTTTCGGATTTAATCATACCTTTGGGTTCATCAGACTTCTATCCACCTTCTTCATGGCACCACGTGATTAATATCGCCTTCTTTCTGCTTCTATCTGGTAAGCAGATTACTATCACCTTAAGCGGGATTTTTGCACTACTTGTTCATTTCAAGAGGGATATATATATATATATATGCACCATTGTTTTGGTAGAAGATTACTTTCTTCACACAGCACCATTTATGTCTGATTGATGGACTGTCACCATTATTTCTGGATCATTGCCTCCACACTTATAGACTTTTTTGTATTAAGTTTCACTATCACAGCGCCACATTTTGGTTTTATATATATATATATATATATATATATATATATATATATATATATATATATATATATATATATATATATATATATATATACACACACACATACACATACACATACACATACACATACACACATACACACACATATACACACTACTCATGCATATATATCTATAGTTTTACCATACACGTTCTTTTTACATTTTTTACTTTATTGCTATTTTGGTTTATCACCTGCACCAGGTGAACTATATATAGCACCCTTCATTGAGATTGGATGGTGCATAGTATCTTTTGCCACTTTACTCAACACCTGATTCAGGTGTGCATGCACTGGTAACTAATCACCAGTGAGTCACGTTCTATTTATTTGTTTTGTTTCACTTATATGGTTTTTAGGCATCTAGCTAGACTTGCCTTTTTGTGTACTATAGATATCCTAGTGGTACACTAGGCAGGCACAACTATTATTGCACATGTGTACAGATCACACACTGGTGGAAAATGGTTTATAGCCACTAACAGAGAGGCACTTATTATATTTATTCATTTTTATTGTACCCCTATCTCCATAGTTTTGGAGTAGTGGTACTCACAATACACTTTTGTGTCATATGTAGCGCTGTTGACCTCATTATCTACTACTTTCTGTATATAGAATGTAACCTGGGGGACAGGTAGCGGGTACAAAGCTCCCTGGGATGAGCAGTGTTTCAGGCACAGATACCAACTCCAGTGAGGTAGTGACAAACAGTGCGGTGTTTATTTGTGGTATATACAAGTCTATATACACAAGTGCTGTACAGGCAATCTGCTTCCAAGTTCTGACAGCCTGGAAGATATATGGCCCTCAAATCTGGGAGATATTATTGTGCCAATGTCATGATTGGTTCCACCTCTCTCAAGAGGCATTGGCTGTGCGTCCCACCTTGTCGCTGTATGTAGGACACTGATGCCGTGTTGTCCAGCTAGAGCAGGACTGGGCTACCCTGTATGTGAGGCAGCAAGTCGCCAACACCATGAATGCTGCTTGAAGTTCCAGAATATTGGAAACTAGGCTCTGAGTGAAAAATTTCCCTCGGCCCTGGATCTTGAGTTGCTCGCAGGTGGCGCCTCACCCTGCTGCGCTGGCATTGTGGTAACAATGATCCATGGCTGCGGCCTTACTGGACTATGCCGTTTAGCGTTTGTTTCGTCTACCACCAGAGACTCTTGAGCTTTCGGCTGGTGATCCTGATTGGCTGGGCTAGACTAACTCTTCCACTGTATCAGGAAGCCTTGTTGGAAAACTCAGTTTCCAGTGAGCCCAGGGGATCATCGGAATACATGAAGCCATCATCCTGAGAGGACTCATGCATTGGGATGCTGACATCACTGGTGATGCCAATGCCTGTTGGAACTTCTCCCTGATTTTTGTTAGTTTCTGAGGTGGCAAAGAAACTGTGGCCGTCTAAGTATTGAATTGGGCCCCTAGCTAGACCATATTGTGTGTAGGCTGAGGCTCCAGCTGGCTCTGGTAATGCCTGTCCCTCTGAGGAACTGCTGGTATGATTGAAAGATCGGGACATGCTGGTAGGCATATTGCAAAACCACTGCAATCCTCCAGTCTCCTGGTTGAATAACCTGGATTATGGTATGGAGAGACTCCATCTTGAGTCTATCTCGATAAATTGATTCAGCCTCTTGAAGTAGTTCTTGAGGCTTGAACCACTGTGGACTGAATCTGCAATTTTTTGGCAGTGGTCTTGCCGGAACTGGGTCACTTGGAGCCACCTGGCTCCAACTGCCTCCTGGGTGGGCCTGGCGTTAAATTGGCTTCTGGGTATCTTGGGGAGCTGCAGGGGCCTTAGTGCTCTGCGATCTTATGAAGGTTGACTATGTACCCCTCCAATGCCTTCTGAAGTCCTTAAATGGGCGAAAGCCTCCAAAATCCCAGTACCTGTTTGGCGCTCCTCTGGATGGTTGCCCCCTCTGGTGTCTGGACCTTCGATCTTGGAGCAGAAGACCTGATTTTCCTCCTGTAACCCTGAAAATGGCAGTCTCCAGTTTTTTGGCCAAACATCAAAAGGCAGTTTACAGCAATTCTGCTTTGAGGATGGGTCAGCCTCCCAAGGGTTTTAGCCACAGCGCTCTTTTGGCTGTGACTGAGCTCAGCATGGCTCTAGAGGACCATTGAATGATGTCTATACCTGCCTCACCTGTGAAGTCCGCCGAGAGTTTTATCTCATCAAGGGCCTTGATGATATTTTTTTTTTCTTTTGGCAGCTCCAAGTTCTGGGCCCACACTCGCATAGCACTTGTTATGGATGTTAAAGCAACGGTGGGTTTACAAGCACCACCTGCCGCGAGATAGAACTTTCTTAAGTCCATATCAATGCTTCAATTTAAGGATATCATGAAAGGAGGAAGAGTCTTCCATTGGAAGTGTCATATTCTTGGCCAATCTGGTGACTGCCGCATCCACCTTTGGTGGGTTAGATAAATGGAGTCGCATCCTCCTCCCTTAGTGGATACAACTTCTGCAACCTATTGGTTGAGGAGGATTTTCTTTTCCCCCTTTCCCATTCTTTCTGAAACAGGCCTCTTATTTCTGTTCATAAGAGGAAAGGTAGCTACCTGTTTCTTTAGGTTCCTTCTATGGAACCCAAAGGCTTGTTCACACTTGTCGCAGGCTCTGCTATTGCACTGAAAAGCGATCTGTGCTTAGGTCGCTTTTCAGAGGCATTTGATATTATCATGTAGAGGGGACAAGTGTTCCTGCTATGCGATTTTCATAGTGATTTGTACACAATGTTGCATCTCACATGGCCATTCACTTGGCGTTCTCCCACGTGATAATCACAGCAGAATCGCATCACATTTGGGGTGCCCTGAAAGGATAAGGGCACCTAATGCATGTTGTGCAACGATTGCTACACAGTTTAAAGTGGTGTTGCACAGAAAAAATATATATATTATTAAAATTCCTAAAAAAAAAAAAATGGGATTTTTTTTTAACTCACCTCTAAATGCTTGTTGCTAGGGGGTCCTTCGTAGTCTGCCTCTTTCGGTGCCTGGGCTGGTGACATCACTTCCTCTCGGCGCAGGAAGGGCTCAGCTCTGCCTCCTCCCTCCTGTCAGTCATCTGGGACACGTGACAGGTCCCAGATGACTCGCGCATGCGCAGTGGGTGCCCGGCTGTGAAGCCACAGCCGGGTCCCCACAGTTAGAATGCCAGCACCGCCGAGCGGACGGGGGGGGGGGGACGAGTGGGGCTTCGTTCCCCCGCATCGCTGGACCCTGGAACAGGTAAGTGTCCGATTATTAAAAGTCAGCAGCTGCAGTATTTGTAGATGCTGACTTTTATTTTTTATGGAAACTCCTTTTTAAAATCAGGTTGTATGGTGTGTAATAATAGGTTTTCTCCTTCTTTTGGAGGAGTTTTCGGATCCTCCCATACCAGTGCAGCTTTTACTGCCTTAATGAATGGTGGTATTAGCGCAAAATCAAAGCCTGAACCTTCAGGATCCTCTGCCGAGGAGGAGGCAATATCGTCTCCCTCTGCCTGGAAGGTTGGCTGTAATTGGCCTGAAGTGCTTGGTACCCCTCTAGTTAGAGAGGGTTGAATGGCTTCGTTTAGACCTGGTACAGGGCATACACTGTTTGTCTGCTTCTGTCCCTGGTTGCCCGAGATGACCGGAAAATTCTGCCAGGGAGTTAGGGACTACTTTCTTGCGCAAGGTTGACACCTGCTGACTCTGGTACTCCTGGTCTCTGGCAAGCTGCCTGAAGCAGTTTCTGCAAAGTAGCTTTCCAGGCATAGGGTCATCTCCCTGTGTACGCTCTCTTAAGCGTACATTTGCACCCTTTGTACTGGGTCTGCCAGGACTGGAGGAGTCCCTTTCTGCCCTGGAAAAATCCAGATGATCCAGACCACCTCTGGACCTCCTAGAGTGGGAGTGTGAGTGGCCGGGACTGCAATACGGTAGACAGGAAGACGCGCTTAGAAAGCACTCTTTTTCCCGCATCTTCTTACCCAAAGTTGGCCTTTACCTGGTATTGCGGTGGTCTTGGTTATGTGGTGTTAGGCTCATGCTGGCGGAAGAGCCGAAAGGTGCAAGGAGGACTGCATAGCAACAGAGAGAAATAAGGGAAGCGAGAGAGAGGAAAAAAAATACATATACAGTATACTCTTTTTTTTTTTTTTGGCAAAGAGTAACAAATTTACATAAAGAAAATCTGAGCAAACCCTAGTACATTACATACATTACTCCCCCCTTCTATCCCCATTACTAGGATAGCAAGACTTACCTGTCATTGACTGTTCCTCAGAATGAGATGCTGCCTCTGGATGCCTGAATAGCAAAGGCATCCATTGCCTGGCCATTTGTGCTCTGTAAATAGACTCAGCCCTCTCTCACCTCTGTTCTAATCAAAAAAGGGCTAGTACAATTAGGAGGGAAGCCAACGCCCATCCACACAAAAAGACACTTTTAACCACTTTTCAGACCGGAGCATTTTGCTGGCTTAAGACCAGACCACTTTTTGCGATTTGGCACTGCGTCGCTTTAACTGACAATTGTGCAGTCGTGCGACGTGGCTCCCAAACAAAACTGACGTCCTTTTTTTTCCCCCACAAATAGAGCTTTCTTTTGGTGGTATTTGATCGCCCCTGCGTTTTTTATTTTTTGCGCTATAAACAAAAAAATAGCGACGATTTTGAAAAAAAAGCATTATTTTTTACTTTTTGCTATAATAAATATCCCCCAAAAATATATTAAAAACATCAGTTTTAGGCCGATACGTATTCTTCTACATATTTTTGGTTAAAAAAAAAAATCGCAATAAGCGATTATTGATAGCGTTTACAAAATAGGGGATAGTTTTATAGCATTTTTTATTAATAATTTTTTTTACTAGTAATGGTGGCAATCAGCGCTTTTTATTGTGACTGCGACATTATGGCGGACACATCGGACATTTTTGGGACCATTGTCATTTATACAGCAATCAGTGCTATTTAAATGACCTGATTCCTGTGTAAATGACACTGGCAGTGAAGGGGTTAACCACTAGGTGGCAGTGTAGGGGTTACATGTTCTTAGAGGCGTGTTTCTAACTGTGGGGGGGGCGTGGCTGTCAGCTAGTGAATGCTGATCTCTGCTCCAATCACAGGGAGCAGAGATCGTGTCACTAGTTGCTAGGCAGAACGGGGAGATGCTGTTTATTTCCGCATCTTCCTGTGAGACGATCACGGGTGTCCTCACAGCGATCGAGTCCGCGGGACCCGCGACCGGCCTCACATGAGTCCCGACCGGCGCTCGATGGCACGGCGGCATCTTAAAGGGGACGTACCGGTACGCTCTTATGCCTGTCTGTGCCATTCTGTCGACGTACATCGTCGTGCGCCGGTCGGGAAGCAGTTAAGCTGGCTACACATCATACAATCCTCTGCAGATTTTTTTTCCCTCGGATTTAGCAAAACCACACAATATGAGGTCAAACCTTAAGAGCCTCAATTTTTCTGCAATCAGGCAGGCCCCTGCACCACATGGTCCCGGCAAATCTAAAGAAAATCAGACAACAAAAGCTGCACAGTGTGTATGGGGCCTTTAGAGACATGAGAGCAAGAAATAGAAAAATAGTTTTATAGAAATTGACAGACCTGAAAAGAGTTCCATAGGAGAGAAGACATCATGCAATTCCAGCTGCTGGATCCGGATTGCAAAGCAGGCATGCCACAAGAGGATTGTCGTCTCTGATTAGAGAACACCTCGACCCCCAAAAGACCACCAGAAGGGGTTCCCCACCTTGTTGGTGCGTTTAGCAGCCTAAGATGTGGGACTGCGTACTGGGAGAGGCTGAACCCAGACGGACTCCGACGTAGTTGGCAGGTAAGAGCTTTATCCTGAGTGTAACGGTCTGTAGGTGTTGATCTTTTGAGGACAAAAAGGAGAATGGGGGAGGTAGCTCTCAGTCAGACTTTTATAGAGCATTTTACAGGTCCTGTGGGTGGATATAGGGGCGGAGCTATATCATATGTATGCTGCCATGTTTGGCATCAGGAAAGGTATGTATACTGACTTCTCCTTTACAGGGTTAGATAGGTTAGTGTTAGCTCATGGATGTCTGCGGATGTAGAGATTTTAGTGTTTGGGTGGACTTATCCTTTAAGTGGTTAAAAGCAAAATGGTGTGTCTTTGGTTTAATAGACTTCGTTGAAGAAGCTGCCGAAAAGCATGTAGTGCATTTTTGCTGCAATTTGTGTTTTTTAATCCACCCATCAACAAATTGGCCCAAAAAAATAAAGCATAAAAGATGCAAAACGCATAAAACATGCATGTGCAAAATGCACTGCAGAAACGGGTCAAAAACAAACTGCGTGGGTGTGAACCAAGCCTTAAGGCTGAGTCAATTGGTCTGTGACCCAGGCGAGTGCAAGTTAGAACATGTCAGAACTAAGGATGAGCTCAGGCGTGTTCGCATGGTCCACGTGCTGAGCCCGCCAGGAAGTCGGCACAGCGCTGCGCTAATCACAGGCAGTGAGACATTGCCCGATCTCTGCATCCGCACATCGGGCAATGTCTCACTGCCTGTGATTAGCGCAGCGCTGCACCGACTTCCTGGTGGGCTCTGCACGTGGATCATGTGAACACGCCTGAGCTCATCCTTAGTCAGAATGCGCTCAAGTGCGAATGGCTGTGTGACTCAGCACCATAGTGCTATGCCGTGGGAAATTTAAAGTTTGTAAAGCCACATTTTTTATTTATTTTTTTCTGTTTCCTCTGTTAGATAACATGATGCTCCCCGGTGTATGAGATTTATAAAAATACGCTGCCTAATACCTTATTTCCGAGCGCCGCTCGGCACTCACGTGACTGCCCACTGGTCTCGTCTCCCTATCTGATAGCTGCAGGGGAAGGGGCTGAGTATCCCCCACTGACGTCAGCTGGGACGAGGAGAGAAGACCAGCAAGCAGTCACGTGAGGTGATAAGATATTGGGCAGCGCATTTTTATAAATCACATAAACTGGGGAACATCATGTTATCTAAAAGAGGGAACTATAGAAAGCAAACACAGTAATTTTTACAGCAGGAGGGGAGGATTGGTGAGCTGACAGGCAGGGAGGGGAGGATTGGTGAGCTGACAGGCAGGGAGGCGAGGATTGGTGAGCTGACAGGCAGGGACGGGAGGATTGGTGAGCTGACAGGCAGGGAGGGGAGGATTGGTGAGCTGACAGGCAGGGACGGGGGAGAGGACGGAGGAGTAGACAGAGGAGAGACAGGAGAGCTGCAGATGACGGAGGCACGTAAACTGACCCCGGTGTCAGGGCTCAGCAGCTATGATAAAACGTCGTCAGTTTACAGAGGGAACGGCAGAACCAGGAATGTCAGGCAGGTATTTCAGGTGATACAAGGGACCAAATGACAGCACAAACACTGTGCTGTGTAACATGCTTTAAAGGACCTAATTTGTTTTCTTTTTAGGGTAACAAACACTTTAATTGTCGCACCTCGTACATTGGAGTAGATGCACTTACAGCCATTCACTTCTTTGGCTGACTGTGCGCACCACCTGCGGCTCCCCTGGCACAGAAAAATGCCAGGATTTTACACTACAGAGGTTTATATGCCTCAAACTGTTCATGTGCGTGAGGACTAATAAATATTTCTCATGACTAATCCTGAACATAATCCACAAGCCTTTAAGGGAAGCCTTTATGAAAAAATACAGAGAGTAAAAACCTGTTGAGTGGGACTCCTAAGGAAGAAAAAAAAAAAATTAAAAATGTCAGTCGATAGACGAAGGCGTGAAGATGAAAAGGTAACATGAAAGCGTTTTTTCATGAGACAGGAGCGTGGACTAAATCTGCATCCAATTTGTTGTTTTCTACCTCCAGATTCTATTTATCTGGGATGATATGAAGCCGAAGCCTCCACGTTTCTGGCATCCCAACCGCCCAACTTTGCCAAGGACTGTGAAACAAAGGTCTCTCTACAAGCTGTTTTATTTTGCTCAATATTTTCTGCTTACAGCCATCCCTGTTGTTAACTGCAGGGAACGCTACGCCTTATAGTAAAACACACTGGGATTCCAATAGAAAAAGAGGCTGTGATTACTGCAAGCACACACACTTAAAATCCACAATGAAGCATTGTGAGGAATAATGTACCATTATTAGTGGATTCTGCGGAAACATTCTTTTTTTTTTTGTTATCTGCCAGCCAGGTCAGGTTTGTATTATGCTGACAGTTCTTTGTGATCTGAAAGCATGTGGTCACATTTCACAACCTGTTTATGGCTAAAGCCCAGTGAGCATTTCTTTCAGATTTTTCCTGATTAACAGGTTTATTTACTGGAAGAGTAATACAGACATCTTACAAGATTGATGGCAATCTGTCAGTTCTATTGTTTTATGCTAAAGCGAGTGTCCACCTTGTTAAAAAAAATAATATATATAGATATATAGTATATAGATATATAGATAGATAAATATATATATATCAATATATAATATATATATATATATATATATATAGATATATATATATATATATATATATACATATATATATACAGGGCTCAAAATTTCAAGTCCTAAGCTACTAGCCAGGCCTCAAGGGTTACTCGCCACCAGTTGCCCCACCCAACCCCGCCCCTAAACACGCCCTCATAAATTATCTCATTAAATGACACTTAAATGTTTTATGCAGAATTAAGTTATAAAAATAAATATTAACAACAACAACTTTATCCGTGCCCACCAATGCAGCCTGCCTGTGCCCAATGGAAGCTGCGTGTGCCCACCATCCACCATGCAGCCTGTGCCCATAATGCAGCCTGTGCCCACCATCCACCATGCGGCCCGTGTCCACCATGCGGCCCGTGTCCACCATGCAGCCCGTGTCCACCATGCAGCCCGTGTCCACCATGCCCCCTATCCACCATGCAGCCTGCGCCCACCATGCAGCCCGTGCCCACTGTCCACCATGCAGCCCGTGCCCACTACCCACCATGCAGCCCGTCCCCACCATGCAGCCCGTGCCCACTGTCCACCATGCAGCCCGTACCCACTGTCCACCATGCAGACCATGTCCACCATGCAGCCCGTGCCCACTATCCATCATGCAGCCCGTGTCCACCATGCAGCCAGTGCCCACCATGCAGCCCATGCCCACTATACACCATGCAGCCCGTGCCCAAAATGCAGCCCGTGTCCACCACGGTAAAGTGTCGTCTGACCGCACAATTGTAAGTTAAAGTACCACAGTGCCATATCCCAAAAAATTACCTGGTCGTGAAGGGAGGTAAATCCTCTGGAGTTCAGGTGGTTAAACTCCAATAAATGAATTCCAATAAAACCAATTAAATACACATCTGTCCACCATGCAGCCCGTGCCCACTGTCCACCAGGCAGCCCGTGTCCACCATGCAGCCCGTGCCCACTACCCACCATGCAGCCCCTGTCTACCATGCAACCCGTACCCACTGTCCACCATGCAGACCGTGCCCACCATGCAGCACGTGTCCACCATGCAGCCCGTGCCCACCATGGTGCAGTGTCGTACGACCACACAATTGTAAGTTAAAGTACCACAGTGCCATATCCCAAAAAATGACCTGGTCGTGAAGGGAGGTAAATCTTCCGGAGGTCAGGTGGTTAACCACATGCCGACCGGGCCATAGCCGAAAGACGGCTACAGCGCGGTCGGCTTATTCTGGGTGAACGTCCTACGGACGTCCTCCCAGAAACTTGCTCCCGCACGCCCCCTGGGGTGCGCACTCGGGAACATCCGTGACCGCCGGGTCCCGACGACCCGGCGGATCACGGTAAACGGCCGCTGATAGCAAAGATATCAAATGACAGAGCGATCACATGTACACAAACCGGCTTCACGTCATGACGCCGGTTCCTCCCTCCCCTCTCTGTACTGATCGGTACATTGAGAGGGGAGAGATGGGACCAGCGCTGTGGGCTGGATGTGTAGTGCCCACAGCGCTGGTCAGTGACAGCTACACTGCCAGCACTGTGCAATACTCTGCCAGCACTGTGCAATGCTCTGCCACCACTGTGCAATGCTCTACCACCACTGCAATGCTCTGCCACCACTGTGCAATACTCTGCCACCACTGTGCAATACTCTGCCACCACTGTGCAATACTCTGCCAACACTGTGCAATACTATACCAATACTGTGCAACACTGCAATACTCGCCAATACTCAGCAATAAATTTTAATAGAAACAAAGAATTTTTATTTATTTTTTTAACAAATTTTCTGTATTTTTTGATTTATAGCGCAAAAAATAAAAAACCCAGCAGTGATACCACCAAAAGAAAGCTCTATTTGTGTGAAAAAAAACACAAAATTCATTTGGGTACAGTGTTGCATGACTGAGTAATTGTCATTCACAGTGTGAGAGCACCGAAAGCTGAAAATTGGTCTGGTTAGGAAGGGGTTTAAGTGCCCAGTGGGTAGGTGGTTAAACATAGAATTCCAATAAAACCAATGAAATACACATCTAATACTGAGAGTAAGTAACAAATGAAAACTATATTCCTAAAACTATTTTATAGCTGTTGGTTGCAGTGATAGGAATGTACAGACAATGGATTTTAGATAAGAGGGTTACATTTTTTTTTTTTTTTTGCATACCCATGGGCTTTGCTTTGCATTGCTTCTTGCACTGACAGAATGGTATTCCTGCATACCATAGGCCTTGTGTCTTTGATAAAATCCATTATCAATAAAAAAAATAAATAAAAGAAACATCCTTTGTTCTCTAGCATTTCATCAGGACAAGCTAAGTTTATATGGATGTCCCCAGGTGAGTGTCGTACACAGATTGTTGGTAGACCCTAAATAATAAAGAGCTTCACAGTGTTATATATTTTTTTAAAACAGGATCAACGGATATTATAAAAAAAAAAAAAATTCAAAGTAAATTATGAATATCTTCATTACAGATCACCCATCTTATCCAGAAAAATAATAGAAGTCATACCTTTTCCTTTAGTAATAGATTGTGCTGCTCATAAACATCCGTTTTTGGGAATTTGGGCGTTTTTTTTTTTTTTAACCACTTTCAGACCGGACCATTTTGCTGGCTTAAAGTGGTGGGACACCCTGAAAACAAAAACTTGAAAAAAAGTTAGTAACAATTAAAAATGAAAAAAAAAAAAAAATGTTTTTTTTTTTTTTTACTTACCAGAAATGGCTGTTGCTAGGCAGATCGTCCTAATCTGCCTCCTCCAGCTCCGCGGTGATCTTCTCTCCTTCCGTCTTCTAGTGAATGGGGCGCGGTGTGTTGTGGGAACTGTGTCCCACAACACACCGCGTTCCCCATTCACAAATAAGACTCGCGCATGCGCAGTAGTCCGCGCGCCGACTCGCGCATGCGCAGTAGGAAACGGGAAGCCGTTTCCCTTACTGAGGATGGCGGCGCTGGATCCGGATCGCCGAGGGACAGCTCGTCCTCCACGAACGACATCGCGGGCGCCCTGGGAGGGTAAGTGTACTTAGTAGAAGTCAGCAGCGCCTTTTTTTTAGCTGCTGACTTTTAAAAATTTGAAATTTGAAACACCGCTGACAATTGAGCGGCCGTGCGAATTGGTTCCCAAACAAAATTGACGTCCTTTTTTTCCCACAAATAGAGCTTTCTTTTGGTGGTATTTGATCCCCTCTGCGGTTTTAATTTTTTGCGCTATAAACAAAAAAAGAGCGACAATTTTGAAAAAAATGCATTATTTTTTACTTTTTGCTATAATAAATATCCCCTAAAAATATATATAAAACATTTTTTTTCCTCAGTTTAGGCCGATAAGTATTCTTCTACATATTTTTGGTAAAAAAAATTGCAATAAGCGTTTATTGATTGGTTTACACAGAAGTTATAGCATTTACAAAATAGGGGATAGTTTTATAGCATTTTTATGCTATATCCCGACCGGCGCGCACGCGATGGCGCGGCAGCAATCTTAACAAAAGCTTGGTGATCATTTTTTTAACAGCGGGAGGAGAAAAAAAAGCCGATCACCGGCTCATCTTTAAGGGACATCGCCCCCGAAGAGGAAGAGGCAATTATGTCTCATCTGTACCACCTGCCATTGCCACCTGACAGTGCCCACAGTGCCACCTATCAATGCCCACAAGTGCCACCTATCAATGCCCACAAGTGCCACCTATCAATGCTCACAAGTGCCACCTATCAATGCCCACAAGTGCCACCTAGCAGTGCTGCCTATCAGTGTAACCCATCATTGCCCATTATTGCCACCCATCAGTGCCCATCACTGCCACCTATCGGTGCCTATCAGTGCCGCCTCATCAGCATACATCAATGAAGGAGAAAAATTACCTGTTTTAAAATTTTATAACAAAATATTAAAAAAAATATATATTTTTTTTTTATTCAGTCTTTTTACATTTTTTTTAACAAAAAATAAAAACCGCAGAGGTGATCAAATACCACCAAAAGAAAGCTCTATTTGTGGGAAAAAAATGATAAAAATTTCATTTGGGTACAGTGTTGTATGACCGCGCAATTGTCATTCAAAGTGCATCAGCGCTGAAAGCTGAAAATTGGTCTGGACAGGAGGGGGGTTTAAGTTCCCAGTAAGCAAGTGGTTAACGTCCAGTGTGCATGGAGCCTTAAAATATATCTCCATAGCTTGAAATGTCAAAAAAGAATTGCTATACCTAGGACCCAACCATAAGTGTGCGCATCCTAATGCATTAGGGTGTACACCCTTAAGCTCAAACATGTATGCTTGTGTATGTATCTACATTGATCTCCCTGCTGGCACAGTCAAAGAGAAAAGGATAAACCCTTCTCTTATGGCAGAGCCGGTAAGAGGGAAATCTTTCCCATGTTCCTGTTGCTACACAGAACGATAACACTAATGCGCAGGGGGAGGGAGAATTAGGGTGTGCCTGGGCACACCCGGCACACCCTGTGCGCACGCCTATGGACCCAAATAGAGTTGCCACCTTTTCTTTAAGCCAAACCTGAACACTTTGGCGGCCTGCGACACTTTGGGTGCCCCAAGGAGAGTAGTAATGGGGTGCATAACGCGTCGCAGTGAACAGTGGGTGTGGCCAAATTGCACTCGCTGATGTAATTGCCCCCCCAATGATCCAGAACCTGCCCGCAGACGGCCACCCACAGCTCCCGGATGGCAACAGATTTGTGTGTGACTATCTTGGTTACTTGGGGAGCCACAGCCCGGTCTGAATAATGTGTCTGGGTTTCCGCCCGCCTGAAACCCGGACACATGATTTAAAACCGGAATGGTCCAGGCGAATCCCGGACAGGTGGCAACCCTAGACCCAACATACAGGGATATGGGGAAGCATTATATACACTGGTGCACCCGCACAGGTTGAACTGGATGGACTATTGTCTTTGTTCAGCCTTAACTACATACGCATATTCCTAGACACACACAGATCAGTTCCCTGTACCCATACCACCAGTGAGATCTAGTACACATCTAACTCCCAATGTCTCTATGCTGAAATAGCCAGCAAGCAGTGTATGAGGTGCGACAATTTAATTTCTGGAATGCCCTCGCCTGGGTCACAGACCAGGTGACTCAGTCTTTATGGAGTAGCAGAAGAAATAACACGTGTGTGCATGGCGCAGTTGGTGGAAAATGACTGAGGAGCAATCTGGAGCAGCGGATTAACATCACATTTTGCGTGAAAACTGGCAAAAGTGCGAATGAAACTTTAGCTCTGTTACAGCAGGCTTATGATGAACACTCCATGAAGAAATCAAGCATTGGCATTTTAACCACCTAAAGCCGAGTTCCACTGGTTTTTGAGTTTATTAAAAGTCAGCAGCTACAAAATGTATAGCTGCTGACTTTTAATAAACCGGCACTCACCTGTCCCACGGTCCAGGCCTGCAGCCTCCGTTCTCTACCCCTCCTCTTCGTGGCGCCGACATTGTAAGTGTGGGCGCCCGGCTGTGACAGTTTGCGGCTTCACAGCCGGGCGCACACGGCGCATGCGTGAGCCGCTCTGCGCTCCGTCAATGGCCAGCCAATGTTCTGGGACCTGTGACCTGTCCCAGAACATTTCCGGGAGGGAGGGGCTGCCTAGGGGGAGAGGAGGAGTCGCCTAGGCGGCCAGAAATCAGAAGGAGGAAGTGGGACAGGAAGTCCCACTCCAAACCAGGTACCCAGCCCCCCCCCCCCACCAAAAAAAAATGACATGCCAATTGTAGCATGTCAGGGGGCGAGGAGTACTTAAAGCGGAAGTTCCACTTTTGAGTGGAACTCCGCTTTAACGACTGCCCACCGCAGATATACTGCAGCAGAGCGGCAGGGCAGCCGCTTCACGCCAGATTATGAACCTAGTATGTGATCCGACACATCCGGGTCTGGGCCGCACGTGCACGCCGCCAGCCCCCTGCGGGAGCCCAGCAGCGGGTACGGCAAACTCAATGTCCGCCGGCACCCGCCCATTACACAAAACAGAACGGCGATCTGTAAAACAGGGCAGATTGTTGTTCTGTCAGAAGGGAATGTATTGATCCTGTGTTTGTGCAAAACAGGAACACAGACCTTTGCCTTCCCCTAGTCAAAGCACCTCCCCCACAGTGAGTAAGCACAAACTAGGCCCACAGTTAAAGCGGAGTTCCACCCAAAAGTGGAAACTCTGCTCATCTGCTCCCCCCCCCCCTCCCATGCCATATTTGTCACCTGTTTTTGACAGGTACCCTTCCCCACTTCCGGGAGAGTGCGCTGCAGCGATGTGCCCCCTCCTCCTTCTTCCGCCGCCGGGCCAGATAGAAAGCGCAGCTCGCTTCGCACATGCGCAGTAGGAAACCGGCAGTGAAGCCTTTCGCCTTTACCCCTACCATGAATGGTGGCTGCAGCACCTGAGAGCCAATCTGAAAATCGTCTGGGTGCCAACATCGCAGGAACTCTGGACAGGTAAGTGTCCTTTGGCAGAGCCAGTAAGAGGGAGATCTTTCCCATGTCATAAGTCATGTTATAAGTCAGAAGCTACAGTGTTTGTAGCTGCTGACTTTTAATTTTTGTCGTGGGGGGGATGCTGCTTTAACCCTTTGATCGCCCCTGATGTTAACCCCTTCCCAGCCAGTGTCATTAGTACAGTGACAGTGCATATTTTTTTCACTGGTCACTGTATTAGCGTCAATGGGCCCCAAAAAGTGTCCGTTAGGTGTCTGATTTTTCCACCGCAATGTCGCAGGCCAGCTATAAGTCGCTAATTGCCGCCTAGTAAAAAACAAAAATATCCCACAGTTTGTAGGCGCTATAACCTTTGCGCAAACCAATCAATATTATTGGGAATTTTTTTTTAACAAAAATATGTAGCAGAATACATATTGGCCTAAATTGATAAAGAAATTAGATTTTTATAATTCTTTTACGGGTATGTTTTATAGCAGAATGTAAAAAATATACTTATTTTTCAAAATTGTCGATCGTTTTTTAGTTTATAGCGCAAAAAATAAAAACCGCAGAGGTGATCAAATACCACCAAAAGAAAGCTCTATTTGTGGGAAAAAAGGACATCAATTTTATTTGGGGACCGCGCAATTAAAGTAACGCAGTGTCGTATCGCAAAAAAATGGCCTGGTCATGAAGGGGGGTAAACATTCCGGGGGTCAAGTGGTTAAGGAGGAGCGGGAAGATCTCCATGATGACGCAAGAAGTGGGCAGCCAAGGACGGATGCAAATGTGGACAGAGTGCGAACCCTTGTACGCTCATGCTGGTGTGTTTTTTTTTTTTTATCACAAGGTTCACCATGAGTTCATAGAAGATGGTACAACGGTCAACCAACACTGTTAATTGGAAATTCTGAAAAGGTTAAGGGAATCTGTTCGGAGGAAAGGACTGGAACACTAGCGTGATAAGTGTATTTTCCACCACGACAATGCTACTGCGCAAACATTTTCTTTTTTTTACAGTCCATTTCGGGAAATAAATTGTTACACCTAGTAAATTCAATAAAGGAGCTTTGGCTGTAATTCTCCTGTGGATCACAGGAGTTCAGTTCGTTCTGCACTCCTGTGACCTGCCTTCAGCAGGCAGCAGGGGTGTTGCTAGGTGGCAAAAAGACCCGAAGTCCAAGCCCAGCCTGACCAAGTCCAAGACCTACCTGACATACACTGACCTACCTGACCCACACTGACCTACCTGACATACACTGACCTACCTGACCCACACTGACCTACCTGACATACACTGACCTACCTGACTCACACTGACCTACCTGACATACACTGACCTACCTGACTCACACTGACCTACCTGACATACACTGACCTACCTGACTCACACTGACCTACCTGACATACACTGACCTACCTGACAGACTTCAGGTAACGTGATCTCCTCCTGCAGCTCAGCCGTAGTGTGCAGCGCGCCCATCACAGTAGAGTAGACAGCAGGCACTTCAGGCAACCAGAGCCATGATGACAGGAGAGGAGAGCCGCCCACCCGAGTGCCAAGTGGGGATCTTCTGACAGTGGTGCGGGGGCCACATTGTAATTCCCACCTTCTGGAGCCTGCAGCGCCTATGATGAACGTCACACTTCCCGCGGTCTCCGCATTGGACCAGTGGGATGTCCATCATAGGCGCTGCAGGCTTCAGAAGGTGGGACCTGCTATGTCACTCGGCCGCGCTCGGGGTCAGATCGGTCCTCGTTCAGCGGCGGCACTCTGGGCTAATAGTAGAACCGTGCATGCCCGAGACCCGGGGCTTTTTGGGGACCCACTCTGGGCTCCAGCCACAATCAGCCCCCCCCGCCGATGCCACTGGCAGACAGGCTTAAGTCTGCTTTTCGGCTGACATCACAGAGCTGGTCCTGGCTCGGGAAAGATCGTGACCATATGATCGGGATCTGCCCACATGCATGGACCGGAACCCGGCTCTGCCTCTCAGCGAGCCTCTGGGAACCTGAACAAGCCTTTCCCGCTCCCTCCACAGCCCAGCTCTCCAGTGAGCACAGGGGGTGGCAAAGGAGACTGACAGTCAGCAGCTCTCTGCTCACGGGGCACTGAGAGCTGAGCGATCAGCGGTATTTGATCGCTCGGTTCTCAGTCTTAGAGCCGGCGGGGGACAGGTGCAGCATCCACCTAGGTATGTATGATACTTAAAAAATAAAAAAGCTCTCAGTGACCAGTGTCCAGGACATGGGTGTGTGTTTTGCCTCAGTGACCGTTCTATAGTACAGTAACCCTTCAGTGAACTGTATACAAAGTATGTGCACTATTGTCTCAGTGACTCATTTCCAGTTCATGGACATTTACCCCTTAGTGACCACTTTCCAATGTACACTATATTGTCAAAAGTTTTGGGACACCTGCCTTTACACGCACATGAACTTTAATGTCATCCCAGTGTTAGTCCATAGGGTTCAATATTGCGTTGGCCCACCCTTTGCAGCTATAACAGCTTCAACTCTTCTGGGAAGGCTTTCCACAAGGTTTAGGAGTGTGTTTATGGGAACGTTTGACCATTTTTCCAGAAGCACATTTGTGAGGTCAGGCACTGATGTTTGACGCGAAGACCTCGCTCACAGTCTCAGCTTTAATTCTTCCCAAAGGTGTTCTATCCGGTTGAGGTCAGGACTCCGTGCAGGTCAAGTTCTTCTACCCCAAACTCACTCATCCATGTCTTTATGGGCCTTGCTTTGTGCACTGGTTTGCAGTCATGTTGGAATAGGAAGGGGCCATCCCCAAACTGTTCCCACAAAGTTTGGGAGCATAAAATTGTCCAAAATGACTGATGGATGAATTGTGTACCTAACTTTGCATACTGACACTCGGGCACTATTTATCCTCACTCACCGTGTACATTCTCTGCGAGGGGTGCCCACAGGTATTTGAGAACCTTAGCAATGCCATTGGAATCCAATAATTATTTCACAGTTGGTCTATTATTCCTTCTAATAAAAGGTACAATGCCGAAAATATTTTCATTTTTCTTTTCCAACACCTTAAAATTGATTATTCTGGTAATATTGAATTATAACATGTTGGAGCATTAAACAGACACAAAATGTTAACTATGCTAATTGTTTTTTTTTTTGTTTTTTTTTTTTCTTTATCGAAACAAAATGACTAATGGCTTCATAATTTACTTTCTAAAATACCTATTGCTTTGCATAGATTGTGATTTTATTTTTATTTTTTTCTAATCACATAAGCAGAACCAGAGCAGCTGTTGAATGACATAATTTAGGTGCATTTAAATGACAAAAAGCCCAATTAAAAGTAGGATTTGAGTATAAAAAACAAACTTTATACTTCCTACTACTGTCTGCACATACACAGACCATGCTTAGAGGGAAGACATTTATTAGCACATTATCTGTTTCCCTATTGTGCTTTCTGTCCAGATTTTACAGTCTTAATGAGAACAAAAATTAAAGCAAACAAGCTTAACTACTTATAATATTAAATGTACATATTTCATTGCAGTTGCAAGTGACTTTTTCTAAAAAACAAGCATAAGAAGAAGGCTCCTAGTGTAGTACCATACAGCTTTTTTATTGGATAAAAACAAATGCTGATACTGTATACAAAGATATACAATCATGTGCATGTATCAATTTTCAACATGCCGCTGGAAACGTGTGCATATACACGGTGGCTCACAAGAGCTCACAGGTTTGAGGAAGAGGGTATTGTCCTTGAAACTCGTTGGAGATGGAAGAGGACCCTACTCGGAGCCAGTACTTGGACTGATTCCTTTGGAGGGCCTTTCATACCTGTAGCTCTGACAAGATTTCTGTTTTAGGTTGGACTCAATTTTCTATTCACAAAAGGTGCTAGGATTAGTTATGTATTGCTGGCTCGCTGTGTTTAGTGGAGCTTAGTGTGTTTTGATAAGTAAATTTAGTATTGCTGACTGTAGCCAGTGCAGCTGATTATTTAGTTCAGTTCAGTGGTCTCATCTGCTGCCAGTCTTGATAGCTCCCTCTGCTTTCCAGAGAGCTTTGATCATTTTCTGGAACATAGGTGTGGAGCTATGCAGATGGCAGTATTTATGCAGCCCTGGCCAGTCCAAGGGAGCAGGGCCCTGAAGGCATGCTGGGAGTCTTTATACATTCGCTGAATACACTGAGCTCTGGGTCTTTTCCTGGAGAGGATCAGTTCAGCCTGTCGGACTTGCTGCCCTCCAGGGCAACGCTGCCATGTGCTTGCTGCTTATGAGGCCTCAGGTGGGTGACCTGGGGGTCTGTATACTGAAGTCACAGAGAGCTGACTGGGGGGCTGTCTGCTGAATTTCTAGTCTGGTATCACAGGAGAAAGGTGTTGCTTTGAAGCTGGAAGGAGGCAACCAGTTTTCGCTGGACATTTTGTAAATACAGACTGCTGAGAGATCCTAGAGACTTTTTGGCTGCTGCAACCCCTCTTGTGCTAGAGAGTTTGCTGTGTGTTTGCTAAAGGGGACATTGGCTGGTGTCCTGAAGAGCTTAGTCTATCTAGTTCTTTGTGAAGGGACTCTGCACTTGGTGTTAGGGTTGCCACCTGTCCAGGATTCACCCGGACAGTTTGGGTTTGGAATCATGTATCTGGGTTTCAGACTGCCTGCAACCCGGACACATTATTCAGACCAGACTATGGCTTCCAAGCAGGGTTGCTGGCTGCAGTTGTCTAAGCTGAGAGTGTCTGTTACATTCTTTCACACTGTCCAAAGCCCAGCACTAACAACCCCCCCCCCCCCAAAACACACACAGACGGGAGAGGAGAGAGGGCTCGATCTGCACCCCCCTCTGTGTCTGTCCACACTCCAATCCCCGGTGCTGTGTCTCAGAAAAGTGGGGGCCTGAAATTTGAAGTCCAGCAGCCTCAGATACATCTGGATGAGAGGTGCTGACTGTGAAGGGGCGAGTGAGCTCATCATTCATCCCTGTCTGTGATTGAAGTCTCCCCCCTCTTCTCTCTCCTGCCTCTGAGTGAGTACAATAAAGTAAATCAGGGTACTCAGAGCACCCCTTACATCAGAGGTCCCCTTTACACCAGAGGCCACAGTGTTCCCCCTTACATCAGAGTCCTCTCTGTACATCAGAGTTCTCAGTGTTCCCCCTTAAATCAGGGTTCCGAGAGCATCTCTTATGTAAGAGTCCCCAGAGTTCTCCCTTACATCAGAGTCTGCAGAGTCCCCCCTTACAGTGAAAGGGAACTCTGCGAGTTCAAATGTAAAAGAGGAACTCTGTGGATTCAGATGTAAAAGGGGAACTCTTGTTATTAACTGCATATGATTAGATATGTTATTTAATAGCAAAATATATGTATAGTTTATTCTATTAAAAAAAAATTGCTTTGCGTTGCCTAAGTGTTTGGGTTTGACTAGAAGAAAAGGTGGCAACCTGTCCAATCCTCTTCCTCCCGGTCTTCCTTGACCATACAGGTACAGCTGCACCTTTGCACTCAATTCTCCATTGGGAATTCACCTCTCGGATCCCCACTTGCTTCAGTTTTTTTCACCTTCAGTCACCCCCCCCCCCCCCTTTTTCCACTTTCACTTTCTGGTTATCTTTCTGATTTCCCCCACTCATCACATTCCCTTTCCTCACCACCACTGCATTTGCTTTCACTTTCCTATTTCTCAGTCACTCCAGTGACCACAACTTCACTCCCACCAATTTTTACCTTCACAGATAGGCCTCGTAGTTCCATGCCCGCCCGGGTTTGTGTTTGCCTGTGCGCCTCTGCTGGGCGGTCCGCCAGGGCCTCCGGTTTGGGGGTGTTCCTCGATGCCTCCGGCGTCCTGCTATCACACCTTGACCGACAATTTACAAATAGTAAGTAGACACCTCGGTGTCACTTTGGGTTTTACCTCACCCTTGTATACAATGTAATTACTGATCATTTTTTTATTATTATTTTTTCTAGTTTACCACGTGCATGCTCCTGACGAGTGGCGTGTCAGCCACGAAACGCGTAGAGCTGTATAATGCCGTGTTTTTTTCTAGACATAGAGATCTCCAAGCTACGATACCATCATTACCCTCACAGGTTTAGCGAGGCCTTAGGTCCGGCAAATATTATTTTACAATTATCCATTTACCTATTCTGAATATGGCTGGAACTATGGAATTTTATGACAATCGTCTACTGTTGCTTTATCATGCTTAAAGTTTTACTATGTGATATCAGTCGCCATTTTTTGAGACAACTGTATTATTATTATGGATATTGTTACTGTGCCTACCAACCACCTTGACAATAACAGTATATGTATGTTTACCAATTTCTATATACTAATAAAATTCCCTTGTTCAGCCTTACTACCTATTTGCTTTTCTGTGCTTCATATAAAGTCCCAAATCCCCTATTTCTACTTGGTGTTCTAAAGAAAGAAAAAGTCTGCTTTTAACTGCAGCCATTGCAAGCCAAGTCCACAGTTTACTATATGCATGGAGTTCTGCTTTAGCTTTACAGAAAGGAGTTCACCAGTCAATTTTCTCAACTCTATCCAAATTCTCCAAAAATAAAAACAACACCCCTAGAATGGTTATTGATGAAATGTGGGACAATCCACTGGGGAAGAACCTGGGGAAAATTCCTAGCAGCTCTTATATTGGATCGAACTACACGTGGTCAGCCTTTGCTCCCTGTTAGCGAAATTCACCTGAGACCACACTCTCAAGTTAAGAAGTTTTCTTTATTTGACTCGTACGAGGAGACAAGTTACAACAAAAGGACAGATATTTGCCTATTGGTTATGACCTCTATGACCCGTGCAATAGGGCAGCATACATAGAGTTCAGCCTTATGAGCTCCTATCTGACTTGTCTATCTAACAATTGTAGAGCTTGCATTTATATACCCTTTTACAAGCCTTATCTTAATCATCTCTCTTAGATATGATTAGTCGCTAAGATCTACGTCAACGTAACTAACTATAAATCTGACACCTGTTCTACAACCAGACAAACTTATTCACTCCCAGAATTCCTATATGTTCATTAAAGTGATTTATAACTGCTTTTGTCCAATCCTCTTCCTCCCGGTCTTCCTTGACCATACAGGTACAGCTGCACCTTTGCACTCAATTCTCCATTGGGAATTCACCTCTCGGATCCCCACTTGCTTCAGTTTTTTTCACCTTCAGTCACCCCCCCCCTTTTTCCACTTTCACTTTCTGGTTATCTTTCTGATTTCCCCCACTCATCACATTCCCTTTCCTCACCACCACTGCATTTGCTTTCACTTTCCTATTTCTCAGTCACTCCAGTGACCACAACTTCACTCCCACCAATTTTTACCTTCACAGATAGGCCTCGTAGTTCCATGCCCGCCCGGGTTTGTGTTTGCCTGTGCGCCTCTGCTGGGCGGTCCGCCAGGGCCCCCGGTTTGGGGGTGTTCCTCGATGCCTCCGGTGTCCTGCTATCACACCTTGACCGACAATTTACAAATAGTAAGTAGACACCTCGGTGTCACTTTGGGTTTTACCTCACCCTTGTATACAATGTAATTACTGATCATTTTTTTATTATTATTTTTTCTAGTTTACCACGTGCATGCTCCTGACGAGTGGCGTGTCAGCCACGAAACGCGTAGAGCTGTATAATGCCGTGTTTTTTTCTAGACATAGAGATCTCCAAGCTACGATACCATCACTACCCTCACAGGTTTAGCGAGGCCTTAGGTCCGGCAAATATTATTTTACAATTATCCATTTACCTATTCTGAATATGGCTGGAACTATGGAATTTTATGACAATCGTGTACTGTTGCTTTATCATGCTTAAAGTTTTACTATGTGATATCAGTCGCCATTTTTTGAGACAACTGTATTATTATTATGGATATTGTTACTGTGCCTACCAACCACCTTGACAATAACAGTATATGTATGTTTACCAATTTCTATATACTAATAAAATTCCCTTGTTCAGCCTTACTACCTATTTGCTTTTCTGTGCTTCATATAAAGTCCCAAATCCCCTATTTCTACTTGGTGTTCTAAAGAAAGAAAAAGTCTGCTTTTAACTGCAGCCATTGCAAGCCAAGTCCACAGTTTACTATATGCATGGAGTTCTGCTTTAGCTTTACAGAAAGGAGTTCACCAGTCAATTTTCTCAACTCTATCCAAATTCTCCAAAAATAAAAACAACACCCCTAGAATGGTTATTGGTGAAATGTGGGACAATCCACTGGGGAAGAACCTGGGCAAAATTCCTAGCTGCTCTTATATTGGATCGAACTACACGGGTCAGCCTTTGCTCCCTGTTAGCGAAATTCACCTGAGACCACACTCTCAAGTTAAGAAGTTTTCTTTATTTGACTCGTACGAGGAGACAAGTTACAACAAAAGGACAGATATTTGCCTATTGGTTATGACCTCTATGACCCGTGCAATAGGGCAGCATACATAGAGTTCAGCCTTATGAGTTCCTATCTGACTTGTCTATCTAACAATTGTAGAGCTTGCATTTATATACCCTTTTACAAGCCTTATCTTAATCATCTCTCTTAGATATGATTGGTCACTAAGATCTACGTCAATGTAACTAACTATAAATCTGACACCTGTTCTACAACCAGACAAACGTATTCACTCCCAGAATTCCTATATGTTCATTAAAGTGATTTATAAC
Source organism: Lithobates sylvaticus (assembly GCA_028564925.1). Taxonomy (NCBI): domain Eukaryota; kingdom Metazoa; phylum Chordata; class Amphibia; order Anura; family Ranidae; genus Lithobates; species Lithobates sylvaticus. The sequence goes on along the minus strand of CM053029.1, from coordinate 565,363,201 downwards.
TGCTTTTGTCCAATTAAAAACACCTGTGTAGAGACAGTATGGCACCCAGCTGTGTTATCAAACCCTCCTCATCTTGATAAGATTTAACTAGCTTCAAGGATTGCAGATTTATGACTTTGAGAGAATGAACTTTCAATAACCCCAACAGATGTGTTATATGTGTTACTATATAATCCTATGTATAAAAGTACTGTATCACTTACAATTTATATATATATATACATACATATACATATACATGCACATACACATACATATATACATACATATATACAAAGCCAATTACTTATTCAATAGTGTCTAATTATTAACATATGTATATATATATATATTTCCTTATTCAATGTATTTTAACAGTTTTAATGAGGGCTCAAGCAGACCTTTGTTTGACCTTGTCAAACTTAACTAATGTACTCCACATAACTTTCCCGTATTCCCCCTAATTATTTTAAGAACCTGTTTTCTTATCTTATCTGTCTGATTTATACGCATTTCAAGGACTTGATGCAATTCTATATAACTTAAAACTTTTGACTAGTAAACTGTAAAAGTATGAGAAAGAAGCAGAGAGGTCATCTAGAGGTCAACATTTTCTATATCTATGAAATAACATATATTGGTTAATATGAAATTCTACTACTTTTAAGCAATCTTTTGCAAACAAACATAGATGATTATAAAATAAGAATCTAAATTCTCTAACTCTCCCCACTTGCATGAGTTAGCCGCCCATATTTCTCAGTTTTCCATCCTTGGACCACTTTTGGTAGGTCCTGACTCCCGCAGACTGGGAATATCCCACAAGAGCTGCAGTTTTGGAGTTGCTCAGACCCAGTTATTTAGTTTTTAGAATTTGGCCTTGTCAAAGTCAGTCAAATCCACACTCACAGCCCCTACCATCGGAGAGATCCAACAACTTGAGGAAAGCAGCGTCACTGGTTTCAAAAGACATCATTGCTACAGTGTCCAGAGTTACAGCCAACGCCATGGGTTCTATGGAAAGCACACCTTGAACATCCATGGTTCCAGAAATCAGCGAACAGGAGGACTGCATAGTATTGAGAGGTCTCTGGCCCCAACCTCACTACCTCTTACTTGTGACATAGTTTGCGGACTTACACCCATTACCAAGGGATTGTAAATTTACTTGAGCGCTCCAACGCAGACCTCTGGGCCCCAAAATTTAGTACAACACTGGCCAGTGGGTGGGGTTTTGGAGAGACTCTAGGACATTTCAGCCTCTAGGCGAGAATCGCCTTTAGTTAGGACTTCCCCCTTGAGTTGGGATTCAGGTGCCTGGAGGGAAGTGAGTCCAGAAATTCCTTGTACTGTCATTGTCTTTCTTGCATTGTACACATTTGTGTTCATTTTTGCAATTTTTTTGTTGTTGTTGCCTCATTGCATGCATCGTGGGATTAAATCCTCCTTCTTCAGCCTTGGTGTGTCAGAGGGTGTGGCATTGCCGGAAGGGACGTTATCACCTGGAATAAAGGGACCTATAAATTAGCAGCTCCTTTGGGGGTGAGTGCTACCTGTGCCTCAAAACTGACACCAGAAACTATTCAATAACCCATATCAAAGAGGTTCTTTTGTTTAAAAAAAATACTAAGGGCATTTGCTCACAACAAAGTCACTAAATAGGAAAATTCCTTTCCTGATTCAGAATAGAAGAGTTGTAGTACATTATGCTGTATTGTGAAAGTCAAGTTGCTAATTTTCAGAATAACTAATGTTCTTTGCCTATCTATAATGCCGTGTTGACCCAACATGCCAAATACTCATTGTGGATACAAATGTTCATCCATAGGATAACAGAAAATCTCTTAGAATATAGAATATATTTGGCAGTCTATAACCTTTAGGATAGGCAGGAAAGGGTGCCTTTTATATAAACTTAAAAAGAAAAATTAAATATGGTATAAGTGAGGGCACAATACTGTGAAATTGTACTGCATATTCTGCATAATTAGAAAACTGGATTTTAGCCTTAGCTATTAATTAACAGTGGGGCATAATATTCGGCAGCTAACATTTGTTGTTAGCTAAAATGATTTTGCCAATGTATTTAACAGCATATATGGTCCTATGATCTGTCACGTGAGAAATAAACAGGAATTTTTTTTAAATATGATTAAAAAGAGCACAAAGAGAACTTATTGCCATGGGGGAACTGCATGCCGTGAATTTTATGTAATTACTTTGACCAAATGTTAGCATGATAGTATTGCTTTTTATTGCTTGCAAGTTAGCACCCCTCATGGCCAGGGGCCATATTTCCACTCTGGGACCCACACCTGAAGAATAATGTCTTATCTCTAGTGACACATATCCTAGCACTGACTACAGAGACATTTTTAGCGATACTACATTGAGCATCAATTTTCTCCACCAGCTCTTCTATACATGTTACCCAATAGACTTTATGCTCTTCAAGCAAAAGGCATGGAGGGAAGCAGCTGCACACTTTGCAAGGCCTTGCACACCATGGTCCAGATCCAGTCCTTAGGATGGTTTTGCTACGCAGTGGTCCTTAATATAGGTACCCTGCCACTTGGAAAGGCAAACCATACAGCCAACAGTCCACCCTTCCAATAGAATCTCCGTCACTGGCCACCGCCGCCTCCTCTCTCGAGCTGGCTGCTCCTCCTTCCTTCCACCCAGAAGTTTACCTGAAGGTTCACAGTTGGTTCCCTGTTCCTCTCCACTGTAGGAGCACACTCTTGTTCTCTCTTGCTAAAGTAATTCAGACCAGACATTGTTCTTAACCAGCACTTATTTTGCTGAAGTCATTTAGTTGGCATATAGTCTTTAGTAATTTCAATAAAATTACAAAACAGTTCAATCCTCAGTTTAAAGCGCAAGTTCTATTTCTCCTCCCGTTAAGCGCTGTGTTTAGGGACGTGCTATTCCATACCTTAAGTAGTGCTCTTCCCAAAAAATGGTTAACACTGTTCAGGACATAGTCCTGTAACAGGATCCCACAATGAGGTCACCCTAGGCTTGGTATAACGATCACATGTGTGGTCCTTCGCCCAACTTCCCACAGGCAAAATAAAAAGGACCACGAGACCTAATCTCCTCAAGCATATGTCACCTCAGGGTGGTTACACCACAGCACACAATAACCATGTGCATAACCACACCTTAATCCTTTTTAGGTACAGTACAACAATAACAAAAAGACACCTGCCTACAAACTGCCCTGTTCCAGGGACATTTTTAGGAAGCCTCCCTTTTACTTTTCTAGTAAAGCCTCCTGCTTGCTAGACAGCAAAAACTTTATGGGGTCTATTTATAAACCATGCTGAGGCAAACATAAGGCCTGGCTTGCAGTCTCTGCTCTAATTAATTCAAAAGGTGTTCTTTGGGGTTGAGGTCAGACCAGTCAAGTTCCTCCACCCCAAACTCGCTCATCCATGTTTATGGACCTTGCTTTGTGCACTGGTCCAAATCATTTGGTGGAGAAGGATTATTGGGTGGGTTTGTTTTTCAGGGTTTGGGCTTGCCCCCTTAGTTCAAGTGAAGGGAACTCTTAAGGCTTCAGCAAACCAAGATATTTTGAAAGATTTCATGCTCCCAACTTTGTGGGAACAATTTGGGGATGGACCCTATCCTGTTCCAACATGACTGTGCACCAGTGCACAAAGCAAGGTCCATAAAGACATGGATGAGCGCGTTTGGGGTGGAGGAGTCTCTTGTCCAACATCAGTGTCTGACCTCACAAATGCGCTTCTGGAAGAATGGCCAAACATTCCCATAGACACACTCCTAAACCTTGTGGACAGCCTTCCCAGAAGAGTTGAAGCTGTTATAGCTGCAAAGGGTGGGCCAAGTCAATATTGAACCCTACGGACTAAGAATGGGATGCCAATAAAGTTCATGTGCGTGTAAAGGCTGGCATCCCAATACTTTTGGTAATATAGTCTATCTATCTATCTATCTATCTATCTATCTATCTATCTATCTATCTATCTATCTATCTATCTATCTATCTATCTATCTATCTATATATATAGTAGATATACAAGCAGTCATGGTTTGCGGTGCCAAGTGAGTTTATTTACCACCCAACATGTATAGACAAGCAGTAAAATAGTAACAGTATTGGACAGATGCCCTTGCTCAAACCACAGCAAGTCTCTGACTAGCAAAATCCTACTAAGTAGTTAAATATGAAAATATATATTCCTTTGAAAGAGGATAGTGGGGGATAGTGGTTGTAGAAATGAAAATAAAGATATAAAAACTGTAGAAATGTTGACAAAAGGTTACTAATGGAATCAGAAATAGAACGACTGAAAACAGAATGTGATTTTTTTAGAGACATGCAACCTTGAAAATAATTGAGTTAATGGAAGTCAAGAAGCCCCACAACACCAAACCCATAGCGGGGGTAGTCAGCCCCTTTATTCAGCTATCAGCTTTACCAAACACATGCTCAGTCCTCCAGGGCTTGAGACACTTCTGTGACACTTGAAAGGAATGTAATTCTTTTTTTTATAAAAATATATGTTTTTAATTCTCTTTACTGGAGGTGATTTTCCTAATACATTGGTTCTCAGCTGCTTATAGGGAAAAATGTTCTATAACAAGGGAAATATTGACATTTATCTGAAGGTGCTTTAAGGACTCGTTCACACAAGTGGTTGGGTGGTCCCCCAGAGGCAGCAGCCAGGGATGTACAAACGCTGTGGCTGGAATTACAGTAAAACCTTGGTTTGAGAGTAACTTGGTTTGAGAGCCTTTTGCAAGATAAGCTACATTTTTAAATACATTTTGACTTGATATACAAGCGATGTCTTGATATACAAGTAGCGTCATGTCACAACTGAGTATAAAAGAGAAGAGATGCGCCTCATGTTTGATGATTTAAACAGGCACATCTAAGTATGCAGGCATCCAGGGTAAAGCTGTCCACATAGACCATCCTCCGCACCACCATCGACCTCATCCCTTCCACGAGTGCTTCAAGCCTCGCTTTCAAAACGCTCTACTGCGGGTAGTCTTCCCAGTCACGATTGCAGACTGACAGTGGTGAGAGCCGGCGGTGTGGAGGACGATCTATATGGACAGCTTTACCCCGGATGCCTGCATACCTAGATGTGCCTTTTTTAGTCATCAACCATGTGAGTTTCTAAATATTGGACCTTCATTAAATGTAACCATATTGCTACACTTATGCGGCGTACACACGAAGGGACTATCCCGCGGGATTATCCGCTGGACTCAAGTCCAGCGGATAATCCCCTCGTGTGTGGGCGCCGGCGGACTTTTTGGCGCCAAAGTCCGGCGGACCAAAGTTTTAAGTTTGGTTTTAAAATTATCCGCTGGACTTGGCAGTCCGGCGGACAATCCCGCCGTTGGTAGGCTAGTCCGCCGGACTTTTGAAATGAACGGACTTGCCGCTCATCGGCAAGTCCGTTCATTTAGCACGTGACTTCAGGTTACGTAGCTAGCGTAGGCAGTAAATGCCGCCGCGCTAGCTCCGTAAGCTGGCATGGATTTACAGGGACTCCCTACGCCGAAAAACGGCATGGGGGTTCCCCCCAAATCCATGTCAGACCCTTATCCGAGCACGCAGCCTGGTGGCAGGCCAGGAAAGGGGTAGGGACGAACGAGCGCCCCCCCTCCTGAGCCGTACCAGGCCGCGTGCCCTCAACATGGGGGTGCCCTGGGGAAAGGGGGGCCGTGCGGCCCCCCCACCCCAAAGCACCTTGTCCCCATGTTGATGAGGACAAGGGCCTCTTCCCGACAACACTGGCCGTTGGTTGTCGGGGTCTGCAGGCGGGGGCTTATCGGAATCTGAGAGCCCCCTTTTATAAGGGGGCACTCAGATCCCGGCCCCCCACCCTATGTGAATGAGTATGGGGTACGATGTACCCCTACCCATTCACCTAAGGTGTAAAATGTAAAGTAAAAAAACACCCACACTTTTGAAAAAATAGTTTATTGCACTGCTCCGGGGGTCTTCTTCCGTCTTGGGGGTCTTCTCCCCAGGATTCCCCCGCCATTTACCAAGCTCTTTTACCGAGCGGGGAAGTCCGGCTACCTTCTTCGTCGTCGCCGCCGTCGTCTGGGGGTCTCGATCCGCCTTCGGGGGTCTTCCGGGGGTCTCTTCTGTTTTTGCAGCGGTCGTCGTCTTCCGCGCCGCCGGCGCCTTCTTCTTCTTCTTGTCCTTCTTGTTCTTCTTCTTCTTCCGATGTTGACCCGTCGCTCTCTCTGCCCGGAATGCCAGATCCGCGCTGCGCTGGGACTTATATTGGGACATGGGGACAGGGTCACATGCTCATGTCACATGGTGACCCCGCCCCCTTGTGTTGTCACAGTCCTGGAGGATGCTGCCTGTCGCGCCTGTAAATCCATGCCAGCTTACGGAGCTAGCGCGGCGGCATTTACTGCCTACGCTAGCTACGTAACCTGAAGTTACGTTCTAAATGAACGGACTGCTCCGTGTGTGGGCAAGTCCGTTCATTTTCAAAAGTCCCGCTGACTTTGTCCAGCGGATTGTCCGCCGGAGAAGTCCGCGCGTGTGTGGGCAAGTCACACGCTCGGAAGTCCGGGCGTGTGTGGGGAAGTCCCGCCGGACTAGGTCCGGCGGACAATCCGCCGGACTAGGTCCGGCGGACTAAGTCTGAACGTGTGTATGGGGCATTAGAGGCACTTCCCTTCTCTTTTATACTCTGAAGCTCCTGCTGGATTTTGCTTCTAATCCCCTTGTGGAGGCTTCCATTTGTGGATGGACATTTTATGGTTACACAACCGATCACATTGCTATAATCTTTTTATATGGACTATAAACTGAAGGGCTTATGAAAAAATGGTTGTTGAACAAATCATCTGAGTTTCCATGATTTCTTATGGGGAAATTTGCTTTTATATACAAGTGCTTTGGATTACAAGCATGTTTCCGGAACTAATTATGCTCTCATTCCAAGGTTTTACTGTACACCTCTTGTTGCTTTCAGCGGGCACTACTACCTGCTGTTAACAACCCATTCAATGGAATGGGGCCACTCTGTAAGTTCCATTGTATGCAGGCGTGGCGTGTTCGTAAGGGGTCGCAATTGCCACAAAAGGTGTTTTTGAAGATAAAAGTTTAATAAAAGTGTACTGTCCTTTTAATCAGTAGTCCTTGGGTCCCCTAAAAGTCCAATTTATTAAACACTTTCTATTAGAATGATTCTATAGGATGTGATGCCATCTTTCAAGCCCACCCCAGCCTTATTATAATACTTCAATCTCTAAAGCTGACAGCTGTGGAAGATTTTGGGCTCCGTATTTTACTAGTATAAATGGAGAAAAGGAGGCACAAGCTGAACAGCAAGGGAGGCTGCATGGCAAGGAGGGTGGCAGGATAAAGAAGGGGCTGTGACATCAGTGCTGCCTGTACCATCCCCATTTGAACACCCATAATTTGGGCTTCTGTCTAGGGTTGAGCTACAGCCAGCACTGACAGAAATTAAAATTTTATTTTATTTCCAAACCACAGAACAGATGGGCACGGGTGCTATAGGTACTAGGTCCCCTGAGGGATTTAAAATGTTACTAAACACCACCACAGTAAAATCAGTCTGTATATGCAGTAAAGCATGTTTGTTATACTCACTGTGGAACCTAAGGGGTTAATCCCCTGCATTGTGTAAAAAGGCTGTTTGAGCCTGTCTTCTCTGATCCTCATCTTCTTCAACTGTCCCCAATCCATCTCTTGATAGAACAGAGCCTTGGGGGCACTCTGCACATGCTCGGTTTGGTGTGTATTGCTAGAGAGTTTTTATTTTTTTCTTGGGAGGGTGCATGTGATTGGCACAGGACCAATCAGCACTGTCCAGACAGAGGGTCAGGGGTCCTGCAGCCTCATAGTACAGTCAGAGGAGAATGAAAACCCCTCCTACAAGCTTGTAACCAGTCACAAGACTGCTTTATACTGCTGATGAGAAAAGATATTTAGCAGTTTATATTTACTAAAACAATTTTTCTGTGTACTATGGGAGGCCAGATATAGTGAATGCAGGCTCCTGGGTTTAGTAACACTTTAAATGGGTTGTAAACCTCGCCGTTTTTCACTTTAATGTGAAAGGTGAAAAACCTTCTTTACTGCAGCAGCGCCCCCGAGCCCCCCTTATACTTACCTGAGCCACGGGTAACGACGGGAACGAGCACACCAGCTCTGGCCGGTGTCCTGATTGGATAGATTGATAGCAGCGCAGTCATTGGCTCCCGCTGCTGTCAATCAAATCCAATGACACGGGCGATGGGGGGGGGGGGGGGGGGGGGGTTGCAGGGCCGTGTTCTGCTGTCAATAGACGCAGCAGAGGGACACGGGAGTGCGCCCGCAAGGGTGTCCCGTCGGAGAGCGCTTCCCTGACTGGACACTCAAGAAGTGGAGGAGCCAGGAACACCATGGAGGGACCCCAGAAGAGGAGGATCTGTGCAAAACCAACTGCACAGCGGAGGTAAGTATGACATGTTTGTTTTAAAAAAACAAAAATCAAAAAAAATGAACCTTTACAATCATTTTAACTTATGTTGAAAGTTCTTTTTTAGGAGTAAGGTTTCAGATTACAAATTCTCATGCCTGTTGTCCCTCCTAATTGTTGTAATACTTGTTTTGAGAATTGAGAATGTCTATAGGAAAACAACTTAGGCCCCTTTCACACCGGGGCGTTTTTCATGCGGTGCAGCGCTAAAAATAGCGCCTGTTCACCGCATGAAAAAATCCTGCCCCTTTAACTCCAGTGTGAAAGCCGGCGGGCTTTCACACTGGAGCGGTGCGCTAGCAGGACGGCAAAAAAAGTCCTGCTAGCAGCATCTTTGGAGCGGGATAGGAGCGGTGTGTTCACCGCTCCTATACCGCTCCTTCCCATTGATTACAATGGGAGACCGCGGTAAAACCGCGGCAATACCGCGGCTACGGCGGCGCTCTGCGGGGGGTGTTTAACCCTTTTTCGGCCGCTCGCGGGGGGTAAAACCGCACCGCGAGCGGCCGAAAACCGCGGTGAAAACGACGGTAAAGCAGCGCTAAATATAGCGCTGCTTTACCGTCACCGCGGCTCACCGCCCCAGTGTGAAAGGGGCCTTACAGTTTAATGTCTTTACATACAATGGGGAAAATAGGTATTTGATCCCCTGCAAATTTTGTAAGTTTGCCCCTTTCAAAGAAATGAAGGGTCTATAATTTTTATCACAGCTGTATTTTAAATGATAGAGACAGAATATCCATACCTCCCAACTGTCCCTGAATTTGAGGGACTGTCCCTGATTTGGAGCAATGTCCCTCTGTCCCTCATTCCTCCTCATTTGTCCCTCATTTTGGTCTGATCCATATACAGGGGGTCCCCTACTTACAAACATCCGACTTACAAACGACTCCTACTTACAAACGGAAGGAGACAACAGGAAGTGAGAGGAAATCCACCCCTAGGAAGGGAAATTCACTCCTGTAAGAGTTAATTAGGGAAAAAGGTGTCTCCACTGATGCTTTATCACCAGTCCATGCTTCCCTAACAACCCAAAATTTTCAAAATCCAATTGTCATTGGGACAGAAGGTTAGGTGAAATCTTCTGAACAGGGGTACAGACAGCAAAACAAATGTTACAGGGGTGATAACCCTTCTCTATGTTATCTAAAAAACGTAAAAATAGATTTTTTGGCTGGAGCTACACTTAAAAAATATACCTGTTCCGACTTACAAACAGATTCAACTTAAGAACAAACCTACAGTCCCTATCTTGTTTGTAACCCGGGGACCCCCTGTAGTTGTATATAAAATGCACTTTTTATCTTTCGAAAAGTATTTCCCAGTGCTAAACCTTTCATCCAATTTCTAAATTGCTGCATTTGTAAATTTGCCCTGCCACTCATCCCATTCCCCCACCAGTAATGCCACTCATCCCAACTCTCTGCCAGTACTGCCAATCATCCCCCCCAGGCACTAGTGACACTCATCCCAACTCCCTGCCAGCACTGACAATCATCCCCCCCAGCACTGCCACTCATCCCAACTCCCTGCCAGCACTGCTACTTATCCCAACTCCCTGCCAGCACTGCTACTCATCCCAACTCCCTGCCAGCACTGCCACTCATCCCAACTCCCTGCCAGCACTGCCACTCATCCCAACTCCCAGCCAGCACTGCCACTCATCCCAACTCCCTGCAAGCACTGCCACTCATCCCGACTCCCTGCCAGCACTGCCACTCATCCCAACTCCCTGCCAGCACTGCCACTCATCCCAACTCCCTGCAAGCACTGCCACTCATCCCGACTCCCTGCCAGCACTGCCACTCATCCCAACTCCCTGCCAGCACTGCCGCTCATCCCAACTCCCTGCAAGCACTGCCACTCATCCCGACTCCCTGCCAGCACTGCCACTCATCCCAACTCCCTGCCAGCACTGCCACTCATCCCAACTCCCAGCCAGCACTGCCACTCATCCCAACTCCCTGCAAGCACTGCCACTCATCCCGACTCCCTGCCAGCACTGCCACTCATCCCAACTCCCTGCCAGCACTGCCACTCATCCCAACTCCCTGCCAGCACTGCTACTTATCCCAACTCCCTGCCAGCACTGCTACTTATCCCAACTCCCTGCCAGCACTGCCACTCATCCCAACGCCCTGCCAGCACTGCTACTCATCTCAACTCCCTGCCAGCACTGCTACTCATCCCAACTCCCTGCCAGCACTGCCACTCATCCCAACTCCCTGCCAGCACTGCTAATCATCCTCCCCAGCACTACCACTCATCCCAACTCCCTGCCAGCACTGTCACTCATCTCAACTTCCTGCCAGCACTGCCAATCATCCCCCCCAGCACTGCCACTCATCCCAACTCCCTGCCAGCACTGCCACTCATCCCAACTCCCTGCCAACATTGCCAATCAACCCCCCCCCCCTCAGCATTACAAAAAAACAAAGTGGTGACGGGTCCACTAATAGCACTTCTACCATGCAAGTAAATTGATACAGACCCGGTGCCATTTAACCATGGAGGGTGTTGCTGCCGTAGCCAAGCATGCTGAACCAAAAAGAAAAAATTGGGAGAACCCTCATATGAGGAAATCCCGGAGAATATAGCGGCTACCAAGGTGGCAAAGGGCAATGCTAGAGTCTGATGATAACGTACAAAAGTTTATTAATAAATATTCAGATAAAAGTATAAATTAATTAATTAACTAATTTAGTTATACTTTTATCTGAATATTTATTAATAAACTTTTGTACGTTATCATCAGACTCTAGCATTGCCTTTTGCCGCCTTGGTAGCCGCTTTATTCTGCAGGATTTCCCCATCTGAGGGTTCTCCAAATTTTTTCTTTTTGGTTCATCGTTGGAACCCTGCAGGTGCAGCAGCTGATTGATAATGCTAAAATCACTCCCACTCACATTCACTTTGCGCATGGACACATACAAACAGCTATTTCTTCAGAATAACAAAAGGTAGGAATCTGCAACAAAGTTTGTTAAAATCCTTGTAATGTACATAGATCACCCAGAGGGGAATGTTTTTTTTTCTCAACAAATGGAGAGTTACTCACCCCTTATTGATTGTGCAGGTTGCTTACAGTGGCAGTTCCAGCACAGAATTATAATATTTTTTTTCCCAGTTATTACATAAGGGGGGGGGGGCATAAGTCACCCGCCGCCAGCAAATCCCACACCACACCCCTTTCGGTCGGGTCACAGATGGCAACCGAGTCACGGATGGACAGGGCAGCCATTGTCATAACAGAACGCATTTCCTGCTAAATAATTGATGCTAGATGTATCAGTAATATATAGACATGTGCAATTCGTTTCGTTTTTATTTGTTTTCCGTTAAAATTCGTTATATTCAATCATTCGTTATCGTACGAATGAACGAATGATTCGCTAAAAATTTTAACGAATTATCGAATCGAACGAATATGAAAAACAACGAAAATCCGAAAATGACCAAATTAGAAACAACGAAACTACGAAAGAAGAAAATCCAAAAAACGAAAACAGGAACAACGAAAATCAAAATTCGTACATTCGTAACTTTTTTTTTTGTTGAATTGGTAATTTTTCGTTTCCCTTACAATGGCGCTGCTTAACGTGCTTCGAATGGATTGAACGAAAAAATTTGTACATTCGTAACTTTTTTTTTTGCGATTCGTAATTTTCCGTGTCTCTTACAATGGCGCTGCTTAACGTGCTTCGAATAGATTGAACGAAATAATTCGTACATTCGTAACTTTTTTTTCCGATTCGTAATTTCCCGTGTCTCTTACAATGTAATAATAGCATACACATTACATAAAATTATGAATTATGCTCCGATTACGAATCTACGAAAACAATGTTACGAAAGTACGAATAAATCAATCTTACGAAAGTACGAATGTAACTAAATCTACGAAAATACGAATGCGTCCGAATTTCGAATAAACGAAAATTAAACTAACGGAAAAACGAATCCACGAAAAAATAACTCTTACGAAAATACGAATCGTTACGAATACCGACAACTTACGAAATTACGAATCGTTACGAATCAACGGAAACAAACAGAAACAAAACTAAACAAATTTTTCTATTGTGCACATGTCTAGTAATATACTGGAGAGATACATTATTCACTTACATGCAGACTCCGAATCCACAATATATTTGAATAAAGAAAAAAAAACGGAATATCTAAAATACTTTGGACTTACATGATTGTGAAAGCTACTATAGCTCTTTTGTAAATGGTTAACAGTACTATTCTTTATTGTGAGATGACTAGTAAAAAACAATGCACCAGAGAAAAAAAAAAAAATACAAACTCCTTATAGTCCTTTGCTCAATAACATATTTTTTGAAGGTGCCTGTGTCCCATTTTGCATAAAGGGTTAAATTCTTTGCAAGGTCCCGAAATGATGGATCGCACACTAGATGGCGCCAGAAAGCCAGTTTAACATCTTTACATTTCTGATGATGATCGCTGTCGCTCTGTAAAGTTCTCGAAATCTTCCAGATTTGCATAGGGATCAGCTGTACCAGGTTTCAAAGACAGCTCAGACCATTACAGGAATTCTTTTTTTTTTTTTTTAAATGGTAGAACAGCGAGGAGGATGATTTACTAAAGGCAAATAGGCTGTTCACTTTGCAAGGGAATTTTCCCTTAGCTTAGTAGATGTGGTGAACATTCGCTTTGCAAAGAGGTGAAAATAAAAAAAAAATGCATTTTTGCTTGAACATGATTGAATGATGGATGCAGGAAGATGATGGAAGCGGAGCTTCACCTCACTCAGCTCTAGGAAATTTCCCTTGCAAAGTGAACAGTCTATTTGCCTTTAGTAAACCAACTCCATGAATTGACCCTCCCTTCTAGATTGTAAGCTCCAACGAGCAGGGCCCTCTGATCCCTCCTGTATTGATTTGTATTGTAAGTGTACTGTCTGCCCTCATGTTGTAAAGCGATGCGCAAACTGTTGGCGCTATATAAATCCTGTATAATAATAATAATAATAATAAGACCCCTTTAACACTGAGGCGGTTTTCAGGCATTTTAGTGCTAGAAATAACCTCTAAATACCACCTGAAAACCGCCTCCTATTCATTTTTTTTGTCTTTTCCCCCCTAGGGGCAGCGCACTTGCGGGGCATTAGGAAAAGTCCAAGCAGCATCTTCGGGGCGGTTTGGGAGCGCTGTATACAGCGCCCTGCTCATTGAAATGAATGGTTAGCGCTTCCAAATCGCCTGAAAAGTGCTTTGGAAGCGCCGCAACACGGGCGCTTTTAACCCCTTCTTAGTAAATAAAGTGCAGCTTCACTTTGCAAAAGATGCCCAATCACATGCAAGGAAAATAAAAGTAACAGCATTTTTGTATGCACATGATTGGATGATGGAAGTCAGCAGAGCTTCCACCTCTGAAGCAACTGCTCTTGCAGAGTGCACAGTCTATTTGCCTTTAGGAAATCAACCCCATACTGTTTACTTGGCAAGGGAAGTTGCACTTTTGCGAAATTTTCCCCACAGCGCTTTATTGAGTACTCTTTGCAAAGTAGAGTTTCAAAACATTCACTAAAACAACTTCCCTTGCAAAGTCAACAGTCTTTTTGCCTTTACGATGAAAATGAAATCTGATTGGTTGCTATGGACATGTTTTCCACGTTCTCCAGTTCTTATGATTCATCCTTTAAATATCTGTCCTTAGGAAAAAAAATAAGTCCTGTATAGTTTTCTTCTTTCATAAATTGTATTTAAAAAATGCAGATGTCACCATCTATTATGGCCATGTCTAGTGGTAGGTCCAATGTTTGGGTACTATAGAGTGCATAAAGAATTATAAAATGTTATAAAGTAACATTTTTATTTTGAAGGTGATATTTGTATGCAGAATGCAGTAAACATAAACATAGTAAACATAGTAATATCAACAAAATCAGATATTATTTTGGTACCTGATTCTTTTGAAAGGTTAAAAGGAACATATATTGGTACTGTACCATCAGATTGATTGTTATAGCTTCTTCTTTGTAATTTTATTATATTTTATTTTCTGTTTGCTTATATTACTTTGTAATTTCTTGGAAAATAATGAAAATTATTGTATTATATGTATACTGTATATGTTGTATTCAGTGTTGGTCATCTTACTTTAAAAAAGTAATTAGTTAAGTTACAAATTACTTCTCCCAAAAAGTAATTGCGTTAGTAACTCAGTTACTACATTGGAAAAGTAATTAGTTACGCAGCAAAGTAACTGTGACTTTTTTTTTAATATTCTATACGTGTAACTAAGGGGCGGGTCTAGTATTACTGTAAGCAAGGGGCGCATTTATTATTATTGTTATATATCGTGTAAACAAGGGGCTGCTCTATTATTACTCTAACCAAGGGGCAGATCTGTTATAGCGTGTAAGCAAGGGGCGGGTCTATTATTATTATTATATCGTGTAAGAGGCGGATGGCTACAGAAGAGGGCGAATGTTTAATGAGAGCTCGATATATAACAATAATAATAAATCCGCCCCTTAGTTACACGATAGACGCCCCTTGCAGAGTAGCAGGTTCGTCAATTTTCGTAAGCTCCATAGTCCTTCGTACTGCGCAAGCGATGCGCCTGCACAGTACAGGGGGTCCTTATCCGGCGGGGGAACTTTTTTGTCAGGACACCGGAATGACACTACTGCCATCTTGTGGCAGTAGATGTAATTGAGGTAACTCAGCCCAAGTAATGGGAACTGCGTTACCATGAGGGGAAAAGTAATCAGTTAGATTACTCGTTACCCTCTAAAGTAACTGCGTTAAGTAACTCCGTTTATTTTAACTCAGTTACTTACATCACTGGTTGTATTATATGTATATGTATACTGTATACAGGGCTCAAAATTTCAAGTCCTGAGATACTAGCCAGGCCTCAAGGGTTACTCGCCACCAGTTGCCCCACCCAACCCCTGCCCTGCCCCGCCCCTAATTCCACCTCTAAACACGGCCTCATAAATTATATCATGAAATTGCCCTTAAATGTTTTATGCAAATTAAGCAACTTTATCCATGCTCATCAATGCAGCCTCACCCGTGTCCACCAATGCAGCCTCACCCGTGTCCACCAATGCAGCCTCACCCGTGTCCACCAATGCAGCCTCACCCTTGTCCACCAATGCAGCCTCACCCGTGTCCACCAATGCAGCCTCACCCTTGTCCACCAATGCAGCCTCACCCGTGTCCACCAATGCAGCCTAAAGCCCCATACACACGCTCGGATTATCCGCGGACCAGGTCCGTCGGATCCTGTCTGTCGTACTTTGTCCGATGTTGGTTTTGCGTACACACGGTCGGACAAAGTTGTCGGAAAATCCGATCATTCTGAACGTGGTGACGTTTGTTGCCTACGACGGGACTACGTAGAGGCTAGTAGCCAATAGCTTTGGTCTTGTAATGTGATCTGAGCATGCGTAGCACTTTGTCCGTCGGAATTCGCTACACACGATCGGATTTGGTGTGATCGGACTTTGTTGTCAAAAAATCTATCCAGCAGGAGATAGAACTTTGTCCGTCGGACAATCCGATGGAAACTGTCCGATGGTGCCTACACACGGTCGGAATTTCCGACAACATTGTCTGTTAGGACAGAATCCATCGGAAAATCCGACCGTGTGTATGGGGCTTAACTCTTTAACACCAGTGCAGCCTACCTGTGTCCTGAATGAAGGGGAGCAAAGGAGAAGAAGAGCATTGCTGGCCGGATGATATGAGCTCAGAGGGACATGCTGGAACAGCTTTGATTTAAATTGCCGTGTGTTCCCGCCGCTCGGCGTCCCGTACAGCCCCGCCGCCTGGCCAGGGAACTTTGATACACATCACTTGTCCCGGGCAGTGTTGCCAACTGTCAGTAGGGCTGTTGCCAACTGTCAGCCTGTCAACAGGCACTTTTCTCCTGCCAGTAAATGCCAGTGACAGGAAATGGTTGCCAGTAAAAAATATGGCTGTGACACTCAGCTCAGAAAAGCGCAGTTCCGGTCCGGATCCGGGCGAGACCATCCGAATTAATGCTTCAGTGTGTTTGGCGGCGCCGGCAGGTCTGGCAGAGGCGGTGCTTGAAAGTGGCATGTGATGTCATGGTGTAAAGGAGACGAACGGAGCAGCAGGAGCCTCGTGTGCAGGTCTGCCGGATGGGAGCAAGGCAAGCTGGGAGCAGGACTGTCAGTGCTGTTTGGACTGGAGTGGACGGAAGGGACCATCTGGTGTGGAGAGAGACTGTCACTGTGAATCAGGAGGGGACGTGTCGTGTCGGTGAGGTATCATCATCATCTGTGCTGCTGCACACTGCTGTCAGTGTCACTGAGAGAGTCAGTTTCATGAGAGTGTGCCTGACCAGTCTAATTTCCTGCTCCCCTTGAGCTATTTACTTACTATAACGAAAATAAAATTAGAAATATGTTTTGTGCATTAATATCTACTTTAAATCACATTGCTAATTGCATATTGTAACTTATTTGAAGCCTAAATGCTGAAATTTGCACTTAAAACTCTAATTTGTTAATTTTTGTAAATGCCAGTAAAAATCTGGCAGTGCCAGTAAAGTTTGAGTGTTGTGTCAGTAAATTTCAATCTGGTAAGTTGGCAACACTGGTCCCGGGTTGGACGGGTGATCTGTCTATCAAATTCCCCGGGACCAGGGGGCGGGGCTGTGTGTGAAAGCGAGTGCAGGGAACACATGGCAATTGAAATCAAAGGCGCTAGTTATGTTCCCTGTGCTCATATCATCCGGCCAGCTCTGTCCTCTCTCTTCCCCTTCGTGAGCACCGGGAAAGGGACTCGCCGGCCGGCAGTGCTCGCCCCCCCCCTCGCTCTCAGACAGCCCTTCCTCGCCAGCCCTCAAAATTTACTCGCAAAATGCGAGCAGGCGAGTGTAAATTTTGAGGGCTGCACTGTATATATTGTTTTATATGTATACATTGTTTTATATGTATACTGTATACATTGTTTTATATGTATACTGTATATATTGTATTATATGTATACTGTATATATTGTATTATATGTATACTGTATACATTGTATTATATATATACTGTTTATATTGTATTATATGTATACTGTATATATTGTATTATATGTATACATTGTATTATATGTATATGTATACTGTATATATTGTATTATATGTATACTATATATATATTGTATTATATGTATGCATTGTTTTATATGTATATGTATACTGTATATATTGTATTATATGTATATGTATACTGTATATATTGTATTATATGTATATGTATACTGTATATATTGTATTATATGTATACTGTATATATTGTATTATATGTATACATTGTATTATATGTATACTGTATATATTATATTGTATGTATACTGTATATATTGTATTATATGTATACTGTATATATTGTATTATATTCATACATTGTATTATAGGTATACTGTATATATTATATTATATGTATACTGTTTTTATTGTATTATATGTATACTGTATATATTGTATTTTATGTATACATTATATTATATGTATATGTATACTGTATATATTATATTATATTATATTATATGTATACTGTATATATTGTATTATATGTATACTGTATATATTGTATTATATTTATACATTGTATTATATGTGTACTGTATATATTGTATTATATTTATACATTGCATTATATGTATACTGTATATATTATATGTATACTGTAAATATTGTTTTATATGTATACATTGTATTATATGTATACTGTTTATATTGTATTATATGTATACTGTATATATTGTATTATATGTATACTGTATATATTGTATTATATGTATACAGTGGCAAGGCAGCTTCCTGTGCAAAACCATGTACAGGTACGTGATTTTGCAATTCTGGGTCTAGGGGCGCGCACCTGCGCTGCCGGCGACCTGCTCCCACCATTATTGGATGCAGCGGAAACCAATCAGCGGGTCCGGCAGACCCAATGTCTGCCAGGGCCCACTGAGAGGCAGAACAGCGCTCTGTCTATGTAAACAGGGCAGATCGCCATTCTGCTAGTAGGGGAGACAAAGATTCTGTGTTTCTGCTAAGCAGGAACACAGATCTCTGTTTTCTCACAGCCAAAGCACCTCCCCCACAGTTAGCAAGCACTCCCTATGGACACATTTAACCCTTTGATCGCCCCTGATGTTGACCCCTTCCTTGCCAGTGTCATTAGTACAATGACAGTGCATTTACTTTTAGCACTGATCACTGTATTAGTGTCACTGGTCCCCAAAAAGTGTCCCTCAAAAGTGTCAGATTTGTCCGTCACAATGTTGCAGTCCTGCTAAAAATCGCTGATCGCCGCCATTACTAGTAAAAAACAAAAAAATCCCATTGGATCTCAGTAATATTATAATGTTATATACCTCTAACTTACTGTTCATATGAATGTACAACCGTTGTTCTATTTTGCTTACATTCTTCTGAGCCTTTGGGCCCATGTTTCTTCCATTTACTTTATTTTCCTCAATAAAACTGTTGTGGAAAATAAAGTTCAACAAAATGATAGGAGATGCATTAGAAACTGTGTGGTACTTTTTTTTTATGTATGCCATCGCTTTGTCATACCTTTTCTATTTTCCTATACTTTTGTACCTGTATTTGTATACCTTACTCAAATTTTCAATAAAAAGTTTTTTGAAAAAAAATAAAAAAATCCATAAATATATCCCATAGATTGTAGACGCTATAACTGTTGCAGAAACCAATCAATATTCGCTTATTGGGATTTTTTTTTTTTTTACCAAAAAACATGTAGCAGAATACATATTGGCCTAAATTGATGAAGAAATTCAAATTTTTTTATTGGATGTGTTTTATAGCATAAAGTAAAAAAAAATAATACATTTATATATATATATATATATATATATATATATATATATATATATATATATATATATATATATATATATATATATATATATATATATATATATATATATATATATATAGTGTGTGTGTGTGTATATATATATATATAATATATATATAAACATATTTTTTTTTACTTTATGATATAAAACACATCCAATAAAAAAATGCGTTTTTGCGTTTTTTTTTTTTTGCACTATAAACGGAAAAAGACTGCCAATTAAAAAAAATTAAAAAAAAAAATATATATATATAAATATATATATATATGTTATAAAATATAAAAAAAAAAATATATATATATATATAAAAATAAAAAAAAATATATATATATATATATATATATATATATATATATATATATATATATATATTTTTTTTTTTTTTTTTTTTTTTAATTGGCTTCATTCTACCATTAATTATCAAATACATGATCATAGGTTTTAGTAACAATGAAAACCGTTCTGTGTCATTTCTAATAATACGTATTCTTGGATTACAATGCAGTGCCCATGCTGTAACAAACAGCAAATATTTGAAGCCTTTCATTATTATTCTGTAATAGCTCATTGGACATAATTATAGAGTGTAGGTGGCTACATCTTGGGCTCCCATGTGCCTTGCCATTGTGTTGTCCTCTAAGTTATTTGTTCCTTGAAATTACAATTTTTTTTTGCAAGAATTAAATCTGAAGTAAAATACTGTACCATTTATTTCAATCATGTATCCATTGCAAAATCTTTAAGGGCTTTATTTGATTGCCTGTAAATGCACCTATATAAGCCTAGGTAGCCATGCACACATAGGTGTTTATAGGTGTATTTAACCGCTTGTCGACGGGCCGCCATCATTATACTGTGGCAGGTCCGCGCGTTCCTGCGAACCGTCGCAGCTGTACGTCTGCCCTTTAAGCGGGGATAGCCGGCGCGTGCTGCACTGCGGGGGTACCGATGCGTGTGGCTGGTGGTCGCGACGATTGACGGCCACACGCGATCGCGGGCACGATAGCCAGAACTGGGACGTGTGTGTAAACACACAAATCCCTGTTTTGTGAGGAGAGGAGAGACAGATTGTGACTTCCTACTAGCTAGGAACAACGATCTGTCATCTCCTCTAGTCAGTGCCCTCCCCACACAGTAAGAACACAAACGAGGGAACAGCTAACCCCTTGATCGCCCCCTAGTGTTAACTCCTTCCCTAATGCCGCGTACACACGGTCGGAATTTCCGATGAAAACAGTCCGATGGGAGCTTCTCAATGGATTTTCCGACCGTGTGTATGCCCATCGGTCTTTTTCTGTCGGAATTTCCGACGGACTTTGGATTGAGAACCTGTTCTCAATTTTTCCGACGAAAAACCTTTCTATCGGATTTTCCGATCGTGTGTATGCAATTCCGACACGCAAAATTCCGACGCATGCTCGGAAACAATTCGACGCATGCTCGGAAGCATTAAACTTCCCTTTTATAGTGCTGTCGAACGTGTTTTATGCCGCTGTGTTACAGACCGTCGGAATTTGGTGTGACCGTGTGTAGGCAAGACAGTTTGAGCGAAATTCGTCTGTAGGCAAGACAGTTTGAGCGAAATTCCGTCGGAATTCCGACGGGAAAGCCATCAGAGCTTTTTCCGACGAGAATTCCGACCGTGTGTACGCGGCATTACAGTGACATTTACACAGTAATCAGTGCATTTTTATAGCACTGATCGCTGTATAATTGTCAATGGTCCCAAAAATGTGTCAAAAGTGTCCGATGTGTCCACCATAATGTTGCAGTCCCGATAAAAATCTAAAACTAGTGAAAAAAAAAAATGCCATAAATCTATCCCCTATTTTGTAGACGGTATAACTTTTGCGCAAACCAATCAATATGCGCTTATTGCGATTTTTATTACCAAAAATATGTAAAAGAATACAAATTGGGGATATTTATTTTAGCAAAAATATTGTTGTTTGTTTATAGCGCAAATTTTTTTTTACTGCAGAGGTGATTAAATACCACCAAAAGAAAGCTCTATTTGTGGGAAAAAAAGGACGCCAATTTTGTTTGGGTACAGCGTCGCACGACCGCGCAATTGTCAGTTAAAGTGACGCAGTGCCGTATCGCAACAAATGGCCTGGTCATTGAGCAGCCAAATCTTCTGGGGCTGAAGTGGTTAAAGAGGAGCGTTTACAGGCAGAAAAAATAATGCACTAAAGGAGGACTTTATGGATATAATTTACAATAGTAAATGCACATAAACACGCACGTATACTTTTGGCAGGTACCCGCTCCCACGTCCGCCTAGGCTATCTGAATGGAAGTCGCCCCCCCTCTGTCTGCAGCCTCTTGGGAAATGTCACAGGTCCCAGGAGGCTGAAGGACCATTCACAGGGCACAACATGTATTGCGCATGCGTAGTGGGGAGCTAGCTGTAAAGCCACAAAAAGTCACAGCTGGCTTCCTACAGTTAGCATGGCAGCACCAGGGACCTGATGACAGGCAAAGAACCGACCCCGGGTGAGGACATGGCTGAATCCCAGTACGGGCAAGTATCCTTTTATTAAAAGTTGACAGCTACTGTACTTGTATTTGCTGACTCTCAATTTTCTTTTATTTTTTCTCTTTTTGACTCAAGAACCCCTTTAAGAATATTTTTGGAGGTTGGAACACCATACAATCCAACCATACACCATAAAGTCTTGGGATGGTGCAATGAGTGATACCTATAGGATGGTTCCACTTAGGTGATATTAGACAATATTCTTCAAAAATATATACTTGAACAAAATTTGATAGAGGTTAACGTTCCTTTAACACCTTTAGATTGCTTGCTCTAAAACAGGGGTCTCCAAACTTTTTAAACAAAGGGTTTCTTGTTTTCTTAAACAAAGGGTTCCAGTTTCTTGTCCTTCAAGACTGTGTCGGACCGTGGCCAGTGGGAGTGAAAATTTTCCTGGCATCGGTGGGAGTAAACATCACCACATTTGGTATTAAGTGGAGGAATAGTGCCCCATCGTTGTTATCATTGGGAGGAATAGTACCCCATTGTTGGTATCATTGGGAGGAACAGTACTTCATTGTTGGTATCATTGGAAGGAATAGTACCCCATCGTTGGTATCAGCAGGAGAAATGGTGCCCCATTCTTGAAGTCACTTGGCAGAATAGTAGCATCAATAGGAGGAATAGTGCCCAAGGCCCAGATAAACGCAAGCATCAACCATCAAAAAGATTTGTTTGCTCAGTTTAGGCCGATATGTATTCTTCTACATATTGTTGGTAAAAAAAATTG
This sequence comes from Lithobates sylvaticus, assembly GCA_028564925.1. NCBI lineage: Eukaryota > Metazoa > Chordata > Amphibia > Anura > Ranidae > Lithobates > Lithobates sylvaticus. The sequence goes on along the minus strand of CM053029.1, from coordinate 565,340,566 downwards.
CAATAGTTATAGCGTCTACAAAATATGGGATAGTTTTATGTCATTTTTATTATTCATTTTATTTTTAGTAATGGCGGCGATCAGCGATTTTTATCAGGACTGCGACATTATGGTGGACACATCGGAGAATTTTGACAAATTCTTGGGACCATTGGCATTAATACAGTGATCAGTGCTATAAAAATGCATTGATTACTGTAAAAATCTCGCTGGCAGGGAAGGGGTTAACACTAGGGGGCGATCAAGATGTTAATGTGTTCCCTAGAGTGTGTTCTAACTGACGGGGGGAGGGGACTGTGTAGGGGAAGAGATAGATCGCTGTTCATACTTTGTATGAACAGACGATCTGTCACTTCTCCCCTCAGAGAACTGGAAACTGTGTGTTTACACACACAGATGCCGGTTCTCTGTGTGCCCTGAGCGATTGCTGGAACCCGGCGGTGATCGCTACAGCAAGGCACTCGCATCGGCTCGGTGGGCGAGCAGAGGTCGCAACGCGCGCCCCTAGTGGACAGAAAGGGCAGCTGAGCCATGTTGCCGCAGTATAACTGCAGTGGCTGGTCGGCAAGCGGTAAAAAACACACCATGCAAGTAACGCATCTCTGCCGTTGCAAGGGGAACCCCGACACCGAAAAAAACGGCGCGAGGGCCCCCCCAAAATCCACAACAGACCCTTATCCAAGCACATAGCCCAGCAGGTCAGGAAAGGGGGTGGGGACAAGCGAGCGTCCCCCCTCCTGAACCGTACCAGGCCGAAGGGCCTGGACATGGAGGGGTGGGTACTTTGGGGCTTTGTGCCCCCCCCCCACCCCAAAGCACCTTGTCCCCATGTTGAAAAAGTGTAAATAAACTTGTGAAAATAAAACTTTTTGATTTTTTTTGGTCCCCACGGTTTCATTTTCACAAGTTTATTCACACTTTTTCAACCACTGCTCTCCATTCTTCACACCCTCGTTGAAATCCCATTATTTCACTCAGAACCTTCAATTAATATGAATCACTCCAGTTACATCCTCACCTCCCCCCACATACACACTTCGTTTTAATTCATGGTTTACCCATTTCATGCACTTAATTTCATCCAGACTTCAGCCCATTGAATTGTTAGTCTCCCCCAGTCGCCGCGGGAGACCCTTTACTGGTAACGCCCTATGTCTTGTGTTTGCAGGATTTGGGTACGCAGTCTCGCATCTGACCCTATGCAACATCAGCACATTGCTTGATTGATACATTGCTTTAAACATTGTTTTCCCCTGTATGTGATTAATTACATTGTTATTGATCATGTGCTAATCAAATTACAGATATCATCCTGATGAAGCGGCTCAGTCCGCGAAACTAGTTGAGATGCTATCCGTGATCAACTATCCCACTGTGATCTTCCCCACTTGGGGAGTATTATTTTGGTGAAACACATGGACTGCTACCCATGCTTTTAATTTGCAACAGATTTTTCTGTCATGTGTTATGTATTAAACTTTTATACTATTTTATACAATTGTTCATACATTTGAATTCATGCTCACTGCACTGTACTGAGATAGTCCATCTGCCCCTTTTTTCTTCCTGGTGAGACCTGGCTAGGGTGGAAAGGCTTCTTCACAGTAAGAGCTGCGAAAAGGTGGAATAGACTCCCATCAGAGGTGGTTCTGGCCAGCTCAGTAGATTGCTTTAAACAAATCCTGGATTATTTCCTAAATGTACATAATATAACTGGGTACTAACATTTATTAGACATGGGAGCCGTCAAAAAAAAATTTTTTGTTCCGTTCCGTATAAAAAAAAAAAATTGTAATTCGTAATTCGTGTACGAAATTTAATTCGGATTTGTACGAAATACGAATTTCGTACGAATCGTTAAGAAACGTTAATATCGTTACAAATCGTTACGAATATCTTATTTCGTACTTCCTCCTGAGTGATTGGTGAACAATAGACTTGTGTTATGTAACGTTAATACGTTTTCGGATAATTCGTTCGAGTGTCGATATTCGTTATACTGAATCTCGAATTCATTCGAATCATTCGTTATATCCGCTATAATTTCTTTCATATTAGTTGAAATTCGTCATTTGGTAGTTTGGATTCGGATAATTTGGATCCGAAATTCGTAAACAAAATTTTGTATTTCGTACAGAATTCGTAAAAATTCGTAATTCGGATTCGTACGAATGTAAGAATTTCAAAAAATTCGTACGAATTTCCGATTCATACGAAACTAATCGCACATGTCTAACATTTAAAGATAATGTTGATCCAAGGAAAATCTGATTGCCTCTTGAGGGATCAGGAAGGAATTTTTTCCTCTGCTGAAGCAAATTGGATCATGCTTTATTGTGTTTTTTCCCTTCCTCTGGGTCAACTTGTGGGCATAGGATTAGGTATATATAGTATTGTATTTATTTATTTTTTTCTTGGTTAACTTGATGGACTTGTGTTTTTTTTTAACCTGACTATGTAACTATGATCTGTCTCTGACCCTTATGCCCCGTACACACGATCGGAAATGCCGCCAGCAAAACTCAGATGAGAGTTTTTTTGTCGGAAAATGCGACCGTGTGTATGTATGCTCCATCGGCGGAATTCCAGCCAGCAAAAGATTGAGAGCATGTTCTCTATTTTTCAGTCGGGAAAAGTTCCTATTCGAAAATGCGATCGTCTGTATGCAATTCGGACGCGCAAAAAATCACGCATGCTCAGAAACAATTTGACGCATGCTCTGAAGCATTGAACTTAATTTTCTCGGCTCGTCGTAGTGTTGTACGGCACCACGTTCTTGACGGTTGAAAGTTCAGAGAACTTTTGTGTGACCGTGTGTATGCAAGACAAGCTTGAGCGGAATTCCGTCGGAAAAAACATCCAATATTTTTCGGAAATTCCGCTCATGTGTACGGGACATTACAGTTTGTCTATTGTGGATCTTAACACACCTAATTTTGTGAGTGTGTGTATACTCAACACCTATCATGCTTTTTTTGTTTGTTTTCCCCTATTATTGGTTTGAACTAGATGGACTTTTTTCAACCAGACTAATCATGCAACTATGTTTCAGGTAAAAAAAAAAAAAATAGACCCTGCAAGGCAAACGCATAATGAGCTAGTATGCATAGCATTCTAGCTCATTATGAATTACTTACCTGAGATCGAAGCCCCCGAAGCGGTCCTCGTTCCCCTCCTCCGACACAGCCATCTATCCCGGAGTGACTTCCGGGTATCGCGGCTCCGGCGCTGTGACTGGCCGGAGCCGCGATGATGTCACTCCCGTGCATGCGTGCTGGTGACGCCACTAACGGCATGATAGCCGTTGGAAACGGCATGCTCAGTGCGCCTGCGCCCCGATGGGCTACAGAGCATGCGCCGTAGACATCGGTGCCGCTATTTACTGCAAATATCTCCTAAACCTTTTAGGTTTGGGAGATATTTCTTGCACCTACAGGTAAGACTTAATCTAGGCTTACCTGTAGGTTAAAGTGGTTGTAATGGGTTTACAACCACTTTAAGCATAGAGAAAAGAGAAAGATGTTACAGCGGTCACTTCATCAAACCAATAAAAAGTCTACAGCTAACTTTTCTTATTTTAAAGAATATTTAAACATACTTAAAGCGGTTCTGCACACACTTCATTTAGTAAATCTCTTTGCCTTCCGAATCAGGCAAAGAGTACTAAATGGCGTGTTTTTTTTTTTTTTTTTTACTTACCTTGTATTTTCTGCTATTCGGGGGTGGGCGGGGTCTATGCGGCGATCCTCGTCATGCCGCACTGTCTCCTGGGATCTGGTGTCATTGATCCCAGGAGTCAGTACGGACATCCGCCGAAATCTCGCAAGATTTACGTGCCTCCTGCCGAAATCTCGCGAGATTTCGGCGGATGTGGCCGAGATCTCGTGAGATTTTGGCGAACGTGAGGCATGCTGGTTCCCCTATTTAACAATATAAATAAGCATGTTAAGCATATAATAAATTGAATAGAAAAATTTTGTATGGAAAGATCTGTTACTTACCTTTCCTCCAGCGCCGCTCTCTCCTCTGAGTTCACCGCTCTTGTTTCATCCTTGGTTTATGTCGGTTGCCATCACAACGGGGCGGGACTTCCTGCAACGACGCCCATTGTGATGGCAACCTGAACTGTTGTCTGCGCTACACTTTGCCGTTACTGCGCACGCGCGAGATCAGCGTAATAACGGCGGTGCATGCTGGGCCATCTGAAGAACAGCAACCAAGAAGAAGGTGCCTGTGTGGTTTCACATGCCCACAGGCAAGATGGCACCCAGCAGCAAGTTTTTTTATGTGACGAAAACCGGCAGCAGTTCGCTTGGAAAACGGAACACATGAGTGATGAATTTACATCTCCTAATCCTTCTCATTGTACAAAAAAAACAAAAACATTACAGACAGTGTCACCCCGCTTTAACACAATTCATCAGGCTGCTTACAAAGTGTTAAAAGTAGAATGAAAAGAGAAGAAATGCATAGCTATGGCAATGATCGCCCTGCAGCTGTTCCCAGACATACCTTATTTATCGGCGTATAACACGCACTTTTTCCCCCTTAAAATCGGGGGAAAGTCGTGGGTGCGTGTTATACGCCGATACCCCCAAAAAAAGTGACAGAAATGGCAAGCGCCGCCGAAAAATAGCGAGCGCTGCCGAAAAAGACCGAATTGCGGCCGAAAAAAAACCGAAGGGCGCCGGAAAAGACCGAGCCGACTGTTCGGCTCCGCTCGTAGTCCTGCCTCCCTGCGCTCGCTCTGGAAACAGCAGGGAGGCGGCGGGAAATTTAAACCCGGACAAGACTGCAAATGACGCTGGCAAGCTACAATGACACTGGGCAAGCTACAATGACACTGGGCAAGGCTGCAAATGACGCTGGGCAAGGCTGCAATGATGCTGGGCAAGCTACAATGACACTGGGCAAGCTACAATGACACTGGGCAAGCTACAATGACACTGGGCAAGCTGCAATGACACTGGGCAAGGCTGCAATGACGCTGGGCAAGCTGCAAATGATGCTGGGCAAGCTGCAAATGATGCTGGGCAAGCTGCAAATGACGCTTAAATGTAAGTTTTTTTTTTCCCTAAACTTCCCTAAAACTTTTTTTCCTTAAAATGCCCTCCTAAACTTGGGGTGCGTGTTATACGCCGATAAATACGGTAAGTCCCAATGCAGAGTACAGAAGGCACTTTTATGGTGACGTGTCTGCACAGTGTGACCCCCACTTGCTGATACAATAGACAGGTATGGGCTGTGTATTGAGCTATCTGTGTACACATTGTGCGTCTTTTGGGTTGGTGCTGCAAGCCCAATAACGGAATATTTACAGCACGGTGCTTATAAAAAAAACCTTTTCATACGTTGCACAGAAGAACAGTTGTTTGCGGGCCCAAACCTCCCGTCCCCCCACCCTCACATCTCTTCCCATCTGGGAAAGCTTGTCTGTTTGAAATATATGGAGGCCATAGTGAAACACAGGCAGTCCTAATGAAAGCGAGGATTGACGACTAGTGTTTAGATGCAGCTCTGGGCTGGGATTCAAATGCAGCTCTGAAGTATGGTCTGTGACTGAACTCCTGTGGGGAGTCAGGGGCAGCATCTCATCAAGGAGATCTCTGTAACCCGCTGACGCCAGCAGCACTCAAGGGCTGGAGCAACCTTCCAAGCAGGATACACAGACACAGATGTGACCATTATACGTGAAGCTCTGTGTAAACCAAGATGCTTTATTCCTCAATGCATCCAGGAGGAGCGTCTTTTTTTTTTTTTTTTTTTCCTTTTTCTTTCTTAAGGGCATTGCCGGCACGTCAACCGTGTAGGCTGCCTTCTCGCAGATGCCAATAAATCCCTATGTATTCAGGCAGCGGGAGTATAAAAATGTTTATTTCTCTCAAACAATAAGCAATTAGGCTGAACAAACAGGCCTGCACGGCTTTTTTTTTTTAAGTACCCGTAGACTGTACTGCTTGCTGAGATAATCTGTGTGCTGTTGTCAAGTGCTATGACGGGGTATTATCGCAACGCGGGCTTAGGCAACCTGTGGAGCTACAAGTCAGGTTTTTCTTCGGGAACTTGTAGTACTACGGTTACTAAAGAGCCACGGGCAGTTTAGACATAAGGCTTTAAAAGCAATGCCTACATTTGGACAACAAATGGAGATCTGAGCCCCTAAGATTGAGGAATTATTAAAGTGTTACTAAACAGTAAAATCAGTCTATATATATGCAGTAAGACCCCTTTCACACTGAAGGCGATTTTCAGGCATTTTAGCACTAAAAATAGCGCCTAAAAAGCGCCTCTCAAGCCTCCGCAGTGTGAAAGCCTGAGTGCTTTCACACTGGGGCGGTGCGCTTGCAGGACTGAAAAAAAAGTCCTGCAAGCAGCGTCATTGGGGCGATGCGGAAGCGGTGTATACACCGCTCCTAAACCGCTCCTGCCATTGAAATCAAGTGGCGCTTTGCGGGCAGTTTTAACCCTTTCTTCGGCCACTATCGGGGTTAAAAGCGCCCGCTAGTGGCCGAAAAGTACCGCTATAACAGCAGTGAAGTGCCGTGCTCTACCATTAACGAGGCTGCTCTAGCAGTGTGAAAGGGCTCTTAACCACTTCATTACCCGCCCATAGTCATATGACGTCCGCAGAAGGGATCGCCCATCCTGGGCGGGCATCAAATGATGTCCTCGGCTTCCTGGCCATCTAGGGGGGGCGCTGCAATTTCCGCCGGGCAACCGGGAAAGCGCCTCTCAAGCCTCTCCAGTGTGAAAGCCTGAGTGCTTTCACACTGGAGCGCTGCGCTTGCAGGACCAAAAAAAAGTCCTGCAAGCAGCGTTATTGGGGCAATGCAAAAGCGGTGTAAACCGCTCCTGCCATTGAAATCACGTGGCGCTTTGCGGGTGGTTTTAACCGTTTCTGCCATTTGCTCCTAAACCGCTCCTGACATTGAAATCAAGTGGCGCTTTGCGGGTGGTTTTAACCATTTCTTCGGCCGCTAGCGGGGTTAAAAGCACCTTGCTAGTGGCCGGAATGTACCGCTATAACAGCAGTGAAGTGCCGCTAAAACTAGCGGCGCTTTACCGCTAACGAGGCCGCGCTAGCAGTGTGAAAGGGCTCTTAACCACTTCATTACCCGCCCATAGTCATATGACGTCCGCAGGAGGGATCTCCCATCCTGGGCAGGTGTCATATGACATCCTCAGCTTCCCGGACATCGCCCCATAAGGGGCACGCCGCGTTGCTCGGGACCCGATGCGTGTGCCGGCGGCCGCGATTGCCCGTGAGCACAGCAGGACCGTGGATCTGTGTGTGTAAACACACAGATCCAAGTCCTGTCAGGTAATAATCTCACATTATGTAATAGGGAGTCGGGATTTAGTATAAGGGATGTGGGGATGTGAGAGGGAGGGAGCGGAGTGAGTTAATGGAATATGGGCCCTTTTTTAAATTTTTACTTTTTCTAAGAACTTTTTTGAGGATGATATATTCTAGGAGAGATCCATTCTTGTGTTTTTGAATGATTTGTAAGGTTTTTATATTTTTATAATAATTTAATAAAAATAATTGAAATACAAATATAAATTAAGCAAATTCAGTACTCTAAAGCAGCGTTTCCCAACCTTTTTTCAACCACGGCACCTTTTGAGATGCAAAATCTTGAGGCACCTCGGTATAAAATTGGGACCCCTATCACATCAGAAGCCCCCCACCTTCCACATCAGAGTCCTCAGTCCCCTCCTTTCACATCAGACTCCTAACCCCCACCCTGGCATCTGTGGCAGTATGGCAGAGGGTGAGAGGCAAAGCAAGATAAATGGAGGTGCGCTTCCATTCCCTTTTGAATGCTGGTTGGAGAAAGTGGACCCATAGGACTAGCCCAGATGGAGTGGGTGCTTTGGACCCCCAAAACGCATTGACTATTTTTTGTATTGTTTTTAAAAAAGTTTAATATTTAGGTGCTGCCTATAAATATGTCACTTTTTGGATTGAACCCCTGACTTTTAATAGGAAAAAAGTTGTATCTGGACCTCTAAGTAGTGGTGTGGCGCTTCAATTTAAGTTCCCTTTTGAATGCTACACACCCTGGATTAGTGTCATGAGTTTTCATGATGCTGATGGCCGGCAGACCTGCAGCATGAAAATGCCTGACGCTGTGTAAAATTACGATATATATTTCCATCACGCACATTCCTGGAAATGGCAGAAGATTATGCTGGTGCTGTGGCAACTACCAACTGGAAATCAGTAACGTTATACGTAGAAGTATATATCGCCAGCACACCACAAATCTTGAAAATGTTGTCCAAATGTTTGTTCCAGCGATCGCATCACAGCAGTAAAGTGCAACCTTTTGGAGCCACACAGGACCCCTTCATCAGGCATGTGATGATGAAGGGCACCTACGTGGCTCTGAAAAGTTGCATTTTACTGCTGTGATGTGATCACTTAAATAAATGTTTGTACAACTTTTTTAAGATTCGTGTTGTGCTGGCTATATATACTTCTACGTGTGAAAGTACCAGGTGCATCGCAGCAACCCGACGAGTCGAGCCCTGGGTCAGAAGCACTGCTCTAAAGCAACCAGTAATGCCCTGTACACACGATCGCACATTCCGACAACAAAATCCATGGGATTTTTTCCGACGGATGTTGGCTCAAACTTGTCTGCATACACACGGTCACACAAAGTTGGTCGGAAATTCCGAACGTCAAGAGCGCGGTGACGTACAACACGTACGACGAGCCGAGAAAAATTAAGTTGAATAGCCAGTGCTGCTCCTCTGCTTGATTCCGAGCATGCGTGGCACTTTGTGTACTCAAGATCGGAATTTCTGACGGATTTTGTTGTCGGAAAATTTGAGAACCAGATCTCAAATTTTTTGTGACGGAACTTCCTATGGAAAATGTGTGATGAGCCTACACACGGTCGGAATTTCCGACAACAAGGTCCTAGCACACATTTTCCATCGGGAAATTCTATCGTGTGTACAGGGCAATAGAGTCCCTTTTTCTCTGATTTGACATATGCAATCTGATTGGTTGCTCTTCGTTTCTATTGTCTGTTCATTACTTTTGTTCATGGTGTTGTTTTACTGAATGCTTTGAGAAACTGTGTGACCAGAATGTTAGTGTGGTCCATAATGAAGCCTAATGCCGCGTACACACGAACGGAATTCTCGTCGGAAAAAGCTCTGATGGTTTTTCCGACGGAATTCCGCTTAAACTGTCTTGCCTACACACGGTCACACCAAATTCTGACCGTCAAGAACGTGGTGACGTAAAACACTACGACGAGCCGAGAAAAAATTAAGTGTAATGCTTCTGAGCATGCGTCAAATTGTTTCCGAGCATGTGTAGGAATTTTGCGCATCGGAACTGCTACTGACGATCGGAATTTCCGTCGGAAAAATTGAGAGCATGCTCTCAAATTTTTGCTGGCGGGAACTCGGCCAGCAAAATTCAGATGGAGCCTACACACGGTCGCATTTTCCAATGAAAAGCTCTCATCGGTCTTTTGCTGGCCAAAATTCCAATCGTGTGTACGCAGCATTAGGCGTCTATTTGAGCATGATGGAGACCTGTAGTCTCCAAGTAAAGCCCCATACACACGCTCGGATTATCCGAGGACCAGGTCCGTCGGATCATGTCCGTCATACTTTGTCCGATGTTGGTTTTGCGTACACACGGTCGGACAAAGTTGTCGGAAAATCCGATCATTCTGAACGTGGTGACGTTTGTTGCCTACGACGGGACTACGTAGAGGCTAGTAGCCAATAGCTTTGGTCTTGTAATGTGATCTGAGCATGCGTAGCACTTTGTCCGTCGGACAACCGTACACACGATCGGATTTGGTGTGATCGGACCGTGTTGTCGGAAAATCTATCCAGCAGGAGATAGGACTTTGTCCGTCGGACAATCCGACGTACACTGTCCGATGGTGCATACACACGGTCTGATTTTTCAACAACATTGTCCGATCGGACAGAATCCATGCAAAAATCCGACCGTGTGTATGGGGCTTTAAGAGTTTGCTCCAGTTTCAATATAATTATATAATTATAATTATTGTTGTTAATATCCTCTTTTCTCTTTCTAAGAGCTGCATATCACATCACACTCTATAGAGGGTTTCTCCAAGCTTGGGGACCTCTCCTTAGAGGGATGCCAGTGAGTTCATAATTGTGCCCATAGACCAGCGATGACCCTTTTTGAGTTAAAAGAAATAATTTTGTTGACTATTTATTTTTTAAATTCTGCAGCATCAGAATGTTCTGCAGAGACTCTGCTGGAAAAAAGCTTTCAATGATGACTGGATTAACATTGAATCAGAGCAGTGGCCATGATTGGAGGCCCTGCTGCAAATACTGCACCTCTTTCTGGTATGCTGCCCCCTTGTAGCCTTCATGACGTTCCCTTATTAAAAGAGCTTGTAATAAGAAGATCACCTCAACAGAATTGCAGAGCATGGAGACCTCCCCATGAATCCCTTTGCTTAGTTATGTAACGTCACAAAACAAATCACATGACCAAAAACTGATTTGCCATGGAAGATCTTTTCACTGTTCAGTATATTGTGAATGTTACTAAGCAGAAGTAAAAAATATCGGGGAACCACGTAGGGTGTCACTCACCTGCTCCATGTTTCAGAGCCGAGGCTTTCTGTCTGTGTGTAGCCACCGGCTTTCTGCATCCTCTGATGCCGCAGCCAATCAGAGTTTTTTTTTTCTTAAAGGGCTATTGTGCTTAGGATTACCACCTCACCCCTTTATAAAACTCTGGTTAAGGGACAGTTGGAGTATTCTGTCCAGTTCTGGTCACCAGTCCTCAGAAGGGATGTGCTGGAACTGGAGAGGGTCTAAAGAAGGGCAACAAAACTAATAAGGGGACTGAAGGACCTCGATTACGAGGAACGACTGCAAACACTAAATTTATTCTCGCTGGAGAAGTGACGCTTGAGAGGGGATATGATAGTGACCTCAATGGCGATCCCAGCATAGAAAAAAACGATTCAGTCTCAAGGAGTGTAATGCCCCATACTCACGGTCGGATTTTCCGACGGAAAATGTCCTATCGGACAATGTTGTCAGAAGTTCCAACCGTGTGTAGGCTCCATCGGACTTTTTCCGTCGGATTTTCCGATGGACAAATTTTATCTCCTGCTCTCAAATTTTCCGACAACAAAGTCCTATCGGACTTTTTCCGATCGTGTGTAGCGAATTCCGACGGACAAAGTGCCACGCCTGCTCAGATCACATTACAAGACCAAAGCTATTGGCTACTAGCCTCTACGTAGTCCCATCTTACGCAACGAACGTCACCACGTTCAGGATGATCGGATTTTCCGACAACTTTGTCCGACCGTGTGTATGCAACACCATTGTCGGACAAAATCCGTCGGAAAAAATCCGACGGATTTTGTGGTCGGAATTTCCAACCGTGTGTACGGGGCATTAGAGGACACATGGACACACAATGAGATTAGAGGAGAAGCAGATTACCCTTAAACTGCGCAAGGGGCTTTTCACTGTCTGGGAAATAAGGTTGTGGAACTCTCTTCCACAATTTGTGGTGGCTGTGGGGAGTGTTGGATTCAATATGAACTCATGTAATATCACATCGGTTCATTCCCAATATCTTTGAGGACAGAAGGCATTCCCCGGATGGGAATGTAGCCAGGTTGGAAAAACGAGCCCACCTGCTGTGACATGTGTAATTACAAGCTTCAAGGGAGACTGTTACTACTAAGGTCGCTATGGATACCTGTTGGATGAAAGGCAAAGGGGGGTGGCTTTGAGTGGGTGTGTGGGTTTGAATGAAGAGTTCACACACACAGGGGTCAGTCTCTGTTTGCTGGGAATCCCTGACATGAGAAGGTGTCTCTCTGCCTTTTCTCCTATGAACACAGCTGATGATGATTCTATTCAAGCCGCATGGCTTGGCAGCCATTTTAAGGTTTTCATGGAGGGCCTTGTGATAAGTATCTTTGATATTCTTGTATTATGTGATTTGATTGTAAACTTTGTGATATTGTAATATCTTTTAATACTTTATGTTAGCGTTCCTGATTCTTGGGAAATAAATAAGATAGTGTTTTACTAGCAGTAGTTTGTGTTTGGTTTCATAGCTAACCTCGTATTATTGTGATACTAACAGTAGCATGCGCTCATAGGTTTAACAGACTAACAACATTATAGGGACTAGACAAATTAATATACAGATATAATTATTATATAGAGTACATCAAATGGCACCCCAGACAGCATGTGGCAATCCTAAAAGCCACATAGAACCTACAGGACAGAAGTGCTCAGATACAAGGCAGCTGATAATGCCACAATAAGTGTGGTTAGTCTTTTCAATGGATAGGCAAAAGTTGTATTGTTTAGAATGATATCAAGTAAAAGTGATAATGAATGAAGAATCTTGAATGCTATGGGAGCGATTACTTTTTATTTGTTTCCCGTGAGTTGTAAGAGCTAACGATAATTGGGTTTGGTTTAGTACTCAGTGCAGTGTTGGAACGTTAGTACAAATAGAAGTGTGGATTGTGTGCTTGTCAGAATGGAACTTGTGTATACATATGTTAAGAAGTACGCCTCTGACAGTTATCATTCATGTGCAGATGAACCTCTTAAAAGACAGTGTAATGTACTAGTGTCTCAGTGTCAGCAACAGAATAGCAGATTACTGGGTAAACAGCTAAAAAAGAAAGCGAAGAAGGAAAAATTGGCTAATGAGATTGCAGTGTTGCTCAGAATTAAAGTTATATCTGAGCAAATGGGGGAGAAGTGGGAAGCAGAAAGGAGACGTCTCGGGGAAGATATAGAGGAAGTCAGTGGAAACCTTCTAAGGGTTGTAACAGCCTCCAGTAGTGAGATTGACAAATTGCGGGCAAAAGCCGCCGATTTGTCAGAAAAAAATAGTGACCTACGAGAACAGCTTCAGAGGTGCAGCATGGACTGCGTCATGAAGAGTAAACTTGTAGAGTCATTGCGAATAAAGTTATCAGAGATGGAAGAATTGGTTATGTCTTTAGAAAGGAAAGTAGCAAACGCACTGTCACAAAAACCGCTATTCCAGACAGCCGGGTGGTGCGCGCCGCCGCGCGCCAGCGCGCGCTAGTGCGCGCACTCCTGTGCGCGTTCCTGCGGGTGCGGGCTTGCGTGTGCGCGCGCGCGTGCACGTGTCCGGGCGCGCGCCCACAGTAATTGGAACACACCTGTGTGTGCTGTTGGCGCCAGTCAGCCTACTTAATCAGGCAGCACCTGTTGGCCAGTGCTGCCTGATCTTCAGCTTTCCAGAGACCTTGTTCCTGTGTTTGTAAACCTGCTAAAACCTTGTTTGATCCTGTGACCCGGCTTGCCCTTTTGGAATTCCTTGATCTCCGCCTGCCTGACGACCTCTGCCTGACTGACCATTCTTATGCTTGTCCCTTTTGTGCCTCGCCATCGGAACACCACCAGACCTTGAAGGTATCTAGATTATCTTGATCCCTATTGAGAGACTTGTGCCTGCTTCCTATTCCACGCCTCCCTTCATCTGTTGTACCCCGCATACCTACACCCATCTTGTCCCCAGTGGGGCTTATACCTGGACTTACCATATCTTCTGGATATCCTGCATACTTTCATTTGCATCACCCACCTGTGGAATCTCCTCCTGTGTATCCCGCATACCCGCACTCCACCCGGTCTCCAGTGGACTCTCCTCACCACATCCGGATACCCTGCACCAGGCTCTCTTACCCTTCCTCACTCTCGTGCCTCCTGTACCCATCTCCAGGGGCCGATAGTGGGATCCGTACGGGAGACCTCCTCTCTGCCCAAGTAGACTCACCAGTCAGGTACGTACCAGCCTGATAGTATCAGGCAGCCATGACTGAGTCCGGGCAGGGGGTCTCTCCCATGGAGGATATGTGCAGGCATCTAGCGGGTCTATCCCAAGCTGTGAAGGGCCTACAGGAAGGCTATTCCCGATTGGAAGAACAAGTCCAAACCATGTCTGCATCTTCTGTCCCCCAGGTGGCGTCTTCTGTTGGGTACCCTCAAGCACCATCCGTGATCATGCTACCACCAGAACCCAAGGTACCAATACCGGAAAGATTCTCTGGGGAACGAAGTAAATACCGTGCGTTTCGCAATGCATGTGAACTTTATTTCGCTCTACAACCACGGACTTTTTCTTTGGAAGCTACAAAAGTGGGGTTTATCATCTCCCTTCTGACTGGTGAACCACAAACCTGGGCCCACCGCCTTCTGGAACAGAAGTCTGCGTCCTTGGACTCCCTGGACCGTTTCCTCACTGCAATGGCTCAGCTATATGAGGACCCTCAACCTGCTGCCACGGCTGAAACCGCATTGCAATCCTTACAGCAAGGTCGCAGAACGGCCGAGGATTACGCCGTGGAATTCAAACGCTGGAGCTCTGATACAGAGTGGAATGATGCGGCACTGCGACACCAATTTCGCAGAGGACTATCAGATTCTCTAAAAGATGAGTTGGCCCGTGTTGGTATCCCTCAGTCCTTGGATGAACTCATTAACCTCTCAGTTCAAATTGACCGCCGTCTTAGGGAAAGACGGGCCGAAAGATCCTCTGGTCCTTCTCGCCCCTTTTGGATGCTTCCCAAAGTGCCTGGTCCTTCTAACACAGTCCCTTCAGCTTCATCTACCCTGGCTTCTGGGGCTCCTGAACCAATGCAAATCGGACTAATTCGGCCTTCCCTGACCCCTGAGGAAAAGATGCGCAGACGGGCTCATAATCTATGTTTGTATTGTGGGGAATCTGGACACTATGCAAGAATGTGCCCCAACAAGACACGTAAGTGGTTGTCTGCCTCTTCTTTATGTGCACCCGTCTTACTCCCAACCGGTACTCACCTGGCTCTCAATATTGTTTTGCAGCTCTCCGGTCGGAGCATTCCAGTATCAGTCATCATTGACTCAGGAGCATGCAGCTGCTTCATTGACCAAGTTTTTGCAACCAACCATGGCATCCCTCTTCAACCCAAAGTACGGGGCCTTGCGGTCCACCTGGCGGATGGCTCCACACTTAGTTCCGGCCCAGTCACCCAGGAAACGGAACCCCTTCTGACCACCATAGGACCTCAACACCAGGAGCTCTTACGGTTGGATGTCATACCTTCACCTCTCTTCCCGATAATTTTAGGGATGCCTTGGTTACGTGCTCACAACCCCAGTATCAATTGGGCTACAGGTGAAGTTCAGTTTTCTTCCAGTTATTGCCATCAGAACTGTCACTACGGAAAACCCAACGAACCGGCTTCGCTCCTATGCCTGGGGACTGACTCAGAACTCTACCAGTCCATCCCTGAACCTTACCGGGACTTTGCAGATGTGTTCAGCAAAAAGGGGGCAGAGACACTTCCGCCACACAGGCCTTATGATTGTCCTATAGAACTTCTACCTGGAACAGAAGTTCCCTTCGGAAGAATCTACCCACTTACGGAACAGGAATTGGGCACTCTAAAGGATTACATAGACGAGAATCTGGCAAAAGGGTTCATTCGTCCCTCCACATCCCCGGCCGGTGCAGGTATCTTCTTCGTCGAAAAAAAAGATCATTCTCTTCGCCCCTGCATTGATTATCGTGAATTAAACAAGATTACCATCAAGAACAGATACCCCCTTCCATTGGTACCAGAACTTTTTCAAAGGCTGGGTACAGCCAAAATCTTCACAAAACTGGATCTTCGGGGGGCTTACAACCTGATCCGTATCCGAAAAGGGGACGAGTGGAAAACGGCTTTCCGTACTCGGTTTGGGCACTACGAGTACCTCGTCATGCCATTTGGATTATGTAATGCCCCAGCAACCTTCCAACACTTCGTTAATAACATCTTCCATGATTATCTGGATTTGTACGTTATTGTTTATTTGGACGATATTCTAATTTTCTCTCCCTCCTTGACCGACCACCGCAGACATGTCCGAAACGTCCTTACCCGTCTAAGACAACATGGACTGTATGCAAAATTTGAAAAATGTAACTTCGAGATCCAGAGCGTACAATTCCTGGGACTAATCATATCAGCAGAAGGAATCAAAATGGACCCCGAAAAGGTATCCGCCATTTTGGATTGGCCAGCACCCATAGACAGAAAGGGAGTACAACGCTTCATTGGCTTTGCCAATTTCTACAGAAAATTTATCAAAGGATTCTCCTCTATTATTTCACCCATCACCGAACTTACTCGACAGGGAATTCGATTTCATTGGAGTTCCAAAGCACAACGGGCCTTTGAAAAACTTAAAGAACTTTTTACTTCTGCCTCTATCCTCAAACATCCGAACCCAGCCTTGCCTTTTGTTTTAGAAGTCGATGCTTCGGAGATTGCAGTGGGGGCGGTGCTATCCCAACGACAGGGTACCAAAGCTCTTCTTTTCCCAGTAGGCTTCTTCTCCCGCAAACTAACCTCTTCAGAACGAAATTATGATGTGGGCGACAGGGAACTCCTCGCCATCAAAGTAGCATTGGAAGAATGGCGCTACCTATTGGAGGGGGCTGCGCATCCTGTTCTGGTGTACACCGACCACAAAAACTTGGAGTATCTGAGAACAGCTAAAAGATTAAGACCACGACAAGCCAGGTGGGCTCTATTCTTCTCACGTTTCCAACTCCACATAACCTATCGGCCAGGCTCCAAAAACAGTAAGCCAGATGCTCTTTCTCGGATGTTCTTGGATATCGAGCACGATATTCCTCCCGACACCATTCTACCCGCCGGGAATTTCCTACTCTTACAAGAGGATCTCATATCTCGGATCAAACAAGCCTCCATCGGGATGCCTCCCTTGGATGGAGTTTCCAGTAAAGATGGATTGTTTTGGCATGAAGGCAAGATTGTGGTTCCAGAAAAATTGAGGTTACATATATTAGAGTTATGTCATGACCACAAACTGGCTGGGCACTTTGGTATCTCCAAGACAACCGATCTACTACTACGTACCTTCTGGTGGCCCCATCTGACCAAGGATTGTAAGAGTTATGTCGAATCATGTTGTGTCTGTGCTCGGAATAAGACTAGCCGAACAAGAGCCTGGGGTCTATTAAAACCTTTACCAGTCCCAGAAAGACCATGGAGTATGGTTTCAATAGATTTTATTGTCGAACTCCCACCTTCAGAAGGTTTTTCTTCTATTTTTGTTATAGTGGACAGATTGTCAAAGATGGCACATTTTTTGCCCATGAAGGGTACCCCTTCAGCTTTGGAAACTGCACAAATGTTCATTAAAGAAGTGGTAAGGTTACATGGAGTCCCAACAAACATAGTTTCAGATCGTGGTGTCCAGTTCACCTCAAGGTTTTGGAAAGCTCTCTGTCGATCTCTGGAAATCGAGTTGGCTTTCTCATCTGCATATCATCCACAGACAAACGGCCAGACCGAGAGAACCAATCAGACATTAGAGCAATATCTACGCTGTTTTTCTACCTTTTCCCAAGATGATTGGGCCTCCTTGCTCCCCATGGCTGAGTTCTCATACAATAACTCTCTGCACTCAAGTATTAACCAAACCCCGTTCTTCGCCAATTATGGGTTTCACCCATCCTTTTTACCCAGGTCAATCCCGGAATGCTCCATACCCGCAGTTTCAGAAACACTTGACTTCTTCTCCACTAACAACAAGTTACTACAGGAGACCATGACTAAGGCACAAGAAAATTACAAGAGGATCTTTGATGGTAAGAAGCGCGGAGAACTCATCCTGGAACCTGGCGATCAGGTCTGGTTGTCCACCATCAATTTAAAGATGGCCTGCCCCTCCAGAAAATTAGGCCCTAAGTTCTTGGGTCCTTTTTCCGTGAAAAGAAAAATTAATAATGTCGCCTACGAATTGGATTTACCTACTTCTCTAAGGATACATCCAGTCTTCCATGTTACTCTTTTAAAACCAGTGACTCCTAATCCTTTTGCAGGCCGCAGGGTTGGTCCCCCCAAACCCATTATTGTCAATGACGAAGAAGAATTCGAGGTGGAAGCAATTCTGGATTGTAGGAAAAGGCGTAATCAGATCCAGTTTCTCATCAAATGGAAAGGATACGGGCCTGAAGATAATTCATGGGAACCTGAAGACAACCTGCATGCGGGTGAGTTATTACGGGCTTTCAAAGACTCACACGCCTCCAAGTTAACTCGTCTGGGCATCCGGAGGCTGCCCTTAAGGAGGGGGCACTGTCACAAAAACCGCTATTCCAGACAGCCGGGTGGTGCGCGCCGCCGCGCGCCAGCGCGCGCTAGTGCGCGCACTCCTGTGCGCGTTCCTGCGGGTGCGGGCTTGCGTGCGCGCGCGCGTGCACGTGTCCGGGCGCGCGCCCACAGTAATTGGAACACACCTGTGTGTGCTGTTGGCGCCAGTCAGCCTACTTAATCAGGCAGCACCTGTTGGCCAGTGCTGCCTGATCTTCAGCTTTCCAGAGACCTTGTTCCTGTGTTTGTAAACCTGCTAAAACCTTGTTTGATCCTGTGACCCGGCTTGCCCTTTTGGAATTCCTTGATCTCCGCCTGCCTGACGACCTCTGCCTGACTGACCATTCTTATGCTTGTCCCTTTTGTGCCTCGCCATCGGAACACCACCAGACCTTGAAGGTATCTAGATTATCTTGATCCCTATTGAGAGACTTGTGCCTGCTTCCTATTCCACGCCTCCCTTCATCTGTTGTACCCCGCATACCTACACCCATCTTGTCCCCAGTGGGGCTTATACCTGGACTTACCATATCTTCTGGATATCCTGCATACTTTCATTTGCATCACCCACCTGTGGAATCTCCTCCTGTGTATCCCGCATACCCGCACTCCACCCGGTCTCCAGTGGACTCTCCTCACCACATCCGGATACCCTGCACCAGGCTCTCTTACCCTTCCTCACTCTCGTGCCTCCTGTACCCATCTCCAGGGGCCGATAGTGGGATCCGTACGGGAGACCTCCTCTCTGCCCAAGTAGACTCACCAGTCAGGTACGTACCAGCCTGATACGCACACTCCCAACTTCTTATTAAAGAACAGTGTATAATATCGCTCAATGAGCACAAAGCAACATGCCAATTGGCCGATATCTGCACAGTCAGTGAGGAAAAGAGCCGTGAGGAAACACAGTCTACTATTGCGCCTATAGCGTCAAAGCAGAATAACAGTTTGATTACAATCCAAGAGAGACTCACGTTATGCCAGATTCTGGGTGAATTTAATGCCCTGGAGTCGCCAGTGACTCTGTCCAATAAGTTTGAGGCTCTAACCCGTAAATTCCAGTTGAGTAATGACGATGCATGCTCTCTTCTAAAAGCATGGCTACCAGGACCTTTGATAGGCCAGTTATCGGCACAGGTTAAGGATAATTTAGCAGATGCAGAGGGGCGGAGGAAAGAATTGCAGCGTCTTGTGGACAGTCGTGATAATGGTATGAGTGATTTGCAACGAATGAAATTTAGGAGAGGAGTTGACCCAATATTGTTCTGCAGTGAGTATCTTGCATTGTATACGAGAGTCTTCAACTGTCCTGACTTATTGGAGGATGATGCAAGTTTCATATACTCGATGGCCAATATCGATGTAAGCTATCTCACTAGAATGGCTCTGAGGAATGCTAGGTCCTACCAAAATTTTGTCAATATCCTGCGAGATTTTTGTCAAGAGTCCAGTGATAGCGAATATGGGTCAAAGGCAGGTGTATCCGTATTAAGCAGAAATACAGGAAGGCGGATGATGGGAATCGATGTTGGAGATGTAAATACAAGCGTGGTAACTGCGCTTGAAATTGATTCAGGAATTGAAATAGAAACTTCTGATGACTCCTCAGACGATGAAAGTGTAAAGTCTGTTAATGCCAATCACAGTAATATTATCCAGCAATGTGAATTTCCAGCACAAGATGTTAAAAAAAGGGCCTATGCAGCGGAACCAGAGCTAAAATGTTGTTTGTGTAAAAGGGGAGGTCACATCGCAAAGTATTGTTGGGCGAATAACGATATCAAAAAAAGATCATACCTGAAAACGACCCCAAGGCAGTATGAATGTTATTCGGCCAGGTGGGGTAGCAATCCAAAGCATGGAGCCCATAGTAAGCAAACCCAATTCCCCGTTAAGACCCAATTACGGAGTCTACAAACTGAAAAGCAATATGTAGGACAGTTGCATAAAATCAAAATGGAAGTAGCCGCATGGTTATTCAAACATAGCACTGGGGGAAGCAATGCTAGCAGCACTTAGTCAGCTGCAAGTATGTTAAAAATACTCTGATCAAAGTTTCCTTCCTATGAATAAGGTTTTAAGTATTTTTGTAATTTTTTTTATAAGGTTTAATGTTTTATTAATTTTTATGAATTTTTTATTAGTTTTTCTTAATTTTCTTTATTATTAATTTTTATTTTTTATTTTTCATGAATTTTTTTTTAATTTTCATTTTTAAGGTTTTCATTTTTTTTTTATTATGAATTTTTTTTTTTCATATTTTGTTTTTTTTATTATTACATTTTTTTTTCACTTTTCAATTTTTTTTTATTTTATTAATTTTTGTTTTAGTTTTAATGTTTGTAATTTTTCTTTTTTTAGTTTAGTTGTTTATACTACAACTCGGGCTTGTAGGTGTTCCCCTAGCAGTACAATTAATGGGAAGAGGCTTGGGGCACTTAAAGTCAATTGTCATGATAATCGTGTTTAATAATTGTCTTTGTGTTCCTTTTCCAGAAATCAGGGAAGAGAACAGGTTTGGATACTAAACATTTGTGTTTTGTTTGCAGGTCCGTCAAAGTGAGACCAACACGGGGGTTAGGTTATTGTAAATGCATAATCGATTATCACATGGTACCATGAGCTCATTAATTAGTAATTGTTTGCAAACAATGGAAACATTTAAACAATAATCTGACAAAACTAAAGAGTTACAGATGAGGTAGCAAATGTTGTGATGAAGTTACAAATGTTTTGTTTGTGTTGTTTTTCCCATTAACTTATTGTCTTTCAGATATAAAAAAGAAACATGTACTCTTCTCAGGAGAAAATCCATGGATGTCTTTAATTAAAAGTTGAGTGTTTGTCATTGTTGTATGGTGGTGGTCTTGTCATGTTGTTCTTGGGTGATAATGGCCAGACTTTTAATTTTTAATTTTTTTTACATTTTTGTTTTTTTGGAAAAAAAAAAAAAAACATATTTTTTGTTTTGTTTTTGGGTATTGGCTTAGTCAGCTATTTTATTGTTGTTTTGTTCAGGTGTAAAAAGCTCCAAAAGGTTTAGGCTTTATACACCTGAAAGGGGATTAGTGCATACATCTTAAAGATAAGATAAATGCATTGTTTTTTTTAGTGTTTTAATTTTAGAATTTTTGAGAAACAACATTGACGTCTGTTTTGAATGTTTTGATCATACCATGGGGATCCATTTTAGAGTGGGTTCTGCCTAAAGAGGTCATGGTTGTTTTGATAGTTTGGTCAAGTTGAAGAAGCCAGGAATACTAAGTTCCTGGGTTCCAAGGAGGGAAATAGGAGTAAATATGGTAAGCGAGCAGATATTATGGATAAGAATTTGATTCTGCTCTTGTTTTTCAATTCCAGAATCCTGGTGGAGCGAGATTGGAAAGGTTCTGGAAAATGGATGACAGATGATCATCTGGTTGGCAGTTTGTCTGTGCCATACCACGCCCCAAATTTATTCTACTAAATATCAGGAGAGATGGGACAAACAAAAAGATTCACTTTAACACTTTTTCTTTTCCTATGGACGATCTGGTGCTGAATCTGAAAGACTGTGCCTATCAATAAGACTTGAAACATTTTTTTTGCTGGACTCTCTCCTGATGAATGCAAACGTGTTATTAATATACGTACAATGGGTTGGAGGTTGGGGGAAGGAACATAACACATCCAATCCATCAGAACATGAAAATGTAAAATATATATGTTTTTGTTGGAGGGAGGAGTTGAAAGAAGGAAAGTTGTGTAATGTATGACATGTATTGACGTAACGGAATTTATATGGTGCAGGTACCCAGGAGGCGGGCACTTAGGCATAATAAGGTGTCTGTTGGCCAGACTAGAGGGTGCCAGGTGACACATCAATGGGGTGAACATTTCCCTATATGGGGGAGATACGCCTGGTTGAGGTCTCACCTGAGAAGTTGAAACCCTGCACAGGGAATGCCAGTGAATACACACAGGAGCATGCTCCGATAGATAAAGGGAACAAACGCTGACTACCAGGGTACAGTATGCCTTCACCATATGGCACTGCAACATCTCACAGTGGTTGATAAAACCTATTACCCTATATGTTCTGAGTATATGCTGAATCAAGTGCTGTCATCGTACCAGTGACTTACTCCCAGAGATGTGCGGACACAGAATAAGGTGCATGCCTTGAGGCGATTCAGTTCGCAGTTGTAGCGTTATACAAATCATTCATTCATTCAGGATGCTTATCTCTGAGGAGTAACCACAAGAGGAGGCGTGTATTCAGCACTATATTGGGGGAATAGGAGCTGGGATGGGTGTTGGTAATGGAGTAGACATCGGTATCCTGAGGAACAAACTCTCAGCAATAGCTTGAGCGGGACTTTGTTACTCAGAGAGATTGGTGGCATCCTTAATAACATTCACAAAATACCCAGGGTCTCCAGATTTGGTGAACCATGTTGAGAGGTTGGTGGAGGGTGTGAGGGTACAGGATAGAAATCGGTCATGGGCTCTGGCGTACACGCAGTGGCGGGCGGAAGTGTCAACCAGCATCAAGCTGATTGTGCAATCTCTGTATAAAGGGCAGTGGCCTGATGAGTTAGCATCACCGCTCAGTAAGACTCTGCCACAACACGTCGCTTACACTAATCCAAAATGGTGGTCGAATGCCTGGATGGGCTGTACCAGTTTGGATTGTGAAAGGTGTTAGGCTGGATGATCCCATACACAGAAGTGTGGACTTGGTCTGTATAGTTGGTGGCATCAATGGGCTTACTGATTGGGGATTCTATCTTATCGCATTTGAGGCTAAATCACCCACATGTGATCAGAGGAGATGGAAGCAGGTTGATACTTCCCTCGGTCGGAAGCCTGACCATGATGTCCTTTGTATGCCAGGTCAATACATCATGGTGGTGAACATAAAAATGTTGGGAAGTTATTTCAGGGATCACTACTGGGGAGGAAGCACCTGGGTGTCATTTGGGACATAGACGAGTTTGTTTCTTTGTCCTAAAGAATACCGATGTAATGCTAGTCATAAAACTGGAAGGTTCCTTGAACCTAACCATAGGTAGAGGTGCATGGTATACCCTGGGCATGGTCTCTGAAATCCAGGCACAGGGATGGAATTGTGTGTTTTTTTTTGTCATTGTTGTAGATTTATATGTGTGATTAGACTCGATATTTATATAGAAGGATCTCCCATTTGTCTATGCAAGTTGAGGGACGAATTGACGGTAGGGTCTCTGTGTTCAAATTAGAGACCTTGCTGCCAAGTCAGAGCCCTGCAATACCGCTGTGAGCAAGCCTGCCTAATCCCGACCCATATGTACAGTAAAGGGTTATAGGATTGGGAGCGGGGTGCATAAAGGGATGGGATACAGATATATGTATATAGTATAATAAGAAGTTGATTTATATTATGGTATAGTGTGACCTATGCGTATTGTAGGTTAATAATATGGGTGAATAAGGCCCTCCTCGAGACTTAATCTAAATAATAGATCAGTGTTTGAGAGCTGTTTGATATGTTGCTCTGAATGTGTACTGGTGAATGGTGAATGAATGGATACCCCTTGCCTGTATTGCATCCGTCCGGAAGATACCAAAGATACATAATGGCGACATGGAAGCTGTCGCTGAAGAAGGATGTGTCACTCAGTGGCAAAGCGGCACGTGTTGGGAAGCATAACACGGTAAGACCACAATGGACTGTTCCATAGGGGCTGTTTCTGCACACGTGGTAAAAATACAACACGTTAAGACGTTTAAAGGACTGTTCTATGGATACTGGTTTGGAGACGCATGTCAGGGACAAACAGTTATGGACTGCTCAATAGGAGCCGTGTCTGAAGAAGGGTTTTTATGCGACTTTCAGTCGCAAAGCGGAATATGTTGGATTCAATATGAACTCATGTAATATCACATCGGTTCATTCCCAATATCTTTGAGGACAGAAGGCATTTCCCGGATGGGAATGTAGCCAGGTTGGAAAAACGAGCCCACCTGCTGTGACATGTGTAATTACAAGCTTCAAGGGAGACTGTTACTACTAAGGTCGCTATGGATACCTGTTGGATGAAAGGCAAAGGGGGAGTGGCTTTGAGTGGGTGTGTGGGTTTGAATGAAGAGTTCACACACACAGGGGTCAGTCTCTGTTTGCTGGGAATCCCTGACATGAGAAGGTGTCTCTCTGCCTTTTCTCCTATGAACACAGCTGATGATGATTCTATTCAAGCCGCATGGCTTGGCAGCCATTTTAAGGTTTTCATGGAGGGCCTTGTGATAAGTATCTTTGATATTCTTGTATTATGTGATTTGATTGTAAACTTTGTGATATTGTAATATCTTTTAATACTTTATGTTAGCGTTCCTGATTCTTGGGAAATAAATAAGATAGTGTTTTACTAGCAGTAGTTTGTGTTTGGTTTCATAGCTAACCTCGTATTATTGTGATACTAACAGTAGCATGCGCTCATAGGTTTAACAGACTAACAACATTATAGGGACTAGACAAATTAATATACAGATATAATTATTATATAGAGTACATCAGGGAGTATGGCTATTTTTAAGAGACTCTTGGATGTACATCTTAAAGAGCACAACATAAAGGGAGATGGAAAATAATTATAGACACTGACACATGTGCACCTACACAGGTTGAACTGGATGGACTATTGTATTTATTCAACCTTACCCATATGTAACTATGTAACCCAAACACATATGAATTACACAGGTTCTGAGGCTAATTTAATGCAGATAAGTGTCACGTACCTGGTGGTGCGAGCCCGAGATTGCAGGGGGAGGCCTCCCTTGCGTCTCCCACTCCTGGTCCCCTGGTGTGGGAACAGGAGAGCCAGGAGTGAGGAGGAGCACGGGTGCCTGGCAGGATCAACAGACCGGTGGGAAGGAAACAGGTTAGCTGAGCAGGCAGGATCCCTGGGAAGCAGGCTCACAGGTAAACCGGATAGCAGAGCTGGCAGGATCACAGGAAGCAGGCTCACAGGTAAACTGGATAGCAGAGCTGGCAGGATCACAGGAAACAGGCTCACAGGTAAACCGGATAGCAGAGCTGGCGGGATCACAGGAATCAGGCTCACAGGTAAACCGGATGGCAGAGCTGGCAGGATCACAGGAAGCAGGCTCACAGGTAAACTGGATAGCAGAGCTGGCAGGATCACAGGAAACAGGCTCACAGGTAAACCGGATAGCAGAGCTGGCAGGATCACAGGAAGCAGGCTCACAGGTAAACTGGATAGCAGAGCTGGCAGGATCACAGGAAACAGGCTCACAGGTAAACCGGATAGCAGAGCTGGCAGGATCACAGGAAGCAGGCTCACAGGTAAACTGGATAGCAGAGCTGGCAGGATCACAGGAAACAGGCTCACAGGTAAACCGGATAGCAGAGCTGGCAGGATCACAGGCATCAGGCTCACAGGTAAACTGGATGGCAGAGCTGGCAGGATCACAGGAAGCAAGCTCACAGGTAAACTGGATAGCAGAGCTGGCAGGATCACAGGAAACAGGCTCACAGGTAAACTGGATAGCAGAGCTGGCAGGATCACAGGAATCAGGCTCACAGGTAAGCTGGATAGCGGAGCTGACAGGAACTGGACAACGGCTTGGCAAGCAGGTTCACAGGTAAGCTTGGATAGCAGAGCTGACAGGAACTGGACAACGGCTTGGCAAGTAAGTTCACAGGTACACTTGGATAGCAGAGCTGACAGGAACTGGACAACGGCTTGGCAAGTAAGTTCTCAGGTACACTTGGATAGCAGAGCTGACAGGAACTGGACAACGGCTTGGCAAGCAGGTTCACAGGTAAGCTGGGATAGCTGAGCTGACAGGAACTGAACACAGGAAACGGAACCACAGACTGGACTGGAACCAGCAGGTGAACAGGCTCGTTACAGAGGGTCAGACTGCAGACTGGACAAAGGCTAAACAAGGAACCAAAGTTCATCAAGAAGTCAGGTAATGAATCTGAACTAGAGCAAGGTACAATGGATCAGGCAGGAGGATGGTCACTGGAAGCCGGGGTCGGGTACAGGCAGAAAGCAGGATAGTCTTTATGGCAAGCCGGGTCAAAGGAACAGGTATAACAGGATCAGGTTTCTTTTACTACACCACAACGCTGTAGAGCAGACAGCAAAGACCGTCTGCTCAAGTCAGGCTTAAATAGGCCGGCTGGTGCTAACTAGGGCGCGCGCCCGTCTCCCTGTGCGCGGTTGTGCACGTGCCCGCGCCCGGGCGCGCATGCGCATGCGCAATGGAATCTGAGGGCCAGGACGGCCCGGGTTTAGATTTCTGGCAGGATCTTCATGACATTGCCCCCCTCCTAGGGGCAACCTCCGGGTGCCCCTCTGGGCAAATCTCTCAGGGTGAGCTCTTTTGAAGGCTTGAACTAGACTCTTAGCATGGATATTACACTCGGGCTCCCAGGAATTTTCTTCAGGACCATATCCCTTCCATTTGATCAAAAACTGGTTCTGATTTCTCCTTTTTCTAACATTTAGTATGGCCTCTACCTCATATTCTTCCTCGCCATCTACCAAGACTGGGTCCGGGGGTACCGTCCTTCTGTTGGAAAAGGGGTTGGAAGTGGAGGGCTTTAACAAGGAAACATGAAAGACTGGATGGACCTTGAGGGAATCAGGAAGTTCCAACTCATAGGCTACTTCATTAATCTTTCGTTTGACTGGAAAGGGACCTAAGAACTTAGGGCCCAGTTTCTTTGAGGGACAAGCCAATTTCAGATTCAAGGTGGAGAGCCACACTGTGTCACCCGGTGCCAGTACCAATTCTCCACGCCTCTTTCGGTCAAAGACTGTTTTGTTATGTTCCTGGGTCCGGGCCATGGTGTCCTGCAGGAGTTGGTTATTGGAAGCAAAGAAGTCAATCTTCTCCTGGACTGCGGGCACAGTACATTCAGGAAGGGAATTGGGCAGAAATGAAGGATGAAAGCCATAGTTGGCGAAAAAGGGTGTCTGTTGGGTGGCCGAGTGGATAGCATTGTTATATGCAAACTCGGCAACTGGTAACAGGGAGATCCAATCGTCTTGGGAGAAGGAAGAAAAGCATCGAAGATATTGTTCCAGGGTCTGATTGGTTCTTTCGGTCTGTCCATTGGTTTGAGGGTGATAAGCGGAAGAAAACGATAGTTCAATATTGAGGGCCTTGCAGAGTGATTTCCAAAACCGAGAGGTGAATTGTACCCCTCGGTCGGACACTATGTTGGCTGGTACCCCATGGAGTCTGATGACTTCTCGGATGAACACTTGTGCGGTTTCTGAGGCAGAAGGGGTACCCTTCATGGGAACAAAGTGTGCCATCTTTGACAGACGATCAACTATCACGAAGATCGTAGTGTGGTCCTCTGCTGGGGGCAGTTCCACAATGAAATCTATGGACAGCATTTTCCAGGGGCGATCTGGGACTGGTAATGGCTTGAGTAAGCCCCAGGCTTTGGTTCTGTGACTCTTGCTCCGAATACACACAGTGCATGTTTCCACAAATTTCCTGCAGTCTTCCCTTAGCTGAGGCCACCAGAAGGTACGTTGTACCAATTCAGTGGTTTTGGTGACACCAAAGTGTCCAGCAAGCTTGTGATCATGGCACAATTCCAGGACGGTTACCCGCAGACCCTCGGGAATGAAAATCTTATCCCCATGCCACAATAGCCCATCCTTGGCCTGCAACCCAGGACCGGGAGTGGGTATGAGGCCACTGGAGGCCCGCCTGAGCTGGGACAGTAGGTCTTTCTGTAACAGGAGAAAGTTTCCAGGGGCAAGGATAGTGTCTGGAGGGGAACCATCCTGGGATTTGTGATACATACGAGACAGAGCGTCCGGCTTCGCGTTTTTGGAACCCGGACGATATGTCACGTGAAAAGTAAAACGAGAGAAAAATAAGGCCCAACGGGCCTGTCTAGGTTTTAACCTCTTGGCAGTCTTCAGGTACTCTAGATTCTTGTGATCTGTGAAGATCAGGATTGGGTGAGTAGCCCCTTCTAGCAGGTAACGCCATTCCTCGAGGGCGGTCTTTATGGCCAGTAATTCCCGATCCCCCACATCGTAGTTCTTCTCGGCTGGGGACAGTTTCCGTGAGAAGAATGCCACGGGGTGTAGCAGGGCTTTGATGCCCTGTCTCTGGGACAGGATGGCCCCTACAGCTATCTCTGAGGCATCCACTTCGAGGACAAAGGGCAGAGAAGGATCTGGATGCTTCAGGATAGGGGCTGAGGTAAAGAGCCCCTTGAGGGCCTCGAAGGCCCCTTGGGCCTCAGGGGACCAATGAAAACGGGTACCTTGTTTGGTGAGTTGAGTAATGGGTGCCACTATGGCCGAGAATCCCTTGATGAATTTGCGATAAAAATTGGCAAAGCCAATGAATCGCTGGATCCCCTTTTTATCTGCGGGAACTGGCCAGTCCAGGATGGCTGAGATTTTCTGGGGGTCCATCCGGATGCCTCTACTGGAGATGATCAAACCTAGGAAGGGTATGCTTTCTACCTCAAAGAGACATTTTTCTGCCTTGGCATAGAGGCCATGTTGCCGGAGACGACCCAACACACTTTTAACATGTCCACGATGCAGCTCTAGGGAGGAAGAGAAAATTAGTATGTCATCAAGATAAACAACAGCAAAAACATCAAGGAAGTCCCGAAGTACATCATTTATAAAGGCCTGGAAGGTAGCGGGGGCGTTACAGAGTCCAAACGGCATCACCAGGTACTCGAAGTGCCCAAATCGAGACCGAAATGCCGTCTTCCATTCGTCCCCATCCTTTATACGTATCAAATTGTATGCCCCTCTGAGGTCCAGTTTAGAAAAGATGGAGGCCGTGCCAAGCCTCTGAAACAGTTCAGGTACCAGGGGAAGCGGGTAGCGATTTTTGACTGTGACCTCGTTTAGGGCACGGTAGTCCACACAGGGTCTGAGAGAATGGTCCTTCTTTTCTACAAAAAATATTCCAGCACCTGCAGGAGACGTAGATGGGCGGATAAACCCTTTTTTCAGGTTATCATCAATATAGTCCTTTAATTTTCCCTGCTCCACCTCTGTTAACGGGAAAACCCTACCGAAGGGAATCTTGGCCCCGGGAAGGAGTTCAATGGGACAGTCATAGGGCCTATGTGGTGGCAGCACATCTGCCCTTTGTTTACTAAACACATCCAGGTATGCATGGTAGACTTCAGGGATGGACTGACGTAGACCTGCCTCGTTTTCGAGGCAGAGCAGAGCAGAGGGTCCTGCGGGGGCCAAGGAGCCGCAGGACCTTTGGCAGTAGGGAGAAGAAAAGGCCACCTCTCCTGTGGACCAGTTGATGACCGGGTTGTGTGCTTGCAGCCAGGGGATTCCTAGAATGACTGGAAACAAGGGAGAAGAAATTATGTCCAAACACAACAGTTCTTGATGTGACTCTGAGATTACTGTGTGCAATGGGGCAGTCTCCTGAGTCACTGGGCCAGATTTGATGGTGGACCCATCCGCCAGGTGGACAGACAGGCCTTGTTTTCTCAGACGGAGAGGAATTCGATGCCGGAGAGCAAAAGCAGAGTCCATAAAGCAACTGCAGGCACCAGAGTCAATGATAGCTGTGGTTTGTAGGGTCCTTCCTGAGAACTGGAAGGAAACAGAAAGGGCAAGATGAGATGAAACCCCGGTCACAGGATCCACATAACTGGAGAGAATAGTGGGGAACTTACGGAGTTTAGCCGGGCAATTCCGAACATAATGACCAGGCTCCCCACAATACAGGCACAGATTGTTGCTGCGGCGTCTCTGACGTTCAGCTGGGGTGAGAGAAGGCCGCAGGAGTCCAAGTTGCATGGGTTCGGATGCTGAAGAGGCATGAGTAGGTTTAACGGGGGGAGCAGTGCGGAAGTGACTAGGACCCCTGGGGAGCATCCAGGTAGGTCGTGGGGACCCCAAGGTTCGTTCGGCCCTACGCTCCCGTAGGCGCCGGTCAATTTGGATGCTTAGGTCTATGAGGGAATTCAGGGTCTGGGGTACCCCCACTCTGGCGAGCTCGTCCTTGAGTGCGTCTGAGAGGCCCATGCGGAATTGATGACGGAGGGCAGCATCGTTCCAGTCGGTGTCGGCACCCCAACGCCTGAACTCAGCCACATAGTCCTCTGCTGGTCTTCGACCCTGTTGGAGAGAACGTAAGGCGGCCTCCGCAGTGGTTGAGAGTTGGGGGTCCTCATAAAGCTGCGCCATGGCATCAAAAAAGGTGGAGAGACTGGTCAATGCTGCATCCTTTTGTTCCACGAGACGGTGGGCCCAGATTTGGGGATCCCCAGTCAGTAGGGCTACCACAAAACCCACCTTGGTGGTCTCTAAAGAGAAGGTCCTAGGTTGCAGGGCAAAATGGAGTTCACAGGAGTTACGGAAAGTTCTGAAGCTACCACGGGCACCCGTAAATTTCTCTGGAGTAGGTACCTTGGGCTCAGGTGGTAGCATCACTATAGTCTGGGTAGGTGCAGGCCCCGTTGGGGGTATTGCTGGGTGAGGAGTTCCTTGGGTACTGGATGGACCAGACAGGGCCAGTACCCGTTCCTCCAGCCGGGTATAACCCTGCTGGAGGTTCTTCACCGCTTCGGTCAGACCTGCCAGGTGTTGGCATAGCCCCTCCATGGCGGGGGCTCCCTGCTCGGGCTCAGACATGGCTGTCTGCTACTGTCACGTACCTGGTGGTGCGAGCCCGAGATTGCAGGGGGAGGCCTCCCTTGCGTCTCCCACTCCTGGTCCCCTGGTGTGGGAACAGGAGAGCCAGGAGTGAGGAGGAGCACGGGTGCCTGGCAGGATCAACAGACCGGTGGGAAGGAAACAGGTTAGCTGAGCAGGCAGGATCCCTGGGAAGCAGGCTCACAGGTAAACCGGATAGCAGAGCTGGCAGGATCACAGGAAGCAGGCTCACAGGTAAACTGGATAGCAGAGCTGGCAGGATCACAGGAAACAGGCTCACAGGTAAACCGGATAGCAGAGCTGGCGGGATCACAGGAATCAGGCTCACAGGTAAACCGGATGGCAGAGCTGGCAGGATCACAGGAAGCAGGCTCACAGGTAAACTGGATAGCAGAGCTGGCAGGATCACAGGAAACAGGCTCACAGGTAAACCGGATAGCAGAGCTGGCAGGATCACAGGAAGCAGGCTCACAGGTAAACTGGATAGCAGAGCTGGCAGGATCACAGGAAACAGGCTCACAGGTAAACCGGATAGCAGAGCTGGCAGGATCACAGGAAGCAGGCTCACAGGTAAACTGGATAGCAGAGCTGGCAGGATCACAGGAAACAGGCTCACAGGTAAACCGGATAGCAGAGCTGGCAGGATCACAGGAATCAGGCTCACAGGTAAACTGGATGGCAGAGCTGGCAGGATCACAGGAAGCACGCTCACAGGTAAACTGGATAGCAGAGCTGGCAGGATCACAGGAAACAGGCTCACAGGTAAACTGGATAGCAGAGCTGGCAGGATCACAGGAATCAGGCTCACAGGTAAGCTGGATAGCGGAGCTGACAGGAACTGGACAACGGCTTGGCAAGCAGGTTCACAGGTAAGCTTGGATAGCAGAGCTGACAGGAACTGGACAACGGCTTGGCAAGTAAGTTCACAGGTACACTTGGATAGCAGAGCTGACAGGAACTGGACAACGGCTTGGCAAGTAAGTTCTCAGGTACACTTGGATAGCAGAGCTGACAGGAACTGGACAACGGCTTGGCAAGCAGGTTCACAGGTAAGCTGGGATAGCTGAGCTGACAGGAACTGAACACAGGAAACGGAACCACAGACTGGACTGGAACCAGCAGGTGAACAGGCTCGTTACAGAGGGTCAGACTGCAGACTGGACAAAGGCTAAACAAGGAACCAAAGTTCATCAAGAAGTCAGGTAATGAATCTGAACTAGAGCAAGGTACAATGGATCAGGCAGGAGGATGGTCACTGGAAGCCGGGGTCGGGTACAGGCAGAAAGCAGGATAGTCTTTATGGCAAGCCGGGTCAAAGGAACAGGTATAACAGGATCAGGTTTCTTTTACTACACCACAACGCTGTAGAGCAGACAGCAAAGACCGTCTGCTCAAGTCAGGCTTAAATAGGCCGGCTGGTGCTAACTAGGGCGCGCGCCCGTCTCCCTGTGCGCGGTTGTGCACGTGCCCGCCCGGGCGCGCATGCGCATGCGCAATGGAATCTGAGGGCCAGGACGGCCCGGGTTTAGATTTCTGGCAGGATCTTCATGACAATAAGGCACTAAGTGAGCTTAATTACCACCTTAATCAACCTGTGTAATTAATATGTGTTCGGTTTTAAAGGGATGGGGCAGCAACCCTAGCTGTGCGGGTTGCTCAGTAGTGGAGTAAGGCACCTACATGCTAACAGATTGGCCCTCTGTGTCCCCTAATAATGTTAGTTTTGATTTATCCTAATGATGAATTCCCAGTGCCTCCCAATGTTGTCTCCATGACCTCCAGTGTTATCAGTGTCCGTCAAGCCTGTACTCAGCTCCTGTATGTCTCAGTAGGCCTAGCATTTCCCAGTGTCATCAGTCATTCCAACCTTGTGATTCCTATTTACTCCAGCCCTTGACTGAGTATGCTCCTTTGATCCCCTGCCAGCATCCAGTCTTCCTTAATGACCAATTCTCTCTTTGCACTTCAGTCAATTACCTGCTTCTCTGCACCAGTGTGATTCCTGCAGGGCTCAAGTCCTGCGGGAACTCATGGGAACGGATTTCCTGTACTTTTTCCACAACAGGAACTCAGTTCCCATTAGAAGCTGTGTCCTGCAAGACTTTGAAGTATGCGAGCTGTGTGGCAAGTGCTACACCAGCAGCCACCGACACAGCTCGCAATAGTAAGTGCCGTACACCTGACCATTCAGGCATTGCCAGTAAGGGGCCCCATGACAGCTTCCGCTTCGATCTACCTGTCAATCACAGCTAGCTGACAGGTAGATCAGGTCCCTGCTGCTAAGAGATTGTATTTAGTCAGACCTCTCGTGATGCGCTCTTCCCCGCCGGCCCCTCCTGATTTTCTGTCTCCTCATCCCCCCCCCCCCAGTTTCCTGCATACTTGCTCTGTGTGTCCCGCTGAATCCCCCCCTCCTCTATCTTCAGTGCCTTATGAGAGAACCCAGAGGAGGAGCACAGCTATTCTGCCGAGGGAGGAACATCAGTTTGGGGTGGTAAGCTGAGCACAATACCTGGCAAAGTTTAATGCCAGGAGGGAAGTTTATGTGGAAATATGTGCAGGGTTGGAATAGCAGTGAGTGTGTGTTGCAGCCCTGCAGAGTTTGCAGCCCCCCAAGCTAACATACATCTCCTAAGCAGGAACACATCACTATCTCCCCAAGTATTCTGTCCAGATAATGTGCAGTTAATTTATGACCTTTCCGTTTAACCCTGTGTTATCCAAACTCTGTTCAACGAAAAGTGTAAACTCACCACATAAACACTCTATATACAAAATAAAATTCCCCAATAAAGATCAGAACATGATGTTCACATTTGCATGGAAGCACAATTGTATGAATGTTGATTATTCAGAGAATTACCATATTTATGTTTATTGAGAATTGTTTTTTTTGTATGTACTAACAGTTAAGCTTCATACATACAATACGAAAATAGGATGAAAAATACCACTTTTAAAGCGTTCCTGCATATGAGCGTATCATTTTTTTTTATTTTGGTGGGGGAGTGGATCTTGGGTGGGAGTTCCCACACTTTTTTCCCCAGGACTTGACCCCTGGATTCCTGGTGTGTTCCAGCCAGCCTCTCGTTATCTTTACCTGTGCATTCCCAGCCTGTGTTTCTCCCCTATGCCTCTGTGCGTTCCCATACACTCTTGTTACCTACTGCCTTGTGTATCCAGCACTGCAAGGGACTTTCTTCTGCTTTCAGTATCTGCCTGCAGGAGTGAGTCAGAGGACCACAACCTGGAAATCACCTGTACCATAACATCTCCACCCTTAGGAGCTCTGGTGTAGATCAGGCGGGTCCTTAGATTCTCAGGGCTCTCATCATCACTAATTGTCAGCTAAAGCTGAACTCTCTGTGCCTATTCTGTGGCTTTTGCTACCATCTGCCAAGCTGCGACAACAAAGTCCTGGTCAGCCACTCTCCCTCTAGCGGGAGTGGATTCCTGATCTGTGATATAGGGCCCTAATACAGCTGAATAAAAGTGAAGAAGACCCTATGCGCACACCTGCAATACCTCTGTGAACCAAATTTGAAAATTACAATTGATAAACGTTGTTGCTGCTCAGATGTAGCACCCTGGTGTTTAGACAGGGTTGCTAACCAATTTAATTTGCCAGGTAGTAATTGTCCTGGCTAATTGTTAGGAGATCCACTGTTGTGGTCAGAGGTAGAGGGGAAGCTGTCGCCACTAAGGGACCATCCACCTTGTTACCGAGATAAGATAAGACATAAGTAAAAGGACTGTTCTGTGTTACCAAGAGTTATGTACAACTACCGTTAGTGACTGTTGCAAGATTAGCTGCCATAGGAGACAGCAGTCCTACCTATACAGAAGTGTTATCCAGCCGGAATCCTTCCACTGTATAGCTGTCTACCTATAGAAGTCTCAGAGTCTGCCAATTACCATTGCAGCCACTAAAGGGTGTGCTGGCCCTAACCCTCTCTCCCACAATAAATCTCTTGTTTGCATCCAAAGGTGACTGGGGTCCATTATCTTGCATGTCAGCTCTCCTTAACCCTTGAGGTCTGGGGCCCCTTCTACACAGGTAATTAAGTGCACCACTCACTCTATAATACCAAATAAAACAGTTTTAGGATGAGTATGTATCCCCCTGAAGAAGCCACGTCTGTAGCGTAATGCGTAAAGGGGGGGGGGCGGAGCCGGCTTTTCAAATGGTACTGTGTTTGTCAGTGGTTAGCTTGGGAAGTGCCTGACACATCAATCGGTGGATAGTGGTGTGACATATGCCCACAAGTCGCAACCTCCTATGCCAAAATCTTCCATGGAAG
This sequence comes from Lithobates sylvaticus, assembly GCA_028564925.1. Lineage (NCBI taxonomy): Eukaryota > Metazoa > Chordata > Amphibia > Anura > Ranidae > Lithobates > Lithobates sylvaticus. The sequence goes on along the minus strand of CM053029.1, from coordinate 565,305,400 downwards.
ACTGACACCATTGTATGTGCTGTTTACCTGTAGTGCACCAGTCATCTGTGTACTTTCTAATGTGAGTGGTTTTATTTACTATTTTAATAAATGCAGTATCTTTAATGGACAGCACTATGATGGTGTACATGTTTTATCTCTGAGTGTTTATCGGTGAATATGGAGCCTGTCTGTGCCTGGTGAGAACGAGGTCTGGAGGAGGAGTGTTCTTCCAGGGATCCAACCATTAACATACTTAGAAGGGGCAGGTGGGAATTAGACCTGGCATATAGGTCAAGGATGAAGGTGAGCTGCTAAATGGTGGAGGTGCATGACACACAGGGTGTACTACATAAGGATTAAAGGGGAAGCAGCACGGTGAAGTGGACATCTGGTGGAGTCCTATTATGGACCTTTCCCTCCTTTATTTCTTTTCTACAGTCATTGAACTGAGATTAGTGGTCATTATGTGGTGGAACTAGACACATGGACATTTTTCTTCCTTTTTTTATCATTGTGAGCTTTTTTTCCCCCTTTTATTCATTTGTGATTATTGTTTTGACACTGATTTTGAGGACTTGCATTGATCTTTATTTGCATACACAGAGCAATATAGGTGTATCACAACACCAGTTAGGATCCGTGGCGGCAGGTGCTCAAAATTTTTGGGGGGGGCGCAAACAAACTGAAAAAAAACTATCAATCGCAGCCACTGTGTCATCAAAACGCAGCCACTGTGTCATTAAAACGCAGCCACTGTGTCATCAATCGCAGCCACTGTGTCATTAAAACGCAGCCACTGTGTCATCAAATGCAGCCACTGTGTCATCAAAAGCAGCCACTGTGTCATTAAAACGCAGCCACTGTGTCATTAAAATGCAGCCACTGTGTCATCAAAACGCAGCCACTGTGTCATCAATCGCAGCCACTGTGTCATTAAAACGCAGCCACTGTGTCATCAAATGCAGCCACTGTGTCATCAAAAGCAGCCACTGTGTCATTAAAACGCAGCCACTGTGTCATTAAAATGCAGCCACTGTGTCATCAAAACGCAGCCACTGTGTCATCAATCGCAGCCACTGTGTCATCAAAACGCAGCCACTGTGTCATTAAAACGCAGCCACTGTGTCATCAATCGCAGCCACTGTGTCATCAAAACGCAGCCACTGTGTCATTAAAACGTAGCCACTGTGTCATCAATCGCAGCCACTGTGTCATTAAAACGCAGCCACTGTGTCATCAATCGCAGCCACTGTGTCATCAAAACGCAGCCACTGTGTCATTAAAACGCAGCCACTGTGTCCAATGATCCCAGACACCATGATTGTCTCCTTAGTAGCAGCCAGCATCTCTTTGAACAAGGGGGGAAGGGGGGCAAGTTATCAAAGAAGGATACTCACAGTGATTTGGGGGGCTGGAAGAGGATGCTGTATGTGTTAGGGGCCACTTTGGGAGCAGAGAGGATTTGTGATAGAAGGGGAAGTCTAATTTTATATTCAACCCCCCTTCTAGCACAAATCCTCTCTGCTCCCAAAGTGGCCCCTAGCACATACAGCATCCTCTTCCAGCCCCCCAAATCACCGTGGGTATCTTTCTTTGATAACTTGCCCCCCTTCCCCTGCAAGTGTCATATTGCATTCAGACCTCAGATCAGCACGTCCTGTTGATGCTGTGTCCATTCTCCTCCCCCTCTGTCTCTGTCTGTGTATAGGAAGGCACACTGAGGTGGCTTCACTCCTTGTGTTAGTGTGAGACAGGGGGGAGGGATGGGGAAGAAAGGCACAGATGCAGCTGTGCTGTGCTGGAGCTCACCCTCGTCTTACCTTCTCTCCTGAGTCCTGCAGCTCCGTTCCAGCTGAAGAACGAAGCTGCCGACGTCACTTATGGCTTTTGTCTGTTTCACGAAATCCGGCCGGAAGTGACCTCAAGATTTGAAAAACAATGCTCCCGCCCATAGAATCACAGTGATTCTATGAGCGGAAGCTACTTGGCGATTTGTATTGCGCCGTAAGGCGGGTTATAAGCCCACGAATGAAGCGCCACGTCTGCAATCTCGTGATTGCATTGACTTGGCGCTTCCCATAGTGCACAGCATCCGGCGCCACAGTGCACTTTGTTAAAGGACTTTTTTTTTTTTTTAAAGGGGCCATTTTAAAAACATTTTTGTTTCATTTTTTTTTTTTACTACAGGAGGGGGGGATGTTTAACCCTTTAAGGTCTATGGCAAATAATTGGATATAGTGGTGCCTGAAAGCATAACAGGTATACCAGTTGTGCTGTTGATGCAAGTAATGGGAAGTTGGGATGAAGGTGGTAGTGAATAGAAAGATAGGAAAAGGAAGAGAAGGAAAGGCCAACAGTGCTTATTAAGGCACAAAGTTGGCCAAGGGAGTTTCTATCTCAGAGTCTATTGCTGTGAAGACGCCTTCCTGTATGTGAAGGTTAAATTGTTACTAAACCCACAACAGTAAAATCAGTCTGTATAAGCAGTAATTACTTAATTAAGTCTCACCGTGGAACCTAAAATGTTTATCCTCTGCATTGTGTAAAGGCTGTTCGATCCTGTCTTCTCTGATCCTCCCTTTTCTCCAAAGTCAATCTGCTAAAAGTAAAGAGCCTTGGGGGGCACTCTGCACATGCTCAGTTTGGTGTATATTACAGGAGAGTTTCTTTTTCCTTCTTGGGAGGGGCCAATCAGCACTGTCCACACAGAGGGTCAGGGGTCATGCAGCCTCAAAGGACAGTCAGAGTAGAATGAAAACTCCTCCTACAAGCTTTAACCAGACACTGATAGAGATCACAAGACTGCTCTAAATGCTGATGAGAAAAAAAGTAGTTAGTCGTTTAAATTTACTAAAATTGCATTTCCATGTTCTGTGTACTGTGGGAGGCCAGATATAGTGAATGCAGGGTCCTGGGTTTAGAAACACTTTAAATCTTTTTTCCAGCAAACGTAAAGAGTGCCCCCTTGTCCTCTGTGATGACCTTAAGGTGAATAACTCAACACCAAGTTCACAATATTTGAACCACTTATGTATTTATACATGGTGATCATATCCCCCCTTATGTATTTGTACATGGCGATCATATTCCCCCTTAATCTCCTCTTCTCAAGAGAGAATACATTCAGTTCCTCTAATCTTTCCTCATAGCTGAGCTCCTCCATGCCTCTTATCAGTTTGGTTGCCCTTCTCTGCACTTTCTCCAGTTCCCCGATATCCTTTTTGTGAACTGGTGCCCAAAACTGAACTGCATATAGTAGTAAGATCACTATATAACAATAAGCAGAATATGAAGAGCAAACTGATTCTGTTGGTTACATAGTTAGGGTAGGTAAAAATTATGTCAACATGTACAAAAAAGCTATAAAAAAATGTAAATTAAATTAAAATCAACCTTGTTTTAAAACGACTAATATTCTATATTCTCAGGGATATTGTTCAGGCTTTTACTGGAACAGTGATATGACTAGGACAAAAGCCAATTGTTTCTGCCAGGAACCAGATGAGAAATATATCGCCTGGATCTCAATGAAAGTGTTACACATCTGCACAGCAAGTACATCTCAAAGCTACCTTCCCAAGCAGAAAGGACACAGAAATGCTTGGCACTCTTCAAGAGACTAGATACACCTGGACTTTTTACAGACTTGGACACAGCCGGGTTGAGGAAAACAGATGGTTCACTTTGCAAGGAAATTTGTACTTTGCATTGGAATTTTGTCTTAGCATAGTGAATGTGGTGAAGTTTCACTTCACAAAGAATACCCAATCACGTGCAAGAAAAATGAAGAGTATTTTTTTGCATGCGCACGATTGAATGATAGAAGTCGGCAGAGCCTCTCCTCATTCACTAAGCTAAGGGAAATGTGCTTGCATAGTGCAAATTTCCTTGCAAAGTGAACAGTCTACTTTCCTTCAGTAAATCAACCCCAATATATATATATATATTTGTGTATTTTATAGAGAGAAAGGGGTTCCCCTTGGGGTAGGATTTTAACGGCACTTAGACAAGGTCACAGAACAATATAATAGAAAAAGGTCAAAATTTATTGAAAATACAAAGGTAAAAACATAGATCATGGAGTATACATATCAACCATAACTGATACTGCAAGTAGTTTAAGTAGATGGTAGGTAAAGTTGATCCTTTACCCGATGCGTTTCATAGTCTACAAGAGATACTCCTTCCTCAGGGTTAGCTAGGATACAGAGACTCTATGAAATAAGTACAATCAATGCCTATACATGTCATTCACAGATATTATACAATATTGTAACGTGAAAAGTCTATTACATGCAGAACTTAGACATGTGCACAACAAAAAAATGTGTTTATTTTCGTTTCGTTTTTTTCGTTTCCGAAAAAAATGTGTTTATTTTCGTTTCGTTTTTTTTAGTTTCTGTTGATTCGTAACGATTCGTACATTCGTAAGTCGTCGGTGTTCGTATTCATAACGATTCGTACATTCGTAAGTTATTTTTTCGTTGATTCGTTTTTTCGTTAGTTTAATTTTCGTTTATTCGTTTATTCGAAATTCAGACGCATTCGTATTTATTCGTACATTCGTAACATTCGTAACATTCGTAGATTCGTAATCGGAGCATAATTCATAATTTTATGTAATGTGTATGCTATTATTACATTTTAATAATTTACGAATCGAAAAAAAAAGTTACGAATCGAAAAAAAAAAGTTACGAATGTACGAATTTTTTCGTTCAATCCATTCGAAGCACGTTAAGCAGCGCCATTGTAAGAGACACGAAAAAAAAATTACGAATCGAAAAAAAAAATAAAAAGTTACAAATGTACGAATTTTTTCGTTCAATCTATTCGAAGCACGTTAAGCAGCACCATTGTAAGGGACACGGAAAATTACCAATTCAACAAAAAAAAAGTTACGAATGTACAAATTTTTTCGTTCATTTTCGTTGTTCCTGTTTTCGCTTTTCGGATTTTCTTCATTCGTACATTCGTTGTTTCTAATTTGTTTTTTTCGGATTTTCATTGTTTTTCGGATTCGTTATTCGGATTCGTTCCATTTGAACGATTCGTTCATTTGTACGAAAATGAACGAACGAAAATAACGAAAAACGAAAAAAAACTAAACGAATTGCACATGTCTAGCAGAACTTGCAATTGCAGCAATCAGACGCTTGTAGTGCACTCCATAAAGTTAAAAACAGCATCGAAAGCAACATATTGGCCACCAGAAATCAAAGGGGCTTTTAAACTGTGGGACACAAGAAAGCCCCTTGGATGACTTTTTGGGCTTTTTATATATACATATATTTATATTGTATATACTCGAGTATAAGCTGACCCGAATATAAGCTGAGGCACCTAATTTTACCATAAAAAACTGGGAAAACATATTGACTCGAGTATAAGCCTAGGGTGAGAAATGTGCAGCTACTGTAAGTGGAAAAGAGGGTCAACAATGCCCATTTGCAGCCTCGCTGTGCCCATTTGCAGCCTCGCTGTGCCCATTTGCAGCCAAAGGTCCACCAAACTTCAAACTTGGTAGTTAAGGGTTCCTAGATGCCCCCTAGCTGCAGCCAAAATTTGGGGTCTGTAAATTTGGAAATGACATTGCTGCATATGGACATCGTTGACCGAATTTGGGGCCCCGTATGTCGGGGCCACTTGGTGCTAGAAACCCCATTGGATATGTTGTAGTGCTATTTCCACTGGGTTTGCACACCAAGTTTGGTGTTCCTAGCACCAAGTGGCCCCAAGATACGGGGCCCCAAATTCGGGTTGGAAAATGTCATTCTCTGCTGCAGAAAAGTGCTTGACTCGAGTATAAGCCAAAGGGGGCATTTTCAGCACAAAAAAATGTGCTGAAAAACTCGGCTTATACTCGAGTATATACGGTATATATTTTTTCCTTACACTGGGTCCCTGTAGGATAATGGTGATTTATTTTCCAGTGGCCAATATGTTGCTTTCGATGCTGTTTTTAACTTTATGGAGTGCCCTACAAGCGTCTGATTGCTGCAATTGTAAGTTCTGCATGTAATAGACTTTTCATGTTACAATATTATCTGTGAATGACATGTATAGGCATTGATTGTTTGTACTTATTTCATAGAGTCTCTGTATCCTAGCTACCCCCGAGGAAGGAGTATCTCTTGTAGACTCCGAAACGCGTCGGATAAAGGATCAATTTTACCTACCATCTACTTCAACTACTTGCAGTATCAGTTATGGTTGATATGTACATTCCATGATCTATGTTTTTACCTATGTATTTTCAATAAATTTGTCCTTTTTCTATTGTTCTGTGACTTTGTCTAAGTGCCGTTAAAGTCCTACCCCAAGGGGAACCCCTTTCTCTCTATATCCTTATATTTGGATGTTGGCACTGTTTCAATCATTGCTATCTCTTTAATATTTGTGTATTTTTGAATCTTTACACATTAGTCACATTAAAGGATAAGTTCACCTTTTGGAACATGTTACATGTACCCCCCATATTTAGGGTGGAACATGTAACATTTTCCAGCTCCTGCCGCCAATCTCCCCCTCTCTGTGACAGTGGGCAGGAGATCTTCTCCCTCCACCCGCTGTCACTTTTTGAAAAGAATGGGGCCATGCGGGGCTCCACTCACACGGCGCGTCATTTATTCAGTCTCCAGTGAATGAATAAACTACAACTAACATCATCCTTTGCAGCTGATGGCTTGTAGTTCAATGAAGTTTAAGGGCCCATTTGTAGTTTATTGATTCCTCCTACTCTCAAGTATGCTATATTGTCAAAAGTATTGGGACACCTGCCTTTACACGCACATGAACTTTAATGGCATCCCAGTCTTAGTCCGTAGGATTCAAAATTTAATTGGCCCACCCTTTGCAGCTATAACAGCTTCAACTCTTCTGGGAAGACTGCCCACAAGGTTTAGGAGTGTGTCTATGGGAATGTTTGACCATTCTTTCAACGCTGCAAAGGGTGGGCCAACTCAATATTGAACCCTATAGACTAATGGCGCATACACACGGTCGGAATTTCCGATGGAAACAGTCCGATGGGAGCTTTTCATCGGATTTTCCGACCGTGTATATGCCCATTGGACTTTTTCTGTCTGCATTTCTGACGGACCTTGGATTGAGAACCTGTTCTTAATTTTTCGGAAAACCTTTCTATCGGATTTTTCGATCGTGTGTATGCAATTTCGACACGCAAAATTCCGACGCATGCTCGGAAACAATTCAACGCATGCTCGGAAGCATTAAACTTCCCTTTTATAGTGCCGTTGAAACGTGTTGCATGCCGTGGTGTTATTGACCGTCGGAATTTGGTGTGACCGTGTGTAGGCAAGACAGTTTGAGCGAAATTCCGTCGGAATTCCGACGGGAAAACCATCAGAGCTTTTTCCGGCGAAAATTTGCATAAGACTGGGATGCCATTAAAGTTCATCTGCTGACCATGGATACAATACCTGCAAAAAAATGTGCATTTATTATTTTTTATGAAAAGGTGACCTTATTCTTTAAGGAAGAAAGTGCAAAGAACAATGGGAATGTGCAAATTCATAAAAAAAAATATATATATATTTTATTATTTTAATGACAATTTAAGGAACTATTCCTAATTGGTTCCTATGGGTTACTTTAGATTTTTTTAGTTGCTCTCTACACTATTTTATCAATGAAAGTGGTTGTAAGCCCTTACAAACCACTTTGACCTACAGGTAAGCCTAGATTAAGGCTTACATGTAGGTCCAAGAAATATCTCCTAAACCTACATGGTTTAGGAGATATTTGCTAAAAGACAGGCACCGCTGTCTAAGGCGCATACGCCGTAGACAGCGGCGCGCAGGCGCACTGAGCATGCCTTAGATAGCGGCGATATGCCGCTCGTGGCGGCTCCTGTGCGCATGCGCGGGAGTGACTCCGGGATACATGGCAGCAGTGAAGATGAAGATGGAGGACCGATTCGGGGGCTTCGTTCTTAGGTAAGTTATTCATAATAAGCTAGTATGCTATGCATACTAGCCTATTATGCTTTTGCCTTGCAGGGTGCATTTTTTTTTTTTTTTTAATTGCCTTTACTTCCTCTTTAAGTTTGCATGTGTTTGTGGTGTGTATTTACATATGAAAATATAATTAAGCTAACTACATGAACAGCTTTTTAGATGATAAATATGATAATATGTATATATTTTTTTCATATGGTATTCTAATCCCTGCACAAAATCGGATATTTTATTCTAGAGGTTTGGATTTTGTATGATTATTTTCTGTTTTCTCGCTTTATCTTCATAGATCCCGGAAGGACAAATCAACTTTTTACGTCTTTATGCTTTTCACCCTTGATTCTTCATTATGTGAAAAGATGCTAAATGAATACTTTCAAGATGGCAATTTATATTGAAATTGCTGTTCATTATCATTGCATAACAAAGCAAAGAATAGACTAAGACATGCAATTTTGTCAACAAGGTTTTGCATGAATAACATATTGTAGCTTCGCCAACAGTTCTAATTTCAGGAGCTGCTGGCATGCCCGTCGTATTCCGGGCATGGGCAGGCTGTAGCCTCCACAATGCCAAGTGGCCACTACAAGTCCCAGCACAGCAGCATAGGCGCTACCTCGGTATTTGAAGGATGACTCTTCCTGTACATTCTGAAGAATGTACATTATAAAGTACAGGTCCAAACAGGTTGACCTTTTAGCTGGTATAATATCGTAATATTGGTCTATAAATTGTAGGCATTACATCTTCTTTTTCTTTTTGTTAAATACCAGTTCTAAGAATGTTCACATTTTGATTGTTATTATATAGGACATACTGTATATGAACCTAGTTATGGCAGGATCAGTAACCACCCACAATAAACAGAGTTTTTCAGTGTATTGTTGTTATATTGGACAAGTTTAATTGTTTTATATTAGAAGGTATTTATAACTACACTTTGCACATCATTCCCAGCTTTTAAATTGGAAATTACACTTTGTAGTGTTAAAATGCCCATGGTAACCCTTTTCACTTCATTACCATTTCTTATAGCCCAAAGTGATTGTTCTGTTTCAAATGCTAAAACATGTAATATTATACCTTCTAATCTAGACCCAGCCTGTGCAGACAGTATGGGCACTAGCTGACTTGGCAGAACCCACAGGCAGTATAACTCTTCAATAAGACAGATGAATCCCATAGTTCCCAACTGTCCCTGATTTCGAGGGACTGTCCCCGATTTGGAGAAATGTTCCTCATTCCTCCTCATTTGTCCCTCATTTTGGTCTGATCTATATAGTTGTATATAAAACGCATATTTTATCTAACAAAAAGTGTTTTCCAGCACTAAACCTTTCATCTGATTTCTAAATTGCTGCATTTGTAAATTCCAAAAGCCAATATAAATGAATAGTAGTGGTAAAAAAAAGCACTTGTGGGTTTAACCAATCTTATTTTTTTGTACAATTCTCCTTTAAGGGGGCGTGGCCAGGGGTGTGTCCTATGCCTACATACTTTTGCTGATAGGTGTCCCTCATTCCCATCTCAAAACGTTGGGAGGTGTGGAATCCACCCTAAGGCCCGTACACACGATCTGAGTTTTTGACAACCAACATGCAAATTAGCTGGTTTGGACCAACATCCGACCGTGTGTACGCTCCATCGGACCAACTTTTTCCAGGTTTCATCGGACTTTTGTTGGCTGTGCGAACGGACCAACTGTCTGCCAACAAAAGTCCGATGGACCAAAGTCTGACCGTGTGTACACAAAACCAACGGACTTTTGGACAAAGTACAAACACGCATGCTCAGAACCAATGCAAAAGATCAGACAACAATACAGAAGTTGACCAAAGGTGGCGCTGGAGTATTCGAACGTCCTCTTTTGAAGTGTCGTCAGTACGTTGAAACGTCACTACGTTCGTGTTTGTTGCCTAAAAAGTCAGATCGTGTGTATGCAATACCAACGCCCTTTGGACAAAAATCCACGGGAAAGTTGGTCCACGGTCCGATCGTGTGTGTGAGGCTTTAGTATTACTTCAAATAACTTCAATAGAGTGAATGTTTTTCCCTCTTTTAAAGTGTATGAACATATTGACTTTCCTAAGCAATATCTCTGCAGTATAAAAGTGAAACTGATTACAGAGAATTGCAGGAAATTGAGGAGTGTATAGCCTAGGGCTGGCAAAACAGTAGGGTAATAGAGGAACATACCAAATACAATAAAACAAGAGCTATAGGCAGCAGACGCCCCACCTGGTATCAGTAGATACCCATATACTATAATATAATATGACAGCATACAACGATATTAAAACTGTCCATGAGTATGGATACCGTGTTTCCCCCCGAAAATAAGACCTACCCCGAAAATAAGACCTAGCGTTATTTTACAGGAAGGCTGCAATATAAGCCCTACCCCGAAAAAAAGCCCTAGTTTAAAAAGCTTGTAAAATCCTATAATCCAATCTATTACAGTAGTATATAATGTAAAATGTGTGTGTTTCTGTAATATAATTGCGGGGAAGTGAGCTCCAATGGGTCACAGAAGCGCAGAATGGCGATATAACGAAGGTATTTGGCACAATTATGTTACAGAAACATACACATTGTACATTATATACTACTGTAATAGAGTGGATTATAGGATTTTACAAGCATTTTAACACGGTTCACACTGGGTATTCCTTTCAGGCAAGGAGAGAGAGGGGGAGAGAAGACAGCACATTACATGGTAAGACCTACCCCAAAAATAAGCCCTACTGTGTCTTTTGTTGCCAAAATGAATATAAGACCCGGGCTTATTTTTGGGGAAACACAGTAATGGAGAAATGAGGAAAAAATAGGCAAAACAACATACAGCATATACATGAGTCCTTGTGGTTCAGATGAAGTCATCGACTTGAGAAAGCTGGGGCAGTATCTGAAGACATCAGGTCAGTTCTCCAAAGGTGGGAAGGTTTGCAAAACACTTTTTAGGTGGAAGTGGAACAATCTGTTGATTTAAGAAACCTTTCCTCCTCTGGAGACTCTGATTCCAGCTTGCGAAGAAAGGAACCTTCTAGCATGATGACTGGTAAAGGACTCCAAAGGTTTCCTAAGCCATTTACTGGTGTGGGGTTTGTGGCACATTGACTATGCTGTAAGTGGTGTCAGCTTGGACTTTGATGGACAAATCTGTAGCTAAGTTGCAGATTAGGTCAAGAAGCTGTTACAGGAATGCAGAATCAAACCCTAGGAACTTGTAGGCAGGTGCAGTTTACCCTCCCCTCTGTAGGTGGTGCTGTGTTGCTGGCTGCAATAGAGAGGAAATGGAGGATTTCCATTGGAACATTGTTCCTCAGCAGCCTTTGTAGGTGTCTGGCACCAGGGGAGCAGTAGTCTGATTGGACGCCTCAACACTGTATGAATTCAGCAGCCATCTTTAGTGGAGGCAATGCTAATAAATAGCAGTGCCCCACTGTAGTTGGCATTCAGTTGCGATGTGGATAGAGTAGGGGCAGGATCCACTCTGGATAGGGACAGTTTATTTAACTTTTGGGAGAGGTTCCTGATGAGAGGACAGACTAGGGACAGCGCTGCCGGCACCACGTGCAGTGATAAAGGGGTTGGATTGGTCCTTCTGCTTCACCGCTACTCTGCCTAACACCACCCCTCTACTCAGATGCTGCTCCAGCAATGTAAGCCTTATTAGAGTGATAACTTTAGTGCTTGAACTACTTCAATGTGCCGTTAACATTACTGGGAACTTCTGTGTTACTTGTGTGTCAAGCTTCCACTTACCAGACTGGCGAGTCCGCTTGAGCAGAGGGTGGTCTCCCTTACGGTCCGACTCACGGCCCCTGGTAAAATAGACAGGAGGCATGGGAATGCCGAGTGGTATGAGAGCCTGGTGTGGATGATCCAGGAGCTGGAAGCAGGATGATCTCCAAGCAGCAGGTGAGTAGGCTGGAACACAGACAGTCAGGTGCGGAGCAGGAGCTGAGCAGGCAGGTCAAGGTAGGGGCAGGCAGGGTTCGGCAACAGGCATGCAACAACGGTACAGCAGGAGCAGGCAGGAGCAAGGTCAAACAGGCCGAGGTCAGGTCCAGGCAGAAGTCAGGGGTATCCGATAGGCAAGTCGGGTCGTCAGGAGATCAGGTACACAGGAACGCAGATTACAGGCAACAGGAACAAGGGCACGGGGGAGCTGATGATCAGGCAGCAAGGAGCAGAGTAAGCAGCAGACCTAAATAGGCCATTTGGCGCCAAATGCCACACCCCTGTGCACGCCCCAGTGCCACCAGGAGTGCACACATTAGCGCGCACAGGCGCACACCAGTGCGCGCCAGCGCCAACAGGAGCGCTCGCGCACTGGCGCACACTAGCACGGCCAGCACCGCGACAAGTCAGGTAACCTCTCTGACATTGTGTAACTAAAACGCTGATACCATAGTGTTTGGAACTGTTAAACAAAGTACCTTTTTTCTGTTCTCCACATGTTTTTTTGTTACCCTCATCTAACCAAATAATAATTGTGCCACTTTACTTGGTCTCTGTATGCCATTCTTCCATATTGGGCACCAACTAACTGCTCATAATTTCTTGTCAGGATTCTCTAAGTGAAGGAACATTACTGTTTTGCAGTTGTAAGATGTAGTTTTGATGACAGAACTAGCATTTGCGGATAGTCCTTTATGAGCAACTCTCAATTCCCCAAGGATCCGAACAATCGCAGACCGGTAACAAGCCTGAACACCATTTCCAAGATCATGGAGAAAGCAGTAGTACAACAGCTTCAACTTCATCTGGACACACACAAGCTCCTGGACCCACTACAATCGGGCTTCCGCCCAGGCCATGGCACAGAAACGGCACTTCTGAAAATATGGGATGTCGCCCTAGAAGCAGCGGATGATGGAGAATCGTGTCTTCTGGTATTGCTGGATCTTAGTGCGGCGTTCGACACAGTGGACCACAACATGCTTCTCAGCCACCTCAAGGAAGTGGCAGGAGTTACAGATGGAGATCTGCCATGGTTCGCTTCCTTCTTAGGAAACCGGTCACAAACAGTGAAACTAGGAGCCTTCACTTCGGAAACCCGGGCAATCACTTATGGAGTCCCTCAAGGATCACCATTGTCACCAGTACTCTTCAACATCTACATCCGGCCACTCTTCAAAATTATTAGCAAATTAGATCTATGCTTCCACTCATATGCGGACGACACTCAACTGTACTTCCGGATCACCGGACAAAAAGACCAATACCAGGAACTAGGAAAATGTCTCACATTGATAGATGACTGGATGACCACTAGCTCCCTCAAACTAAATGGATCAAAAACAGAATTACTGCTCCTCGAGGCAAACCGAAGGAAATGACGAAGACTCCTTGGACACCACCAACCATCTTGGGACAGACCATCCTTCCAAGCAACAAAGCCAAAAGCCTCGGAGTAATCTTTGATTCAGAGATGACAATGGAGGCACAAATAGGATCCGTAATCAGCGGATCCCACCATCTCCTTCGCATGCTACGCAGACTCATCCCCTTCATCCCGGAAAAGGAAAAATCGGTAGTAGTAGGAACGATCATCAATTCGCGTCTCGACTATGCAAACTCCCTGTACATAGGATTACCGGATTACCAGATTGCGCGCCTTCAAATTGTCCAAAACACAGCAGCAAGACTAGTCACCGGAAAGAAACCCTGGGAATCCATCTCCCCATCCCTAAGGATGCTCCATTGGCTCAAGGTAAAAGAGAGGATCACATTCAAGACCCTCTGCCTCACCCACAAATGTACACAAGGAAATGCGCCTCAATACCTTTGTGAGAAAATAGAAAAATACATACCAAATCGCAGCCTTCGATCAACAAACCAAAATCGCCTTCTCATCCCAAAAGCCCGCTACAAATCGAAGGGAGAACGAAGATTCGCAGTACAGGGACCCCGGCTAAGGAATGCTCTACTAAACAACATCCGCATGGAAGAAAACCATCAGGCCTTCAGGAAAAAACTCAAGACCCACCTCTTCTAAACATGGCATCCCAACATGAGCAGTCAAGCACCTCGAGGCGATTCAGTTCGCAGTTGCAGCACTATACAAATCATTCATTCATTCATTCATTCATTCATATAGCAAATACTGTGATAATGATGATTTAGAGTCACTAGTTACACCATCCATGAACTGGTGAACATTAGTATTATTGTGTGGGATCTCATTATTAATTGGTTACTGGTAACTCGTTGAAGGTTAACTCTTGCTGCTGCCAGTAGTAATTTTAGATGTTGTCTCAATGATGCTGCTGCAAGTTGATTCTCCAATGTAGACTTGTTCACTAACGAAGAGTCTTGTTGCCTGATTTGGTATCCTTTTCGAGTTCCCACCGCTTGAGTTTTGAGAAATTAATAGAGTTTCTCAAATTCTCTTAACAATAGTTTATACACTTGTAACACTGCCTCTGATTGGTATGAGGAGCAACCATAACAACCCAACCTAGGTCAGTCTTATGGGCGTACCGTAAGCATTGTTGCGAAGATAGCTCCTCCACTGTTTTTGTACATAGTGGACTCTTGGAAGGTCTCCTCATAGCAGAAGCAAGAATTTGGCATTTTCATCCAATGGAGGTATATAATCAGTCAAATTTACAAAATATACTGTGTATGACGTAAGTCTTAAGCCCCGTACACACGATCAGAAATCCCGCCAGCAAAAGTCCGATGAGAGCTTTTGGTCGGAAATTCCGACCGTGTGTATGCTCCATCGGACTTTTGCTGGCGGAAATTTCCGCTAGCAAAAGATTGAGAGCAGGTTCTCTATTTTTCCAACGGAAAAAGTTTCAATCGGAAATTCTGATCGTCTGTAGCAATTCCGATGGCCAAAGTTTCTACGCATGCTCGGCAACAATTTGACGCATGCTCGGAAGCATTGAACTTCATTTTCCCGGCTCGTCGTAGTGTTGTACGTCACCGCGTTCTTGGCGGTCGAAAGGTCAGAGAACTTTTGTGTGACTGTGTGTATGCAAGACAAGCTTGAGCAAAATTCCGTCGGAAAAACCATCCAAGATTTTTCAGATGAAAACTCTGATCGTGTGTACGCGGCATTAGGTAATTTATTACACTTGATACGTTTAGGAAAATTGATTTCCTTTTATTAGATAATACATAGAAAGTGACCAGAGCTCAGACTTTTTTTTTTTGCCCAGTGTAAACTTTGTTGCAGGCCGTGCACTTTTAAGATACTCACCCACCCAGCAGATTCCGCAGAATCCTCTAACAATTCTGCCCCTTCTCAGTCTATAATATCACTGCTATAATGTCCGTACTTCATGAAATAAGCAGGTCAAATAGAGCAATTTTGTGAACTTCACAAATCTCCTTTATTTCCACCTTCAACCTCCTCAAGAGCTCTGCTGGAGCCCCCAAATAAGCATTTAAGGTTCCTAACACTGGCACCAGATTAAGCCAACCAGCCAAATGTGTATCCAAAGGACATCGCTGCTCTGCCACCTTGCAGGAGCCAGCATGCATTCCATGATACAGATGTGATGTCAGACTGGAAGTTTATCCCCCACATGTTTTGCCAGTACGCCAGACGTCATCAGGAAGGATTTCCTTTTATGTCTGAAATGTTGAAGTCTTCAGAGGGGGAGGCTGGTGGCTGATAAAGGAGGCATGGATTAGCCAGTTCCTGTGAGTCTTCCACGGCGGCTTTCTGACAGCTCTCTAGGTTCCTGCATCGGCTCCGTTATTGTTTCAGTCCCAGTGGCTCCTGTCAGGACTGAACTCTCTTCTGTCAGCTTCACACTGTGTAGCTTTAATACATATCACTCTGGGATGCCTGTGAGTGCATTTAAACTTGTTTTATTTTTCTCATTCAATAAAATCCTACTACACCAGGGCGGCTTGGCGCCTCTCCTTCCCCCTTCCTTTCTCTCATGGAGCGTGTAGAACAATACTTTTTCCCTTTACATTAAATATGTCAAAGAACTCTGAAGTGGCAAAAAAACAAACAAATGAACTGCTTTAATTTTCTAAAACATTCTGATGGCAAGGAAAAATCTTAACCAGACACATTTTGGCACTGGTCTCTGAAAGTCTTTTGTGATGTAGCTTACTATATTTGAATATGATCTTTGGAGGTGACTGCTCATGGCATCTCACTCCATAATCAAACATGGATGTAAGATCTTCAGTGGATGTAAAGTCCTGCGTAAGGCTGATAGCCACATGTCTCTTTCACATTCTGAGCACTCTCTGTTGGCGCACAACTTCTGAAGCAGATGTCATAGTTGCTCATTGCATTCTTCAAAGGACTTTGCCTTGCATGACATTTCCTGAGAGGATATGGTTTGTTGTGAATGAGACAGTAGGAGTTTGGGTCTTTTCACCTTTCTTCGTTGTTGCAGCTGGCAGTGGGTGTAACTCTCCTCTTTCTAATGGACGTCATGTTTTTAGGGTCTCTGTATTAAGTGGTGAGGTTTTGAGATGATTTGATGAGCTGGTTTAGAGATCTGCACATGAGTTGCCACAAAGAGATTGTCATGTACCTTACAACGGAGTCCGAAATGACGAGGGTGGCCTCTTGCACGGTCACGGTCCTAGCACCCCTGGAGGTGGAGACAGGAACTGCTAGGGCAGCAGAAGGGTGCAGGTGCCTGTAGGCAGGTAGATAGCAGGTCAGGAACAAGCAGGAGTTGGCAACTGGGTTGGCAGAGAAGTACACAGATGGCAGGCAAGCTCGTGGTCGGGGACAGGCAGAGGTCGGCAACAGGTCAGGCAGTGAAGTACAGAATCAGGAGACAAAGCCGAAGTCAGAGGTTCAAGCCGGGGTCGGTGCAGGTAAACAAGGCAGACAAGGTTACAGGGGTGATCCAAGAGAGTAGTCAGGAAGAGCCGGGTGTTCAAGACCAGGTACAGTCAGACAAGGCAACAGCAAAGTATGCAGGAACAAGCTGAGACAATCCAGCACTGATGCCTAGTGGCTGCTCGTTTAAATAGGGCGCCGTGTGCCGTGATTCACCGACGTGCGCGCATGCGCACAAGAACGGGCACAGTGCGCATGTCTGTTCCACAAAAATGTGCCAATGCGCACATCTGTGCGCCAATGCGCACATCTATACATATGATGAGCCAATGCGCACATATGTTAGCAAAAAGATGTGCAAATGCGCATATTGGATCCAGGATTCACCTGCTTGGTGCGGAGGTTCTACAGAGATAAAGGGATTCAGGTCCAGTAGAGGGACTGTCCATCAAACAACAGAAAGATGGCCGTTTTTGCAGCTCCCCCTAAACTTACCTGAGCCGGATCTCAATAGGATGCAGGTATAAACCTAACAGGGATTATAATCCTCCCTAACTCCCTAAAAAATACTTTAAGATTAAAGGAGAAGTAGGGCCAAATCTCTTTTGGCCGTACTTCTCATTTGGGTCACATAGTTCTGCACTCCTGTGACTTGTATTCAGCCAACAGTGGGCTAAAGTCCGCTCACGGCAGACGTCACTCGTGGAGTGTAACCAACTTTAATGTCAGGATCTACCCAAATGCCTAGACTGGCAGCTGGTTCAGCCTCTCAGCATGGAGGGGCAGAGCAGAGAGCCGGTGACTGAGGAGTTACCAGCTCTTTGCTCACTGAAGACTTCCATGGCTTAATTCTCGGTCTTAGAGGCAGCAGGGGACAGATTCAGCATCAGATCTATGCTGCATCCACCTAGGTGAGTATAAATGTTTATTTTTTTAAATAAGCAACTGTGACAGTTATGGTTCATGGTATGCCTTTTGGGTTTAGTTCCACTTTAACCACTTCAATACCAGGCACTTACACCCCCTTCCTGCCCAGGCAAATTTTCAGCTTTCATCGCTGTCGCACTGAATGACAAATGCACGGTCATTGTACACTGTACCCAAACATCGTTATCATTTTGTTCCCACAAACAGAGCTTTCTTTTGGTGGTATTTGATCACTGCTGGGGGTTTTTTTTGCGCAACAAATAAAAAAAGATTGAAAATTTTGAAAAAAATGTTTTTCTTTGTTTCTGTTATAAAATTTTGTAAATAAGTAAGTTTTCTCCTTCACTGATGGGCACTGGTGAGGCTGCACTGATGGGCACTGATGAGGTGGCACTAATGAGCACAGATAGGCGGCACTGATGGGTACTGATAGGTGGCACTGGTATGCAGCACTGATGGGCACTCATAGGCAGCACTGATGGGCACTCATAGGCGGCACTGATTGGCACTAAAAGCCTGCACTGATGGGTACTTATGGGTGGTACTGATAGATGGCACAGATGGGCACTGATAGATGGGCACGGATAGGCACTGATAGGTGGGCATGGATGGACACTGATAGGTGGCACTGATGGACACTGATGGGTGGATATGATGGACACTGATAGATGGCACTGCTGGGCATCACTGATGAGGAGACATCTGGCAGGCTTTAGTAGTACCATTTGTGGGCACTGATTGGCATATTTTGGAAACTGTGTGATGTCCCTGGTGGCAATGGGGGGGCATACCTGGTTATTCATGTGTGGTGGGCATCCCTGGTGGTCCAGTGTGGACATCCGGGGGGGACTGTGCTGATAAACAATCAGCGTAGATCACCCCTGTCAGGAGAGCCGCCGATCGGCTCTCCTCTACTCGCGTCTGTCAGACGCGAGTGAGGAAAAGCCGATAAACGGCTCTTCCTGTTTACACTGTGATTAGCCGCGATTGTATACAGTTGGTCACGGGGTAAAGAGCCTCCGGCAGTTATCCTGCTGGACATCATATGACGCCCAGTCAGGATAACTGAACCACTGCCCCGGCCGTCATTTTGCTATAGGCTGGGCGGGAAGTGGTTAAAGAGGAGCTCTCCCAAAAAAATAAAAGTCAGCAGCTACAGTATTTAACATATAATCTTAATCTTAATCATTAATATAAAGACACTTGCCTTTCCAGTGATCCAGCAATGTCCTCACCCGAGCCGATTCTTCAATCAGCTTCAGGTGCAGGCGTCGGCATTGTAAGTAAGGGAAACCGGCAGCTAAGCCTTGCGGCTTCACAGCAAGTTTCCTACTGCGCATGAGCGAGTCACGCTTCACTTTGTAAAATGGTCCCACAGTCTTCTGGGATCTGTGATGTGTCCCTGAAGTCTGCAGGGGAAGGAGGGGAGGAAGAACTTCCAGCTCAGATCGTTGGGGTGCATCTGACTGGAAGTGGGAGCGGGTACCTGTCAAAACCAGGTACCCGCTCCCCCCCAAAAAAGTTCCAAATGTGGCAGTGGAGGGGGGAAAAGATGCAAACAAGCAGAACTTCCCCTTTTTGGTTGAAGTTCTGCTTATGTTGCCAGCCGTTTCTGAGGCCAACAACTGAAAGTAAGCAAAGGGCTGGGGATTCTGGTAACATCATTGCCAAAATATGGTCATTAACATATTTGGGTAATGACATCACCAGCATCCCCGGCCTCATAGCAACTGTAGAGCCCTGCTTAGGGAGCTGTCATGTTCATAACAGCTTCACAGCACCAATCTCCCCACTCTGAGCATCGGCATCTCTTGGTCTTAATTACCGCCATTTGCTTATGTACAATATGGTGGTATTTCTTTTAGAATCTGTCACAGCAATAGCAACAAGTTCTAGAAGTGTCGGTTATAATAACTACTTGAATCTGGTGCACCTTTTGGAAACCTTTGCAAAGTTGTTTCAAGGCTTTCCTGAATTAGGCACAGGTCGTACTACCCAAAAACTCCTGCATTCAAATTCCCCCCATTATGTTTTAAGAATCTGGCCTCACTAGTTATTAGAAACCTATTGCTGGCTGTCCAGCAGAGCCCTCTATTACATAGGGCAGTGATGGCGAACATATGGCACGCAGAGCCATCTCTGTGGGCACACGAGAGGGTCCAGGACAGAGCTATAGGTTTCTCTCTGCTCTCAACCCCCCATCCCTCTCTTTCAGCCCCCCTCTTTGTGCCCCCCTCTCTCTGTCCCCCTCTCTCTGTCTCTGTTCCCCCCTCTCTCAACATCTCTCGCACCCCTCTCTCTCTGTCCCTCTTCTCTCTCTCTCTGTCTCCCTTCTCTTTCTCTCTGTCCCCCTCCCTCTCTCTGTTCCTCCTCTCTCTCAGCATTTCTCTCACACCCCTCTCTCTCAGCCCCTCTCCCTCTCTCTGTTGCCCTCTCTCTCTCTCTCTCACACCCCTCTCTCTCACACCCCCCTCCCTCTCTCTCTCAGCCCCCCTCCCTCTCTCTGTTCCCCTCTCTCTTTCAGCATATCTCTCACACCCCTCTCTCTCTGTCCCCCTCTCTCTCAGCCCCCCTCCCTCTCTCTGTTCCCCCTCTCTCAGCATCTCTCTCACACCCCCCTCCCTCTCTCTCAGCATCTCTCTCACACCCCCCCCCCTCTCTCTGCCCTGCCCCCCCTCTCTCTCAGCCCCTCTCCCTCTGCCCCCCTCTCCCTCTGCCCCCCCTCTCTCTCTGCCCCCCTCTCTCTCTCTCGCGCGCAAATTGCTGTGTTGGCACTTTGCAACACAAAACCAATGTATTTATTTCAGTTTGGGCACTCGGGCTCAAAAAGGTTCGCCATCACTGACATAGGGTCTATAGCAGGGATATGCAATTAGCGGACCTCCAGCTGTTGCAAAACTACAAGTCCCATCATGCCTCTGCCTCTGGGTGTCATGCTTGTGGCTGTCAGAGTCTTGCTATGCCTCATTGGAATTGTAGTTCTGCAACATTTGGAGGTCCACTAATTGCATATCTCTGGTCTATTGGCTTTACATAGTTGTACAGCAAGGGGTTAACTTTGTGTTTGGTCCCTCTGCAATTTCAGCCTGGTAGCCCCCCTGCATAATGACATGAATAGAATTGCATGGTATGACAGCAGTCACTTTCTCATATTGTACCAGTTACTATGGCAGCAGATGTGGATGAAGGCAGTTGTGTACTAGCCTACTGGATGAAAATCAATGCCGGTAATGCAGTTGTAATAACAGCTCTGAGATCTGCACGGGCAGCCCCACACTCTCCACAAAACTTCCATGTATTTTCTCTTCATGTGACGGTTTGTTCAAAGGTGTTCGAGGAAAAAAACAACATTAAAAAAAAAGGCAGTGATTTTTGTGTCACTGCTACTCTTGAAATAATACAACTGGAGGCAATGGGACCAATTCCAATTTCAAACTAAAGTTTAAATCAGAGTTTTGTCACAGGATATAACACTTAGTCCACCTCTGGGGTCATTCAGAACCCCAGATGATGCTGGCCATAGATGGATCAAAATTTGGCCAGGTCAAGCTTAGTTCACCTTAGGTGAATTGATATTCTCAATGACACCATGCTCATGGAGGGGGTGCAGGCAAGAGAAAAGGACTTGTGGGAGAAGCACACCAAGCTGTGGTACATATGGCTCCACTACTCCTCCTCTGACAGATTTTTGAGGAGACTGTCTACATAACCCGGAAACCTCCCGAGCAGTCCAGGTTGGGCCCCCCGCGCCTCACTTTGACCTGTATCCACGAATGGTGCTTCAGTCTGGATGCCTGTCACAAAGCCAATGTGACAACTACATATCCAGTAGAAATATGACACTGAATACTGTATCTCCTCTTCTCTTTTCCCCTCTCTCCCATTCCTTTTTTCAATTCTTTCTGCGCATTCTCTACTGGACATCTCTCACTAGCCATTTGTTTGCATTATTTTGCTACCAACTAGTTAGATGTGTTATCTTTTTGTGTATTTTTGGCATCCGTTCATAATTTTTCCCCTTTTTCTTTCTGTATCTCTTATTGTTTCATTTAAAAATCACTGAATAAAAATATATTCAACCAAACATGTGGCCAATTTAGCAGGAATTGGCTGAATTTCAATCAGTGTGTGGCTGTTGCTGCTTGACAGAAGTTGTTCTGATGAAGGGACATGCTAAAAATACGGAAAATTGTTCAAATACTTACTGTAATTTTCCTTTCCTGGCCTATCCTCATGTCAGCACACAATGGGTTAAAGTGGATGTAAACCATTGATGTCATAATGTAGAGAATAATATTTCCTTTCATTTGAGCCCAGTCTTGCCACACAGATTTACTCGAGGCCTGAGCAATCCTATTTTATTGTTCAGTTAGAAAAATCTTGACAAAGTGCTGAAAACTTTGTCAAAAATGCCCCCTTGCTGTGAGTGACAGGTGATTTACATATCTCATGCACTAGCCTGAGACAGGCGCATTCTGTGTAATTATAAAAAGTGAGAAATCCACCCCTCCCCCACATAACAATTCCTGGTAAAGGAAAGGAATGTTGTCTGTGATCAGGTGACCTCAGACACACACACTGCACTATAACAATCATCAGATCACTGGATGTTCTACTCTGCCCAACTCTGACTACATACATCTCCCCTATATTCTTCTTGCTGTTCACTCGAGAATACATTTTCTTTCACTCTGGTCTCTGGATCTGTGGTCTGTGCCTGTCTCAGGCTAGCGCATGAGATGTGTAAATCACCTGTCACTCACAGCAAGGGGGCGTTTTTGACAAAGTTTTCAGCACTTTGTCAAGATTTTTCTAACTGAACAATAAAAGAGGATTTCTCAGGGCTGGAGTAAATCTGTGTGGCAAGACTGGGCTCAAATGAAAGGAATCTTATTCTCTACATTATGACATTAAAGTGGGTTTACATCCACTTTAATGCCTCCTCTGGAGCTCAGAGGACCTCCTCTTCCTAGCTAACACTGATGTCATTCACTTATCCTGACAGTGGTCATGATATAATGGCTGGTCAGTGTATATGAACACAGAGTCCTCTAAACATGTACAGTATATCATATTATTTTTCTTGTTCTTTAAGTGTTTGATGTCAAGAACTGTCATGTTTGAAGCAGTATTAAACCCCAAAACAAAAAAAAACGATTATATTGCATCTTCCCACTAGCAATGAGCTTATCATACCCGGGTCTGGTCCAAGCCACATTCAGCAATCATTGTGAAATTCATTTTCTTTTCAATAAGTTATTTTATTAATAATTAGCATTGTCATTCCATGAGGAAATTGTATTATAATGAGTAGAATGGTAGATTACCATACAGTTATGGGTTTCTTTACAGGCTATATATTTAAAGGATAAGTTCACCTTTACAAAAAGAATTATAAATACACATATATACACATGTTTTGCAGGTAAAAAACATTTATTTTTTATTTTTGTTAGGAACCTGTAAAGCATTGGAGAAAAGAGGTATTTCCCATGAATCCCTGATAACAGAGAAATTGTGGGAGATGGGGATTTTAATGTGCCCAGAAAAAGATAATTGCTCAAGAAAAATCCATATAATCAATACATTTTATTTGTACAAAATCTTAAAAATAAGAAAGATACAGATCATCCAAAAAACATACTGTATAGTGTTTTGTACGACATATGGTACATAAATCCACATATGGATAGATCCCAGAAGGTTTATGGATCGACACGTTTCACCCAAGATGTGGGCTTCTTCAGGATCCACTTTTCAAATGTTTTTAGAGCTAATAGCTTAAAACAAAAATAGAAAAGCGTGATAGGTGTTGAGTATACAAACACTTGCAAAATGATGTGTGTTTGGATCTACAATAGACAAACTGTATGTGTCAGTCAGATCAAAAAAAGTGCCATCGAATAGAAGCCATCAAGTGAGGGCAGGATAAGAATAAAAATGAAACAAAAAAAGAGATATATGAAGCCCGATAGCCTCTCCTAGAAAGGGTTCCAACATAAACCGAAACACAGCCAGATCCTCAAAAAACAGTGAATCCTAAATAGAGGGAAAATCTATCATGGACAGGAGAGAGGGCCAAACAGATCTTCCCAGTGTGGGCTCCCAGATACAATGGTAGAACCGCCTTATCCTGCACTCGATGGCTTCTACTCGATGGCGCTCTTTTTGCTCTGTCTCTGACAGTTTGTCAATTGTGGATCTTATCACACCTAATTTTGTGAGTTTGTGTATACTCAACAAATATCATGCTTTTTCGTTTTTGTTGTAAGCTATTAGTTCTAAAATCATTTGAAAAGTGGATCCTGAAGAAGCCCTCATCTTGGGCGAAAGGTGTCGATCCAAAAACCTTCTGGGATATATCCCTATGTGGATTTATGTACTATATGTCTTTGTATAAAACACAATATGTTTTTAGATCTGTATCTTTCTTGTTTTTAAGATTTTAGACAAATAAAATGTATTGATTTTATATGGATTTTTCTTGAGCAATTATCTTTTTCTAGGCACATTAAACTCCAGGGAAGTTCGGGGAACTGGAGAAAGTGCAGAGAAGGGCAACCAAACCAAACTAATCAGCTATGAGGAAAGATTAGAGGAACTGAATCTATTCCCTCTTGAGAAGAGGAGATTAAGGGGGGATATGATCAACATGTACAAATACATAAGTGGTCCATATTGTAAACTTGGTGTTATTCACTTTAAGGTCATCACAGAGGACAAGGGGGCACTCTTTACTTCTAGAAGATAAAAGATTTCATCTCCAAATACGGAAAGGTTTCTTCACAGTAAAAGCTGTGAAAATGTGGAATAGACTCCCTCCAGAGGTGGTTCTGGCCAGCTCAGTAGATTTCTTTAACCACTTCAGCCCCGGAAGGATTTACCCCCTTCCTGACCAGAGCGTTTTTTGCGATTCGGCACTGTGTCGGTCATGCGTCAATTGCGTGGTCGTGCAACATGGCTCCCAAACAAAATTGGTGTCCTTTTTTTCCCACAAATAGAGCTTTCTTTTGGTGGTATTTGATCACCTCTGAGGTTTTTATTTTTTGCGCTATAAACAAAAAAAGAGTGACAATTTTGAAAAAAAAACACATTATTTTTTACTTTTTGCTATAATAAATATCCCCAAAAATATATAAAAACATTTTTTTCCCTCAGTTTAGGCCGATACGTATTCTTCTACATATTTTTGGTAAAAAAATCTCAATAAGCATTTATTGATTGGTTTGCGCAAAAGTTATAGCGTTTACAAAATAGAGGATCGTTTTATGGCATTTTTATTAATATTTTTTTTTTACTAGTAATGGCGGTGATCAGCGATTTTTATCGTGACTGCGATATTTTGGCGGACACTTCGGACAATTTTGAGACATTTTTGGGACCATTGGCATAATACAGCGATCAATGCAATAAAATTGCTTTGATTACTGTAAAAATGTCACTGGTAGTGAAGGGGTTAACCACTAGGTGGCAGTGTAGGGGTTAAGTGTTCCTAGGGGCGTGTTTCTAACTGTGTCCCGATGACAGGGAGCAGAGATCAGTGTGCTGTCACTAGTCAGAACGGGGAGATGCTGTTTACATCGGCATCTCCCCGTTCTTCAGCTCCGTGACACGATCGCAGGTATCCCCGCGGCGATCGAGTCCGCGGGACCCGCGACCACGGTCTCAGAGCTCTCAGCAGGCGTGCGCATGGCGGGAAATTCAAAGTAATGTACGGGTACGTTATTTTGTCCAGCCGTGCCATTCTGCCAACGTAAATGTGCAGGAGCCGGTCGGGAACCGGTTAAAAAAGGCCTTTCCTTAATGTACATAATATAACTGGGAACTAACATTTATAGGTAAAGTTGATCCAGGGAAAATCTGATTGCCTCTCGGGGGATTAGGAAGGAATTTTTCCTTCAGCAGAAGAGATATTGTGTGTGTGTGTAGCTCTAAACTTCAGGTTTGCATAAAGTCCTCATAATGGGACTTTAACGGCACTGAGTCATTTCTAAGTGAATAGAAGGAGTCTTGGGATGATTTAAAAATTTAAAGCAGAGTTCCACCCAAAAATGGAACTTCCGCTTTAGGGGAGGTGACCCCCTGACATGCCACATTTGGCATGTCATTTTTTTTGGGGGGGGGGGGGGAGCCGGAACCCTCTTTTTAGAGGGTCCCAGCTCCCACTGCGGCACCGGAAGGGAGATCACCTCTCCCCCTCCCTCTTGGCAATCCTCTGGGATACGTCACAGGTCCCAGATGATTGCCTGGCCAGTCACGGCGCGTGACGCGGCTCATGCATGCGCAGTGGGTGCCCAGCTGTGAAGCCACAGCCGGGCGCCCACAGTTACAATGCCAGCGCCGCAGAGAGAAGGGGGAGACGAGCGGGGCTTCATTCCCCCACATCGTTGGACCCTGGGACAGGTAAGTGTCCGATTATTAAAAGTCAGCAGCTGCAGTATTTGTAGCTGCTGACTTTTATTTTTTTATTTTTTTTAAGCAGAACTCCACTTTAACAAAGTCTTTATTCGATACAAAATATAAATATATTGCATTTGAGCAGAGGAGACATTGTCATTGTGTGTGTTAATTGATTCAATCAACAAATGACTTTCTGAATTACGATTAGTTATCACAAATATATATACATAAATAACAAATTATCAGGAAAATAAACAATAAAATGAATCGATTCGTTATAACGAATATCTATACTCTACAAAAATAATGAATTTCCCGAAAACAAATTAACGTAACATAATGAATATAAAAGAAAGAAATTATGTATTTTACGGTGAAAACAAAATAAAACAAACCAATTTTCTGCTGCAAATTTTTACTTTGCAGGGTTTTTTAAAAAAAAAGAAACTTTGGCATGGTTTACTTCCTCTTTAACCACTTAAGGACCGCCCCGCGTACATTTACTGCGACAGGGTGGCTCTGAAGCGCAGAATCACATACCTGCACATGATTATCTGACACGGCTCTGGGCCGGAGTCGTGCTCCCGCTGTGATTTGACATAGCGGGAGTCAATCAGAGGGTTCAGTGACCGCGATGGCCGCCAGCCACATGTAAACAAGGCAGATCATCCTTCTGTCAAACAGGAAGACTGCATCCGCCCCCCATGCAGTAAGAAAGCACCCATAGGGAACACAGTTTACCATTTGATTGCCCTTGATGATAACCCCTTTCCTGCCAGTGTCATTTATACAGTGTGAGTGCATTTTTTTTGCACTGATCGCTCTATTGGTGTTACTGGTCCCCAAAAAGTGTCACTTAAGCCCCATACACACGGTCGGAAAATCCGACCACCAAATCCATCGGATTTGGTCCGACGGATTTAGTCCGACACTGGTGTTGCATACACACGGTCGGACAAAGTTGTCAGAAAATCCGATCATTCTGAACGTGGTGACGTTTGTTGCCTACGACGGGACTACGTAGAGGCTAGTAGCCAATAGCTTTGGTCTTGTAATGTGATCTGAGCATGCGTGGCATTTTGTCCGTCGGAATTCGCTACACACGATCGGAATTGGTGTGATCGGACTTTGTTGTCGGAAATTTTTTAGAGCAGGAGATACAACTTTGTCCGTCGGACAATCCGATGGAAAATGTCCGATGGTGCCTACACACGGTCGGAATTTCCGACAACATTGTCCGATAGGACAGAATCCATCGGAAAATCTGACCGTGTGTATGGGGCTTAAGTGTCAGATCTGTCTGCCGCAATGTCGCAGTCCCGCTAAAAATTGCTGATCACCACCATTACTAGTAAAAACATAAAAAAAGAAAAAAGTCCCTAAATCTATCCCATAATTTGTAGACACTATAACTCAGAGGGAGAACACAGCGGGACCCATGGAGATCCAAGGGAGTGAAAAAGGGAGAAAGCGATGTTTGTAAACATGTCTCAAATACCAAAACAGTTATCACCACTACAGTTCTGGTTACTATTTACACAGTTTATTGTTACATTTATTGTTATTTATTATAATTGTTTGATTTAAACGATTGGGAACGGCCTTGGAGAGAAGAAGAAACAAAGGAAAGGATAAGGAAAGAAATAGAGTGTCTCACATTAGAGACAGTGTATTTCTCTCAAAAGGCATTATGTTTTTTCATTAATACCATTAAATTGCATATAAATATGAATTCATATAGAAATTCATTAAATATATTTTTGTTTTAATGTAATTTATTATTCTTATTTATTTATCATTGTCACAGTGATGTCTATATTGCATCAGTGTTCTAAAAATACGGTTTAAAGACCTGAATTTTCTGTATGATTTATATTTTTTAGAGATGAAACAGCAATATAACCATAGATATTCAATTCTCAATTATATGCAAAAATTATCAACAAAGATTATTTACCATACCTTCCCTAGATTTATCTCTACACCAAGGCTCATATTTTAAGCTCATCTGCACTGTATGGGGAAAATACGGTGTTTAACCACCTAAATACTAAATGTAAAAAATAATACAAAAAAAGTGCAGAGCAAATGGATAGATTTGAGCTGGCTGCTCACCCCGTATATGATTATAGAAAAAAGGAAGAAAATTCCTCATGGGGTTTTTAGGCAGCAGAAAACACACTTAGTTGGTGAAAAACCAAATAGTTTTTATTTTTTATCAAAAAAGAGGTAATGAGTACAAATAGTTATTTAAAATTTGAGCTCTGGTTTACAAATTGTGAACAACTTTCAAAATCGGAGTACATACAATATTCACCTAAAATTTATTTGGAAGGAAATTATTTCAAAACAGTAATACAGTAAGTTTACAACAATTATTTATTCATAAGAAACACCCCACTACCCCAATGCATTTCGACCATTGTGAGCGTAGAGGTCTTCTTCAGGGGGTGGAGAAAAAGAGGGGGTGACTTTTTACATTTCTGCAAAAGGTAAAAAACATTTTTTAGAGACATTCAATGCTTTTAATTATTTATATTATATTATTTGTTTGTTTTCATGTTATATTTACCCTTCCTCCGAAATAATGTTCATAACCAGAGATTTTTTATCCACAAAATCATTCACCGAGAATGTTCATGAGCCCCTGCTGCTGTGGTATTACTCCCCAATCTCCCCACACTGTGGGAAGGGAAAAGGTCCCCCTAGGGGTCAGGATCATGGGCTTGCAGGCAATGAGAGACAGATTAGTGCTCCCCCGTGGGGTGGATGATGTTAATGGGTTGGTGGTCACACCTAAAAGCAACGAGTTTAGTATCTGGATTAATTTCATGTTTTTGTTTAATTTAATCTAAATTTATAAATAATATTTGAAAAAGTAACTTTATAAAGAATATATTAATCTTGATATGCAATTTTTTAATATAATTAAATTGAAACATTTTATCCTTATTATCAAGCAGTTATTATTTGATGTAATATTTGGTAATATGTTGTTAATGACTAAGGAAATTGTAATACTAATGGGGTGTTATTGGGAGTAAAAAATGGCCATGAAGTGAAAATATGAACTATTGGGAATGTGGAGGAAAAGGTGAAGGTTGTGATGTATGCTAAAATTAATGTGGGCTGAATATTGTATGTACTCCGATTTTGAAAGTTGTTCACAATTTGTAAACCAGAGCTCGAATTTTAAATAACTATTTGTACTCATTACCTCTTTTTTGATAAAAAATTAAAACTATTTGGTTTTTCACCAACTAAGTGTGTTTTCTGCTGCCTAAAAACCCCATGGGGAATTTTCTTCCTTTTTTCTATAATCATATACGGGGTGAGCAGCCAGCTACTTTTTTTGTATTATTTTGTACTTTCATTTTTTACCAGTGTCTGCAAGGTGGATGGCACGGTTTGTTTGAGCTCTCTGAGCTCCAGGTCTCTAGTCCCACAAATGGTTCGCAAAGAAGACTCAAGATCTTGCAAGGTTTTGCCTGTAATGGGGCCGGGCGCTGGACCCTGCGGAGTGGAAATCCTGGACACTACAGCGCTAAGGCATTTCCTGCAGGGTGCTGTACAGGTCCAAGGGAGTGGACCCCAAACATGAAAGAGTACCCAGTCCTTGAAGTTATAAGTGACAGCAACCCACCGTGAAGGGTGAAGATTGGGCCCTTAGTACCTAAGTGGCCCTGCGCCTGGGCGGGTAAGTGAAATCCCTTTATTTTATTATTGTGGGGTGTCCCAGTGATTGTAGCAATCAGTCAAGCTAGCTAAAGCCTGGACACCTGTGTGCGGTGACCATACGGTGGAGTTCTGGGCTAGCTGTAGGTGTTTGCAAAGTGTACCTTTTTTGCTTGTGTCTGGTTGTTTTTTACCTGTATGATGGCGCACTATGGTGCACCAATTCACCTTGGTTCGCCATGGCGCATGTGCGTTCGCAAGAGCGCCGCTGGGCTCAGCAGTTTGTTTGGTGGCCATGGAACACGCAGATTCGCCGAACATGAGTCGTAGCTTTTATCTGGGCACACGAAGATTTGCGTCGTATGCAAATACATTCACGCCCACTCGCTAGGACCACGCACATGCGGGCGCACACCCAGCTTATTTAAGCTGTGCAGGCCAAGCATGTGGTGCTTCCAGAAGGCAGCTGCGGGACACAGAGCAGGCTCTGAACAGACACTTGCAGTGGTTCATTTCTCCTTACCCGGATCACGTGAGTCAACAGGTGTTGCTTGGCAGGCTAAAGGTGCTCAGCAGGATTGTTGCATAGGGGCTTGGTGAGCCCTATTAAAGGGTCTCCTTTTGAGGTGTTTTAACTACACCCAAGTACTCTTTGTTTGCTGCATGAATGTCTTCCAAAAGAGAAGTGGGACTAACACCACAGGGAAGGGCACACTTATGTCATCAATAGTTCCGGATGACCCTAGACATATCCCTAGTGTTGTATCCCCTGAAAGACCAGAGGCTCCCGGGCAATCTGAGCCGCTGCGCCTATCTGGTATTGTGCCTACAGTCAACGCTGCTGCATCACTCTTTATCACTAAGGATGTACTGTCCTCAGCGCTAGCTGGGTTTGAGCACAGGATTGCCGGCATTATTGCCTCCATCCCGCAGGGTGGCAGGAAGAGTGACAGATCCCCCTCCCCGGAGTCTCCTCGTCTGGAGCAGGAATGGGTTGAGGATGGGGAAGAGCTTAAAGCTCAGGTGTCAGGAACGGTGCTATTACCTGGATCGCCTGCTGGTGTCACTGTTTCCTTTGGCATCAAAGGGTGCAGTTCTGGTGGCCACCAGCAGGGGTCTCCCAGCCGATGGACATTGTCAGGAATGGTGTTATTACCTGGATCGCCTGGTGGTGTCACTACTTCCTTCAGCATCAAAGGGTGCAGTTCTGGTGGCCACCAGCGGGGGTCTCCCAGCAGATGGACATTCCAGGAATCAGGCTACACCTGTTGTGGATCTGCTGGGTATATAAGCCTGTCCTTCACTGAGGTTCAGTGCTTCAGTATTCTTTTCTGTAGCCTTGTCTTTGCCCGTCTGAAACTTGATCCTGGACCTGAAACCTGACCCTTTATCCGCTTCCTGTCCTGGATGTTGTCCCCCTTACCTGGTTCCTGAGACCCGACCCCTGATTCCTGCCTTGATGTTCCCTTGCTTCCTGTTTCCCCCTTGGTCTCTTCTCCCAGCCTTTTGTATATATATATATATATATATATATGTTCCTTTCTCTTGAGTGTATTGTTAGTTAATTAGTTAGTTAGATTAGGGCTTTGGGGTTTGCTGTGTTATTTGCGTTCTTGCTTGTTTGTGGTTGCTGTGTTCATGTGTGTCTTTATCATTTAATAAATATATATTTTATCACTACCTTTTGAGCCTGATTCCTTCTGTGCAGCCCATTGATCTGTTCACTTGTGTTGGATGCCTGTGTTTAGGCTCCTCTCATGACAGAATACTGAAGCCATACAAACAGATCGGCTGCACTTGGGAATTGGGTCTGGACACTTGCTAATGCCAGAAAAAATGCATCTGGAAGATATTTTGTACCTCTCGCTCCTAGCAACAGATGACAGAGTTTTTTGCTATAAGACTTTGGGTGGCTATACTAGGGAGCAACTACTGGAGTGCATCCGTATAGCCCATGTTTTCGTTGATCAGGGCAGTTTTCTTTTTGAGGACGTGCAGCCTCTGATCCATATTTGTACCGAGCTGGCCCTGCCCTGTATTCCTGAGGGCCATGATGATTTCACTCCCCCTTTTGATATGAATCAGGTTGTATCCCTAGTATGGCTTTTTGAAGATGATCCTGATGACTTTTGTGAGCACTACTCTGGCTGTTCCCCACAGGTGATTTCTGAATGCATTGTGTCTGCTCAGTCTTTTGTTAGACAGGGAAACTTAAACCCACAGTTTGTACAACCCATACTTTCAGCATGGTCTGACATGATGCAATTAGCCCCAGCCAAACAAACCACTTCTGCCATCAGATACCAGCCTACCCGAATGTATGTTTCCCCATCACCCATACCACACCCAGTTTCCACCCAGTATACACTGCTCCCAACCAAATACTCATATCCAGTTTCTGCTCCCTGTACCTATCCTGCATTTAACCCCCCTGCCTCTTCTCAGTTGCCTACAAATTCACAAAGACTTCCCCCAGCTACTGTTACCTCTTCTCTGCCATATTTCAATCCTCCTTTCCTGTCTGCTGTACCCCCCACCTACAAAGCTTCAGCAACCAAGTCAAAGAAGAAACGAAAGTTCTTCCCAACCAAGACGATCCTGCCAGTAATCCAATCTGCCTCCACACCCACTAATCTGTCCCAGCCTGAAGCGCCAGAGTTCCAGCTGGAGGTGCCAGCAATCCAGCCTGAAGAGCCAGTACTAGCCTTCCAGCCTGATGTTCCAGCATTCCAGCCTGATGTCCTGGTGCCAGCCCTCAAGCCTGACATCCCAGCCTTTCAGTCTGATGTCCTGATGCCGGCCTTCCAGCCTGATGTTCCAACATTCCAGCCTGATGTCCTGGTGCCAGCCCTCCAGCCTGACGTTCCAGCCTTCCAGTCTGATGTTCCAGCCCTCAAGACTGATGTCCCAGCCTTCCAGTCTGATGTCCTGGTGCCAGCCTTCCAGCCTGATGTTCCAGCCCTCAAGCCTGATTTCCCAGCCTTCCAGTCTGATGTCCTGGTGCCGGCCTTCCAGCCTGATGTCTCAGCTTTCCAGTCTGATGTCCTGGTGCCAACCCTCCAGCCTGACGTTCCAGCCTTCCAGCCTGACGTCCCAGCCTTCCAGTCTGATGTCCTGGTGCCGGCCTTCTAGCCTGATGTTCCAGCCTTCCAGTCTGACGTCCCAGCCTTCCAGTCTGATGTCCTGCTGCCAGTTTTCCAGTCTGATGACCCGCTGCCAGTTTTCCAGTCTGATGACCCGCTGCCAGTTTTCCAGTCTGATGACCCGCTGCCAGTTTTCCAGTCTGATGACCCGCTGCCAGTTTTCCAGTCTGATGACCCGCTGCCAGTTCTCCAGTCTGATGACCCGCTGCCTGCCTTCCATTCTGATGTCCCACTGCCTGCTGCCCAGCCGGACGTGCCCATGCCTGCCGTCCAGCTTGATGTGCCCGTACCTGCCGCCCAGCTTGATGTGCCCGTGCCTGCCGCCCAGCTTGATGTGCCCGTGCCTGCCGCCCAGCTTGATGTGCCTGTCCCCGCTGCCCAGCTTGATGTGCCCGTGTCTGCTGCCCAGCCTGATGTGCCCGTGTCTGCTGCCCAGCCTGATGAGCCACTGTCTGCTGCCCAGCCTGATGAGCCACTGTCTGCTGCCCAGCCTGATGCGCCACTGTCTGCTGCCCAGCCTGAGGTGTTCCTGTCTGCTGCCCAGCCTGAGGTGTTCCTGTCTGCTGCCCAGCCTGAGGTGTTCCTGTCTGCTGCCCAGCCTGAGGTGTTCCTGTCTGCTGCCCAGCCTGAGGTGTTCCTGTCTGCTGCCCAGCCTGAGGTGTTCCTGTCTGCTGCCCAGCCTGAGGAGTTCCTGTCTGCTGCCCAGCCTGATGAGTTCCTGTCTGCTGCCCAGCCTGATGAGTTCCTGTCTGCTGCCCAGCCTGATGTGTTCCTGTCTGCTGCCCAGCCTGATGTGTTCCTGTCTGCTGCCCAGCCTGAGGAGTTCCTGTCTGCTGCCCAGCCTGATGAGTTCCTGTCTGCTGCCCAGCCTGATGAGTTCCTGTCTGCTGCCCAGCCTGATGAGTTCCTGTCTGCTGCCCAGCCTGATGAGTTCCTGTCTGCTGCCCAGCATGATGAGTTCCTGTCTGCTGCCCAGCCTGATGAGTTCCTGTCTGCTGCCCAGCCTGAGGTGTTCCTGACTGCTGCCCAGCCTGAGGTGTTCCTGTCTGCTGCCCAGCCTGAGGTGTTCCTGTCTGCTGCCCAGCCTGAGGTGTTCCTGTCTGCTGCCCAGCCTGATGAGTTCCTGTCTGCTGCCCAGCCTGATGAGTTCCTGTCTGCTGCCCAGCCTGATGAGTTCCTGTCTGCTGCCCAGCCTGATGAGTTCCTGTCTGCTGCCCAGCCTGATGAGTTCCTGTCTGCTGCCCAGCCTGATGAGTTCCTGTCTGCTGCCCAGCCTGATGAGTTCCTGTCTGCTGCCCAGCCTGATGAGTTCCTGTCTGCTGCCCAGCCTGATGAGTTCCTGTCTGCTGCCCAGCCTGAGGTGTTCCTGTCTGCTGCCCAGCCTGAGGTGTTCCTGTCTGCTGCCCAGCCTGAGGTGTTCCTGTCTGCTGCCTAGCCTGAGGTGTTCCTGTCTGCTGCCCAGCCTGAGGTGTTCCTGTCTGCTGCCCAGCCTGAGGTGTTCCTGTCTGCTGCCCAGCCTGAGGTGTTCCTGTCTGCTGCCCAGCCTGAGGTGTTCCTGTCTGCTGCCCAGCCTGAGGTGTTCCTGTCTGCTGCCCAGCCTGAGGTGTTCCTGTCTGCTGCCCAGCCTGAGGAGTTCCTGTCTGCTGCCCAGCCTGAGGTGTTCCTGTCTGCTGCCCAGCCTGAGGTGTTCCTGTCTGCTGCCCAGCCTGATGAGTTCCTGTCTGCTGCCCAGCCTGAGGTGTTCCTGTCTGCTGCCCAGCCTGAGGTGTTCCTGTCTGCTGCCCAGCCTGAGGTGTTCCTGTCTGCTGCCCAGCCTGATGAGTTCCTGTCTGCTGCCCAGCCTGATGAGTTCCTGTCTGCTGCCCAGCCTGATGAGTTCCTGTCTGCTGCCCAGCCTGATGAGTTCCTGTCTGCTGCCCAGCCTGATGAGTTCCTGTCTGCTGCCCAGCCTGATGAGTTCCTGTCTGCTGCCCAGCCTGATGAGTTCCTGTCTGCTGCCCAGCCTGATGAGTTCCTGTCCGCTGCCCAGCCTGATGAGTTCCTGTCCGCTGCCCAGCCTGATGAGTTCCTGTCCGCTGCCCAGCCTGATGAGTTCCTGTCCGCTGCCCAGCCTGATGAGTTCCTGTCCACTGCCCAGCCTGATGAGTTCCTGTCCGCTGCCCAGCCTGATGAGTTCCTGTCCGCTGCCCAGCCTGATGAGTTCCTGTCCGCTGCCCAGCCTGATGACCCGAAGCTCGCTACCCAGCCTGATGACCCGAAGCTCGCTACCCAGCCTGATGAACCGAAGCTCGCTGCCCAGCCTGATGACCTGGTGCCCGCTGCCCAGCCTGATGACCCGGAGCCTGCTGCTCTGTCTGTTTTTCTTTCCAGATCTAAACTTCCAGACCCTGGTGGTGGGGTACATGTCCCATTGTCGGACTCGGGTGGCACGCCTCCTAGTAGGTTAAGAAACTCTGGCCAGAGAGCGCAAGGAAGTCTGCCGTCACAGAGAAGACTTTTTGGGACTCTTCCACTTTTACACGCACTGCCAGATCTAGGGCAGAATGGAGTGTCCAGAGGTCACTCCTTAGGGGGGGGGGAACTGTCAGGAACGGTGCTATTACCTGGATCGCCTGCTGGTGTCACTGTTTCCTTTGGCATCAAAGGGTGCAGTTCTGGTGGCCACCAGCAGGGGTCTCCCAGCCGATGGACATTGTCAGGAATGGTGTTATTACCTGGATCGCCTGGTGGTGTCACTACTTCCTTCAGCATCAAAGGGTGCAGTTCTGGTGGCCACCAGCGGGGGTCTCCCAGCAGATGGACATTCCAGGAATCAGGCTACACCTGTTGTGGATCTGCTGGGTATATAAGCCTGTCCTTCACTGAGGTTCAGTGCTTCAGTATTCCTTTCTGTAGCCTTGTCTTTGCCTGTCTGAAACCTGATCCTGGACCTGAAACCTGACCCTTTATCCGCTTCCTGTCCTGGATGTTGTCCCCCTTACCTGGTTCCTGAGACCCGACCCCTGATTCCTGCCTTGATGTTCCCTTGCTTCCTGTTTCCCCCTTGGTCTCTACATGGTACATATATGTATATGTTCCTTTCTCTTGAGTGTATTGTTAGTTAATTAGTTAGTTAGATTAGGGCTTTGGGGTTTGCTGTGTTATTTGCGTTCTTGCTTGTTTGTGGTTGCTGTGTTCACGTGTGTCTTTATCATTTAATAAATATATATTTTATCACTACCTTTTGAGCCTGATTCCTTCTGTGCAGCCCATTGATCTGTTCACTTGTGTTGGATGCCTGTGTTTAGGCTCCTCTCATGACATCAGGATTCGGTGGAGTGCCCGACAGATGAGTCTGCTTCCAAGCAATCTGGACAAGATATCCACTCAAAGTCTGCCTCTCATTCTCAGAGGTTTTTGATCCTGACTTTGACCAAAATGGTTCATTCTGCCTTTAAGTTGCCTCTTGCAGAGGTGACTGAGCCCCCCTGGTCCTCTTTGGGATCTCTGAGACCTTTTCAGGTCGCATAGACTTTCCCCGCTACACCTCCTGTTGGAACAGGCGGTGTATGCTGATTGGGAACATCCTGACAGCACTTTTTTGCCTCCTAAAAGGTTTTCCCTTTTATATCCCATGGATGAAATGTTAACTTGGCCAGTAGATAAGGCACAGGGCTTGAAAGACTCTGTTGACAAGAAATTGGAATTATTATTAAAGGCTTCCTCTTCTTTGGCCAGTTCAGCCATTCATCCAGCTGTTGCCTCAATTGGTATTTGCCAGTCCATAAAGGATCAAGTCAAACGGCCGGATAGGCCTAACCAGGAGGATGATCTGCCTAAAAGTAAGACAGATATTCCTTGAGCGCTGTGTTTTGCTGTTGATGCTTTAAAGGATTCAATACAGCAGGTTTCTCGTCTGGCTCTCTTGTCTGTTCATATGCGCAGACTTTTATGGCTTAAGAACTGGTCAGCCGAGCTTCCTTGTAAAAAGTTATTGGCAGGTTCCCCATTTCATGGGGAACGTTTATTCTGTGATCACTTGAACAAATATATCAAAAAAAGATTTCACTTGGAAAAATATATCCAAATATATCCAAAAGAAATACATAAGACGTTATATACTACAGTGGTAAAGAATAACTGTACGTTTCAAACACTTTGTCTGTTTTCTTATATCCAGGAAAGTGAAGACATTTTAGCTCTGAAAGCTATCATCACTGGCGCAGACCAGTTCAATCACGGCTTTGTTTACATTCTGCTTGTGTGCGTCTGTACTGTAACTGCAGACAATGAGAGAGAAAAAGGAAGGCATCTGCTTTCCATATTGTTTGGTTCAATAGGTTCACTGCAAAGAACCATCACTTTAACCTCTTCACGCAAATTTGCGTTCATGGATTGAAGGGGTTAAACCCGGGTGATGTATGCAGCCCGGTACCATTTTTTTTAGAGCCAGCGGTTGGCTTTTTAGTGATAATAACCGATGGGGCTAAAACCAGTTCTGCTGTTATCCTAAAGGATCCGCTGCTTCTTCCAAGCCACCAGCTGGTGCGTCCGCCGCCTAGGCTGAGACCGGGTCTCCGATGTAAAATCCTGAATGTGACGTCACTTCAGGTTTACTCGGCTGCCAATGGTGCCGATTAAAAAAAAATGACAGTATTAAGATTCTCCCGCATTTTGGCTGTGGCTCCCGGACACCAGCGAGGCACTTGTGATATCCCTCGGTGCGGCAGGAGGAACAGCTGTGAACGCCGATCTCTCTGTATAGCTTTTTAGCCAACAGCCGCTTCTCCTCCTCTCCCTCCCGCAGGTGTTGGCTAAAAAGCTATACCGGGAGATCGGTGTTCACAGCTGTCCCTCCCGCATCACAGATCATCCCTGGCTGTTTCCTGTGTGCTCCTCCGGCCGCTCCACTGGCCCCCTGTCCTCCTTCTCCGGCCCCCTCCGTGTCCTCCTCTGCCCCCCACCCCATGTTCTCATCCGGTGCACTGTCCTCCTCGTCCTTTTCCCACCTTCATCCGCCACAGCTGGCTCCCCCCCCCCCTCTCCAGCCTGCTGCATGGGGGAACTGTCAGGATGGAGAACGGAGAAAGAGACCAGTAAATATATGATTTACCGGCCTCTTCCTTTTCTAAATTGGACATAGTGAGCGATCACTACTGATCACTTCTGTCTCCTGTCCATTCATCTTCAGTGCTGAGAAAGGGACTGGGGAATCTCTGTGTCCTTAGTCCCTTTCTCTGTCCTAAAAGGGAAGATGTCAGGGGTCTGTTTAGAAAAAATTCAAAAAAATGTAATTGTAATAAAATAAACTACTGTTACCCCCTGCCCTACCAATACCACCCACTGCGCAAACCCTCATCCCCCCAAAAAGCATTGTGAAAAAAATGAAAAACAAATTACCGTATATACTCGAATATAAGCCGAGATTTTCAGCCCATTTTTTAGGGCTGAAACTCCCCCCCTCGGCTTATATTCGAGTCACCGCCGTCTGCCTACATGAACAGCGTGTCTTGCAGACAGACGGCAGTTTTCAAAAGCCGCGCCGCCTCCTCCCGCCCGTCCGTGATAGGCGGACACTAATTTTCCCAGCAGTACAGTGTTCCGCCTATCACGGATGTCCTGTCATTCTCATCTCATGGACGAGGATGAGAGAATGTCCGTGATAGGCGGAACACTGCACACTGACTGCTGGGAAAACAGCGTTCCTCCTATCACGGACGAGGAGGAGGAGGAGGCGCGGCTTTTGTAATTTTAGAATGGCGCCGTACACGGGGGGGGGGACAGAGCGAGACTGCATCGGCGGAAGACCGATGACAGATGGCACAGGACGGATGGCACAGGACAGATGGCACAGGACAGATGGCACAGGACTTATGGCACAGGACAGATGGCACAGGACAGATGGCACAGGACGGATGG
The DNA here is from genome assembly GCA_028564925.1 of Lithobates sylvaticus. NCBI lineage: Eukaryota > Metazoa > Chordata > Amphibia > Anura > Ranidae > Lithobates > Lithobates sylvaticus. Next base: position 565,266,621 of record CM053029.1, on the reverse strand, counting down.
CACAGGACGGATGGCACAGGACAGATGACAGAGGACCCGCAGATCGGCACAGGTAGGCTGCAATGGGGACACAGGGGGGGTCTGTACAGGGGACAGGCAGCTGCAGATGGGCATTGCTGACCCTCTTTTCCACTTACAGTAGCTGCTGCATTTTTGCCCCTCGGCTTATACATGGGTCAATGCATTTTCCCATTTTTTTGTGGTGAATTAGGGGCCTCAGCTTATACTCGGGACGGCCTATACTCGAGTATATACGGTAAATTGTGAAAAAATGAATACGTAAAAATAAACTGACACCAGCCACACACACCCCACCCCATTCTTCAGAAGCACTGTGAAAAAAATATTTAAAAAAATTATTTAAACATAACAAACAACAACACTGTAAAAAATATACTTACAGTGGAATGTTTTTACTTATAGTTTTTTGCACAATTGTGTATAGTTTATATACTGTTTTTGTGCCTGTTCGCAAAATTAAAGTGTGCCGGTCTGGATGAAGTCCAGGGCCAAATCTTTGTCCCAGTCCAGCCCTGACCACAACCTCCATGAAAAAATAATGGTCTTTAAATGTCATTAGCATTTTCTGAAAACTGACCTTATATTCTATAACTTCTCCAGTATGCCACCTCCACTTCATTTTCTTATACAGTTGATCTTGCTGGCACATATACAGACAATAATAACTTTAGGCTTGGAAAAAGTATGTTTAGCGGTGTGGGATAAAGTGCATTAGACAACCACAGGACTACTGTAATGTAAGCACATTGTAACATGAAGCATGTCAAATTGGACTTCAATGGTTACAAAACTATGCCAGCCACACAATGTCAAGATTTCCTTCCCATCAGTCACATGGGACTTAGGCTCAGCACTGATTTAAAACATCTGTATTTCAAACTCTTATCCAGCCAGCAGCATAGTGCCTTCATTGTTAATGAGGTATACAGGGGATGATGAAAGGGCAATTGTAGCTTTGTCAAAGTAAAGGCTTCCATTAGTAAAAATTTTCTATGTGCTGAAAAAATAGAAGCCAACAGAGGAGCATTATTTGATGATATCACTCATCTCTGAGTTATTAATTTTTTTTTAATATCACTATATAATAATACATGCCCAGTACATCATTCCTTGATGATGGCTTTACAGGGACGGTTATTGACAGGTTTCTGTGAAGCTTCTTTATAATTGGGAGGGTCAAGTTTGGGTCCCATGGATGGAAACAGTTATGGCAAATTTACAGCAATTATTAAAATAATTGATTTCAGATTGGGGTAACCCATAACTTGTCTTTTGCAAAGCACTATAAATGAACGTTCAAGAAAGATAAGGAAGAGGAGTTGTCCATATCAACTTAATACCTTGACCTTTTTTTTTTTCACTTTCACTCGATATTCCTGGTGAACATGGCAATTCATATAAAGGTTAAAGCTCCCAATGAAAGTTTCCTTTTTTTTTTCTCTTCTTAGGCCCCTTTTACACAGGCTGTCCGATCAGGTCCTCCTGTCAGTTGTTCAGGTGGACCTGATCGGACCCTCCAGTCTCTTCTATGGAGCCGCGGATGTCCCGCTGCCATCCGATCCAATCCTGTCTGACAAAAACAGACGGATGGTGTTCCTATTCTTCATCCATCTGGAGGATCAGATCGGATGGCATTGGATGGAAATGGACAGACGGTCGGCTTCCTGGACTTGCTTTGTCTGCAAACTCAGTCCCATGTTACCTGGCTGCCACTGGTCGCTGCCTGCATACCGGCTCTCCTACCATCTCCTGCTCTGGTGTCAAGCTGGTTCAGTATCCTGTTCCTAGGACTGCGACCCCCAGCTTCATCCACCTAAGAGCAGACTTCACCAGCCAGCTACTCCGGCACTCATGCCACTCCGTGCCCTCACACTCTGTCTCCACCTTCAGGAGTGTTGGGCAGGAGGTGCAAGAGAGGCCTCCAACATTCCAGTCGTCACCAGGTATGTGACACCGTGTAAAAGGGGTCTTAGTTCCGTGCTGTCATATGCTTAGTGGAAATGCATTCTGCCATACAATTTTAGTGTTCTTTGCTGGCATAGATGAGTAATGGCCACATTCCTCATTACAGGCCTCCTCACACACATTTTACTGTAGAGTAGCCATTCTCAAACAAAGTACCATAGAGCCCTAGGGATCCTCCAGAAGATACTAGGGGTTCCTTGAGCTGTGGCTGATTGACTTCTAAATTGATGGAGCCTATATGGTTCCAGGTCCAACAGTACTTCCCAGAGCAAACAGAATGACACTGTTGATCTTTTTGGTTATCTCTAAAGGTAGCACTCTGATCACCATTGTAAGGGGCTATTATCTGGATTTCCCCCTTTATGAATGATGAAGGGAAAAACGTACACCCTTGTTACTTGTTCACAAAACTAATAAAAAAGTGTAAACACTCACCGTGATAAAGTCAAATAAAATATAAACCTAGCCAAATCGGCCAGAGATGCTGGCATCCATCATTGACCACATATGATCATGACCATATGTTTTCAATAATATCACCTGAAATTACCGACCACTTTGTTTACAAACAGAAGCTGGAGGAAAGGAAATGTAATTTAGCAGTAAGAGTTTGCAAACCTTGCAAGATGGCCTTGAAAAAGGCCAGAAAATGGTCCAGAAATAAACATGACATGATTTGGCTCCTATAGACTTTAATTGAGTTCAAGCACTATGTTTGACATTTGCAGATTTTAGGCCGGGTTCTCAAATCCTTCTATTAACTGAATCCAGGCCAGTTTGCGTATTAATTACTTTTTATCAACTCAAAAAAAGCTGGTGTCTTATTCAGTCTAAACTTTAAAGTGAACATGATTTCATATGGAGTGCCTTGTCCTTGTCAAAATTGTATTTTATGTTAGAAAATGACTTAACTCCATCCAACACTTATAACTATTGACTATATAAAGGCAATTCCCACAAACCTAATTTGTTCGATTGATTTTCATGCGATTTTTCTCTTTTCTCTTTATGTGATATAATATTCCCTTCACTTTGTATCTACTACGCTTTTCACTCTTTCAGGCAATAATGGGTGTTGGTCTTTAGTTCATGAATACTGTATGTATATACTGGTACCATTCACACACTGGTCCAATATCATTTACTCTACAGACATATTTGGAATTTTTTCACCCTTGCCTATTGCGTTTGGAGGGTGTGTCGGTGCACTCGCTTCTTCCTTGGGTTCATTCCCTCAGCTCCCGGAACAGACTAGCCTCGCAGATCCTGACTTGCAACAGGGAGATATACATCTTGTTTCCCCTTGCCAATACCTTCTTTTTTACTATCAGGGCAAACTATTAAATCCTATTTGGTACCTTCTTTAATTTTTTTTTCAGATATGATATGCATTTTCTCCTGATGAGTGGCACCTGGCCACGAAACGTGTCAAACCTATCAATGTCATCAAGTTCCCAACGCATAGCTTGACCTCAACTGTGATTCATTTGCATCCATTACTCAATAAGCATTTGGCTTTTTACATTAATTACTTCCATGGGATAATATGCGATTTCAGATGCGTGCATGTGTATACACATATATATGAATTCTTCTCTGTATGTCATTGCCTTGTATATAGATAAAAATACTCATGTTCAACCATGTATCATATGTTTGAAGTATACTTTGTTCATATGTCAATTAAATTTTTTTATAATTTCTCCAACCATGTGTCTTGTCCCAAAACCCCCTTTTCTTATTTCTGAATGAGGGATAGAGCATGCATGGTATCATGCACTTCATTTAGAGTCCCAAAGCCCCCTTTTGTTTTATATATATATATATATATATATATATATATATAATCTCTCTATCACAGGGCTTTTTTTCCAGCACTGAATGTATGTAACAGCAAGGGGTGTGCTGGATGGACTATTGACGCTGGCTGCTGGGGGATCTCTTGTCACTGGTGGGAATCTGTTTTTGGGTGACGGACCCGGTCTATTGTTGCTGGGGGGGGGGGTATTTTGCTGGTAGGGATCTTCTGTTGAGGGAGAGGTCTATTGTTTCTGGCTGCTGAAGGGTCTATTAATGCTGACTATTTATTGACATGGCATTTTATTGATAAAGTGAGCACATAGGATAAGATTTGAGGCATGGTGAGTTGAGCATACTACACTATATTGTATATATTTTGAGATCATTGTAAAGGAAGATTGGATTCAGAAGAAGCATAAAAAGAGGAATAACAGGAGGAAGTTGATGGACAAATGACGCCTGATCTTCAGTTACACAGAGGCATTTTTAAACTTGTTATCTTGGAGCTTGAGAGTGCTGGTCACTTTTATTATTGGAAATAAAAAACTACAGCTTTTCCTCCAAAATGTGGACTCTAGAAGTTGTCTACTCTAACTTTTGCATTGTTCTTCTACTGCTGGAGCCCCTTAGATTCCTATTCAAAATTAGGCTTTGTAAAAAAGTTGACACCTGCATAGGGCTAAGGCTTTTTCTCTATTCCCTATGTAATTATGTAAAAGGTATTAGCCCTGGGCATTGGCTTCTCAGGTACCCGGTGCTGCACTGTAGTAGGCAAGAAAGGTTAAAGGGGTTGTAAACCCTTGTGGTGGTTTGTTATTTAAAAAAAAAAACATGTCATACTTACCTCCACTGTGCAGTTTGTTTTACACAGAGTGGCCCCGATCTACCTCTTCTGGGGTCCCCTGGCAGCGCCGGTAGCTCCTCCCCGCATTGGGTGTCCACGTCCCCCGGCGCCTGCGTCATTGGATTTGATTGATAGCAGTGGGAGCCAATGGCTGCGCTGCTATCAATCTATCCAATCAAGAGACGAGACACCAGCTAGGTGTGCTCGTTCCCGGCCGGAGAAAGACAGCGTTCAGGTAAGTAAAATGGGGGGCTGCAGCACTACAGAAGGTTTATCACCTTAATGCATACAACCTCTTTATAATGCGTTCACTTCTAGTATCTAATGGTACATAGTGAAGTGCATTGCTTCTCTGCCATTTGGCTAAGATTACCTGTAGTATTTTTTCCTATCAGTTTTTTTGGAAACAAAAAGCTAGTGCCTCTAGGAAAGGGAAAGCGCTTGTCAGAAATTCCTGATGTAATAAGGTGGGTATGGTGGAAGGGATCCTTTTCCTCCTTTGGTTGCTTCTGTCGTGGTGCACCAGGCTTGTCCTTGGTTGAAGTGCTAATGTCTTTCTGGTAGAATTGGGGCTGCATTGGTCTAGTCAGGGGTTGGGAGGCACAAGGAGCTCCCGATAATGTTCCCCCTGGGAGTGGTGACCCAGGGGTTCCAGAAAAGCACTATGGGATTGGGACCCAACTGAGTTTTCACTGGCTAGCTCAAGTTACCTCTTGGAGAAATTTTTCTACTGGTCAAAAGGCCTACATTGTGCCTTACACTTGGTAGTTTCTATTTTTTTCACTATTTATGATGGGCACTAGCACTGCAAATGTGGTTTCTTTTTTTTGTACAGACACTAAGGGTGCAGGTTTGTTGAGGCCTGCACCCCGGATATTTCATGGCATGGAGCCCTACCTCTAGGGTTGCCACCTCATCCCTTTAAAAGCAAACACATATTAACCCTTTCCCGCCGAGCGTAAGCAGATATGCGTACTCGGCTTTCGAGGGTTATACCGGGATGATGCCCGCATCTGCAGGCATCATCCCGGTACCGTTGTTTAGAGCGGGCGATTGGCTATCCGGGTATAACAACCGATGCGGCTAAAAGCCGCTCGGCTGTTATACCGGAGGAGCGGGAGGGGACGTCCCCCCTCCCGCCGCCTCACGCCGCTCTTACCGGGCCTCCCGTTCCATCGGGAGACCCGATCGAACAACCGCCGATTCCGGCGGCTAGAGACAGACTGGAACAAAGCCGAAAATGCCTTGGTTCCAGTCTCCTGTATGTAAACACGTAAACGTCGTCACGATGTCACTTCCTGTTTACTTGGCTGCCAATGGCGCCGGATTAAAAAAAGTACACAGTATTCAGATGCACCGTTTTCGGTGATATGAATACTTTGAAGTGCAAAGAAGGGATTTGGGGTCTTTTAGATGTTTACATTCCTTGTGACAGCAATAAAAGTGATCAAATAAAAAAATATATATATATTTAATTATCTAAAATTAAATAAAATAAATAATAAAAAAAATAAAAATGTTTAAAGCGCCCTCTTACCCGCGAGCTCGCGCAGCAAAGAAAACGCATATGGAAGTCGCGCCTGCATATGTAAACGGTGTTTAAATCACACATGTGAGGTATCGCCGCGATCGTCAGAGCGAGAGCAATAATTCTAGCACTAGAGCTCCTCCGTAACTCTAACCTGGTAACCGTAAATTTTTTAAAAGCGTCGCCTATGGAGATTTTTAGGTACCGTAGTTTGTCGCCATTCCACGAGTGCGCGCAATTATAAAGCGTGACATGTTTGGTATCTTTTCACTCGGCGTAACATCATCTTTCACATTAAAAAAAAAAATTGGGCTAACTTTACTGTTTCGTTTTTTTAAAATTCATGAAAGTATCTTTTTCCCAAAAAGTTGCGCTTAAAACACCGCTGCACAAATACCGTGTGACATAAAATATTGCAACAATCGCCGTTTTATTCTCTAGATTCTCTGCTAAAAAGAAAAAAAAAAAAAAAATATATATATATATATATATATATATATATATATATAATGTTTGGGGGTTTTTCTAGCCCCTAGCAAAAAATACGGATTTTAACTTGTAAACACCAAATGTCAGAAATAGGCTTAGTCACGAAAGGGTTAATCTGTGGGCGATTAAGGTGGTAATTAAATTCAGTTGGTGCTTTTATCTGCATTCAATTAGCCTCAAATTAGCCTCAAAACCTGTGTAATTATTATGTGTTCGGGTTTAAAGGGATGAGGTGACAACCCTACCTACCTCATTGGTGGTTAATCCATTACTTTACCCTAGTGCACTTTGTGTGGTGTGATTTCATGGCTCACTTTTTGCTTCACTGGGAAATGAACATCCTGCTGCAGAGCTCTGCAAAAAAAAAATGTAATGAAGTACATAGTATTTGATATGAACTCCAGCGAGATACTGGGGTGTAAGACCGTGGAAACTCTGGGGCTTTTTTTTTTTCCATTCCTACAAGTTTCCTTTTGGCCCCTTCCACACTGGGGCGGTTTTCAGGCGGTACAGCGCTTAAAATAGTGCCTGTACACCGCCTGAAAAAACCGGCCCCATTCACTCCAGTGTGAAAGCCGGCGGGCTTTCACACTGGAGCGGTGCGCTAGCAGGACGGTAAAAAATGTCCTGCTAGCAGCATCTTTGTAGCGGTATAGGGGCGTTGTATTCACCGAAATCAATGGGTAATACCGCGGCAATACCGCCGCAAAGCGCCGCTACAGGGATTTTAACCCTTTTTCGGCCGCTCGCGGGGGGTAAAACCGCACCGCTGCTTTACCGTCACCGCGGCTCCCGCCCCAGTGTGAAAGAGGCATTTAAGAAGCAACTCTTTAATCTGGATAACATTATGTTCATAACTACTGTATAGAGTTGGTACATCTGCAGTAAACAGGACTTTATATGTTCATTATGTTCAAGTCTTTTATTTCTGAATAGAAATCATCTTATTATGTTGCAGTCACTTTCGTTCTGTGTGTTTATCCAACAATCCAATCTATATGAATTCAGCAAACTCCTCTGTGAACATTTAGCTGATTCTACTTAATGCTCTCAACATAAAATTGAGACAATTAAGAGACTGTTTCAGGGAACCAGATTCATATGAATAAGTGAGTGCTTCTTTAAGTAGGAAAAGCATGAATGGCAGTGAGAAGTGCTTGTAGAATATCTGGAGATTATCTCTTGTAAAGTTTGTCAATCCTGTGTAACAGGTCAGATGTGCAGTTACATAGTTACATAGTAGGTGAGGTCGAAAAAAGTTCATCAAGTCCAACCTATATGTGTGATTATATGTCAGTATTACATTGTATATACCTGTATGTTGCGGTCGTTCAGGTGCTTATCTAATAGTTTAGAATTGCACATCCTTGCCGCTCTTACAGTAAAGAATCCTCTAAGTAGTTTAAGGTTAAAACTCTTTTCTTCTAATTTTAATGAGTGGTCACGAGTCTTGTTAAACTACTTTCCGCAAAAAAGTTTTATCCCTATTGTGGGGTCACCAGTACGGTATTTATAAATTGAAATCATATCTCCTCTCAAGCGTCTCTTCTCCAGAGAGAATAAGTTCAGTGCTCGCAACCTTTCCTCATAACTAATATCCTCCAAACCCTTTATTAGCTTTGTTGCCCTTCTTTGTACTCGCTCCATTTCCAGTACATCCTTCCTGAGGACCGGTGCCCAGAACGGGACAGTATACTCCAGGTGAGGCCGGACCAGAGTCTCGTAGAGCGGGAGAATTAACGTTTTATCTCTGGAGTTGATCACCTTTTTAATGCATGCCAATATTCTGTTTGCTTTGTTAGCAGCAGCTTGGTGAGCCTATCATCTACTAGGACCACCAGGTCCTTTTCCATCCTAGATTCCCCCAGAGGTTCTCCCCCCAGTGTATAGATTGCATTCATATTTTTGCCACCCAAATGCATTATTTTACATTTTTCTACATTGAACCTCATTTGCCATGTAGTTGCCCACCCCATTAATTCGTTCAGATCTTTTTGCAAGGTTTCCACTAGACATGTGCAATTCGTTTCGTTCCGAATTAGTTTTTTAACAAATTTCGACAAATTCGTTAATTAGGAAACATCCGAATTAACGAAAATCTGTTTAACAAATTTTTCAGAATATTCGTAAATTAGAATATTTGAAAATTTGTAAATTCGTAAATTTGTACATTTGCACATTCGTATATTCGCACATTCGGAAATCTGAATTTATAATTAAGTAATAATAACTTAACTATTACTAACTATTAAATTATAGGTATTGTAATTTCCTTTTTAAATTTGGTTTTAGTGAACGTAACAAATACAAATTTATCTTAAGTTACAAATTATCCGAAATAACGAGTGCCGTATCCAAAAAAATGGAACGTAATGAATTAATAATAATAAATAACAATAATAATAATAAAAAGTTTTTATTATTATTATTTATTATTATTTTGTTCCATTCCATTTTGTTTAGATGTGGCATTCGTTATTTCGGATAATTCGTAACTTCAGATACATTTGTGTTTACTAACAGCCAAATTTGAAAGGAAATTACAATACCTATAATTTAACAGTTAGTTACTATTTCAGATTTTCAAATTTTTGGGTTTTCGAATTTCCAAATTTCCGAATCTTCTAATTTACGAATGTACGAATTTACGAATATATGAATTTTCTAATTTACGAATGTGCGAATGAACGAATTTACGATTGTACGCATTTACAAATGTGTAAATGTGCGAATTTACGAATGTACAAATGAACAAATTTACTAATAGTGATCATAACGAATGAAACGAAAAAATGAAACGAAAACCAAAATGAACACATTTTTTGGCAGTGCACATGTCTAGTTTCCACATCCTGCGGAGAAGTTATTGCCCTGCTTAGCTTAGTATCGTCCACAAATACAAAGTGAACTGTTTACCCCATCCTCCAGGTCATTTATGAACAAATTAAATAGGATTGGTCCCAGCTCATAACCCTGGGGGACCCCACTTTCCACCCCTGACTATTCCAAGTACTCCCCATTTATCACCACCCTCTGAACTCGCCCTTGTAGCCAGTTTTCAATCCATGTACTCACCCTATGGTCCATGCCAACGGACCTTATTTTGTACAGTAAACGTTTATTGGGAACTGTGTAAAATGCTGTCAGATGCAGTTGTATTTTAAAATAAATCTGTGACCAGGCTATGGATATTAAAGTATTCACAGATTTCTAACAAGAAGAAAATGAGCTTTAAAGTCTATCTCCAGGCAAAACTTAAAGCCAGAAGCAAACCTTAAAGTTACATACGTCACTGGCATCAGTGGGCATGAATAATGCCCTGTCATTGGTTTATATAGGAGGAAGAAGGCCCTATTGTCAGGATCGATGGGAAGAATAATGCCTTTGATGGTATCAGTGAGAGGAATGGTGTCCCATCATTGGTGTCAGTTGGTGGAATAGGGCTCCAAGGGCCAGATGAAGGCCAGCAAAGAGCCACATCCGGCCTCTGGGGCGCAGTTTGGAGACCACTGTTCTAAACTGACCACACAAAGCACAGAAGCTGATTTTTTTTTTTCTTGCGTGGTAAGTTTTCATCCCTTGATTGGCCATTTAGAAGTATAGGACACTGTGCAGACACACATTATGCCTGTGTTGGGTAGCTCTTTCAGCCACCACACCCCCTCAACCAATCGCAGCCTGCCTCTGACCCCCCCCCCCCCCAACCAATCACAGCCTTTCTCTTGAACATTTCTCTGTATATAGTAATGGAAGAAATAATGCAACTCCGCCACACAGGCTAAAAGTCCTGCAGTCACACAAATGGCCAAACAAACAACGTTCAGTCCAAAGCTGTGTTCTGACTGAACCGAGAGCTAATCCTTTTAAAAAAAAAAAGTACATTCACAGGGACCACTTATCCACGTGGTGTAATAAGTAGCATAATGAAAGTTCAAATACACCATTTATTGAGTAAAGAAAAACAGAGTTCTTGTGCATAAACTCACAGAGGTGATTCCATATGACCAAGGTGCTTAGCAGGTGCAGGTGTAAGCCAAACTCACATATGGCCCATGGAAACATGAGCGCCTGGACGTGGGTCCAGATGTATGTCTCGGATCCCAGGAACTCCTAGATGGTAGACACAGTAATTGGGTGACACCAGGGAGGATGTAAAAAGCTGGCAGTGGCCGTGGGACCTGGAAGTCCACGCACAGGTGGGTCGGATAGACCGGAAGTGACATCAGGTGCTGGTGGAAGCACTAGACAGTGCTCCGCAATGTGAGGGCACCACAGGATACTAGAAACTGCTCCAAGCACGGGGCTGTGAGACGCAAATTAAGGATAAATAACATGTTGATAGCGGGTAGCAGGAACCAAAGACTTCATGTTTTGGGGGGTTAAACCCTTCCTCAGGGTATGAACACCTAATCTAATTGCTGTCTGTGCCCCAATTAGGGAGATTCACCCTCTCAATTTTAGCTTTTGTACTGTTATAATCGAAGGAGAAAGAAAAAGAAAATCACAATTTTTGGGTTATCCCCAAAAAAGGTGTAACGCCATAACTCCTGGGAGCAGCTATGAATTTGATGGGCTTACCAATTACCTCCTCCTTTTAGCTCATCGTTCGTTGTCTAGGGGTTCCCAGGGTTAGTACCCATAACTTCAGAAGCTGACACGCAAAAGTCCTTTTAAGGATTTTTATTTGCAAGGGTAACGTTCAATTGGGAATAGAGGGCACGGGTGATAAAACTCAGGCACTTCAGAACTGCTGACATCCATTGAATGTCTCTTTAGATAGCCCAGAGAGTAGCCACTCGCAACTGGGTGCTTCACTGCTGGATAAACCTCTAACTGTAGATTTAGCAGCCAACAAGTGACTCGAACATTTGCAAAGTCTCTGCCACAGACTAGGTTGTAACTAAAGATAAATTAGGAACTTTTCCCCACGGTACCTGGATCTTTCAGCCGCCTTGGCGATACCGTAAGAAATCACTAGTGTCCATACAACTTCAGCTCCCAGGCTCTTACCGAGCAGCCAGCTTCTTGGCCCTCCTCTGAAGAGTCCTCCCCTGGTCGCTTATATGAGTTGTTGTGTCTCTCCAATGCCGAAAGCACACCGGGACACCTCCGAATCCTCCTTCAGATACTGGGCCTCAAACTAGCCAGTTCCGAGGCTTGGGAACGGACGGATCCCCACCCCAGACCATGAGGGCCTCTGGGGCTGGTCAAGATGACCATACTCACGGGGACGGCAGACACTCCTGGGTCCGGGAGCCCTCACGGGGTTGGTCCGGACCGGAACCAGGAATCAAAGAGCAAGCCGAACCCTGAACACGTGACTTCAGCATCTTAAATACCCCTTCCCAGACAACACAGCGGGGCCAGACGCGCCCACTGATTGGCTCTGAGAAAGATTGGAACCCAACACGTCCAACCAGGCTTAGTTCTCAGCCTGTCACAGGTGCCTCACTGTACCTATGACCAGGCAGAACTCCAGTACAGCCCAGCCAAACTGATGCCAAAGTAAAAGACCTATAGAATTAACCCCCAGAACTCCGTAACAGTTCTGTAAAAAACTAAATTTGCATTATAGCGCACACTTTAGAAAAGTGTCGGCGCTACAAAGGTAATAGATGGAATATCTTCCAATAGGGGAACTAGTTCTCGTGACCCTAGTGACAAAAAGTGATTCCCTCAATTTGGAGGGATGTCTTCTCACTTCCTGTTTAGGCTTTGGGACAGGAAGTAAAGAGAAATCTCCCAATGTGACACAGGTTGCAAAAAAGAGTTTAACTGGTGCTTAACAGGTGGTTCTCAACCAATGCTGACACATTCAGTGCTTATATTTGCTTGTAAATGTATTATACAAGTACATAAATTTCAATACATAAAAGCAGACCTGGGTAAGTATGTCTATGATGCCTGCAGATAGCCTCCACACGCTCATTGTGAGAGACACAAGTGATCATACAGGACTAAAGCTATTGTCCAATCATTGTTACCCTAAAGGTAAAGAAGCAGTAGTGTGGTGTGTGATTCATCCGTCTTTTATTGTACAGGTGCTATTGAAGTCACAGAAATAGAGCTGCATTCAGATAGACATTGTACTAACAACCTCGGTTCTCAATTTCCCTCTACTTTGCCATTATAGCATTTGTATAGTGAATGTTGTAATCTCACAGACCCCACTAAACACACACCAATTAAATAGTCATCTTAGCCTATAATATGCTATAGAGATGTAGATATGATTTCATTTACATAAGAATACCAGAATGCAAGCTATAGTTAAAGTGAACTTGAATTCAATTCGGTAAAATGTACTGTAGAAAACATTTAGAAATAATGATTGTGTCTAAGTAATACCGTAACAAATGTACCTTTTTTGCCTTGAATTCCTCCTGAAAAATAGCTGTACACTTCCTTGTATGCCTAGACACATCTATGCCAACAGACTGATAGCTGTATATCTGCAGTGTGAGACTAAAATGGATCTTACAAGGTTAAATCATGTGGCTGCCCCCTATCCCTTGCTGTCAAAACACTCATTATGGAAAACAAAAAAAAAAAAACACGTTGGGGGGAGAAAAATGGAAAAAAATATATTATTTTCAAGCTCCTGGTAAGCAAAGCAAGGTGATGTCAATGGGTCTTCTTGCAGGATTCTAGGAAAGTTGAGGATCCCAAATCCTGTGAGAACATGCTCCTGTACAGTGCTGTAGCCTCCTTTTTGAAGAACCCATACAAAAAAAAACTCTGTTGGGACTTTGAAGTCAACAAAAATCAATTGTATATAAAAAAAAAAAAAATTACTTTATTATACATATAAGATTATCTAAATATAAAAACCATAATCTGTATTGCAAGCTTCAGAACATAATTGGCTGAACATGGTAATGGTAGTCCCATTAGGTCCCATATCTCCTTTTTGATAATTTGAATTCTTAGCTTTCCAAACATCCCTCTGTGAGGCCCAGTGAAGCTGGAACCCAGGAGCAAGATGAGTATTTTAATGCATTTTCTTAAATGTTTTTCTTTTTCTGTCCATAACAGTTTCTTCAACAGAGGGTGGCGGAAGTTCTACTTTAAGCCACAGCTGCCTGAGATTTTTGTCACTTGAGTTTTGGAGTGAGAAGTGGTGATGTCGCTACTGTGCTGCTCACTGGAGATAAATCTGCAACACATGCGTTTCTCTGCACTTACTTCATCCATTCCGTAGATCTGTGCTTTCCCCGCCACTCATACTGCATTTTGAAAACTCCCCCCACCTGTATGTAGGTGTTGGACCACAGTATATCTGCCGACCTAAAGGTGGCACTGTGCCAATTTTTCAGGCTGGGAGGAGACCATTGAGGACTAATTTGTCCCCTGTTATTGGCTCCAGGTGGCCATTTTGGGGAGGGCAGCTTATCTTATAGAAAACAATATCTTATTGGATGTTGAAATCCTATGAGATTTGGGGCTCCATCTTGACAATGAAGTCCTTTAATTGGATATTTTGAATTATTCAGTGTGCCTGCAGTGTGGGAGTAGGTTAAGGACAGAGGTTTGCTGGTTAGGGAGAGAGTAGGGGCATTGATAGGGATACCTGACAGGGAGGCAAAGAGTAAGTTTTCCCTTACAGGATAATGTGCAAATAAAGTTGATGGGGCTGGAGAGATAGGTTTATACTCTAAGCCCCCGTACACATGGTCAGAAATTCCGACCACAAAATCCGCCGGATTTTTTACTGACGGATTTTGTCCGATACTGGTGTTGCGTACACACGGTCGGACAAAGTTGTCGGAAAATCCGATCATTGTGAACGTGGTGACGATCGTTGCGTACGACGGAACTACGTAGAGGCTATTAGCCAATAGCTTTGGTCTCGTAATTTGATCTGAGCATGCGTGGCACTTTGTCCGTCGGAATTCTCTACACACGATCGGAAAAAGTCTGATCGGATTTTGTTGTCGGAAAATTTAAGAGCAGGGTCTCAAATTTTTTCCGTCGGAAATTCCGATGAAAAAAGTCTGATGGAGCCCACACACGGGCGGATTTTCCGACAACATGGTCCGATCAGACATTTTCCGTTGGAATTTCCAACCGTGTGTACGGAGCATAATGGCTATTACAACAAAGTCCATAGATTAAATGTCAATATACGATGAGTCCTTGAAGTCCATATAAAAGAGTATATTTACTATGCAACATCAGTGGTAGCTCCCCATAGAGCAGTGGTCTCCAAACTGCGGCCCTTTGCTTGCCTCTATCTGGCCCTTGGGACACTATTCCTCCAACTAACACCAATGATGAGGCACCATTCCCCCCACTGACACCATTGATGGGGGTAGTATTCCTCCTGCTAAGACCAATGATGGAGCACTATTCCTACTTGGATGGGGCACAATTTCTCTCATTGATACCCACCATAGGGCACTGCTATTCCTCCTGCTAAAAACAACAATGGGGAATTATTCCTCCTGTTACTCTCACTGATGCCAGAACATTTTTTACTCACACTGACCATAGTCCGGCCCCCCTAAAGCCTGAAGGACAGTAAACTGGCCCTTTGTTGTAAAAGTTTGGAGACCCCTTGCCTAGCAAAGCAATGACTCTGTGAGAAAACAAAAGGGAACAGATGGGGGTGCCAGACTAAGTGTAGCAGATAAAACTAAATGGATTTATTTGAAAAGCCAAGATAAGTAACAGAGGAGAAGTATAGTTTTAGAGCTAGTCTTTTGGAAAGACTAAATTTAGGCGCCATATCCCTTATTACAAGAATAATATAGAAGGAGAGAAATTGGGACTTTTAAAGCGCACACATACACAAAATTTTGAAAAATAGAAAATATTTATTGAATTAAAAATACATATGTGAAAAAAGGGTAAAACCACAGTACATCAGTAACAAATATCAACAGAAGTAAATTGTCTCTCTACATGTTTCGCCGTTCACGACTTCTTCAGGAGATTCTGTTACAATAAACTGATCACTATTATAGAAAAGTATACAAATCAAAAAACACAATATAGAAAAAAGAACTTACAAAAACAAAGCAGCAAACAACAATCCATAGAGATTTTAGTATCATAGACTGATAAACAATGAACAGTAAGCATGTTCTAACTATGCCACCAACCTTCAAAATTTCAAAAATACAGTCATCAATAGTGGAGGAAAGGCAAGCAGGGCCATTTGGGAGCATCATAGAGAAGGGTAATAGACTGGGAAGAACAGAAAGTCCATCTAAATTGAAGGTAAAGATGCAAAAAACATTATATATTTTTAATTCAATAAATATTTTCTATTTTTAGAAATTTTGTATATGTGTGCGCTTTAACCACTTTCAGACCGGACCATTTTGCTGGCTTAAGACCAGACCACTTTTTGCGATTCGGCACTGCATCGCTTTAACTGACAATTGCGCGGTCGTGCCACGTGGCTCCCAAACAAAATTGACGTCCTTTTTTTACCACATATAGAGCTTTCTTTTGGTGGTATATGATCGCCCCTGCGGTTTTTATTTTTGCACTATAAACAAAAATAAAGCGACAATTTTGAAAAAAATTCAATATTTTTTACTTTTTGCTATAATAAATATCCCCCAAAAATATATAAAAAAATATTTTTTTCCTCAGTTTAGGCCGATACGTATTCTTCTACATATTTTTGGTAAAAAAAATTGCAATTAGCGATTATTGATTGGTTTGCGCAAAAGTTATAGCGTTTACAAAATAGGGGATAGTTTTATAGCATTTTTATTAATATTTTTTTTTTTACTAGTAATGGCGGTGATCAGCGATTTCTATTGTGACTGCGACATTATGGCGGACACATCGGACATTTTTGACACATTTTTGGGACCATTGTCATTTATACAGCAATCAGTGCTATTTAAATGCACTGATTCCTGTGTAAATGACACTGGCAGTGAAGGGGTTAACCACTAGGTGGCAGTGTAGGGGTTAAGTGTTCCTAGGGGTGTGTTACTAAATGTGGGGGGGGCGTGGCTGTGATTTAGAGAACACTGATCTCTGCTCTAATCACAGGGAGCAGAGATCGGTGTCACTAGTTGCTAGGCAGAACGGGGAGATGCTGTTTACTTCTGCATCTCCTCGTTCAGCCTTCCCATGAGACAATCGCGGGTATCCCCGCGGCGATCGAGTCCGTGGGACCCGCAACCGGACTCGCAGGGGTCCCGACTGGCGCCCGGCAATCTTAAAGGGGACGTACCTGTACGCCCTTTTGACTGTCTGTGCCATTCTGTCGACGTACATCGTTGTGCGCCGGTCGGGAAGTGGTTAAAAGTCCCAATTTCTCTCCTTCTATGTTATTCTTACATAAGTAAAATGCAAATGAGCATCTCAGTCAGTACATATGGGGCAAGATGTTAAAGGGTGTCCGGAGGTCCTCTGAAGAGGTTCTGTGAGGCTCGATGTTCCTGATGCCTGGAGTACCCGATGGAAGGCAGAGGACCGCTGGCCAGAGGCAGCGATAACCAGCGTGAAATGCAGAAGGAGCCGGAACGGATGTGATGTCAGCGGGAAACTGGATGTGTTCCACTCTGCTTATCGCTGCCTGTAATTCCATTTCTTTATGATTTTATATTGGTTCTGTTTTGTGTAAAGCGGAGAGCAGAGAAAAAAAAAAAAAATCCACAGTACATCGCTCACAACTGAACATTGGATGGTCACGACAACTAAAGCCCCATACACACGGTCGGATTTTCCGATGGATTCTGTCCTATCGGACAATGTTGTCGGAAATTCTGACCGTGTGTAGGCACCATCGGACAGTTTCCATCGGATTGTCCGACAGACAAAGTCCTATCTCCTGCTGGATAGATTTTTCGACAACAAAGTCCGATCACACCAAATCCGATCGTGTGTATCGAATTCCGACGGACAAAGTGCCACGCATGCTCAGATCACATTACAAGACCAAAGCTATTGGCTACTAGCCTCTACGTAGTCCCGTCGTACGCAACAAACGTCACCACGTTCAGAATGATCGGATTTTCTGACAACTTTGTCCGACAGTGTGTATGCAACACCAGTGTCGGACTAAATCCGTCGGACAAAATCCGATGGATTTGGTGGTCGGATTTTCCGACCGTGTGTATGGGGCTTAAGTCTTGTTAACATTTGTAATATTTCAATCTTCAGTGGTAATAGTCCAATTATTTTTTATAGCTTACATATATTTATACTGGTAAATTCTGCAGTTCCAGAGCGTTCCTGTCTTCCTTCTCCATTTAACATTCACTTTCATTTCTTGGAGCTTATCCAAGCTCTATTGTACCGAGGAAGACACAGGCCGCTTTATTTCAAATACACTTCTGCTTCCAGAGAAACCACCCCCAGATTTCAACAACCATTAAACAACCTGACAGGACTTTCAGCAAGAGTGGAAAAGTAAAATAGCCAGCTTAATATGTGTAATCTGGGTGGTTTATTGTAAGTAGTCAGTCTTGTTTGGTTTCCATTTGTTTAAAAGCCGCGGAGAGACTTGGGGCAAGTCAACTTTTCATCATGGTGACTGTGAGCAGGGCCGGACTGGGAAAAAAAAACAGCCCTGGAAAAAAATTCATACCAGCCCCATAGCATTTTTATACCAGCCCAACAGAACAACGTCATTATTTTCTGGTTCATTAAAGGGAAAACCATGCATTTTAAAGCACATTTGAAGAGTGTATTATATATAGCAAAGACAGATATGAAAGCATATAGGGCTTATATATATATATATATAAAAGCAAATTCTAGTTAATAGTGGTCAATTATCAAGGGGGACCCCAGGAACTCTGGGAAACTTGGGTTGGGAACGACGACTCTTGACCAGAGACCACCTTCTGCAGAAAGAATACACTAAGGCATACCTCCCAACATTGAGATGGGAATGAGGGACACCTACTAACAAACGTATGTAGGCATAGGACACGCCCCCTGCCACACCCCCTTAAAAGGAGAATTAACCCAAAAAAAAGGTTAATTAAATCCACAAGGGTTTTTTTTTTACCACTACTATTCCTTTATTTTGGCTTTAAAATGTACAAATGCAGCCATTTAGAAATTAGATGAAAGGTTTAGCACTGGGAAACACTTTTTGAAAGATAAAAAGTGCATTTTATATACAACTATATAGATCAGACCAAAATGAGGGACAAATGAGGAGGAAAGAGGGACAGAGGGACATTGCTCCAAATCAGGGACAGTTGGGAGCTATGCACTAAGGTAGGGGTGATTTACTAATATAGGGGGAAACCTTTATATCAGTGCCCCCTTACATTGTTGTATTCACTCCCCCCTTACATCAGTTCCCCCCCCCCCCCCCCCTCAGACTGGCCTGGCGGGCGCTGTCACTGACCTCCTCTCAGGTGCACCTTGCAGGTCTCAGTCAGTCGGCTCCAGCTTGGTGGCTCTGGTTTTATCCTATACTTTCCTCTCCACAGTCCACACACATCTGACTTCTCCTATGACCCCCATCCTGGCAGCTCTCCCTCTCTTGACTCCTGTCCAGACTCCCTCAGAGACTGCAGACATGATATGAGATGGTCAGAGACTGCAGACATGGTACAAGAGCTGGTCAGAGACTGCAGACATGGTACAAGAGCTGGTCAGAGACTGCAGACATGGTACAAGAGCTGGTCAGAGACTGCAGACATGGTACAAGAGCTGGTCAGAGACTGCAGACATGGTACAAGAGCTGGTCAGAGACTGCAGACATGGTACAAGAGCTGGTCAGAGACTGCAGACATGGTACAAGAGATGGTCAGAGACTGCAGACATGGTACAAGAGATGGACAGAGACTGCAGACATGGTACAAGAGCTGGACAGAGACTGCAGACATGGTACAAGAGC
Organism: Lithobates sylvaticus; assembly: GCA_028564925.1. NCBI lineage: Eukaryota > Metazoa > Chordata > Amphibia > Anura > Ranidae > Lithobates > Lithobates sylvaticus. The sequence continues at coordinate 565,247,148 of CM053029.1, read as the reverse complement.
TGGTCAGAGACTGCAGACATGGTACAAGAGCTGGTCAGAGACTGCAGACATGGTACAAGAGCTGGTCAGAGACTGCAGACATGGTACAAGAGCTGGTCAGAGACTGCAGACATGGTACAAGAGCTGGTCAGAGACTGCAGACATGGTACAAGAGCTGGTCAGAGACTGCAGACATGGTACAAGAGATGGACAGAGACTGCAGACATGGTACAAGAGCTGGTCAGAGACTGCAGACATGGTACAAGAGCTGGTCAGAGACTGCAGACATGGTACAAGAGCTGGTCAGAGACTGCAGACATGGTACAAGAGATGGACAGAGACTGCAGACATGGTACAAGAGCTGGTCAGAGACTGCAGACATGGTACAAGAGCTGGACAGAGACTGCAGACATGGTACAAGAGCTGGTCAGAGACTGCAGACATGGTACAAGAGCTGGTCAGAGACTGCAGACATGGTACAAGAGCTGGTCAGAGACTGCAGACATGGTACAAGAGCTGGTCAGAGACTACAGACATGGTACAAGAGCTGGTCAGAGACTGCAGACATGGTACAAGAGCTGGTCAGAGACTACAGACATGGTACAAGAGCTGGTCAGAGACTGCAGACATGGTACAAGAGCTGGTCAGAGACTGCAGACATGGTACAAGAGATGGTCAGAGACTGCAGACATGGTACAAGAGATGGTCAGAGACTGCAGACATGGTACAAGAGATGGTCAGAGACTGCAGACATGGTACAAGAGATGGACAGAGACTGCAGACATGGTACAAGAGATGGACAGAGACTGCAGACATGGTACAAGAGATGGACAGAGACTGCAGACATGGTACAAGAGCTGGTCAGAGACTGCAGACATGGTAAAAGAGATGGTCAGAGACTGCAGACATGGTACATGGTATATGAATACAGCCCCACTGTGTATACGGATACAGCCCCATTGTGTATACGGATACAGCCCCACTGTGTATACGGATACAGCCCCACTGTGTATACGGATACAGCCCCACTGTGTATACGGATACAGCCCCACTGTGTATACGGATACAGCCCCACTGTGTATACGGATACAGCCCCACTGTGTATACGGATACAGCCCCACTGTGTATACGGATACAGCCCCACTGTGTATACGAATACAGCCCCACTGTGTATACGAATACAGCCCCACTGTGTATACGAATACAGCCCCACTGTGTATACGAATACAGCCCCACTGTGCATAGCAATACAGCCCCACTGTGCATAGCAATACAGCCCCACTGTGTATAGCAATACAGCCCCACTGTGTATATGAATACAGCCCCACTGTGTATACGAATACAGCCCCACTGTGTATAACAATACAGCCCCACTGTGCATAACAATACAGCCCCACTGTGTATAGCAATACAGCCCCACTGTGTATAGCAATACAGCCCCACTGTGTATACGAATACAGCCCCACTGTGTATACGAATACAGCCCCACTGTGCATAACAATACAGCCCCACTGTGCATAGCAATACAGCCCCACTGTGCATAGCAATACAGCCCCACTGTGCATAGCAATACAGCCCCACTGTGCATAGCAATACAGCCCCACTGTGCATAGCAATACAGCCCCACTGTGCATAACAATACAGCCCCACTGTGCATAGCAATACAGCCCCACTGTGCATAGCAATACAGCCCCACTGTGCATAGCAATACAGCCCCACTGTGCATAGCAATACAGCCCCACTGTGCATAGCAATACAGCCCCACTGTGCATAGCAATACAGCCCCACTGTGCATAACAATACAGCCCCACTGTGCATAGCAATACAGCCCCACTGTGCATAACAATACAGCCCCACTGTGCATAGCAATACAGCCCCACTGTGCATAGCAATACAGCCCCACTGTGCATAGCAATACAGCCCCACTGTGCATAACAATACAGCCCCACTGTGCATAACAATACAGCCCCACTGTGCATAACAATACAGCCCCACTGTGCATAACAATACAGCCCCACTGTGCATAACAATACAGCCCCACTGTGCATAGCACTCACCATGGCATTGCCTCTATCACACACAGCAGCATCTCCCGCGGTGTGTGTCACAGAACAAACAGGAGCTGGGTCTGTGTTCGGCTGTGCTGTAGCAAGGTCCCGCCCCCCTAGACCGGCGCGTGTGATAGTAGATAGAACACTGATTGAATCAGTGTTTCGCCTATCTACTATCACACGAGCCGGTCTAGGGGGGCGGGACCTTGCTACAGCACAGCAGAGCTCCTGTTTGTTCCGTAACACACACACCGCGGGAGATGCCGCTGTGTGTGTGACATGTATGAGAAAGAGAGCGAGGGCGGCAAGCGCTGCAGTCAGCCACAGCTTAAAGCGGCCCCAGGGCAGGCAGCCTACCGGGAGATTTCCCGGTATCCCGGTAGGCCAGTCCGGCCCTGACTGTGAGCCATGAAAGTTGATGACAACGGTTTCATGTTTTTTATAACACTTTTAACTCACTAATCACTTAACAGATCTAGACTTAGATAATCACACAGCTCCATCTGGAAGCCTTCATGTAGCAAATACAGTAGATATGTCTATAAAGCTATGAGTGCTGCTGGTTTTAATGGAGTACACGGTATGCTGAATGTCGAAGTCTACAAATAGATAAAGATGAAACATGGAACAAAATAGGCAAATTTATGTTTGGCAAAACACATTTAATTTTCCTAAATTATTATTAGAAGAGGTTTTATGCTTTATGTATACAGTGGTGTGAAAAAGTGTTTGCCTCCTTCCTCATTTCCTGTTCCTTTGCATGTTTGTCACACTTAAGTGTTTCGGAACATCAAACCAATTTAAACAATAGTCAAGGACAACACAAGTAAACACAAAATGCAATTTGTAAATGAAGGTGTTTATTATTAAAGGTGAAAAAAAATCCAAACCATCATGGCCCTGTGTGAAAAAGTGATTGCCCCCCTTGTTAAAACATACTATAACTGTGGTTGTCCACACCTGAGTTCAATTTCTCTAGCCACACCCAGGCCTGATTATTGCCACACCTGTTCACAATCAAGGCATCACTTAAATAGGAGCTGCTTGACACAGTAAGGTCCACCAGAAGATCCTTAAAAGCTACACATCATGCCGAGACCCAAAGAAATTCAGGAACAATTGAGAAAGAAAGTAATTGAGATCTATCAGTCTGGAAAGGGTTATAAAGCCATTTCCAAAGCTTTGGGAATCCAGCGAACCACAGTGAGAGCCATTATCCACAAATGGCGAAGACATGGAACAGTGGTGAACCTTCCCAGGAGTGGCCGGCCGCCCAAAATTACCCCAAGAGAGCAGCGACGACTCATCCAAGAGGTCACAAAAGACCCCACAACAACGTCCAAGGAACTGCAGGCCTCACTTGCCTCAGTTAAGGTCAGCGTTCATGCCTCCACCATCAGGAAAAGACTGGGCAAAAATGGCCTGCATGGCAGAGTTCCAAGGAGAAAACCACTGCTGAGCAAAAAGAACATCAAAGCTCGTCTCAATTTCTCCACAACGCATCTTGATGATCCCCAAGACTTTTGGGACAACATTCTGTGGACCGATGAGACAAAAGTGGAACTCTTTGGAAGGTGTGTGTCCAAGTATATCTGGCGTAGAAGGAACACTGCATTTCAGAAAAAGAACATTATACCAACAGTAAAATATGGTGGTGGTAGTCAGGGCCGGACTGGGAAAAAAAAACAGCCCTGGAAAAAAATTCATACCAGCCCCATAGCATTTTTATACCAGCCCAACAGAACAACGTCATTATTTTCTGGTTCATTAAAGGGAAAACCATGCATTTTAAAGCACATTTGAAGAGTGTATTATATATAGCAAAGACAGATATGAAAGCATATAGGGCTTATATATATATATATATAAAAGCAAATTCTAGTTAATAGTGGTCAATTATCAAGGGGGACCCCAGGAACTCTGGGAAACTTGGGTTGGGAACGACGACTCTTGACCAGAGACCACCTTCTGCAGAAAGAATACACTAAGGCATACCTCCCAACATTGAGATGGGAATGAGGGACACCTACTAACAAACGTATGTAGGCATAGGACACGCCCCCTGCCACACCCCCTTAAAAGGAGAATTAACCCAAAAAAAAGGTTAATTAAATCCACAAGGGTTTTTTTTTTACCACTACTATTCCTTTATTTTGGCTTTAAAATGTACAAATGCAGCCATTTAGAAATTAGATGAAAGGTTTAGCACTGGGAAACACTTTTTGAAAGATAAAAAGTGCATTTTATATACAACTATATAGATCAGACCAAAATGAGGGACAAATGAGGAGGAAAGAGGGACAGAGGGACATTGCTCCAAATCAGGGACAGTTGGGAGCTATGCACTAAGGTAGGGGTGATTTACTAATATAGGGGGAAACCTTTATATCAGTGCCCCCTTACATTGTTGTATTCACTCCCCCCTTACATCAGTTCCCCCCCCCCCCCCCCCCTCAGACTGGCCTGGCGGGCGCTGTCACTGACCTCCTCTCAGGTGCACCTTGCAGGTCTCAGTCAGTCGGCTCCAGCTTGGTGGCTCTGGTTTTATCCTATACTTTCCTCTCCACAGTCCACACACATCTGACTTCTCCTATGACCCCCATCCTGGCAGCTCTCCCTCTCTTGACTCCTGTCCAGACTCCCTCAGAGACTGCAGACATGATATGAGATGGTCAGAGACTGCAGACATGGTACAAGAGCTGGTCAGAGACTGCAGACATGGTACAAGAGCTGGTCAGAGACTGCAGACATGGTACAAGAGCTGGTCAGAGACTGCAGACATGGTACAAGAGCTGGTCAGAGACTGCAGACATGGTACAAGAGCTGGTCAGAGACTGCAGACATGGTACAAGAGCTGGTCAGAGACTGCAGACATGGTACAAGAGATGGTCAGAGACTGCAGACATGGTACAAGAGCTGGACAGAGACTGCAGACATGGTACAAGAGCTGGTCAGAGACTGCAGACATGGTACAAGAGCTGGTCAGAGACTGCAGACATGGTACAAGAGCTGGTCAGAGACTGCAGACATGGTACAAGAGCTGGTCAGAGACTGCAGACATGGTACAAGAGCTGGTCAGAGACTGCAGACATGGTACAAGAGCTGGTCAGAGACTGCAGACATGGTACAAGAGATGGACAGAGACTGCAGACATGGTACAAGAGCTGGTCAGAGACTGCAGACATGGTACAAGAGCTGGTCAGAGACTGCAGACATGGTACAAGAGCTGGTCAGAGACTGCAGACATGGTACAAGAGATGGACAGAGACTGCAGACATGGTACAAGAGCTGGTCAGAGACTGCAGACATGGTACAAGAGCTGGACAGAGACTGCAGACATGGTACAAGAGCTGGTCAGAGACTGCAGACATGGTACAAGAGCTGGTCAGAGACTGCAGACATGGTACAAGAGCTGGTCAGAGACTGCAGACATGGTACAAGAGCTGGTCAGAGACTACAGACATGGTACAAGAGCTGGTCAGAGACTGCAGACATGGTACAAGAGCTGGTCAGAGACTACAGACATGGTACAAGAGCTGGTCAGAGACTGCAGACATGGTACAAGAGCTGGTCAGAGACTGCAGACATGGTACAAGAGATGGTCAGAGACTGCAGACATGGTACAAGAGATGGTCAGAGACTGCAGACATGGTACAAGAGATGGTCAGAGACTGCAGACATGGTACAAGAGATGGACAGAGACTGCAGACATGGTACAAGAGATGGACAGAGACTGCAGACATGGTACAAGAGATGGACAGAGACTGCAGACATGGTACAAGAGCTGGTCAGAGACTGCAGACATGGTAAAAGAGATGGTCAGAGACTGCAGACATGGTACATGGTATATGAATACAGCCCCACTGTGTATACGGATACAGCCCCATTGTGTATACGGATACAGCCCCACTGTGTATACGGATACAGCCCCACTGTGTATACGGATACAGCCCCACTGTGTATACGGATACAGCCCCACTGTGTATACGGATACAGCCCCACTGTGTATACGGATACAGCCCCACTGTGTATACGGATACAGCCCCACTGTGTATACGGATACAGCCCCACTGTGTATACGAATACAGCCCCACTGTGTATACGAATACAGCCCCACTGTGTATACGAATACAGCCCCACTGTGTATACGAATACAGCCCCACTGTGCATAGCAATACAGCCCCACTGTGCATAGCAATACAGCCCCACTGTGTATATGAATACAGCCCCACTGTGTATACGAATACAGCCCCACTGTGTATACGAATACAGCCCCACTGTGCATAACAATACAGCCCCACTGTGTATACGAATACAGCCCCACTGTGCATAGCAATACAGCCCCACTGTGTATACGAATACAGCCCCACTGTGTATACGAATACAGCCCCACTGTGTATACGAATACAGCCCCACTGTGCATAACAATACAGCCCCACTGTGCATAACAATACAGCCCCACTGTGCATAGCAATACAGCCCCACTGTGCATAGCAATACAGCCCCACTGTGCATAGCAATACAGCCCCACTGTGCATAGCAATACAGCCCCACTGTGCATAACAATACAGCCCCACTGTGCATAGCAATACAGCCCCACTGTGCATAGCAATACAGCCCCACTGTGCATAGCAATACAGCCCCACTGTGCATAGCAATACAGCCCCACTGTGCATAGCAATACAGCCCCACTGTGCATAGCAATACAGCCCCACTGTGCATAACAATACAGCCCCACTGTGCATAGCAATACAGCCCCACTGTGCATAACAATACAGCCCCACTGTGCATAGCAATACAGCCCCACTGTGCATAGCAATACAGCCCCACTGTGCATAGCAATACAGCCCCACTGTGCATAACAATACAGCCCCACTGTGCATAACAATACAGCCCCACTGTGCATAACAATACAGCCCCACTGTGCATAACAATACAGCCCCACTGTGCATAACAATACAGCCCCACTGTGCATAGCACTCACCATGGCATTGCCTCTATCACACACAGCAGCATCTCCCGCGGTGTGTGTCACAGAACAAACAGGAGCTGGGTCTGTGTTCGGCTGTGCTGTAGCAAGGTCCCGCCCCCCTAGACCGGCTCGTGTGATAGTAGATAGAACACTGATTGAATCAGTGTTTCGCCTATCTACTATCACACGAGCCGGTCTAGGGGGGCGGGACCTTGCTACAGCACAGCAGAGCTCCTGTTTGTTCCGTAACACACACACCGCGGGAGATGCCGCTGTGTGTGTGACATGTATGAGAAAGAGAGCGAGGGCGGCAAGCGCTGCAGTCAGCCACAGCTTAAAGCGGCCCCAGGGCAGGCAGCCTACCGGGAGATTTCCCGGTATCCCGGTAGGCCAGTCCGGCCCTGGTGGTAGTGTGATGGTCTGGGGCTGTTTTGCTGCTTCAGGACCTGGAAGACTTGCCGTGATAAAAGGAACTATGAATTCTGCTGTCTACCAAGAGATCCTGAAGGAGAATGTCCAACCATCTGTTCGTGTACTCAAGCTGAAACGAACTTGGGTTCTGCAGCAGGACAATGATCCTAAACACACCAGCAAGTCCACCACCGAATGGCTGAAGAAAAACAAAATGAAGACTTTGGAGTGGCCTAGCCAAAGTCCTGACCTGAATCCTATTGAGATGTTGTGGTATGACCTTAAAAAGGCTGTTCATGCTCGAAAACCCTCTAATGTAACTGAATTAGGACAATTCTGCAAAGATGAGTGGGCCAAAATTCCTCCAGGACGCTGTAAAAGCCTCATTGCACGTTATCGCAAACGCTTGGTTGCAGTTGTTGCTGCTAAGGGTGGCCCAACCAGTTATTAGGTTTAGGAGGCAATCACTTTTTCACACAGGGCCATGATGGTTTGGATTTTTTTTCACCTTTAATAATAAACACCTTCATTTACATATTGCATTTTGTGTTTACTTGTGTTGTCCTTGACTATTGTTTAAATTGGTTTGATGTTCCGAAATACTTAAGTGTGACAAACATGCAAAGGAACAGGAAATGAGGAAGGGGGCAAACACTTTTTCACACCACTGTAAATGTATCCAATCTCCTACTATTGTCTACATCCACCTTTCTCAATCTCTTCAACAAAGAGGAACCCTTGAAATAACTTTCGTGTCCCAGGGAAACACTGCTAAAATTACCATTTCTACAACTCCTGATACATTAGTGTGATGGTCATTGGGAAGAAAGCTCCTTACATTTGTGGTCATTGGGAAGAATTACCCCCCTTATGCCGCGTACACACGACCGGACTTTCCGGCAGACTAGGTCTGGCGGTCTTTCGACGGACTTTCGACGGACTTCCGAACGAACGGACTTGGCCGCGAACGAATGGACCAAGTCCATTCGAAAGTCCGTTCGTTTTGAACGTGATGACATAAGACAGGACTAAAAAAGGAAGTTCAATATCCAGTAGCCAATAGCTGCCCTTGCGTCGTATTTGAATGAATGAATGAATGATTTGTATAGCGCTACAATGCGAACTGAATCGCCTCAAGGCGCTGTATTGGTGCTTTGTTGTCACCCTTCTTAGAAGAGGTAGGTCTTGAGTTTTTTCCTGAAGGTCTGATGGTTTTCTTCCATGCGGATGTCGGTTGGTAGAGCGTTCCATAGCCGTGGTCCTTGAACAGCAAATATCCGTTCCCCTTTTGGTTTGTAGCGGGATTTGGGAATGAGGAGGAGGTTTTGGTTAGACATTCGAAGACTGCGCTTGGGTGTGTAGTGTGTTATCTTCTCGCAAAGGTATTGTGGAGCGTTTCCATGGGCGCATTTGTGGGTAAGGCAGAGGGTCTTGAATGTGACCCGATTCTTTACGTTTAGCCAATGTAGGCTTCTCAGGGAAGAGGAGATGGATTCCCAGGTTTTTTTTCCTGTTATCAGCCTTGCCGCCGTGTTTTGGATGAGTTGTAAGCGCGCAAGTTGATATTGGGGTAATCCTATGTAAAGGGAATTTGCGTAGTCAAGTCGTGAATTAATGACTGTTCCAACTACCACCGCTTTGTCCTCCTTTGGAATGAAGGGGATGAGTCTGCGTAGCAAGCGGAGCAGATGGTGAGAACCACTGACTACTGCTCCTATTTGTGCATCCATTGACATTTCAAAAATGACTCAGAGACTCTTGACCTTGGTCCTTGGGGAGATGGTCTGTCCAAAGATGGTGAGTGGTGTCCAATCGATCTTGGTTCGGGAGTTTTGATTTTGTCCGACACTGGTGTTGCATACACACGGTCGGACAAAGTTGTCGGAAAATCCGATCATTCTGAACGTGGTGACGTTCGTTGCGTACAACGGAACTACGTAGAGGCTAGTAGCCAATAGCTTTGGTCTTGTAATGTGATCTGAGCATGCGTGGCACTTTGTCCGTCGGAATTCGCTACATACGATCAGAAAAAGTCTGATCGGACTTTGTTGTCGGAAAATTTGAGAGCAGGATCTCAAATTTTTTCCGAAGGAAAAAGTCAGATGGCGCCCACACACGGTCGGATTTTCCGACAACATGGTCCCATAGGACATTTTCCGTCAGAAATTCCGACCGCGTGTACGGGGCATTAGATTGAGACTCCTTTTGTTTTGGATGATGTGGCATGAAAGACATGGGGGTAGTTTTGGTTTTTAAGATTGGGAATGGTGTCTGTTTTAAGATGTGTTTCCTGTAATTTTACGGAACTCTTTCAGGAACTTGGAGCGTTTCTCAGGAATATTTAAACCTTTTGCATTTACTGAGATTAGTTTCAGCAAGAAAGGCGAGGTTAGCTGTTTTGGAGGCATCGTGTCCCTAATCAAAGATTATGAGATTACTATAAGACGAGATGGGAGTATCAACGGGAGGGCGGGGGTTTAGCAAGGTCTTGGAGCGAGGTGTGATGTCTTGGGGAGGAAAAGAGGGAGAAAAAAAAAAAAAATATATATATATATATATATATATATATATATATAAGGGGGATAGGGATGGATGGGATTAGTTAAATGATAAGTGTGAGGGAGGGGCATGTGTTACCAGAGACAGATATAGGCCTGCTACTCTATCTACTTGAGGGAGGAACGGGTGTGACCGGGGGTGTCAGCTGAGGTATATGGAACCCTGCTGTTTGGGTACAGTGTCTGATTGGGTCTGAGATGGGTGTATCCTGTACTCAAAGGGGGGATTATTGATAATAAAAGAGTGACTAAGTAATTGTGGGAGAGTGATAGGGGAAAGGTAGAGGCATGCGTGGAGGAACTCCATCTGATCATCTATGATTCAATCTGTAGTAAGTAAAATGTATATAAAACCATGTACTGTGATATTAGATAGGAGAAACCATTAATTTTCCAGTGTGTGTATTGGTAATAGTTTTCAGACATTTTGATCACAGAGTAAATGACTAGGTAGCATTAACAATTTTTCATACCTGACTGGTTTGTTGGATAATGGGAATTTCAGGGTCTTCAACTGTACCATAAATAATCTAATGGCATATATGATAATAGCGTTCACCTGGGTTATTTTGGCAAATTTTACAGGGCGTGGAGGTTGATAAGACTGATAGAAGGAAGGGTGGTGGGTGGAAGTAGGAGTAGCCGATAGTCAGGGTTATGGGGTTAGGTGTGGTGGGGGTGAGGATAAGGAGGAAGTTATATTGAATTTAATAAGTGGTTACTCGTATAATACATAACAGTACAGAAAAAACACCTGAGTTGTGACATAGGCCTTGAGCTGTGGAACGCATGGTGAGATCAGAATACGTCTGATGCCGAACTTAAACCTTCACTGACTGACTCAGTTCCAGGAGGCATGGGAGGTGAGGGAGGCAAGGGTGGGACTGCAAAGCTCGGAGACAAATGTACAGGAGGCTTCCGCAAGTGCTCCTTAAAAGAGAGTCTTTCTCTGAGTCTGGAGTCAATGAGGATGGCAAACGTGTTCAACTTCTCTAGCTCAGTGGGTATATCTTGGGCTGCTATCTCATCCTTGATGGTATCTGAGAGACCATGAGAAAAAGCAGCCACGAGGGCCTCATTGTTCCAAGCAACCTCTGCTGCCAGAGTATGGAATTCAATGGTGTAATCGGCAATAGTTCTCGTACTCTGTTTGATGGACATGAGGCACTTGGCAGCAGAAGCGGAGCGTGCAGGAATGTCAAATACCCTTTTAAAAGAAGCCACAAACTCAGGGTAACTCAAGACAATAGGTTTTTGCGTCTCCCATAGATAGTTTGCCCAGGCCAAGGCTCTCTCAGAAAGCACAGATATCATAAAACCTACTTTGCTTCTGTCCGTGGGAAATGCCTGGGGCAGCATCTCAAAGTATATCTCAACCTGGTTGAGAAACCCTCTGCATTGGACTGGATCACCCCCAACTCGCTGGGGAAGTGGAGCAGGACCAGACATAACTCTTATAGAGGTAATACTTGAGGCGGGTGCCTGCACAGAGACTGGAGCAGCAGTAGGGATGGCCCGCAACACAGGTTGTACCGGAGCAGCCACAGTGGGAGTTTCCAGGTGAGCCATGCGTTTGTAACACCATGGCAAACTGATCCATGTGGTGATCCTGCTCATCCAATCTGGAAAAAATATTACCAACAAGTGGATTGACTGCCTTTTCTGAACTCATGGTCTTCACCTACTGTCAGAAACCATGAATCAGACTGAGACAGAAGTACAGGTAAATCACACTTGTTTAATAATAAAAGTAAATAGAACAAACGTAGTCAAAACATAGCCAAAGTTCGGTAACCGGAACGGAAAGTCAAACAGGCCAAAAAGTCGGGGAGCCAGGGATCAGTGTAGTGGAACAGCAAGCAGGATCTGGAGCCAGAAGGAATGTCAGCCAAGCAAGTCTTTAACAGGAAAGGAGGAGAGAGTCTCTGTGATGTTGGCTAAGGCAGAGATCATCTGGGCTGGACGGCTTAAGTAGGCAGGACTGACGAGCAGGATATCATCAACAGGTGAGTCACTGTGGAGACATAGGAGCTGGCAATTAGCCGACAGCTGAGTGGCCAGCTCAGAGAAGGAAGGGCTGAGCCCAGCCCTGACTCTGAGGATCGCTGTATCTGACGTATGGCGTCAGCATGGCGGGTGGTCTTCTGTTCCACCAAGCTTAACCTAGTGGCTACAGCTTGTATGTCTGTACGGAGGTCTGTAATAGCAGTGGTTAGTATTGTTTTTATATCTGCCGCTACAGCCTGTAGGTCTGACAGGTTCAGGTAATGTGGGGAAAGGCTAGGAGTGTTACCTTCCCCTGGCCGTGGAGCGATTGTCTTGCTGCCTGGAGCAGATGATGGAAGCCTGCCAGGAGCTGTGTTTCTGTCTCCCTGCTGTGATCGGAACATCGCCGGTATGTTCCCGCTGAGCTGCATGCTGGATTCTTGGGGGAGACGAGAGGCAAAAGAGCTTCTGTCGCCTTTCCCCATTGTCTGCTGGCAGATTAAGGGCTGGTTGTCTCCCAGATAGCTGATATATATCCCCAGGGTACAGGGGCTCTTCACTCACGCAGCCATCTCAGTCGGGAACCAGACCACCCTAATTTAACCTTTTCATATTCTTTTTAAATCCTGTAACCACATAAACACTCTAGCATTATTTTGTCTCTTTTTCCAAAGAAAAGTTCATAAATTGAATAAATAATTTCAGTTAGGTGAGCCCAATTGTAAGTGATTTTTGTTAGCTTTTCCTCCCAATATGCTTAACCTGCAGTTTCCCTTGACGTGGACATATTAGCATTTGAATTACTTTTGTGTACCATTGTTACATCTACTGCCTAAGTCGTGAGGCAGTATGTTTTTGTTTTTCATGGTCACAGCTAAAACCATTGAATCCAAATGCGTATCTCTGTGTTTTGCACAGGTCATTTAATACCAGGTTCAGCATTTTGTATCGATTTTCAAAAATGTTTCATGTTTTGTACAGCAAACATATTCAAGGCTCCTTAGTTTTGTAAAGAGTTGGGAAGGGTTAGAATCTCTTTTAACTTTTGCTGCTCGGTCTCTTTCACCTTTTTGGAGATTTACCCTTAAAATGGTTGTGAAGGCAGAAGGTTTTTTATCTTAATGCATTCTATGCATTAGGATAAAAAACTTTCTGTGTGCAGCAGCCGCCCTCAGCCCCCCTACTACTTACCTGAGCCCCCTCTAGGTCCAGCGATGTTGCAGGATTGTCTCGGCTGCCTGGTACTCCCCTCCTCGTTGGCTGAGACAGCAGAGCGTCACCATTGGCTCCTGCTGCTTTCAATAAAAGTCAGTTAGCCAATGAGGAGAGAAAGGGGGCGTGGCCGGGTCACGGCCTCATGTCTGAATGGACACAGGGAGCTGTGACTCGGCTCGGTTGAGTGGCATGGCATGAACCTGTGATTGGAGTATTTCCAAAAAACACTGTCTGTGAACACAGTTCGCTGTGTCATCCAAAAAAGTTAAAGCTCTATCATGCAAAGAATAAGCCATGATCCAGAAACAACATCATCTTTTGTGAGCCAAAGCTCATTTAAAATGGTCTGTTGCAAAGTGGAAAACTGTTCTGTAGTCAGACGAATGGAAATTTGACATTCTTTTTGGCAACCATGGGTGCCGCATCCTCCAAACTTAAAAGGAGAGGGACCTTCTGGCTTGTTATCAGCAATCAGATCAAAAACCTGCATTTGCAGCACAGTGGCTTAGTGGTTAGCACTCCTGAGTGGAGCACTAGGGTCCTTGCTTTGATTTTCAACCAGGACACTACCTTCATGGAATTTGTATTTTCTTCTAATGCCGCGTACACACGACCGGACTTTTTCGACGGACTAGGTCCGACGGTCTTCCCGACGGACTTTCCGAATGAACGGACTTGGCCACACACAATCACACCAAAGTCCGACGGATTCGAACGTGATGACGTATGACTGGACTAGAATAAGGAAGTTCATAGCCAGTAGCCAATAGCTGCCCTAGCGTCGGTTTTTGTCCGTCGGACCAGCATACACACACAAACGGATTTCTCGATAGGAACTGGGTCCGGCGGAGTTCCCGCGGAAAAATTTGAAACATGTTCTATTTCTAAAGTCCATCAGATTTTTGGACCTTTGCTGCCGAAAACTGTGTACGCGGCATTATGCTTGTGGGGGTATACTCCAGTTACCTCCCACACAAAGACAAGTTAAAGTGTAAGTAACCCCTCTTACTGTTTTCAGCCAAGGAAGCTGCCATCTTTGCCTGTGTTTAATCTACAACTCCCATGATGCTGCACATGTGATCGGTTATGACACCAGCCATTGGATGGTTTGACAGTTTGGTTGAGAGCACAACCAATGGGAGTGTTACATTTCCGGCACGTGCCGGAAATGAAACTGTTTTATGGATGTGTTTACTTCCGCTTTACCTAAAGGCAAAACTTTTTTTTTTTTTTTGGACAGAGTGGAGAGGGATTAGAACACTTGTCAGTTTATATTGCTGTTTAAGGACATTCACCCTGTCTATTTGTCCTGTTTACCATTATCATTGAAAGTGAAAGTAAAGGCAAATCCCAAATTTTGGGTTGTCCCCAGAAAAGTAACAGACGGGAAATCTTCCTTTCGGGGAACACTAGCTCTGGTGATCTGGGGGGTCCCCAAGGAATTCCCTTAATTTGCAGGGATTTCCTCTCACTTCCTGTTTGGCTATGGGAAAGGAAGTGAAGTGAAATCTCTGCAATGGCACAGATGGCAAAAAAATCCTGACAGGGGTTATAACCCTTCCTTGCTCTATCCAAAATAAAAATAAAGTTTTGGCATTCTACATTCACACCTGGGCGTTTTGTAGCTTGAAGCCTGAAGCTACAAAAGCTAGAGGGGAAAAAATACATTATTCTCTATGGAGATGGTTCACATCTCCACTCCAAAACGCCTGAAGCCCTACGCCTGAAGCTCAAACAAGTTCCGGACCCTTTTTTGTCGCGCGAATCGGGCAGATTTGGACGTTTTTATTCTTTTTACATTGGTGACCTTTTGCTCTGCACAAAATTCGCGGCAAAACGCGGTAAAAAACGCCGCGAATCGCGGTAAAAAACGCCGCAAATCGCGGTAAAAAACGCCGCGAAAAAACGCCGCAATTCGCGCGATTTTCTGCCTGAAAGGTGTGAATGCAGCCTAAGTATCTGCTGTCCAAGTTTGTCTTAGCAGAAGGTGTGAGGCAGGGAACTTAGACTGTAAGCTCCTTGAGGGCAGGGACTGATGTGAATGTATAATACAGTATATTTAAAGGGCTGTGTAAATTGTCGGAGGTCTATAAAAACTTTAGGGGGGCTTTTACAAGTAAATAATATGCATAAATTAAATTACATTTCACATATAATCTTATCAGATTTCTTTTGCTAAAATGAATGGTCTGAAGACAGAGGCTCTTTATCTATTGGGTCTATTGATTCAGCAATAACTTTATCATTACTTATGACCCTAGAGTATTGCATATAGTCTTTTTTTTATTTTCAAGGTAAACCTGGTTTTATTTTGGCAATAATGTCTTGCAAAACTAAAGACATATCAAAATGAGGAAATAAGCCTTTTTCTAGTTTGATTAGTATTCGTTTTAAAACAGCAAATGCTACTGCAAATTATATTCTATGATTTTTCCTGTTTATAATGACACTAAAAAATGTTATCTGGTGCTAACAATTGAATAGTTATTTTGTCAGATTAAAAAGGTTTTTAAAAGTGCTGAGTATTTTTTTAAATGTGATGTTACAAAAATGAATGGTTTAAAAATAAGATAAAAAATACATAGCTTTAGGGCGATTAATAAAAATAAATTCAGTGGGCCCGATTAAGGTTAAAGTGTATCTAAACCCTCCAAAAATAACATAGATCACAAAAGCTGTATGTGCCCCACTGGATATGATGTCCACAGTGGTAGGGACCTACACCACATCTGGGGACCCTAATGCAGTGCCGATCCTGACCTCCCTGGGGCCCTAAGCAAAATTATGCTAAGGGGCCCTCTACCTGACCCGTGATGCCGTGAGCTATGTAAACCATTTGCCATTGCCACACAGTCACACCTGACACTTCAGCGCTCCCAATACAATCCTCCCTCCTTTAACCACTTGACCACTGGGCACTTAAACACCCTTAATAACCAGACCAATTTTCAGCTTTCGGTGCTCTCACACTTTGAATGACAATTACTCATTCATACAACACTGTACCCATATGAAATTTTTGTCCTTTTTTTCACACAAATAGAGCTTTCTTTTGGTGGTATTTAATCACCTCTGGGTTTTTTATTTTTTGCGCTATAAAAGAAAAATGACTGAAAATTCAGTAAAAAAATTAATTTTTCTTCGTTTTTGTTATAAAATTTAGCAAATTTGTAATTTTTCTTGATAAATTTTGGCCAAAATTTATACTGCTACATATCTTTGGTAAAAATAAGTACAAATTGGGGTATATTATTTGGTCTTTGTGAAAGTTATAGAGTCCACAAGCTATGGTGCCAATATCTGAAAATTGATCACACCTGAAGTACTGACGGCCTATCTCATTTCTTGAGACCCTAACATGCCATAAAAGTACAAATACCCCCCAAATGACCCCTTTTTGGAAAGAAGACATTCCAAGGTATTTGTAAAGAGGCATGGTGAGTTTTTTGAAGTTGTAATTTTTTCCCACAATTCTTTGCAATATCAAGATTTTTTTAAATTTTTTTTTTTTTTTCACAAAATTGTCATATTAGCAGGTTATTTCTCACACACAGCATATGCATACCACAAATTACACTCCAAAACACATTCTGCTATTACTCCTGAGTACGGCGATACCACATGTGTGAGACTTTTACACAGCGTGGCCACATACAGAGGCCCAACATGCAGGGAGCACCATCAGGTGTTCTGGAGCACCCAGGACAATTCTGACATTTCTCTCCTACATGTAAAAATCATAATTTATTTGCTAGAAAATTACATAGAACCCTAAAATATTATATATGTTTTTTTAGCAAAGACCCTAGAGAATACAATGGCGGTCGTTGCAACTTTTTATCTAGCACGGTACTTGCGCAGCAATTTTTCGAACGTGTTTTATTTGGAAAAAAAATGTTTTGTGCTTTACAAAAAACAAAACTGTAAATTTAGCCCAATGTTTTTGCATAATGTGAAAGATGAAGTTACGCCGAGTAAATAGATACCCAACATGTCACGCTTCAAAATTGCACACACTCGTGAAATGGCGCCAAACTTCGCTACTTAATCCCCATAGGCTTTAATTTTGTTTACTGGTTACATGTTTTGAGTTACAGAGGAAGTCTAGGGCCAAAATTATTGTTCTCGCTCTAACGTTCGCAGCGATACCTCACATGTGTGGTTTGAACACCGTTTTCATATGTGGGCGGGACTTACGTATGCGTTCGCTTCTGCGTGCGAGCACACGGGGACAGGGACGCTTTAAAAAAATATATATATATATTTTATTGTTCATTTTACTTTATTTATTTTAGTTTGACCCTTTTTTTCCCCCCAAAAAATTTTTTGATCCGTTTTATTCCTATTACAAGGAATGTAAACATCCCTTGTAATAGGAATATGGCATGACAGGTCCTCTTTACAGTGAGATATGGGGTCAATAAGACCCCACATCTCACCTCTAGGCTGGAAAGCCTGAAATAAAAAAAAAAAAAACGATCCTGGCTTTGATCGTAGCGAGTATCGCAGGGTATTGTTGGGTATTTCAGGGTATGGCAGAGTATCGCAGGGTATTGCAGAGTATCGCCGGGTATTGCAGAGTATCGCCGGGTATTGCAGAGTATCGCCGGGTATTGCAGAGTATCGCAGGGTATGGTAGAGTATCGCCGGGTATTGCAGAGTATCGCAGGGTATTGCCGGCTATCGCCGAGTATCGCAGGGTATCGCAGGGTATTGCAGGGTATGGCAGAGCATCGCAGAGTATCGCAGGGTATGGCAGAGCATCGCAGAGTATCGCAGGGTATTGCAGGGTATCGCAGGGTATGGCAGAGTATCGCATGGTATGGCAGAGTATCGCAGGGTATGGCAGGGTATCGCAGGGTATGGCAGGGTATCGCAGGGTATGGCAGAGCATCGTAGGGTATGGCAGAGCATCGTAGGGTATGGCAGAGCATCGCAGGGTATGGCAGGGCATCGCAGGGTATGGCAGGGCATCGCAGGGTATGGCAGGGCATCGCAGGGTATAGCAGAGCATCGCAGGGTATGGCAGAGTATCGCAGGGTATGGCAGGGTATGGCAGAGTATTGCGGGGTATGGCAGAGTATTGCGGGGTATGGCAGAGTATTGCGGGGTATGGCAGAGTATTGCGGGGTATGGCAGAGTATTGCGGGGTATGGCACAGTATTGCGGGGTATGGCACAGTATTGGGGGGTATGGCACAGTATTGGGGGGTATGGCACAGTATAGGGGGGTATGGCACAGTATAGGGGGGTATGGCACAGTATTGGGCAGAGAATCCATCCATCCATGCTCAGCCATCCCTCCATACCCTGCAATACCCAGCAATACACTGCAGGCTATTGCTGGGTATTGCAGGGTATGGAGGGATGGCTGAGCATGGATGGATGGATGGATCGGTGGTGGCAGAGCAGGCTGTGGGCACTACAGATCCCGCCCACAGCACTGCTGCCACCGATCCCTCCCCCTCTCCTCTCATACTGTACCGATCGGTACAGAGAGAGGAGGAGAGAGGAACCGGCGTCATCAAATGACGCCGGTTTGCTTACATGTGATCACTCCGTCATTTGACGGAGCGATCACGTGGTAAACGGCCGCGATGAGCGGCCGTTTACCGTGATCCATGATCCGCCGGGTCCTCTGGACCCGGCGATCATGGATGCTCTCGAGTGCGCGCACCAGGGGGCGCGCAAGAGCAGAATTCTGTGAGGCCGTTAATTAACGGCCTCCCAGAGTTAAGCAACCGCCCTGTAGCCGTTTTTCGGCTATGGGCCGGTTGTTAACTGGTTAAACAAAACAGTCAAAGAATAAGTACAACAATATAGAACAGACATTATATATTTATCTTTACATATCTGAGTGTGGATCCCCCACTTACATCAGGGTCCCCAGAGAGCCCCCCCTTACACCAGGGTCCCCAGAGAGCCCCTCCTTACATCAGGATCCCCAGAGAGCCCCCCCTTACATCAGGGTCCCCAGAGAGCACCCCCCTTACATCAGGGTCCCCAGAGAGCACCCCCCTTACATCAGAGTCCCCAGAGAGCCCCCCCTTACATCAGGGTCCCCAGAGAGCACCCCCTTACATTAGGGTCCCCAGAGAGCACCCCCCTTACATCAGGGTCCCCGGAGAGCATCCCTATAAAGCCCCTCCTTACATCGGGGTCCTCAGAGAGCCCCACATACATCAGGGTCCTCAGAGAGCACCCCCTTTACATCAGGGTCCCCAGAGAGCACCCCCTTACATCAGGGTCCCCAGAGAGCACCCCCCTTACATCAGGGTCCCCAGAGAGCACCCCCCTTACATTAGGGTCTCCAGAGAGCACCCCCCTTACATCAGGGTCCCCAGAGAGCACCCCCCTTACATCAGGGTGCCCAGAGAGCACCCCCCTTACATCAGGGTGCCCAGAGAGCACCCCCCTTACATCAGGGTCCCCAGAGAGCACCCCCCTTACATTAGGGTCCCCAGAGAGCACCCCCCTTACATCAGGGTCCCCAGAGAGCACCCCCTTACATCAGGGTCCCCAGAGAGCACCCCCCTTACATTAGGGTCCCCAGAGAGCACCCCCCTTACATCAGGGTCCCCGGAGAGCATCCCTATAAAGCCCCTCCTTACATCGGGGTCCTCAGAGAGCCCCCCATACATAAGTGTCCTCAGAGAGCCTCCCTACTTACATCAGGGTCTGCAGCATTGCCCTTTACATCAGAGTTCCCCCTTGCACTGTAAGGTGGAATCCTGCATACTATGATGTAAAGGGGAACTCTGGGAATGTGGGGAGGACTCTGGTGACCAAAGAAAGAAAACACTAAGATAAGGGGGTTTACTGATATAAGGGGGAAACCTTTATATTAGTGCCCCCTTACAATATTGTATTGACCCCCCCCTAGACTGGCCTGGCGGTGCTGTCACTGACCTCTTCTCAGGTGCACGGTGCAGGGCTCAGTCAGGCGGCTCCAGCTTGATGGCTCTGGTTTTATCCCATAGTTTCCTTTCCACAGTCCATACATGTCTGACTTCTCCCATGATCCCCATCCTGGCTGCGCTCCCTCTCTTGACTCAGGGGAGGTCAGAGGCTGCGGATGGGACAGGGGAGGTCAGAGACTGCGGATGGGACAACAGTAGAATTCAGAGGCTGCGGATGGGACAACAGGAGAGGTCAGAGGCTGCGGGGGAGGGGGGGACAGGAGTTCCGAGGCTGCAAGGGGGGGCAGGAGGTCAGAGGCTGCAAGGGGGGGCAGGAGGTCAGAGGCTGCGAGGGGGGGACGGGAGGTCAGAGGCTGCAAGGGGGGGACGGGAGGTCAGAGGCTGCAAGGGGGGGGACAGGAGGTCAGAGGCTGCAAGGGGGGGACAGGAGGTCAGAGGCTGCAAGGGGGGGGGACAGGAGGTCAGAGGCTGCAAGGGGGAGACAGGAGGTCAGAGGCTGCAAGGGGGGGACAGGAGGTCAGAGGCTGCAAGGGGGGGCAGGAGGTCAGAGGCTGCAAGGGGGGGACAGGAGGTCAGAGGCTGCAAGGGGGGGACAGGAGGTCAGAGGCTGCGAAGGGGGGGGACAGGAGGTCCGAGGCTGCAAGGGGGGGGACAGGAGGTCAGAGGCTGCAAGGGGGGAGACAGGAGGTCAGAGGCTGCAAGGGGGGGGCAGGAGGTCAGAGGCTGCAAGGGGGGGGGACAGGAGGTCAGAGGCTGCAAGGGGGGGGACAGGAGGTCAGAGGCTGCAAGGGGGGGGACAGGAGGTCAGAGGCTGCAAGGGGGGGGGACAGGAGGTCAGAGGCTGCAAGGGGGGGGACAGGAGGTCAGAGGCTGCAAGGGGGGGACAGGAGGTCAGAGGCTGCAAGGGGGGGACAGGAGGTCAGAGGCTGCAAGGGGGGGACAGGAGGTCAGAGGCTGCGAGGGGGGGGGGGGGCAGGAGGTCAGAGGCTGCGAGGGGGGGCAGGAGGTCAGAGGCTGCGAGGGGGGGCAGGAGGTCCAAGGCTGCGAGGGGGGGCAGGAGGTCTGAGGCTGCGAGGGGGGGCAGGAGGTCCGAGGCTGCGAGGGGGGGAAAGGAGGTCCGAGGCTGCGAGGGGGGGGCAGGAGATCCGAGGCTGCGAGGGGGGGGCAGGAGGTCCGAGGCTGCGAGGGGGGGCAGGAGATCCGAGGCTGCGAGGGGAGGACAGGAGGTCCGAGGCTGCGAAGGGGGGGGACAGGAGGTCCGAGGCTGCGAGGGGGGGACAGGAGGTCCGAGGCTGCGCAGGGGGGGACAGGAGGTCCGAGGCTGCGAAGGGGGGGAGACAGGAGGTCCGAGGCTGCGAAGGGGGGGGGGGGACAGGAGGACCGAGGCTGCGAAGGGGGGGGGGGGACAGGAGGTCAGAGGCTGCGAGGGGGGGGACAGGAGGTCAGAGGCTGCGAAGGGGGGGGACAGGAGGTCAGAGGCTGCGAGGGGGGGCAGGAGGTCAGAGGCTGCGAGGGGGGGCAGGAGGTTGGAGGCTTTTAGGGGTGAGGGGGGACAGGAGGTCAGAGGCAGCGAGGGGGAGGGGGCCCAGGAGCTCAGAGGCTGTGGAGGGGACGTTTTACTTTTTAAAAATGACGCCACTCTACGCCATCGTGTCACTGCGCATGGCGCCGCTGCCGCCGCTGTGAGGGACAGCGGCGCCTGAAAAAAAGATGGCCGCGGGGCCGACATGCAACTGCGCATGCGCCAGCGCTGTTGCCGCTGCTCGGCAATTTTTGGAAATGCGGGCGCATGCGCAGTTGCATGTCGGCCCCGCGGCCATCTTTTGTTCAGGCGCCGCTGCCCTCACAGCCGCGACAGCGGCGGCAGCGGCCCCAGGGGCCCCCGAGCAGAGCCGATCCGCCCTCGGGGCCCCGCGCAGCGGCGGGGCCCTACGCAGCTTGCGTAGTCCGCGTATAGGGCGGATCGGCTCTGCCCTAATGGCACCTAAGAATAGTAGTCTCTGTTAGCACAGTATCACAAGAACAATGGCAGAAACAAAATAACCTGTTTGACAATGTCCAAATGGAAAGCGTATCAAGTAGAGATAATGGTGAAGGAGATGATCCTGGAGTCCAAAAGTAAAACAGATGAAGCACCTTGGTGACTTGGAAATAAAGGCAATGGTGAACAAAGTGCCCGACACCCTCACACACTAACTGCTTACCAGAAAGCAGAGATATGAAAGCTCTGCTATACTTTAAATGACCCACTGCTGCAGCTCCTCCTGATTTGATACAAATGTGTCTTTCTCTTTCCCATTGAGAAAGACACATTTGTCGAAACTGGTCTGGGAGGGCACGCAGTGACGCCACCATACGACTAAGAGGAGGACGGGCTCCCACATTTGCCGGCCGGCATTTTTCTAGGTGGTGAAGATTTAGGGGACCACTTGTTCCCATAGGATCCACATGGGAAATGGAGGAAAAAAGGCAGCCCATAGCGTAAATCCGGTAACAAACGTTTTATTAAAACAAAAATAAAAAGCACTTACATTCGTCCAAATGTTTAGGTGCATATAATAAGAAAAATGCCGGCCAGCAAATGTGGGAGCCCGTCCTCCTCTTAGTCGTATGGTGGCGTCACTGCGTGCCCTCCCAGACCAGTTTCGACAAATGTGTCTTTCTCTTTCCCATTGAGAAAGACACATTTGTCTAAACTGGTCTGGGAGGGCACGCAGTGACGCCACCATACGACTAAGAGGAGGACGGGCTCCCACATTTGCCGGCCGGCATTTTTCTTATTATATGCACCTAATTATTTGGATGAATGTAAGTGCTTTTTATTTTTGTTTTAGTAAAACGTTTGTTACCGGATTTACGCTATGGGCTGCCTTTTTTCCTCCATTTCCCATGTGGATCCTATGGGAACAAGTGGTCCCCTAAATCTTCACCACCTAGAGTACTGATTGGATATCACGGGAAATCAGGAGGAGCTGCAGCAGTGGGTCGTTTAAAGTATAGCAGAGCTTTCATATCTCTGCTTTCTGGTAAGCAGTTAGTGTGTGAGGGTGTCGGGCACTTTGTTCACCATTGCCTTTATTTCCAAGTCACCAAGGTGCTTCATCTGTTTTACTTTTGGACTCCAGGATCATCTCCTTCACCATTATCTCTACTTGATACGCTTTCCATTTAGACATTGTCAAACAGGTTATTTTGTTTCTGCCATTGTTCTTGGGATACTGGGCTAACAGAGACTACTATTCTTAGGTGCCATTAGGGTCCCCAGATGTGGTGTAGGTCCCTACCACTGTGGACATCATATCCAGTGGGGCACATACAGCTTTTGTGATCTATGTTATTTTAATAAAATTTTTTGGCGCAGCTTCCCCTCTTTACATGTGTTTTTGTGTGTGTATCCCACATTGAGCAGCAGCCTGTTTTTACTGTACAATAGCTGTAGCGCGTTTTTTTTACTATATACCCTCCAAAAATGCAATATATTGCAGCTTACCAGTCCTTAGAGTGGTCACTAGAAGAAAGACGCGTTCGCTCCGCCGGGGCAGAGCAAAATGCATTGGGGCGTGGCCTGGCAGGAGCCCAGGCTAAAGTTGTCACTTCTATCATCACACAACCCCGTGGATGTGGGGCACCAGGGATTCTCTCCTTTCTTCTAAAAACATCCTTATACTTCTTGTGAAAAACATTGATCCCATTAACTTCCATATAACGGGGATGAACAAAAGCAGACATGTTTGAAGTCCAGCCTATGTGACAACTGTGGCTGCCATTATAGATACAAGAAATGTGTATAGAAATAAAGGAACAGGAAGTATGTTATTTGCAGGTTGACCTGGTGAAAATAAAGGGGAAAAGGCTGAACAAAGAAAAAGGTATGTATCTAATGTATCTACCACTTCTAAGAACTGATAAGCTGCAATATATATATATATATATATATATATATATATATACAGTGGTGTGAAAAAGTGTTTGCCCCCTTCCTCATTTCCTGTTCCTTTGCATGTTTGTCACACTTAAGTGTTTCGGACCATCAAACCAATTTAAACAATAGTCAAGGACAACACAAGTAAACACAAAATGCAATTTGTAAATGAAGGTGTTTATTATTAAAGGTGAAAAAAAATCCAAACCATCATGGCCCTGTGTGAAAAAGTGATTGCCCCCCTTGTTAAAACATACTATAACTGTGGTTGTCCACACCTGAGTTCAATTTCTCTAGCCACACCCAGGCCTGATTATTGCCACACCTGTTCACAATCAAGGCATCACTTAAATAGGAGCTGCTTGACACAGTAAGGTCCACCAGAAGATCCTTAAAAGCTACACATCATGCCGAGACCTAAAGAAATTCAGGAACAATTGAGAAAGAAAGTAATTGAGATCTATCAGTCTGGAAAGGGTTATAAAGCCATTTCCAAAGCTTTGGGAATCCAGCGAACCACAGTGAGAGCCATTATCCACAAATGGCGAAGACATGGAACAGTGGTGAACCTTCCCAGGAGTGGCCGGCCGCCCAAAATTACCCCAAGAGCGCAGCGACGACTCATCCAAGAGGTCACAAAAGACCCCACAACAACGTCCAAGGAACTGCAGGCCTCACTTGCCTCAGTTAAGGTCAGCGTTCATGCCTCCACCATCAGGAAAAGACTGGGCAAAAATGGCCTGCATGGCAGAGTTCCAAGGAGAAAACCACTGTTGAGCAAAAAGAACATCAAAGCTCGTCTCAATTTCTCCACAACACATCTTGATGATCCCCAAGACTTTTGGGACAACATTCTGTGGACCGATGAGACAAAAGTGGAACTCTTTGGAAGGTGTGTGTCCAAGTATATCTGGCGTAGAAGGAACACTGCAATTCAGAAAAAGAACATTATACCAACAGTAAAATATGGTGGTGGTAGTGTGATGGTCTGGGGCTGTTTTGCTGCTTCAGGACCTGGAAGACTTGCCGTGATAAAAGGAACTATGAATTCTGCTGTCTACCAAGAGATCCTGAAGGAGAATGTCCGACCATCTGTTCGTGTACTCAAGCTGAAACGAACTTGGGTTCTGCAGCAGGACAATGATCCTAAACACACCAGCAAGTCCACCACCGAATGGCTGAAGAAAAACAAAATGAAGACTTTGGAGTGGCCTAGCCAAAGTCCTGACCTGAATCCTATTGAGATGTTGTGGTATGACCTTAAAAAGGCAGTTCATGCTCGAAAACCCTCTAATGTAACTGAATTAGGACAATTCTGCAAAGATGAGTGGGCCAAAATTCCTCCAGGACGCTGTAAAAGCCTCATTGCACGTTATCGCAAACGCTTGGTTGCAGTTGTTGCTGCTAAGGGTGGCCCAACCAGTTATTAGGTTTAGGGGGCAATCACTTTTTCACACAGGGCCATGATGGTTTGGATTTTTTTTCACCTTTAATAATAAACACCTTCATTTACAAATTGCATTTTGTGTTTACTAGTGTTGTCCTTGACTATTGTTTAAATTGGTTTGATGTTCCGAAACACTTAAGTGTGACAAACATGCAAAGGAACAGGAAATGAGGAAGGGGGCAAACACTTTTTCACACCACTGTATATATATATATATATATATATATATATATATATATATATAATTTATTTTTTCAAGGGGGGTAGATAAGTGTTAGTAAAAGGTTTGCTCCTGAAACGCGTAGCTACCCACCCCCATTCCTCTGATGTTGGGTTGCTATCACTGAGTTGCACAGGGGATGGCCGTAGGAGCCACTGATTGTTAAACTGTTTTTGTTGGTCCAGCGCTCACATGGAAGCTTTCTGATCCAGCAGTCTTGGCTTCTCCTGGCTGTACCTGCGAGATTCCCTTCTGCACTCTGAGCTGCACACAGTTTATTGTAAGTGTAATATTTTTATACAATAAATATGAATACCTTTTACTGATTCCTACGCCCTGGCGATCCTGCTTTCTTTCATGTGCATGAATTAGATCATCCCCAGATCTGTTTCTGTAGGAGCTGCAGAACCTAACTGCCCCTCATCCAGTCATCCTATTCAATATTGTGTTGAACTTTTTGGACTTTGGTCTAAGTGATCTTTGACTTTGAGCTCTAGAATATCTGTATGTGCAATTTTGTGTAGCCAGGAGCTCCAGGGTTATCAGAGGACACGCTACAGCACAGGTGTCAAACACAAGGCCCGCTGGCCGAATCCGGCCCTCCAGGCCATTTCATGTGGCCCTCGCACCTCTCCTGCAGCTGCAGGAGAGCTCCAGCCCTCCTCTGGTCCTCCTCCAGACCCCTACTGTCTGCTTTCAAGCAATGCATCCAGCTTCTTCCCAGCAGCAGCATAAGGAAAGGGGGTGGACTGTGATGTTAAGGAGAGTAGGGGACTCAACTTCTGATGGTGGGGTGGCTCTTGACATCTAATGTAAGGGGAGGGGATGCTCTGGACATCTAATCTTACAGATACAACTGGCCCTTTTGAGGACAATCATAATGCTGATGCGGCCCGCAATGAAATTGAGTTTCACACCTCTGCTCTACAGCATCTGCCACAGTGAGGCTGTTCCCTCTAGTGCTCAGCCTGGGATCTGCCTTGTCACATCCTGAATGTAGAGTGAGTGAAAACTTATAGAAGAGTGGAGGATCTTCGGACATATAGTCCAAAGAGCTCAAATCTACATTAAACCTGGATCATTGTGGACTACAAGTTCCAGCCCGCTGGAGGAAGAGCACAGAATGCTGGAAGAAGTGATAAATAGCCTGTGTTGGGGAGGAGTCACTCTCTTGGGACCAAGGCCTGGATCTGAAAGCAGTGTCTTGGACAGTCAGGAGCGCACGGCTGTGCTGTGGGCTATGCAGAGAGAGAGAGAGAGAGAGTCTGTAATCACTTGCAGACCTTGAGCATGCGCAGGGAAACCCACATGTGCACAGATGTTTGCAGAAACCCTTATGTGCAAAGATGTGTTGCCAGGCTCACTCAAGCCCTGTGGTATATCAGCGCATGCAGAGGGGTGGGGGGGGGGGGACAAAAATGTCATTTAGGCAAGAAATGCAGAAGTGCTGCTTTGCATACATAAAAAAAGACATTGATATCCAATTGTGAAAGAGGCAAGGGAAAGGAGGCAGGGCAACATGACATTTACTTTAGAGTGAAGGCCCACTTTAAAGTTTTTTGGGGGTACACCTTGTATTCTCAAAGTCTGCAAGTGATTATAGTAGCTTATGTATTACTAGTAGTAAGTGTTACTGGCCTGTTAGTAGAGCTCTATGAATGGAGTAAGGGCAGATGATGGAAAGGGCTGCCTCCTCCATTCATAGATCATGTTTTATTCATAGAAGCTGTAGTACGGCTTCCATGATTGGAGGAGGTGGGCAGAAAGGATGGGCATAGTCGGGCACGCTGGATGAGTGCCTGTCACTGCTCCCTCTGTCCCTCTTCATCATATGAGGAAGCTGGAAGATATACACATGGATACACAAGAAAGTACAGTGTTTTGTATAGAACCTCTTTTCACTAAAATGCTTCATTGTTTGAATTGGAATAAAAGGTTCTTCAAACTGCATTTTGGGTGCACGATAAACAGAATAAACTGCCTTTTAAAAGGAATTTTTTAAATGTGAACATTTCAGAATAAGAGTACTTACAACACTGTTGCCCCATTCTTCATCACTTTATTATACTGAACCAGCAACAATTATCAACTGGTGAGTGACAAGCAGACTGGGATCCTTTTAATTCAATCTTAGCTACAAGGACAAGTAGCAAAAAGACTATTGTACAGTAAATGTTAGCTAGGTACAAATAGATAATGGCAAGTGCAGAGTTCAGAGTAGTCAAACAAATTCATAAGTATTACCAAAAGCCACACATTTCAAAGAATACAAATGTTCTTTGCAATATACTGTATATTTATGTTGTCTACGAAGTGAAGAAAGTCATGCTTTAAAAATGGAAGTCATTATTTTCTAGATGAATTTTAGCACTTCTTTACTTAAATACAAACATTTATACCTTACTTTTTGACCCACATCTAATTTGTTTTGCAGCATTTGTATAACATAACATTTGTATAACACACAACATTTTTTGGGTACAAAGTATCATTCAAAAAAGTATCCAGAGAAGTTTACAGACAAATCTGTGACAGCCTGTCCATATGGGGCGCAAGGGCGCTGCCCCCTAATCCATGCGTCCAGCCCCTAATCTAAATGCAGGGTGCCGGACGCATTCATTTCAATGTTTTTTTTTTTTTTTTTTTTAGAGCCTGAGGCCCTAATTGGCTTCAAAAAAGGGTGGGCTCTGGGGGCAGAGAGCACTGCGCCCTGAGCCCACCTAGTTGTGTGATAAGCACATTAATATTTTCTTTTCTCGTCCTGGCCAATCAGGAATCCGGTCCTGAAACCTGATTGGCTGAGAGAAGATGCGATCCTATTGGCTGTGAAGCAGAGGAGGAGGAGACGCAGGGTCCATCGTTGGACGGAGCAATCACGTGGTAAATGATCGCTGTGATTGGCCCTTTTCCCCCGAACCGTGATGATCCGAGGACCCAGCCATCAAGGACACTCCCAGGGGGCACGTGAGAAGCGTATGCATGGGCGGCTGTCATATGATGCCCTCCCAGAACTACCCAGCCATGCTGTAACTGTCATTTGGAAAACCTTGGTAGCTAGGCCTTGCCAATGCTCTCCTAAATGTTTAAAAGATTTAATACCGCCCAGCGCCAAGAGCTCCATAAACATATTTGGTCCCCCGTTCCTGCCACCAGTGGAATGCCACCAGTTTATCATAGGCAGGTGGGAATTAGGGAGTGTCTTAGAACAGAGGCAAATGAAGAAAGATTGAGTAAAGATTTTCAGGGAATCCCATAAACACATCGAGTTTAGCAGAGTCTGGTCAGTAAGAGTGGGTCTATACTGGGACAGGGGCCAAAGAAGGTTGTAGACCAGAAATGGTGCACATACCTCCCAACATTTTGAGATGGGAATGAGGGACACCTACTAGCAAATATATGTAGGTATAGGACACGCCCCCTGCCACACCCCCTTAAAGGAGAATTAACCCAAAAAAAGGTTAATTGAAACCACAAGGGGCTTTTTTTTTACGACTACTATTCCTATATATTGGCTTTTAAAATTTACAAATGTAGCAATTTATAATTTGGATGAAAGGTTTAGCACTGGAAACACTTTTTGAAAGATAAAAAGTACATGTTATATACATCTATATAGATCAGACCAAAATGAGGGACAAATGAGGGGGAAAGAGGGACAGAGGGACATTGCTCCAAATCAGGGACAGTCCCTCGAAATCAGGGACAGTTGGGAGCTATGAGTGACTGCTAGGCCTCCCACCCAAATATCCTTTATAATGCATGCTAACCTTGCTTGCTGCAGCTTGCCATTGCATGCTATTGCTGATTTTGTGTGTGATTTAAGCTCCATTCACACTAGCGCGTTTTTTGATGCATTTTGTATTTTGCAGAAATGCATGGAAATTTTTTTAACATGGGTTCCTATGGAACATGTTCACATCAATGCATTTTTGTGCCTCTGCGTTTTTGGAAAGGGTCAGGGACTTTTTTTCATGCAAAATGCAGCGTTTTGCATGTAATAGAAGTCAATGGACCCACATCCAAAACGCAAGTGCAGCGTTTTTACCGTGATTTTGCCGCGATTTGCGTTTTTTTTTTTTTTTTTACAAAAATTTTTTTAAAAAATGAAAAAAAACGCAAAACGCAAATCGCAGCAAAATCGCTGTAAAAACACGTGTCCAAAAATGTGGCAAGCACCGCAAAAAGCACTGCAAAAACGCTCAAAAGCAAAATGCATAGATGTGAATCGAGCCTTAGACTGAATTCACACCTATGCATTTTTAGTGCTTTTTGCATTTTGCAGATTTGCACTACAGAACGTGTTCCATAGGAAACCATGATAAATGGACTGCAGTGCAAATCTGAAAAATGCAAAAAGCACAAAAAATCAGGGGTCAAGTCCTGGGAAAAAAAGTGTGGGAACTCCCACCCAAGATCCACTCGCCCACCAAAAAAAAAAAATATGATGCGCTAATATGCACGAACGCTTCAAAAGTGGTATTTTTCATCCAATTTTCGTATTGAGGAGGGCATCACGAGAGGTCTGACTAAATACAATCTCTTAGCAGCAGGGACCTTATCTATCTGTCAGCTAGCTGTGATTGACCGGTAGATCGAAGCGGAAGCTGTCATGGGGCCCCCTACTGGCAATGCCTGAATGGGCACTTACTATTGCGAGCTGTGTCGGCAGCTGCTGGTGTAGCACCTGCCACACAGCTTGCATACTTCAAAGTCTTGCTAATGGGAACTGAGTTCCTGTTGTGGAGAAAGTACAGGAACTCCGTTCCCATGCGTTCCCGCAGGACTTGAGCCCTGCAAAAAATGCATAGATGTGAATCCAGCCTTAGACCCCCAGATTTTTTTTCCATCTTTGATCGGCCCAGAGATATTAGAGACACAGCAGTAAAGCCCTGACAAAGGTTTTAACCCTTCCCATCTGTATCCAAAGCAAATTTTAAAAAGTTTTAGCCGGAGTTGAGTTTTAATTCTCCCGTCTACGTTTTCTAGTTGTAATTTTGCTCCTTTATCATTTCCTTGAACATTGATTAACTGCTGCAGTTTCAGACTAAAAAAGGCTATACAAACAGGACATGGGCAATGCCAAGCCAGCCGAGCAAAACATGATTTTGCTACTTAAAGACCTTGCAAATAAAAGCATTCATTGGCCGAATCACCAGCTGATAGCCTAACTGATTTGTCCATGTGTACTTCAAGACTGATATTTTTTTTATACATGGTCTAAAAAGACTAACAGATTGGATTTGAATGACCGCACAGTTGAATCTTACAAAGCTCCATTCATTGCCAAAAAATTGCAGTAGTGAAACAGACAAGCAGTTATATATATATATGCAGACCCAGGCGAGTTAAAAGGCCAGTCCCCCTTCTGGCACTGATTCCAATGTCACAGAGTTTAATAGCAATCAGTGTTTAGTATTGTGTTAAATAAGGTTTTTCATGGAAAGATTCCATAAGTTGTTATATGATTAATGTGAGAGTTAAATCAGATAATATAAGTTCAGGGAGCTTTTAGAAGGTGGGATGGATTGATGATGTTTGCTGTGTGGTAGCATATGGCTGGGTCTGGGAGAGTAAGGACTTTAATACATTTTGGATGACAAGTATAATAACAAAGAAACTCAAAAAAAAGCCTTTTACATTTTAATCGTTTGAATTTTATTTCTGCTGTGATTTTTTTTTTTTTTGTTATAGAAAGAAGAAAAAATTGAATCCTTAACCACTTCAACTTGGTAAAGATTTACCCCCCCCCCCCATCATGACCAGGCAATTGCGAAACGGCACTGCGTTACTTTAACCACTTCAGCCCCGGACCAATTGGCAGCCAAAGGACCAGGCCCCTTTTTGCAATTCGGCACTGCGTCGCTTTAACTAACAATTGCGCGGTCATGCGACGTGGCTCCAAAACAAAATTGGCGTCCTTTTTTCCCACAAATAGAGCTTTCTTTTGGTGGTATTTGATCGCCCCTGCGGTTTTTATTTTTTGCGCTATAAACAAAAATAGAGCGACAATTTTGAAAAAAATGCAATATTTTTTACTTTTTGCTATAATAAATATCCCCAAAAAATATATAAAAAAACATTTTTTTTCCTCAGTTTAGGCCGATACGTATTCTTCTACATATTTTTGGTAAAAAAAATCGCAATTAGCGATTATTGATTAGTTTGCGCAAAAGTTATAGCGTTTACAAAATAGGGGATAGTTTTTATAGCATTTTTATTAATATTTTTTTTTTTATTAGTAATGGCGGCGATCAGCGATTTTTATTGTGACTGCGACATTTTGGCGGACACATCGGACATTTTTGACACATTTTTGGGACATTTGTCATTTATACAGCAATCACTGCTATTTAAATAGCACTGATTCCTATGTAAATGACAGTTGTAGTTAGGGGGTTAACCACTAGGGGCGGGGAGGAGTCAGTGTGACGTGTTGTGTTTTTTTTTACAGTAGGGGGGCGTGGCTGTACGTCTGACGTCATTGATCGGCGTTCCCGATGACAGGGAACCGCCGATCACTGACAGTCAGTGTAGGAAGCGCGGGGAGAGGTTTGTTTACATAGACCTCTCCCCGTTCTTCAGCTCCGTAACCCGATCGCGGGATACCAGCGGCGATCGGGTCCGCTGGTCCCGCGGCCGTGGTCACGGAGCTCCCGACCGGGTCGCGCGCGCGCCGCTGGCGGGTCGCGCGCGCCCCCCGGGCAGGCAAATTAAAGGGGACGTACAGGTACCTGCTTTTGCCTGCCCGTGCCATTCTGT
Source organism: Lithobates sylvaticus (assembly GCA_028564925.1). NCBI lineage: Eukaryota > Metazoa > Chordata > Amphibia > Anura > Ranidae > Lithobates > Lithobates sylvaticus. Next base: position 565,214,709 of record CM053029.1, on the reverse strand, counting down.
TGACGTATATCTACAGGAGGCGGTCGGGAAGCGGTTAACTGACAATTGCGCGGTCGTGCGATGCTGTACCCAAATAAAATTGACGTCCTTCTTTTTCCCCCACAAATAGAACTTTCTTTTGGTGGTATTTGATCACCTCTGTATTTTTATTTTTTGCGCTATATGGAAAGACAATTTAGAAAAAAATATATATATACTTTCTGCTATAAAAACATATCCAATAAAAAAATGGAAATATAATCAAATTTCTTAATCAATTTAGGCCAATATCCAATAAAAAAAAATGTAAAAAAAATCTAATTTCTTAATCAATTTAGGCCAATATGTGTTCTGCTACATATTTTTGGTAAAAAAAATCCCAATAAGCGTATAGTGATTGGTTTGCGCAAAAGTTATAGCGTCTACAAACTATGGGATATTTTTATTTTCTTTATATTTTTTACTAGCAATGGCAACAATCAGAGACTTATAGCAGGACTGCAATATTGCGGCGGACATTCTGACACTAGCTGACATTTTGGACACTTTTTGGGGGCCAGTAACACTAATACAGTGATCAATGCTAAAAATATGCACTACCACTGTACTAATGACACTGGCTGGGAAGGGGGTAACATCAGGGGCGATCAAAGGGTTAACTGTGTGTCTAGCCAGTGTTTTTGTGTACTATGGAAAATGTTTTCACTAGGGGAAGACATGGATCTGTGTTCTTGCTTTGCAGGAACACAGGATCGATGCCTTCCCTATTGACAGAACGGCGATCTGCCTTGCTTACATAGGCAGACTGCCGTTCTGCCTGTGTACTGAAGGAGAGGCAGGTGCCGACGGCCATCGAGTCCGCGGTACCCACCGATAAGCTCCCGCTGTGTATAATCACGGCATGAGCGAGCCGCCAATATTGCACATGCGTTTCGGCTACCCAAAAGAGCCGGATCACATATATATATATATATATATATATATATACATGTGATCTGGCACAGAGGTGCCACCCTCTAGCAGTAAAACTGGGTACACTGTCAGTTCCCTTGCAGAGTACTACAGTACTTAATTTGCAAAGTGAACAGTGTATTTGCCTTTAGTAAATAAACCCACTCTCTTTTGTGACAGTGCTGCTCCTTGTCATGGAATCAGAAGGAAATGGTGGCACCCTTGACTCTCATCCATGAAGGTTAAGGGGCTCTGGAATGTGTGTCTCTTTGGGGAAAAACTGGACTTCCATTTTTTTTCCAGAATTGGTATATCCTGGTATGGATTCTGAAACCTGGAGACTTTGCAGAGCATTGAAAGGGATGAAGCCTCCATCCCAGGGTCCATTGTTTGTGTGCAAACCAGCACCCTGATGGCATACCTCCCAACTTTGGAACTTGAGAATGAGGGAAACTTAGGGATGTAGAAGAGCGCACCACAATGAAAATGGGTGTGGCTAAAATTAGCTGAATATTGGCATGGTATAAAAGAGCATGGTTAACTAGAGTGTAAGCTACATATGGAAAATGTAGTCTACTGTGGTATGGGTGAAAAATTAACTTACATAAACCTAAAAAACCTTGAAGGGTTATATGAGAGGGGTACCTTGGCAATAAAAAAATGAGGAAGGCACCTTAGCAGTGTGGAAGGAGGAGGACACCTGGGCAGTGTGGAAGGAGGAGGGCACCTGGGCAGTGTGGAAGGAGGAGGGCACCTGGGCAGCGTGGAAGGAGGAGGGCACCTGGGCAGCGTGGAAGGAGGAGGGCACCTGGGCAGTGTGGAAGGAAGGGAGACACCTGGGCAGTGTGGAAGGAAGGGAGACACCTGGGCAGTGTGGAAGGAGGAGGGCACCTGAGCAGTGTGGAAGGAGGAGGACACCTGGGCAGTGTGGAAGGAGGAGGACACCTGAGCAGTGTGGAAGGAGGAGGACACCTGGGCAGTGTGGAAGGAGGAGGACACCTGAGCAGTGTGGAAGGAGGAGGACACCTGGGCAGTGTGGAAGGAGGAGGGCACCTGGGCAGTGTGGAAGGAGGAGGGCACCTGGGCAGCGTGGAAGGAGGAGGGCACCTGGGCAGTGTGGAAGGAGGAGGGCACCTGGGCAGCGTGGAAGGAGGAGGGCACCTGGGCAGTGTGGAAGGAGGAGGGCACCTGGGCAGAGTGGAAAAAGGAGGGCACCTGGGCAGTGTGGAAGGAAGGGAGACACCTGGGCAGTGTGGAAGGAGGAGGGCACCTGGGCAGTGTGGAAGAAGGCGGGCACATGGGCAGTGTGGAAGGAAGGGAGAGTGTGACAGTAGAAGCACCCCTGTGCACACACTATACTTGCTCAGGTGCTGGGTACATGTGTATTCTTTTCTGCAGTGTTGGGGTTTTTGGAATTTGACAGTGTCAGAGAGTATACTCTACTCATGGGTTACCGGGTAGGAATGGTATCCTCCTTCATCCCCGAGAAGGAGCAGCCTGGAGCGGGGGCGGTATCCTCATTCATTCCCAGGAGGGAGCAGCCTGGAGTGGGGGCGGTGTCCTCCTTCATCCCCAAGAAGAAGCACCCTGGAGCGTGGGTGGTGTCCTCTTTCTTTCCCAGAAGGGATCAGCCTGGAGCAGGGGCGGTGTCCTCCTTCATTCCCAGGAGGGAGCAGCCTGGAGTGGGGGCGGTGTCCTCCTTCATCCCCAAGAAGAAGCACCCTGGAGCGTGGGTGGTGTCCTCTTTCTTTCCCAGAAGGGATCAGCCTGGAGCAGGGGCGGTGTCCTCCTTCATTCCCAGGAGGGAGCAGCCTGGAGTGGGGGCGGTGTCCTCCTTCATCCCCAAGAAGAAGCAGCCTGGAGCGTGGGTGGTGTCCTCTTTCTTTCCCAGAAGGGAGCAGCCTGGAGCGGGGGCGGTGTCCTCCTTCATCCCCCAGAGGGAGCAGCCTGGAGCGGGGTGGTGTGCTCCTACATTACCAGGCGGAAGGAGTCCCAATACATCACCTGGCTTGAGTCCATACAGAGTTCTACTTAACTGGACAGAGCGGGACAGGAAGTGGGAGCTAAAGACGGGGACAGAGTTGGGAGGCATAGCAGAGCTGCGCAGTGGTGGTTTCCTCCTGCTGTGCACGCCTCCATTGTGTGTCATCTGACAACTGGGTGTGCCCACCCTTTTTTTAAGCCAATTAGAGCCTCAGGCTCTAATCATGTGCTTTTAAAAAAAAAACATTGAAATCCATGCGTCCTTCACCCTGCATGTAGATTAGGAGGCCTGATGCATGGATTGGGGGGGGGGGGGCGGCGCCTGCTGGTCGGCTTGTGCCATGACTAAACCCAACACAGCCAGTGAACCCTCTACCCAGAAGTACTAGATCTTGTACTATGTACGTGATCCAGCACAGGAAAATCACTCTGCCGCCATACTCTTACCTTACCTCCCAACTTTTTGAGATGGGAATGAGGGACACCTATCAGCAAAAGTATGCAGGCATAGGACACACCCCTTGTCTTGCCCCCTTAAAGGACAATTGTACAAAAAAACAAGATTGGTTAATCCCAGTGCTTTTTTACCACTTCTACTGCTTTATATTGGCTTTTGGAATTTACAGATGCAGCAATTTAGAAATCAGATGAAAGGTTTAGGGCTGGAAAACACTTTTTGATAGATAAAAAGTGCATTTTATTATCAACTCTAAAGATCAGACCAAAATGAGGGACAAATGAGGAGGAATGAGGGGCAGAGGGGCATTGCTCCAAATCAGGGACAGTTGGGGGCTATGCTCCTACGTGAGATGGTCGTCAAGTGGATAAAGTAGGACATGCATTACTTTTGGCATGGTCCAGTGCGATTCAACCATTTCAAAATGAATACTGTATATACTCGAGTATAAGACGATTATTTTCAGCACATTGTGCTGAAAATGCCCCCCTCGGCTTATACTGGAGTCAAGCACTTTTCTGCAGCAGAGGATGACATTTTCTGAACCGACTTTGGGGCCCCGTATCTCGGGGTCACTCGGTGCTATGAACCCCAAATTTAGGGTGCAAACCGATATCACTACAACATATGCAAAGTTGGGGTTCCTAGCATCAAGCGACCCCGAGATATGGGGCCCCAAAGTCGGTCAACTGTGTCCATCTGCAGCAAAGTCATTTCGGGACCCTTTGGGTCCAGAGACCCCAAATGGCTGCAACTAGGGGGCATTTAGGAACCCTTAACTACCGAGATTGAAGTTCAGGGGACCTATGCAAATGGGCACAGTGAGGCATGCAAATGGGCACAGTTAGGCATGCAAATGGGCATTGTTGTCCCTCTTTTCCACTTAAGCCCCATACACACGCGCGGATTATCCGAGGACCAGGTCCGTCGGATCATGTCTGTCATACTTTGTCCGATGTTGGTTTTGCATACACACGGTCGGACAAAGTTGTCGGAAAATCCGATCATTCTGAACGTGGTGACGTTTGTTGCCTACGACGGGACTACGTAGAGGCTAGTAGCCAATAGCTTTGGTCTTGTAATGTGATCTGAGCATGCGTAGCACTTTGTCCGTCGGACTACCATACACACGATCGGATTTGGTGGGATCGGACCTTGTTGTCCAAAAATCTATCCAGCAGGAGATAGGACTTTGTCCGTCGGACAATCCGACGTACACTGTCCGATGGTGCATACACACGGTCGGATTTTTCGACAACATTGTCCGATCGGACAGAATCCATGCGAAAATCCGACCGTGTGTATGGGGCTTTACAGTAGCTGCGCATTTCTCACCCTAGGCTTATACTCGAGTCAATACGTTTTCCCAGTTTTTTGTGGTAAAATTAGGTGCCTCTGCTTATATTCGGGTCTGCTTATACTCGAGTATATACGGTAGGTTCAAATCACACAGCACTGCAGGGCATGTCCTGATTCCTGTTGTGAACTGGCCCTCAAACCAAATCTGGGCCGACACATCTAATAATTACATTGCAATCAATACGTGAAGGATTATTTCTTTGTTGCATATGATGACAGTTTATCATACATTCATACCCTATGGTGAAGCAAAATTAAAAATCCTGCAGGATGCAAATGTCTTACTGATGGTTATACAATAGCCATGTACCCATGAATCGGAGACAATGCTTCCTTTGGCAGTGTGAGAAGTAAAGAATTTGTCATTTTCTCCTTTTAACAAACGGAAACAATGGAGGACGGCGTGTAACAAGCAGCTAATTAGCACCTGAAATATGGGTCCCAAATGGACGTGGCTGTGAAAGAGTGAAAGTCCCATTGAAAAATGCTGGAACTATATCTGGGTATTGTTAGTCTAAGGAGTGATATTACTTTCAATGCACATGGCTTCACCAGGCAGTCATTAACAGTCTCTGTGAAGATGTGCATTGAATATCTTCCAAGTCACATTCAAGGCCTGAAAACATCTCTACTGTCAATGAGGAAATGAGATGAAAAGACTCATATGCTATTTTCCATGGAAAGAGCTTTAGAAATCTTTATTCTACATTGACCATTATTTCCATTTTTTAACCTCCTCCAAGCTGCCTTCTGCATATCATCCAGAGAACGGGACTTAAAGAGGTAATAATCTCAAATCCAAAAATTTGATATATTGCAGCTTACCAATCATTAGATGTGGTGGCCAGTGTTGGTCATCTTACTTTAAAAAAGTAATTAGTTAAGTTACAAATTACTTCTCCAAAAAAAGTAATTGCGTTAGTAACTCAGTTACTACATTGTAAAAGTAATTAGTTACACACAGGGTTCAAGTCCTGGGGAAAAAAGTGTGGGAACTCCCACCCAAGATCCACTCGCCCACCAAAAAACTCGTATGCACAAACACTTCAAAAGTTGTATTTTTCATCCAATTTTCGTATTGTGTGTATGAAGCTTAACTGTTAGTACATAAAAAAAGAAACAATCCTCAATAAACATAAATACGGTAATTCTCTGAACAATCAGCATTCATTCAATTGTGCTTCCATGCAAATGTGAACATCATATTCTGATCTTTATTGAGGAACTTTATTTTGTATATAGAGTGTTTATGTGGTGAGTTTACACTTTTCATTGAACAGAGTTTGGATAACACAGGGTTAAACAGAAAGGTCATAAAATAACTGCACATTATCTGGACAGAATGCTTGGGGAGTTTTTTTTTTTTTTTTTTCTTCTGTAGAGACATTTGAGTATACCCCCCCCCCTTTTTAAGAGAGGGGGGAAGGGGGTAAATCCCCCCCCCCGTTTCTTTAGGCGTTCCTAGCCAGGAAGTCTTATGGACTATATATATATATAACATATGCAATATATGTGTTTTTTTTTTTTTTTTTTGGGGGGTATCATTTTTTTTTTGGGAGGGGGTAGGGGGTGGGGGGTTTGGTTTGGACGGGGTGATTGTTAAAGGATTGTTTATTGCTTATTATTTTAAGAGCAGTGTATGGGTTGGGTTTTTTTTTTTTTTGGACACGGCACGGTATAAGGGGATAGTGTGTATGTGGATGTGTGTATATGTGTTGGCACATGCAGGTGCATACGCATGTATATATCTAAATATACACACATTAAGAATTGGTTTTTTTTTTCCTCACGGCACTGTATAATGGAATGTAAGGATTTGTATACAGGCATGTGTATACATTTATGTATTTTTTTTTTTTTTCTGGCATAAAATGCAGGACACTTGACACGAAATGCACTCGAGGGGGGGGTGTTCTTTTCCTCCCTTTCTCTTTTTTGTTTTAGGTCGAGAGAGGGTAAGAGTGGGTGGAATTATACATCACATATCACAAAACGGTACACAATGTCACAGGCGGTTATACATTATTAGTTATAATTAGTAGTCATAGGTCCATAAGAGGAAGTGGCAGAATGAGAGTGAGAAAGGGAGGAAGGGGGGCCCCCTTAGTCCCCCCCCACCTTTTTTTTCTCTCTCTTTTTGGTTGTTTTTGGTCTACTCCCTCCTGTGATCATGAACGACGAAAGAGACATAAGATAGACACATTGGAAAACCTCTCAAATAACAATGTCCAATAAGTAGTGAAATTTGGAATTAGAAATCGCACACAGGATCTGATCGGATAGACACTCAAGGGTAGGATTATAGGGGTAGGTATTATAGTGGCTGGGGAGAGGGGTGGGATGGGGGGGGGGGGGTAAAGGAGAAAAAGGAGGGGGGGGGTTTGGGAATAAAATAAACTTGTTAGATAAAGAAATAGGGGGGAGGGATCACAATATATATAATTCAAATCCTGAGGTAGCGAGGAATAGTTTAGATGCGGGGGACAATATAGAAAGATTATCTTAGAAAATGAAGGATGAGGAGACTTATTTTTGCACCCAACCGGAATAGAGTCTTAAGCTAGGGATGAGATGAGGAGATAGGAGGATATGGGTTAAAAATAGGTAAAGATGGGGTTATATAAAGAAAGGAAAGGAGCAGCCTCTTAATCTAAGATACCCCATGGGTTGAAATATGGGGGGGAGGAAGGAGACGAGAGGGAGAGAAAGCAGAATAGTGAGTAAGATCTTAGGTAGAAGGGGGATCAGGCGGGAGAGGGAGAGGTGAAAAGGAGAGAGGAAAGGTTGAGACGGAAATTTGTGGAAAAGGGTATGGTGGAGTTGGGGTCAAGTTAAGAAGTACCAAATGGTGTGGAGGGAGAGGCAGGGGATATATAGGCTCTTAGGACTAGAATTATATTAAAGGGGTACAAGGCCCTTGTTCCTCCCCTCTTGATTGCCGCTATATATATATATATATATATATTTCTTTTTGTTCCTATATGGTTTCCCTTTTATCTCCACGTAGGACTAAGCTGGAGAGAAAAAATAAACAGAGGTTGAAGTGTTTCAGATATGGAATACATTTTTATGCCTGGGGGGGTAGAGAGGGGAGTCTCTCGGCCATTCTGGACCAATCCCCTATATAGGTTTGCACCCACTGAGCCATAGGAGTGGGGCTCAGAGTAGGGTGTCTCCCTTAGGGGTTGTAAAAAGGGGGGTGGGTGAGTTACAGGGAGGGGGGAAGGAAAATTAGAGGGGGGGTAATTTGTTTTTTTTTGTTTTTTTCTTTGCTCTTCGCCTCTGCTTCTCTTCCCTCTCTTTCTCCCTTGCTTCCCGGCGATATGGAGGAAGTAAGGATAACTTCTATAAATGCTAAGGGGCTCAATGTCCCAGAAAAAAGAAGGATGCTCCTTAATGATTTAAAACGGATGCGTGCAGATATAGCCTTTGTACAGGAGACCCATTTTAAGGCGAGCGGATTTCCGCTCCTTCAGAATAGATTCTTCCCAAGTGTATACCACGCTTCAAATTGTGAGGCAAAATCAAAAGGGGTCTCGATTATGATTTCTAATCGGATCCCATGGTCCTTGATGGATAAAAGGGTAGATGTGAAGGGTCGGTATCTTTTTCTGAAGGGACAAGTGGGAGGAGTTAAGGTGACCCTGGCTACGATATATGCTCCAAATGTATTGCAAGAAGTGTTTTTAAAGAAGGTCCTCACAAAATTAACAGATTTTTCTGAAGGTAAGCTGATCCTTGGAGGGGATTTTAATATCCCCTTAGATCCCAAAATAGATACGTCCTCAGGTACGTCATCTATTTCACAGGGTGCCAGAAGAGGAATACTGAAGAGAATACATGAACTAAAGTTAGTGGATGCATGGCGGACCATGCATCCAGGGGAGAGGGATTATACCTTTTTCTCTAATCCTCACCAGGTGTATTCAAGGATAGATCTCTTTCTGATCCCCCATTACTTACTTACTAGGATAACGGAGGTAATTATAGGAAGCATAACGTGGTCAGACCATGCCCCGATCACTTTGTGTGTATCCCTTGCTGGCGCGGTGGGTGCCACTGAAAGAAGGTGGCGATTGAATGAGAGCCTGCTCCAGATCCCGGAAATTCAGGAGGAAGTAGCAAATTAAATAAATGTGTATTTCCAGACAAATGATACCCCGGGAAGTAACCCGGGCATAGTATGGGAGGCGCACAAAACAGTGATCAGGGGCATTCTGATCAAATATGGATCTAGATTAAAGAAAGAGAGAGAAAAACAGGTGACGAGTCTCTTACAGGAAATTCATGACTTGGAACTCCAACACAAGAGGACCCCGATATCTTCCATCGGGAGAGACTTGGGATACCTGAGGCGGCAATTAACGGATATTTTGCGTTTCAAAGCTAAAGCAGTCATACAAAAGGGCAGGAAGACCACCTATGAATTAGGAGATAAATGCAGTAAACTGCTAGCAGGCAAACTTAAAGGGGAAACTACGACAGCTTATATACCTCAAATAAAAGGGAGAGATGGGAAAATAATCTCACAACCTAAAGATATAGCGCAGACATTCGGGGAATTTTATGCCGCATTATATAATTTAGGAACACCACCTATCTTAACTTCGTCCCAGGAGAAATATCTCTCCTCGGCAAGACTGTCGAGACTTTCATCGCCAGACCGGAGGAAATAGGTGAATCCAATCTCAGTAGAGGAGGTGAATGCAGTAATAAAAATGGTGAAGCCAGGAAAGGCACCCGGCCCGATGGTTTCACATTACATTACTATAGAAAATTCTCAACACATTTAGGTACTCAGCTGGTAAAGGTTTTCAATGCTTTAGGCCGGGTTGCAGCATTCCCACCGGACTCTCTTTTGGCATATATCACGGTGTTGCCGAAGGAGAGAAAAGACCCGTCGGAGTGCGGTAGCTACAGGACGATTTCATTATTAAATGTAGACTTGAAGCTTTTTACCAAAATCTTAGCATCTCGGATACAGCCATTACTTAGCCAGCTGATAGACCTAGACCAAGTGGGGTTTATTCCCACGCGGGAAGCTAGGGACAATACTATCAAAGTCCTCAATCTGGTCTACCATGCCAACAAGACAAATACCCCTAGTGTTTTTCTGAGCACGGACGCGGAGAAGGCATTTGATAGAGTGAGATGGCCTTTTTTGCTTGCAGTGCTGAAACAGGTTGGCATGGGAGACCAGATGATTAAGTGGATTATGAGTGTTTACACAGGTCCAAAGGCAGAGGTGAAAGTAAACGGAGTATTCTCCAAACCTTTTAAAATATCAAATGGTACCAGATAGGGGTGCCCTCTTTCACCCCTGCTGTTTTCCCTGTCGGTTGAGCCCTTATTAAATAAAATAATGCAAAATCCAGACATTCAGGGCCTAAAAATAGGAGATCGAGACTATAAAATTTCGGCCTACGCGGATGACTTGTTGTTCTCCTTGTCTGCACCACATATCTCAATTCCCAATCTCATGAAAGTGTTTGAATTTAAAAATAAATTATACGAAATCAGAAGCACAATTCGTACCGCAATTCTGCTAAATTTTAGATTTAAATGGGTGACTGAAAAGCTAAAATATCTGGGCACGTATATTCCACCGAATATAGGAAAAACTTATGAGGTAAATTTTCCAGCCTTATATAACTCAGTCCGGATGCTTTTCGATAAATGGCACCATGGTATTCACTCATGGTTTGGCCGATGTAACATTATCAAAATGAGCATTCTACCAAAATTCCTATATTTATTTCAAGTCTTACCAATCACTATTCCTGTAGTCTTCCTCCGTCAAATCTGTTCTCTCTTCATTAAATTTATATGGGCGGAGAAGCGACCAAGGATAGGGAGAGGTATTATGATGATGCCCAGGTGTTTTGGTGGAGTAGCAGTCCCAAATGTAGTGAAATATTACCAGGCAGTCCATTTGGGCAGGGTGATAGATTGGTGCAGACATGGAGAACTCAAGTCATGGGTAGATCTGGAACAGCAGGCAAGTATGATACCACTATGCAGAGCACCGTGGTGCTTTGAAACACTACCAATGTCTATTAAGAAGCATCCGATCATAGGTACACTGCGCATTAGTGCCAATTTACTGCGGGACCCCAAAATCTCATCGAAAAATTCACCGCTGTTTCCTATATTGGGAAATCCGGGGTTTCCACCAGGAACTGAGGTAGGAGCATTTAAAAATCTAGTAGAGAGAGGAATATCTCAAGTTTCACACTTTATGTACAACAAGGCTTGGCCCACCTTAGCGGCTTTGATGCAACTAGGGGGGCTTTTTTAATTAAAGATCTGGTGAGCGATACAGGTATTGCATTTTCTGAGATCTCTGGGGTCAGCAGGAAAATATGAATGTCAATTAACTACATTTGAGCAATATTGCGATGAGCAAGAACCGCTCCCCCGGTTGATCTCAAGAATGTATGGGATGTTAAATACACCTTCAGAGGATTTTGTGCTCCCCAGTATGGCTAAATGGGAAAGGGATCTGAATAGGACTTTTACCCCGGCCCAGCGGAGGAATATTATTTACCTCTCCCAGAGTACATCAATATGTACAAGAATTCAAGAACTAAACTATAAAATATTGACGCAATGGTACTATACTCCAATAAAACTTCAGAGATTCTTCCCGGAAATGTCAGGCGGTTGCTGGAGATGCGGAGAGGAACCAGGAACCTTATTTCATATATTATGGGCATGTTCTAAGATTAAGTTTTACTGGGGGGAGATCCGGAGAATATCCCAGAAATTTATAGAAATTTTAATTCCGGAGGACCCGCTTTTTTCTTGCTCCACTGCTCCCAAATACCGATACAGACATATAGAAAGTCCATTGTATGTCATCTGGCTCCCAAACAAAATTGGCGTCCTTTTTTCCCACAAATAGAGCTTTCTTTTGGTGGTATTTAATCACCTCTGCGGTTTTTATGATAATTTAAAAAAAAAAAAAATATTTTTTACTTTTTGCTATAATAAATATCCCCAAAAAATATATAAAAAAACATTTTTTTTCCCCTCAGCTTAGGCCGATATGTATTCTTCTACATATTTTTGATTATTATTATTTGAATATTGATTGGTTTGCACAAAAGTTATAGTGTCTACAAAATAGGGGATAGTTTTATGGCATTTTTATTAATACTTTTTTTTTTTATTAGTAATGGCGGCGATCAGCAATTTTTATTGTGACTGCGACATTATGGCGGACACGTCGGACAATTTTGACACATTTTTGGGACCATCGGCATTAATACAGCTGTTATTTTTTACTGTAGGGGGGCGTGGCTTGGCGTGTGACATCACTGATCGTCTTTCCCTATGACAGGGAACAGACGATCAGTGACAGCCTCACTAGGAAGCACGGGGAGAGGTTTGTTTACACATACCTCTCCCCGTTCTTCAGCTCTGTGACCCGAACGCGGGACACCAGCGGCGATCGGGTCCACGGGTCCTGCAGCCACGGTCACGGTGCTCAGGACCACGGTGCGCGCATGACCCACGGCTGGGCTCTTAAAGAGCAACGTACCTGTACGTTGATGTGCCCAGCCGTTCCATTCTGCTGACGTATATGTGCAGGAGGCGGTCCTTAAGTGGTTAAGGGGCCAAATCCTTCCGATCCCTAAGTGGTTAAAGTGGAAGAAAAGCCAAAGTTTAACGTTTCTTAAAAATGTTCCCTTCTCCCTCCTACCTATCAGGCTTATGTACTTACATCTTTTTACTCCGCTCCGGTCCAGTCATGTGGTCCTTGGAGTTATTGCTTTGACATCATTTTTTAGGTTGAATAATGATTAAATTTGGTATATTTTCTATATTTTTGGATTCATAGAATGCACTTTTTGGTTCAGTTCTATTGGCAGATAGCATGTCTAGTTTTCTTTTTTTAACCTCCCTGGCGGTATGATTCTGGCTGGAATTTTGTGCTGAAAGCGGTACAATTATTTTGCATGGAAATTTGGCGTTTTTATATTGTAGGCATGCAATTCTTATGAATAACTCACTTAAATCTGTCCGAACCAGAGTCTAGTAGACATCCCGGGTATGATAAAGTTTGAAACACAAAATCATAAATTATAATATAATAAAAATATATATAAAAATTATTCAATAATGTAATCAAATCAAAAACACTGAAATTTGCTCAGTTGCAGAATAGTCGCTGTCATTAAATTTATTGTTTGATGATAAATTGTGATTCTAATTTATTATCGCTGTTTTCTAGCTGGTCTAAAACCACTTTGTGAATTTGGCGCCGATCTCCGCTCCCGTGCGTCGTAACGTCGCAGGGAACGGAGATCGGCGGCACTCGGGCACTGTGTGAATCGAGCGAGCGGACGGCTCACTCATACAGCGGGGAGACATCGCAGGATCCAGGGGACAAGGTAAGTAACTTCCCCCCTGTATCCTGCAATGCAGCCCGAGTCTGGCTCGGGGTTACCGCTCCTAGCAGAAAAAACTGAACCCGAGCCAGACTCGGGAATACCGCCTAGGAGGTTAATGCACAAAAAAAAATGTGGAGAATAATACTTGTCTATGGGGGTTATTTACAAAAAGGTAAATCCACTTTGCACTGAAAGTGCACTTGGAAGTGCAGTCGCTCTAAATCTAAGGGGTAGATCTGAAATGAGGGGAAGCTCTGCTGGTTTTATCATCCAATCATGTGCAAGCTAAAATGCTGTTTTTCCTTGCATGTCCCCCCTCTGATCTACAGCGACTTTACTTTCAAGTGCACTTGCAGTGCAAAGTGGATTTGCCTTTAGTAAACAAACCCCAATGTGTTTTACTTCAAATTAAAGTTTGGGAGTAGGCAGTTACATTTAAAAAAAATAAAATATAAAATTGACAAGGGACACCAACATAGTTGTATCTTTGATCTTAAAAACGACAGGGTAATGGTGTTGTGGTAGCTTGCCGAAATAAAAAAAAAATAAAGCATAATAATATTATTCTTGATATATAAAAAAAAAACTGACAGAGGTTATAACCTATCCTTACTCTATTCAAAATGAAAAAAGTTTTGCTTGTAGTTCTACATTAGGTGCATTTGGCTATATTGTACTAAAATTGAGCTGATTGAGGCGAAGTATCCCGGGGGGCTCCCGAGCTGGTTGACTGGCAGTCTGGACCAGTAACTAGAGAACTTAAAGCTCTTCCTCTATGCTCATAAAATGATTTAGAATAGTTGTTGGTAAAAGTAATTCACTTCAGCTAAAACTAACACAGTCTGCTTATATAGTCTTCTCCTAATTCGTAATATATTTCTATGTCTGTGTCTATATGTTATAAGTAATATAAATCTCAGCTCTCAGAATGGAGAAGTTCTGTATTCTTACCCCCTCCTGGGCTCCTACTCTATATAATTCTTCATAGTTTGCTGATCATTTCCTTCCTCGGCTGCTGCACAGGACCAATGACCCCCTTCCAACGCACACTGAACCTATTCAGGAGGGCGACCTACGAAGCACATCACAATGTCTCCCAAGAGGAGAATTTCCTTTTTAGAAGGTATTGTATATATTTTTAAGAATCAAAATAAATGGAAAATATAGAATAAAACCGTCATCCAGTTTAGATGACTCCACTTTCATAAAAGAAAAATATAGCAAAAAAAAATAAAATTATATCCATTACTATATCCAGGGGGTAATAAGGTGCCACATCTCAAACGTATATTAGTATAATATACCGTATTTATCGGCGTATAACACGCACTTCGTGGGTGCGTGTTATACGCCGATACGCCCCCAAAAAAATGACAAAAATTGGTTGCGGCGCCGAAAAATGGCGACCGCGGCCGAAAAAGACCGAACTGTGGCCGAAAAAGGCCGAAGCGTGGCCGAAAAAGGCCGAGCCGACTGTTCAGCTCCGCTCGTAGTCCCGCCTCCCTGTGCTCGCTCCCGAAACAGCAGGGAGGCGGGACTCCGAGCGGAGTCGAACAGTCGGCTCAGTCTTTTTCGGCCGCGGTTCGGTCTTTTTCGGCCGCGCATGCGCGGTTTGTCTCGTGGCAAGGCTGCAAATGACGCTGGCAAACTGCAAAGGACACTGGGCAAGCTACAAATGACGCTGGCAAGCTGCAAATGACACTGGGCAAGCTACAAATGACACTGGGCAAGCTACAAATGACACTGGGCAAGGCTGCAAATGACGCTGGGCAAGACTGCAAATGACGCTTGGCAAGCTGCAAATGACGCTGGGCAAGGCTGCAAATGACACTGGGCAAGGCTGCAAATGACGCTGGGCAAGACTGCAAATGACGCTTGGCAAGCTGCAAATGACGCTGGGCAAGCTGCAAATGACGCTGGGCAAGGCTGCAAATGACGCTGGGCAAGACTGCAAATGACGCTTGGCAAGGCTGCAAATGACGCTGGGCAAGCTGCAAATGACGCTGGGCAGGTTGCAAATGACGCTGGGCAAGGCTGCAAATGACGCTGGGCAGGCTGCAAATGACGCTGGGCAAGGCTGCAAATGACGCTGGGCAAGGCTGCAAATGACGCTGGGCAGGCTGCAAATGACGCTGGGCAAGCTACAAATGACGCTTAAATGTAAGTTTTTTTTTTTTCCCTAAACTTCTCTCCTAAAACTTTTTTTCCTTAAAATTCCCTCCTAAACTTGGGGTGCGTGTTATACGCCGATAAATACGATAAGTATACAGCAAAATGATAATCCTGGATAAACCTGAATATATTTTTATGTTTTTATAAATAATTTTATACAATAAATTCTAGAGATGCACTGAAATTTCAGCCGCCGAAACATAACAGCGTGAAAATGGTATTATCAGCATTTTGCCAATAAGAGAAAAAGGTGCCAATAATGGCACCGAAAAGCACACAATTTACTTTGTTTATGTTGTGTTTTTCGTAGGTCGTGTGACTCAAAAAACTTATTAAAAAGGTAACATGATGCGTTATTGATGCAATATTGCTGCGTTTTCAATGCATTTCAATGAGGAGGTGCATTTTTGATGCTGATTTTTTTAACCACTTTAAGACCAGCCTCGTTTTGGATTTTAGGTGTTTACATGTTTAAAACTGCTAGAAAAAACTTAGAACCCCCAAACATTATATATTGTTTTTTTTCTAACACCCTAGAGAATAAAATGGCGGTCGTTGCAATACTTTTTTTCACACCGTATTTGCGCAGCGGTCTTGCAAGCGCACTTTTTTTGGAAAAAATTCACTTTTTTGAATAAAAAAATAAGACAACAGTAAAGTTAGTCCAATTTTTTTATATATTGTGAAAGATAATGTTACGCCGAGTAAATTGATACCTAACATGTCACGCTTCAAAATTGCGCCCGCTCGTGGAATGGCATCAAACTTTTACCCTCAAAAATCTCCATAGGCGACGTTTTAAAAATTCTACAGCTTGCATATTTTGTGTTACAGAGGAGGTCTACCGATCGCGGCGATACCTCACATGTGTGGTTTGACCACCGTTTTCATATGCGGGCGCTACTCACGTATGCGTTCGCTTCTGCGCACGAGCTCGTCGGGACGGGGCGCTTTAAAAAATTTTTTTTTTGTTTTTCTTATTTATTTTTCTTGATTTTATTTATTTTTACACAGTTTTTAAAAAAAAATTTAATTGGCTCACTTTTATTCCTATTACAAGGAATGTAAACATTCCTTGTAATAGAAAAAAGCATGACAGGTCCTCTTAAATATGAGATCTGGGGTCAAAAAGTCCTCAGATCTCATATTTGGACTTCAATGGAAAAAAAAAAAAAAAATGTCATTTAAAAAAATGACATTTGAAAATTCCTCTTTAAGAGGTATGGGCGGAAGTGACGTTTTTGACGTCGCTTCCACCCTCCTATGGTATAGAGATGAGTGGCGGCCATCTTACCATCACTCATCTCTATGCCGAGCAGGAGAAAGGACCCGATCGCCTCCGCCGCTGCCGACGGTTCCGGTAAGCGGCGGAAGGCGCGGGAGAGCGGCGGGAGGGGGGGGCACCTCTCCCGCCGCCGATAACGGTGATCTCGCGGTGAATCCGCCGCGATGACCACCATTATCGGAATGCCGACCGGCGCCTGAAGAGATGGATATCTCGGTTGTGGCAGCAGCTGCTGCCGTTACCGAGATATCCCTCTTCAAAATCAGGACGTACATCGTCGTGCGCCAGTCGGAAAGTGGTTAACAGACCAAAAATGCAGCAAGAGAGAAGGGATACTTCAGACAGGTCCACCGGAATGGAAACTTCTCCTCTAGAGGTAAAGAGCCCCAGGTGCTGGCTAGTGCATATAGCAAATGAAGATGAACGAAGAAAACTCAGGACAACCGCACTCCAAAGAAAGATTTCTTGTGCCATTTATTGAAAACTTGGGGTCACAGTGTGCAAGTCACAGCAAAGTGATATAGGAAAACTGACGCGTTTCACACTAAACTAAGTGCTTGCTCCCTCTCATGAGCTATGAGTAAGCACTTATTTTAGTGTGAAACGCGTCAGATTTTCCTGTACAGTGACTTGTACAGTGTGATCCCAAGTTTTCAATAAAAGGCACAAGAAATCTTTCTTTGGAGTGCGGCTGTCCTGAGTTTTCTTTGTTCATCTTCATTCAAAAATGCAGCAAGCAGGATTTTTAACACCACAGCGGAAGCGCAACGAACCAGTGTGAAGACATACATACTGTAGAATTTGAAGTGATACATTTTTCTTAAAGCGGACCTTCAATCATTTTTAAAATTTTCCATCTATTAAATCTTCTGCCCTTGTTGTTTTAACTACTTCAGCCCCGGAAGATTTTACCCCCTTCCTTACCATAGCACTTTTTACAATTTGGCACTGCGTCGCTTTGACTGACAATTGCGCAGTCGTACGATGTTTTACCCAAACAAAATTGACGTCCTTTTTTCCCCACAAATAGAGATTCTTTTGGTGGTATTTGATCACCTCTGCGGTTTTTATTTTTTGTGTTATAAACAAAAAAAGAGCAAAGGTTTTGAAAAAAAAAAAAAGCTATAATTTTTTACTTTTTGCTATAATAAATATCTCAAAAAATAAAAAAACAAATTTCTTCCTGGGTTTAGGCTGATGTGTATGCTTTTAGATATTTTTGGTAAAAAAAATCGCAATAAGCTATATTGATTGGTTTGTGCAAAAGTTATAGCGTCTACAATATAGGGGATAGATTTATGGCATTTTTATTACTATTTTTTTATTTTTTACTAGTAATGGCGGTGATAAGCGATTTTTAGCGGGACTGCGACATTGCGGCGGACAGATTTTACACTTTTTTTCCCAAATATTCATAACGCTGGACGCTCTTGAGGTCCGAGTGCACCAGTTGGATCGCACCAGAGGGGAATTGGCTTCTGACAGCATGAGACAACTGTAAGTACCTAAAAAGATGTTGGATAGTTAGTCTGGATGAGAAAAGACGCAATGGGGTTGATTTACTAAAGGCAAAAAGGCTGTGTACTTTGCAAAGTGCAGTTTCACTCTGGAAGAGCAATTGCTCCAGAGCTTAGTAAGTGAGCAGAAGCTCTGCTGACTTCCATCATCCAATCATGTGCAAGCAAAAATTGAGTGTTTTTAATATTCCTTGCATGATTGGGTATTCTTTGCAAAGTGAAGCCTTACCTAATTTACTAAGCTCTGGAGCAACTGCTCTTCCAGAGTGCAACTGTACTTTGCAAAGTGCACAGTCTATTTGCCTTTAGTAAATCAACCCCCATCCAGTTTAACCAATAAAAAGGGGAAAACCCCCCAAAATTTTTTTTTTTTTTTACAATCCCAAAAACAAAAGGAGGGCAAAAAAAAAAGGGGGGGGGGAGCATGATCCAGTTTGCTCCAGCAGGGAAAAAAAATCCTTCCTGATCCCCTAAGAAGCAACCGGATGATCCCTGGATCAACTTTGCCTATAAATGTTAGTACAGTGGAACCTTGGATTACGAGCTTAATCCGTTCCAGGAGAATATCAAAGCAAGTTCCCCCATATAAGTTAATGGCAACAAAGATAATTTGTTCCACGTTGACTTCTATTGCATGCAATACTGCATGTGGCCAGAGGTTGGGGGGGGGGGGGATGGAGTATTGCCTGAAGACAGCGGAGGATCCCACGGAGTGCCATGTTTCCACTTGGAGCCCAGGGTGCTGGTTAGAGAGCACCAGGTGGAAGGAAAAGGAGCCCAAAGTGTCAGAAGGATGATGGAAGGATCGGAGCTCAGGTCTCACATCCCGGCCACGCCCCCCCATTTTACCTCTTTCTTAGCAATGAAAACTGACAGGGGTTCTAATTCTTCTCCATTGTATCCATCCCACTGGATATCGCATAAGATAAAATACCTCATGGCTTCATCAGATAAATACCACAAATTTTGATGAAATACCTCATGTGGTATTTTTTTATTTTTTGTGACTTGCAAAAACAAATTTTGAAAAACGCTATGAGCTATTTTAATGCAAATTTTGAAGAGGAGAATATTGCTTTGTGAATGGAGCCCATTGTGATTTAATGTTATTAAAAAATACCTTTTACTTTTCAAATTGCAGCCGCTGTAATATTGTATTTTCTTGTAATTTTCAATGCAATATGGGAACATGGAGGTGTCCTGTACACAGTTGGTATGCAAAACACTTCCAATTCGCTGCTTGGGTGAAGAAGTCTGCACTAATACAAGTAAAATTTTAGGCATCCTCTGCAACAAAAATTTAATTTTTAATAAGGGTTAATCACTTCCAAAGGGATGCTAACACTGCAACTTTTCTCATCAGAACTCTGAAAATTCATCAGCTACTTATAAAGAATTAGTCACTCCCATTCAGAACCACACTGCACATGACATTATCTAACAAAGAGATATTTTTCAGAACAGAAACAGGTAGGAATCTGCAACATACTTTGTTAAAATTCTTGCACTGTCCATTGTATGTCGTTTGTTTGTTTTTTGGATTCCTGATGCCCAACTTTTAGCCTGGGGGGGGGGGGGGGGGTGGTGCATGTGGCCCTTTGAAAATTATTGTGTGGCCCTCAGGTCTCTGCAGATAGAATTCTATGTTTTGGTGCTTACTTAAAGTGGAAGTAAACCCCCCTATCGTTTTCAGCCAAGGAAGCTGCCATCTTTGCCTCTGTTTAATCTTCAACTGCCACAGTGCTGCACATGTGATCCGTTATGACACCAGCCATTGGATGGTTTGACTGTTTGGTTGAGAGCACAGCCAATGTGCAGTTAGCATTCTCGGCATGCCTTTTTTTTTTAAACTGTTAAATCGATGGGTTTACTTCCGCTTTAATCCAGTAGAGGGAAAATATTCTTTAGACTGGCTTCTAGAGGTTAAATGGGTTGTTTTAAATTAGGGCTGCGGAATTTAATGATTAATTGCACGATTATTCGTTAATTTCTTTGATCGATAATAAATAATTTTGATCAAGGACGATCCACGGATTGAGCCCCGGCCTAGCTCCGGAGTGGCGGCCATCATGGTCCACCCAGCGGCGGCCTAGTAGCGGCGCGCTGACGTCATCATCACCTGCCTGCTTGTGCCATCTACTCTGCGGACAGGTCTGCCTGCTGTCTATTCCGGACAGAGCGGACAATCGGAGATGTGGATATTACGGTATGGGGGCAGATGTGGACATTACAGTATGGGGGCACATGTGGATATTCCAGTATGGGGGCAGATGTGCATATTACAGTATGGGGGCAGATGTGGATATTTTCTTAAAGTTTAATAAAAAAAAATTGTAAAAACTGTATGTGCGTTATAATTAATCGAAATTAGTTGATTTAAAAAAAAAAAAAACGATAAATTGAACACGAAAATTTTAATCAGTAACAGCCCTATTTTAAATCTTTCTCACCAACTTACTTTTTTCTCTGCCGTACATCCTTTTTCTCTTTTTGTGTTTTTTTTTCTCTGACCTTTTGTCTTTTGCTGAGAGAAATATCAAATGTGGTATTTTTAAGGGGCTTTAGAGAGCACAAAGGTAGAAGCATTGACTGAAAAATGGATCTAATAGCAATGAGCAGTCTCATGTAATGTGTCTGCAGTCTATGACCATCACTTGAAACATGTACCCAGTTTTCAAGAAAACCTATTGCATGTTTGCAGTCTCTGGCAATCTCCTGCAGCAGGTCTGCTGCCTCTGACCATCTCTGGCACTATGCCTGTAGTCTCTGACTATTTCTTGTATCAAGCCCACAGTATCTGACCATCTCTTGTAGCAAGCCTGCAGTCTCTGACCATCTCTCATCGTTGGTAGTCTCTTGTGGGGGGAAGCAACATGGTGCAGCGGCAGGAACTCTCACACAGTCCAGATGCAATAGAAAAAACTTGTATTGTAGTTAAAGTATAAAGATTCACAACAAGCCTGGTGGTGAGCATAGCTCCCAACTGTCCCTGATTTCGAGGGACGGTCCCTGATTTAGAGCAATGTCCCTCTGTCCCTCTTTCCTCCTCATTTGTCCCTCATTTTGTTCTGATCTCCATAGATGTATATAAAATGCACTTTTTTCCTTTCAAAAAGTGTTTTCCAGCGCAAAACCTTTCATCCAATTTCTAAATTGCTGCATTTGTAAATTCCAAAAGCCAATAGTAGGGGTAAAAATAAGCCCTTGTGGATTTAATTACCTTTTGTTTTTGGTTAATTCTCCTTTAAGGGGTGTGGCAGGGGCGTGTCCTATGCCTACATACGTTTGCTAGTAGGTGTCCCTCATTCCCATCTCAAAATGTTGGGAGGTATGCTGGTGAGAACTCAGCCTGACCAGGAACACTCACAGATGACCAGCAGATTGCAGTGGAACAGATCTCAGCCAAACTGACAGCATCTTGAAGGGCAGAATGTGGCTGCCTGGTCCATGCCCAAGTGCGGCGGCTTCAAGGAAGAGTGGAGGATTTCCCTATTTGTCCGGAACCTTTCCCTGCCATTATTACTGTCCCTGACAGATGGGTGACTAGTCCCTACACTAGCCACACGCCAAATGCACACCAAACTCAGGAGCCAGTGTCTTAAATAGACTCTGCCTGACACAAGATGGCTGACAGAGTCACATGGGCTGTCAGCATCCAACGGGATTGCTGCCCTGGATTACTGCCCTGGTGACCCAGAAAACCATAGAGAAACCATAGAGGAACCACGTTCCTTTTGACTTCCTTTCCCTCTGCACTGCCACTGTGGTTGAGCACCACCTGCCATGGAGAAAATAGACTGCACCTCCCTACACCCCCCCCCCCCCTCTTTGACAGATGCTGTCCTCACATGACAACACAGTAACAAGTAACATGAGAAAAAAGAAATAGCATACAAAATTCCAACTACATAATCAGAATACTTTGCTGGAAGCTGCTGTGGTTAGACCGCAAAGGGTGGTAAGTCCCAGTGTCCTCTGTGGAATAGATTTAGGTTCTGGGGACGCAGAAGGGTGAGGGCTGTCTGTATCCCCCATACCCTTTTCACTTTGGCCTAGAACTGATTCCTAGAACTGATTCCTGTGGTACTCTCTTTGCCTCTGGAGTGTAGGAGAGGGGGAGGTACCATTCTTCAGGCACCTCCTGTACTGGTGGAATATCTGTGGAGTTGAATGACTCTCTATCTCCAACCAGTCTGGTAGAGTAGTTGCCACTCTGCACACAAGGCCTCAGTAAGTTACTGTGGAGACGTCTCTTGATGGGATTAGGCCCTTCCAAAACTAAATTATACATCGTTGGAGGGAAGGGCTACTTCTCCACCTGATAGGAGGAATGCTCCAATTTAGGGTCCAGTTTACTGCCTCTGATTCTTGGTATTTTTTTTTACCAACATGCGTCCCCTATCCATGTGCCCCACCCCCTGATCTACATATCAGGGCACCGGACTATGGATTCCAATGCGGGGGGGTGTTTTTTTTTTTTTAAAGCACCTGATTAGAGCCAGAGGCTCTAATAGGCTCTCCGAGCCCACCCTATTGTGTAACGATAGAGAATGAATTTTCCCTATTTCGATAAGTTCCTCCACGCCAATCAGGAGGCAGGTCATGAGACCTGTTTCCCGATTGGCCAAAGCGTCAAGCGATCCTATTGGATGCCTAACGTTTTGGCGGAAGAGGAGACATTGGGCGGAGGAAGCTTGAGGAGCGGACACCGGAGCCACCGCTGCCCGCACTCCAGGAGAGGACACCACAGCCCGCCACATGAATGAGTAAGTGCCGGACCGTCCACGCGCAGGGGGGGTGCTGTCTCAGTGCCGCTCTGCCGGGGGAGGGTGTGTTGTTTGTTTGCCACCCCCCCCTCAAAAGAAGAACCCACCAGCCACGAATGGTTCGCATCCTTCCTAGGAAATCGGTCTCAGACAGTGAAACTAGGAGCTTTCACCTCTGAAACCGGGGCAATCTCTTGTGGAGTCCCTCAAGGATCACCCTTGTCGCCAGTGCTCTTCAACATATATACATCCGCCCACTCCTCAAAATAATCAGAAAATCGGACCTCTGCTTCCATTCATACGCTGACGACATGCAATTATATTTTCGTATCACCGGACAAAAAGACCATCATCAGCAATTAGAAAAATGCCTCACTATGATAGGCGACTGGATGACCACTAGCTCCCTCAAACTTAACGAATCGAAAACAGAACTTCTTATTCTACATGCAAATCAAAACCCCCGAACCAAGATCGATTGGACACCACCCACCATCTTTGGACAGACCATCGCCCCTAGGACCAAGGCCAAGAGTCTCGGCGTCATTTTTGACTCAGAAATGTCAATGGATGCCCAAATAGGAGCAGTAGTCAGTGGTTCTCACCATCTGCTCCGCCTGCTACGCAGACTCATCCCCTTCATTCCAAAGGAGGACAAAGCAGTGGTGGTTGGAACAGTCATTAATTCACGACTGGACTACGCAAACTCCCTTTACATAGGATTACCCCAATATCAACTTGCGCACTTACAACTTATCCAAAACACGGCGGCAAGACTGATAACAGGAAAAAAAACCTGGGAATCCATCTCCCCTTCCCTGAGGAGCCTACATTGGCTAACCGTAAAGAATCGGGTCTTTTTCAAGACCCTCTGCCTCACCCACAAATACACTTATGGAAACGCTCCACAATACCTCCTCGAGAAAATAAAACACTACATACCCAATCGCAGTCTTCGATCGGCTAATCAAAATCTCCTCCTCATTCCTAAATCCCGCTACAAATCAAAGGAGGAACGGAGATTCGCTGTCCAAGGACCACGGCTATGGAACGCTCTACCAACCGACATTCGCATGAAAGAAAACCATCAGGCCTTCAGGAAGAAACTCAAGACCCACCTCTTCTAGAAGCTTGACAACAAAACACCAATACAGCGCCTTGAGGCGATTCAGTTCGCATTGTAGCGCTATATAAGTTATTCATTCATTCATTCATTCATTCTCTTGTAGCAAGCCTGTAGTCTTTGACCTTGTCTACAGTTTCTGACAGCTTTACTAAATAATATGTGTGAACCTTTGGCGATGTCAGGGGCAGCACTTGAGGCCCCCTATATCAAATAGGTTGGCCACAATTGTTTTAGATAGTAAAGTTGAAATCAAATTTTAAAGAAATACATATATTTTACAATGCTGTCGGGGGGGTTGGTGAAATTATTTTTAGTATGTTTTTTTTTTTTTTTTAAAGGGCAGAGAAGGTTTTGTATGGATAATAGAGTCCTATTATTGATACAAGACATACAGGTTTACTCAGTAAGGTGGAAAGAAGCATGCACAGTGCTGTAATCACATAGCAGCCGATCAGCAATTATTGTTCTGACTGCTCTAACATGGAGAGATGGAAAATGTGATTGCTGAGTGATACTGCACTTTGCACCTCCTCACTTATTTAATAACATTCTGGTAAAGGCAGTGCGTTTCCCCGCCGTTGTCAGACTGAGAAGACGTGAAGCTCATATTTTTTTTTGTACTTGATGTTGCCAGTTTCAGGTGTCAGTAAAAAGAATAGTGTCTGTCCCCGGTGTCAGAAATTGTATAATACCAAATGTTGATGCTCGGGAGAACACAATGCCTTCCTCTGTTGTTTGAGGGGATAGACATCTGAGAAATGGCTATTAAAGCCTGTGATTATGAGTATTTCCATCCTCATCGCAGGTAGTCTGGGTTCACCAATCGACTTTCAGATAAAAACTGTGAGCTAAATAACATATAAACCCAAAGACAGAAATAAACTTTAAAGTATATCTAAACCCAAGTGGTAACTGCATTTTTTTTTTTTTTTCTGCTTCTTTTTCCTTTTGTTTACCTGGTGATCCTGCTAGTATTATGCACCGTACACACAAGCGTATTTTTCGTCAGAAAAATCTTGGATGTTTTTTTCCGACGGAATTCCGCTCAAGCTTGGCTTGCATACACACGGTCACACAAAAGTTTGCTGAACTTTCCCCGTCAAGAACACGGTGACGTACAACACTACGACGAGCCCAGAAAATGAAGTTCAATGCTTCTGAGCATGCAAATTTTGGGCAACAGAATTGCTACAGACGATCGGAATTTCCGATCGGAACTTTTTCCTAACGAAAAATTTAGAACATGCTCTCAATTTTTTTGCTGGCTGGATCTCGGCCAGCAAAAGTCCAATGGAGCATACACACGGTCGCATTTTCCGACTAAAAGCTCTCATCAGTCTTTTGCTGGCCGAATTTCCGATCGTGTGTACGCGGCATTACACTTTCTATCCTACGGTAAAAATGCTTGCTCACCATGCCGTGTCTATGGATGAGCAACATTGTGTCCCTAGGTTGCTCGCTCCTGATTTGGGCCACAGACACCTCCCTCTTTCCCTATGCAATAAGGTGAGGAGTTGGATGATGACGTTGTTTGAGTTTACAGTTCAGATCACAGAAAGTTACAAGGACGCTGGATTTCTGACAGGATCAGCATGTACAGTATCTCACAAAAGTGAGTACACCCTTCACATTTTTGCAAATATTTTACTCTATCTTTTCATGTGACAACACTGAAGAAAAAACACTTTGCTACATGGTAAAGTAGTGAGTATAACAGTGTAAATTTGCTGTCCCTTCAAAATAATTCAACACACAGCCATTAATGTCTAAACCGCTGGCAACAAAAGACCCTTTTTACACTGCCAGCGGGCCTCGTTAGCGGTAAAGCGCTGCTAGTTTTAGCGGCGCTTTACCATCGTTTTAGGGCACTAGTGGGGTACTTTTAACCCCCGCTAGAGGCCGAAGAAAGGGTTAAATGAGCTTGAAAAGCGCTGCTGCTGAAGCGATTTGCAGGCGCTTTGGCAGTGCAGCCCATGCATTCCAATGGGCAGGGGCGGTGGAGGAGCAGTGTATCCACCGCCCCTAAACCGCTCCAAAGATGCTGCTTGCAGGACTTTTTCTAACATCCTGCAAGCGCACCGCTCCAGTGTGAAAGCACTCAGGCTTTTACACTGGGGCTGCAGGGGAGGCATTTTTCAGGCGCTTTACAGGCGCTATTTTTAGCCCTTTAGAACCTGAAAAACATCCAGTGTGAAAGGGGTCTAAGTGAAAATTTCCAAATTGGGCCCAATTAGCCATTTTTCCTCCCCGGTGTCATGGAAATCGTTAGTGTTACAAGGTCTCAAGTGTGAATGGGGAGCAGGTGTGTTAAATTTGGTGTTATCTCTCTCATTCTCTCATACTGGTCACTGGAAGTTCAACATGGCACCTCATGGCAAAGAACTCTCTGAGGATCTGAAAAAAAGAATGGTTGCTCTACATAAAGATGGCCTAGGCTTTAAGAAGATTGTCAAGACTCTGAAACTGAGCTTCAGCATGGTGGTCAAGACCACACAGTGGTTTAACAGGACAGGTCCCACTCAGAACAGGCCTCGCCATGGTCGACCAAAGAAGTTGAATGCACGTGCTCAGCGTCATATCCAGAGGTTGTCTTTGGGAAATAGACATATGAGTGCTGCCAGCATTGCTGCAGAGGTTGAAGGGGTGGGGGGGTCAGCCTGTCATTGCTCAGACCATACCCCGCACACTGCATCAAATTGGCCTGCATGGTTGTCGTCCTAGAAGAAAGACTCTGCTAAAGATGATGCACAAGGAAGCCTGAAAACAGTTTGCTATAGACAAGCAGACTAAGAACATGGATTGCTGGAACCATTTCCTGTGGTCTGATGAGACCAAGATAAACTTATTTTGTTCAGATGGTGTCAAGCGTGTGTGGCGACAACCAAGTGAGGAGTACAGAGACAAGTGTGTCTTGTCTACAGTCAAGCATGATGGTGGGAGTGTCATGGTCTGGGGCTGCATGAGTGCTGCCAGCACTGGGGAGCTACAGTTCATTGAGGGAACCGTGAATGCCAACATGTACTGTGACATACTGAAGCAGAGCATGATCCCCTCCCTTCAGAGGGGATCGTGATAACTACCCCAAACACACCTCCAAGACAACCACTGCCTTGCTAAAGAAGCTGAGGGTAAAGGTGATGGACTGGCCAAGCATCTCCAGACCTAAACCCTATTGAGCATCTGTGGGGCATCCTCAAATGGAAGGTGGAGGAGTGCAAGGTCTCTAAGAGGACTCCAGTGGCAACCTGTGAAGCTCTGGTGAACTCCATGCCCAAAAGGGTTAAGGCAGTGCTGGAAAATAATGGTGGCCACACAAAATATTGAAACTTTGGGCCCAATTTGGACATTTTCACTTAGGGGTGTACTCACTTTTGTTGCCAGTGGTTTAGACATTAATGGCTGTGTGTTGAGTTATTTTGAGGGGACAGCAAATTTACACTGTTATACAAGCTGTACACTCACTACTTTACATTGTAGCAAAGTGTCATTTCTTCAGTGTTGTCACATGAAAAGATATAATAAAATATTTACAAAAATGTGAGGGGTGTACTCACTTTTGTGAGATACTGTATTTTTCTGTACTTGCAGAAAATGTATTTAGCCTAAAAAAAGGAAACTAACGGGGTCACCGCATCTAAGGACCATTCTAGTGTTTAGATTTTACTTAACATACTAATTTAATTTTGAAAGTCATTTTCAATATTTTTTTAATCTAAAGCTTTCACAAAAAAAAAATAAACTTTGGATCCTGCCATGCAGCTTCTTGTTCAGACACTTCCTTCCATTAGGTACTCCTGCAGTTTGTGCATTGCACTCTCCTCACATCTACCCTTTGTCTGTTACATACCCCTACAATGTATTTGTTATGCACTAGTGACCCCCTGCACCCTATGTGCTTTGTGCCCCGACCCCTGCACTCTGTGCATTACTTACTCCTGATCCTTGCACACTGTGTATGATATGCACTCCTAACCCCTGCATACTGTGCATTATGCACTCCTGTCCCCTGCACTCTGCGTATTACACAATCCTGAGTGCTTCATTCTGTGTTTTGCATCCTGAGCCATGCATTCTGTATGTTACTTAATGCTGACACCTGCATTCTGTGCATTATGCATTCCTGACCACATGTACTCCATGCAATACACATTCCTGAGCCCTGCTCTCTGTGTATTACGCAATCCCGAGCCCTGCACTTTCATATCTCCCAAATTTTTGAGCTGGGAATGATGGACACCTATTAGCAACAGTATGTAGGCATAAGACACACCCCCTGCCACTCCCCATAAAGAACAATTCTACAAAAATGTGATTAGGTAAACCCACAAGTGCTTTTTTTACCACTATTATTCCTTTATACCGGCTTTTGACATTTACAATGGCAGCAATTTAGAAATCGGATGAAAGGTTTAGCACTGGGAAACACTTCTTGAAAGATAAATAGTACATTTTATCTACAACTATATAGATCAGACCAAAATTAGGGACAAATGAGGAGGAAAGAGGGACAGTCCCTCGAAATCAGGGACAGTTGGGTGCTATGCACTTTGAGGGAGAGTTACTAAAGCTGGAGCACTGAGAATCTGGTGCAGCTGTGCATGATAGCCAATCAGCTTCTAATTTCAGCTTGTTCAGTTAAAGCGGACCTTCGGACATTTTTCCAACTTTCCATCTATTAAATCTTCTGCCCTTGTTGTTTTAACTTTGGATGGTAAAACATTTTTTTCTGCCAGTAAATACCTTATACAGCCCACCGTTGGCATGGACCATAGGGTGAGTATATGGATTGAAAACTGGCCAGTTTAGAAGGTGGTGATAAATGGGGAGTACTCGGAATGGTCAGGGGTGGGTAGTGGGGTCCCCCAGGGTTCTGTGCTGGAACCAATCCTATTTAATTTATTCATAAACGACCTCGAGGGTGGGGTAAACAGTTCAATCTCTGTATTTGCAGACCATACTAAGCTAAGCAGGGCAATAACTTTTACGCAGGATGTGGAAACCTTGCAAGAAGATCTGAACAAATTAATGGGGTGGGCAACTACATGGCAAATGAGGTTTAATGTAGAAAAATCTAAAATAACGCATTTGGGTGGCAAAAATATGAATGCAATCTATACACTGGGGGGAGAACCTCTAGGGGAATCGGGGATGGAAAAGGACCTGGGGGTCCTAGTAGATGACAGGCTCAGCAATGACATGCAATGCCAAGCTGCTGCTAACAAAGCAAACAGAATATTGGCATGCATTAAAAAGGGGATCAACTCCAGAGATAAAACAATAATTCTCCCGCTCTACAAGACTCTGGCCCGGCCTCACCTGGAGTAGGCACCAGTCCTCAGGAAAGATGTGCTGGAAATAGAGTGAGTACAGAGAAAGGCAACAAAACTAATACAGGAAGGGAAGGGAAGGGGTTAAACACTAGGGGGCGATCAAGGGGTTAAGTGTGTTCCCTGGATGTGTTCTAACTGTAGGGCTCACTACAACATGACAGATATAACTGCTCCCAATGACAGGGAGCAGTAGCTCCCTGTCAAGTCACTAGGCAGAACAGGGAAATGCCTTGCAATGCAATCGTGGGCCGCTGGTGAACATCGAGTTTGCGGTACCCGCGGGCATGCTCCTGCTAGGCGGTGCGCTTTTTTGCCTGCCTGTGCCATTCTGCCAACGTAAATCAGAGTGCAGCAGTCGGCAAGTGCTTAATAAGACACTTGCCCATTCACTAAAATTAAAAGAAAATCGGTTTAACCTTAAACTGCGTAGAGGGTTCTTCACTGTAAGAGCGGCAAGGATGTGGAATTCCCTTCCACATGCGGTGATCTCAGCGGGGAGCATCGATAATTTCAAAAAACTATTAGCACCTCAACGACCACAACATACAGGGATATACAATGTAATACTGCCATATAATCACACACATAGGTTGGACTTGATAGACTCTGTGTCTTTTTTCAACCTCACCTACTATGTAACTATGTATAACAGTTGCTGTTTAATTTTTAACAAATGCTTGTGCTGAGGTTTCTCGCTTGTGACACAGTAATTAAAACAATTTTGGGGGGGGGGGGTACAAGGGCTGTGCCATAAGTTACTGTGTACACAATGAGTAAACTCAAGTATTAAACCCATGGCACTGTTATGCCCCGTACACACGGTCGGAATTTCAGACGGAAAATGTCCTATCGGACCATGTTGTCGGAAAATCCGACCGTGTGTGGTCTCCATCTGACTTTTTCCGTCTGAATTTCTGACGGAAAAAATTTGAGATCCTGCTCTTTAAATTTTCCTACAACAAAGTCCGATCGGACTTTTTCCGATGGTGTGTAGCGAATTCCGACGGACAAAGTGCCCCGCATGCTCAGATCAAACTATGATACCAAAGCTATTGGCTACTAGCCTCTACGTAGTTCTGTCGTACGCAACGAACGTCACAACGTTCAGAATGATCGGATTTTCCATCAACTTTGTCCGACCGCGTATATGCAACACCAGTGTCGGACAAAATCAGTCGGAAAAAATCTGACGTATTTTGTGGTCGGAATTTCCGACCGTGTGTATTAGTGTTGTTTTGCCACACCCACAATTTGCCATGAGGCACTGTGCGTGTGCCATCTTTTTCTTCTCCTCTGGGTGCTCAAGGCTAAACCCAACCAGGAAAAAAAGGATCTATGCCCCTAACAAAACTTTCCTTTTTGTCAGTCATGCTGCACATTCAGGTACAATTTTGTTTACTTATAACCCCTGTTCTGTTCCTCTTATATGTATGTTTTCTGTGTCGTATTGATCTGCAACATTAACATTGTTCTCTACTATGCTGACATTCATTTGTTTTTTTTGTTAGATTTTTTTCGTTTTTCGGATGATCGTAATTCGTAAATTTGTAAATTCAAAAATTTGTAAATTCGAAAATTTTTAAATTCGAAAATTCGTAAATTTGAAAATTTGTAAATACATAAATTCGAACATTCGAAAATCCTAAAATAAGAAAGAAAATCCGAAAATAAGAAAGAATAACTAACTAATTAACTAATAATAACTAACTACTGAATTATATGTATTGGAATTGCCTTTTAAATTTGGCTGTTAGTGAACATAACAAATATGAAGTTATCCCAAGTTACGAATTATCCGAAATAACGGATGCCGCCTCTAAACAAATGGAACGGAAACTAATTAATAATAAATAATAATAATAAAAAGTTGTTATTATTATTGTTATTTATTATTATTAATTTGTTCCTTTTGTTTAGATGCAGCATTCGTTATTTCGGATAATTTGTAACTTCAGATAAATTTGTATTTGTTACGTTCACTAACAGCCAAATTTGAAAGGAAATTACAATACCTATAATTTAACAGTTAGTAATAGTTAAGTTATTATTAGTTAGTTATTTCAGATTTTTGAATTTTTGGGTTTTTGAATCTACAAATATTCAAATTTGTTAAAACGTGTTTTCTTTAATTTGGATATTTTCGAATTAACGAAATTGTTTAAATTCGAATTTGGAACTAAAAAAATTGCACATGTCTAGTATGAAACTGATCCTGTCTAAAGGCCAGGAAAAGATTATCCATGTTTCATATTATCGGAGACCTTATATCACCTTGGTTGAACTGTAGCTAAATTGTCCGCAGTCTATTGAGCTGTATAAATGTGAGTCAAGGTATGCACAAAGGTTGTCTGAGGACAGCTTGTACATAGAAGAGGTCCTAGGACAGATCTTTGGCTTTCACCCCTCCATCAGGAAGGAGGGCAGCATACAATGATGAAGGGCGTAAGGCACACTCTACTGTAAGCTGTGAATATATTAGAAGTCACGAAGGAATTCATAACTATGAAAAGGGTCAAAACATAAAATTGCCTATTTAGAGGCTCTGCATTTTGAGTTCCTGATGTTGAACTCTGTTAAATTATCATTTATATATAATACACAAGTAAAAAAAAAAATTGAATTAAATGAACATAGAACATACATTACTGCTCAAACATTAGGAAATTATTCAGGAAATAACAGAACATGAAATCCCGAGCTCTGCAATTTCCATATTTACAAAGTAGAGTAAATCTAAATTTGGGGAATTGTAAAAAACGTAACCAGGAAATAGGAATAGAGTTTGATTTTTGAATGGACTTTATTTTCCTAATTTTATGGAAACGATTTCTAGAATACTAATGTGCTATTCTATGCACCATGGTTGAGTAAACCCAAAACAACCTGCTTTCATCCATTATTTGAAGAAAAAGTTAGCTTACTTCCAAAAATGTATTTATGCCCATGTTCACATTGGGCCTTTTTGACATTCGATTTGACATGTCAAATCGCTGGCTATTTCCTGCAACTTTGTTGTGCCGCGCAGATTCCCAAAAGTAGTTCCCGTACTACTTTTGGCGATTTCAGGAGCGATTTGAATAGACATACAGTGTGTGAAAAAGTGTTTGCCCCCTTCCTCATTTCCTGTTCCTTTGCATGTTTGTCACACTTAAGTGTTTCGGAACATCAAACCAATTTAAACAATAGTCAAGGACAACACAAGTAAACACAAAATGCAATTTGTAAATGAAGGTGTTTATTATTAAAGGTGAAAAAAAATCCAAACCATCATGGCCCTGTGTGAAAAAGTGATTGCCCCCTAAACCTAATAACTGGTTGGGCCACTCTTAGCAGCAACAACTGCAACCAAGCGTTTGCGATAACGTGCAATGAGGCTTTTACAGCGTCCTGGAGGAATTTTGGCCCACTCATCTTTGCAGAATTGTCCTAATTCAGTTACATTAGAGGGTTTTCGAGCATGAACAGAAGGTCATACCACAACATCTCAATAGGATTCAGGTCAGGACTTTGGCTAGGCCACTCCAAAGTCTTCATTTTGTTTTTCTTCAGCCATTCGGTGGTGGACTTGCTGGTGTGTTTAGGATCATTGTCCTGCTGCAGAACCCAAGTTCGTTTCAGCTTGAGTACACGAACAGATGGTCGGACATTCTCCTTCAGGATCTCTTGGTAGACAGCAGAATTCATAGTTCCTTTTATCACGGCAAGTCTTCCAGGTCCTGAAGCAGCAAAACAGCCCCAGACCATCACACTACCACCACCATATTTTACTGTTGGTATAATGTTCTTTTTCTGAAATGCAGTGTTCCTTCTACGCCAGATATACTTGGACACACACCTTCCAAAGAGTTCCACTTTTGTCTCATCGGTCCACAGAATGTTGTCCCAAAAGTCTTGGGGATCATCAAGATGTGTTGTGGAGAAATTGAGACGAGCTTTGATGTTCTTTTTGCTCAGCAGTGGTTTTCTCCTTGGAACTCTGCCATGCAGGCCATTTTTGCCCAGTCTTTTCCTGATGGTGGAGGCATGAACGCTGACCTTAACTGAGGCAAGTGAGGCCTGCAGTTCCTTGGACGTTGTTGTGGGGTCTTTTGTGACCTCTTGGATGAGTCGTCGCTGCGCTCTTGGGGTAATTTTGGGCGGCCGGCCACTCCTGGGAAGGTTCACCACTGTTCCATGTCTTCGCCATTTGTGGATAATGGCTCTCACTGTGGTTCGCTGGATTCCCAAAGCTTTGGAAATGGCTTTATAACCCTTTCCAGACTGATAGATCTCAATTACTTTCTTTCTCAATTGTTCCTGAATTTCTTTGGGTCTCGGCATGATGTGTAGCTTTTAAGGATCTTCTGGTGGACCTTACTGTGTCAAGCAGCTCCTATTTAAGTGATGCCTTGATTGTGAACAGGTGTGGCAATAATCAGGCCTGGGTGTGGCTAGAGAAATTGAACTCAGGTGTGGACAACCACAGTTATAGTATGTTTTAACAAGGGGGGCAATCACTTTTTCACACAGGGCCATGATGGTTTGGATTTTTTTTCACCTTTAATAATAAACACCTTCATTTACAAATTGCATTTTGTGTTTACTTGTGTTGTCCTTGACTATTGTTTAAATTGGTTTGATGTTCCGAAACACTTAAGTGTGACAAACATGCAAAGGAACAGGAAATGAGGAAGGGGGCAAACACTTTTTCACACCACTGTATGTGCAGGAATAGACATATGTGCAGATGTCTGTCAAGTCACCCCGAAGTCGGACTGTATTGCCGGTTTGAAATTGTGGAAGTTCATCTGAACATACACAATTTCAAACCTGCTCTCAATGTGAACCTGGGTTACATGATGTATAACTTCCTAGTTTACTTCTATGATGAACAAAGGTTCCTGAGTACCAACAGTACATTTCTGCTACAATTCCTACATCAGCATACAGAGAACATCTTCACACACTTTGTGTCCTATATATCTCCATAATTCTGAAATGTTAAACCTACTTTTACCACAATCATGGAGATTTTTTATGTTAAAGTTGTTCTTGAAATGGAGAATGGTGCTTTACTTAAAGTGGTACTAAACTCAAAAATGAAATTTTTATATATTGCAGCTTACTAACTCTTACACACGGTCGGAAATTCTGACCACAAAATCCGTCCTTTTTTTTCCAGACGGATTTTGTCCGAAACTGGTGTTGCATACACACGGTCGGACAAAGTTGTCAGAAAATCCAATGGTTCTGAATGTGGTGACGCTCGTTGCGTACAACGGAACTACATAGAGGCTAGTAGCCAATAGCTTTGGTCTCGTAAATTGAACTGAGCATGCGTGGCACTTTGTCCGTCGGAATTCTCTACACACGATGGGAAAAAGTCAGATCGGATTTTGTTGTCGGAAAATTTGAGATCCTGCTCCTGCTTTTTTCCGGCGGAAATTCCGACAGAAAAAGTCCGCTAGAGCCCACACAAAATCCGATCGGTCTCTTTCCATCGGAATATCCGACCGTGTGTACGGGGCATTAGATGTGCTGGATGCATTAGCTTTCTTTTTTAGGCTTTCTTTTGTAGGCTCTTTTCACTTGGTGATATGGCCAGTAATTTTGGTATTTTTCAATCTCATTAAAAGACTGTCAGGACCGTGAACCCAGGACCTCTGCTGTGTCTGTGTAAATCTTCTCCCTGACCTACTCCAGATGTTGGGCAGCTCCCTGGACAATTACTTGAATGATCCTGCCTATTACCTTGTTTCTCTTGAAAATTTTAAATAGAAGAGCAAAAAGAATGGACTTTATAGGCAGCAATCTCTTGAACCTTTTGCTCCTCCCACAAATTTCCTGATTTAAGCCATGTCTCTGCACTTCCTCTTTACCAGATTATTGTGCTCTCTCCAGCCAATATCTCGCTCTTGTCACTCATGCTACCGCCCATATATTCTTTACCACTCATTTACTGACCTTTGGCTTGTTCCTCGGCTATGCTTCCTTTTATGCCCAACCTCCTACCACTTGTTACTGACCTTTGGCTTGTTTACTGACTATGCTTCTGCTTGATCACTACCTGCTATATCTGCTAATAGATCCCGGCTTACTCACCTCCTGGTGGGGTGATACTGAGGACCACAACCTGGTACTAACATGCAGCAAACTCATCTCCACCATCAGGAGCTCTGGTGAATACCGGCTAGTACTTAGACCCTGCACTTTGGATGAGCCCATGTCATCCGCCCTGTCCTGCTGGTCTGTGGGAGCTTCTCTACTGCTCTAACTTCTGTACTACAAGCCCTTTCTCCAGACCATGACACAGACCAAGCTGTCAAGCAAAAGTGGCAGCTAGAAGGTTGGGATAAACCATTTACTACTGATATGGGGTGCTTATAATGATCAGCTTTTATTATTTTTTTCAAAACCTTCCCAAAAGGAAAACAAAAACTGTTACTTAAGATGTTAGCTGGGGTTCAGCTTTAATTTGTTAGTCAAGTCAATGTAAAACTGCTAGTGTATCTAACAATATCTATTCCACAAGTTGATAATGCTGATGTCCGAGGGTATTTCGGTTGCTCCTCTATACAGAGTGGAGACACTCTAAGCCAGGAAATGTATTACCAGCTGGATCACCAGCTGAAAATAAAAGGACGAAAAGCCTAAAAAAGAAAATTAATGGTAAAGTGCAATACATTACTGATCGGGAGCAGTGGTGGCCAGTCCATAAGGGGCGCGGGGGCGCCGCCCCCTAGTTTGCATGCAGGGCGTGGAAATGATGCCCTTCAATGAGGTCTGTCTTATTTCAAGCACATGATTAGAACCTGAGACTCTAATTGGCTTGAAAAAGGTTGTGCTCAGGGCGCAGACCACTGTGCCCCGAACCCTCCCACTTGTAAAACTAGCGAATCAATATTCACTATCAGTTTCCGGTTTCTCCTCCCAGCCAATCAGGACAGGAGACAGATCTAAAAAAGACAGGGTTAGTCGGGGGAGAAGCTGGGGAGACCGCAGTGCTCTGACCGTTGGATGGGTGAGTGCGAACTTGGGGGGGTTTGTTTGCCACCCCTTTCACCCCAATTTTTTTTGGCACCAGCAACCACTGATCGGAAGTCAGCGGTCAGACTGAGAGCCAATCACAACAGGCTAGAGAAGAGATTAAAAACCAACAGCTTTTACAGGTGCCAGGAGGAACATTATGTCTTCGAGTGATCAAGATGTCTTCTCTTCTAGATCACTGATAGGGCCAGAGTTCATCTATATCAGTGCAACTGGAAATGCATTCGAGAAATATACCATGATCATTACCGCTTTGTTTAGAATCCATTTAAGCTGTTGTAACTGATTTTTTTCTCCAAAGCCTATACCTGTTATCAGCTGAGGATACAAATACTATGCCAGGAAATGGGACATTCTGATAGCAGTAAAATCTGACAGGGGTCTATCCCCTATTCACCATATGTGTGATTAGTGACCCTGGATATTATGTCTATGTGATGTGATGTGTCAATGCCATCTTGTGAAGAACACCAGTAAAGTGTGTATCTTTTGTGTGGACATTCAAGTGGACATTCCTTTCTTTGAATATAAAGGCTAATGGCTGGGGATGTCGTGGGAAAGCCTCTGGCAAGGAGACAGGCACAATATGGCAGAGGTAGATTGCTACAAGCAGGTAGGTTGTTGTTTTATCAAGAAGAAGTGGGGTAGGGGCTTGTACCTCTTTGTGACAACACACAGCCAATCAGAAGCTCCCCTTACATTTGCTTCATTGGGCAGCCATGCCTAATGCAGTCCCAACATAAGAACAAGACAATTATGGCTTGTTCACACTATCAGTAGTTGTTGGTAGATGATAGTGTTCTTTTAAAAAGTCCTATTCCCTTGTGGTGCTATTAGGTGGGGTTATGGCCCTTTTATATTCTGATGTAGGAGGAGTCCTGGTGTCATGGTCTGGGGTAAGCCTCGGAGGCCAGTAGCTATAACAGTAGAAAGGTTCACACTGTAAACAGCAAAATACACAAGCAAATCCCCCTTGCAGGTGGTATAGTCTCATCCGAGGCATGGGGTCTAAGCTCTCACCATTTTTCACAAGAGCTCCTGATGGTGGAGATGGATTTCATAGCATGCTATTGCCAGTTTGTGGTCCTCAGAATAACCCCACCAGGAGGTGAGTAAGCAAGGGCTTTGTAGCAGATGTAGCAGGTTTGGATCAAGCAGAAGTGTAGTCGATGAACAAGCCAAAGGTTAGTAATGAGTGGTAGCAGGATGGAATCAGGTAGAAGCATAGTCAACGAATAAGCCAAAGTCAGTAAGAAGTGGTAATGAACATAAGGACAGCAGTAGGTGTGCATGGGGCAAGATATTAGCTGGAGCAGATCGCAATAATTTGGCAAACAGGAAGTGCCAAGACATGGCTTAAATATGAAGTTCATGGGAGGAACACAGAGTTCAAGGTTAAACAGAAACAAGAAATAAAGGTAAGGTTTTCCAAGGGATCAGGGAGTGAGCTGTTCAATAATTCAGGTGGCATAGTAAGAAGAGCCACTGCCAGACTCAATACAGGTCTTGGGTTCAGATCCAGATCCTGGTTGGAAGGTGGATGGAAACTGACCACCCCCTGACTTGCATCATGTTGGCCTTCTGGGCCTGAATCCAGGGATACTTTTTTGTGAGAAGCCACTGCTGGGATACTCATGAAAAAGATAAAAGGGAAGATGACTGGACTATAAGGATTCAGGTCCATGCTATTGGCACTTAGGCGCTCTGCACTGTATCAGAGACAGAACTGAGATGTGTAACTGTCATGTTGTACACTGAGAACTAGAAGAGCAATAATGGAGTAAAGTTATAGTAAAATATACAAAGTTTGTATAGATGGTGCGCAAAATCAACCTTATTGATGTAATAGATCGAAATTATAAGTATGACGATGTTAATGCATCCAATACATACTGTGCATATACACTATTGCCAGCAGGTCCAAAGTGGTCAATAATATATGAAGAAAATATATATAGTCTAAGTGGATAAGTGATCCAAGTGACTGATGAATAAAATATGCGTATAAAAACGGTGAATAAATAAATAAAATATATCAAACGTGCAGATGGAAAATACTCCAAAAAATGACACTAGGCAGCTTAATGTCATTGATATGTGTGGTGAAAAGATGTGCTCAAAGGTGAACAAACCAGTATTAAAATGTTTGATACAATAATAAATAAATTGATCAATCAATATTGGTTACTTCCTTTAAACAATAAAGGATTGGATGTGTGTGTGTGCTCTGTGAATGAAGAGCAGCTGGTGATTAGTAACAAAAGGCACTGTTACTTCCTTAAAACAATGAGTGAGTGAAAACAACTGATGTGTAGTCTGCAGACAATCAGCTAAACATATACTTAGTAACAAAAACAATTATATGTATCACATTAATTCCCACAATGTTACTATGTATCATTTATGCAGTTAATGCAAGCAGTGGGGAATGTTGAATTGCTGCTATACATCTAAATAGGGATAAATAAAAAGGAAACAGGTAAAACTTCCCTTTACTTTTCCTGATTTTTGTTGTGGGTATGTTCTTCTGAAAAAAAGGATTATTTTTCAAGTGCTGAAAAAAAGAAAATACAAAAAAACATTGCGCAGCCTCCCTGAACTTTGTATATTTTACTATATCTTTTTAGGTGTGGGAACACTTTTTGTTGGGAGCTGCATTTCATTTAGCCATCTTATTTGATTTTATCAGGTTTTATGGTCTTTTTATACATACCAGCGCTTTAGTATCTTTTTTTTACAATGGAGTAAAGTTGCTATGCAAATTTTTGGCAAAGGCATTTCTATGTGAAAAGTTGTTACTTCAAGTGTGGGCCTTGGGCTCGGAAATGTGAGTATGATGACAAGGTAGGCCTCCAGCCCAGAGTATCTGAGACAGAGTGGGAGGCCTTCTGGTATGTGCAAATCCTATCTAGAGAAGAAGCAGGGCAGGACTTGGGCCAGCTTGGGGAACCATTGTCCAAACCAGGTCCTTTACACTGTGACCTGCAATGCAGGTCACCACTAATCACAATTGAAAATAACTGGCACTGTCATTAGTCCACATGGTAAATCGCTGCATTTTACCATGCACACTAGAGTAAATCTAACAACAACAAGTCCTATGTCCTATGGCTTTAGCTCACACCAACATGCAGCGTTGGTGTGCACTGCAAAAAAAATAGGACACGATGCATTTTTGCACAGCACGTTGCGACAAACTATAAGGCAAAATAGGAAAAAAAGGAAACACTGCAATTTGTTAAAAAACCACACGCTCTGTGTGATGTGGACCAGCCCTAAAGCCTCACATGTATATAAGCTAAAACTAAATACTATTCAATATAAAGCCACAAGGAAAACTCTATTAATTTAGTATACAGAAAAATGAGGACAAAGTCATCTCTTGAAAAACGCTGTAACTGAATACGTAGCAACCAACAATGAGGTTAAATAGCATGTAACAAGCTTTAATAGTCATAAATTATGGCCAATTATAGAACAATTAGATTATGAGGACTTCATTTGAATAGATATACCAAAACCAACTGAATTTTATTGCTTACTTAACACACTAATTTGATAATGAAGCCACCTTGCAATTTTCTTACTATTATTAGCATTACAAAATAACTTTTTAAAGAAAACTTTAATGGTTTTGGGTCAATTTGTATATATTTTTCAGTAAAACTTTAGTCACGCATAGTGGTGAGCTGAACGTAACTGGGTTTGGTTCGAGGCAGCTTCCGTGAACATTACTGAAGTTCGAGTGCTGAATCCTAACCCTATTGAAGTCAATGGAAGTCTGAGTGCGGAATCCAAACCTGATTGAAGTTAATGGAAGCTGAATGTTATAAAACGGTAATAGCAATTTTGTAGGCTAATTCAAAAAGTAATGGTCAATCAAACGGCATGGGGGTCTGGACACTGCCCTGAGGAACATGTACTAAATCAAAGAGACTTTGTAAAAATTCCTTTTGGCAGGAAGTAGCGATTTTAATATTGCTTAAAGGGCAGCATTAAAAATGCTAAATTCTTTTAGGCCTTGTTCACATGATCACATAGCGGGAAAGAGTGCTCCCGCTATGTGATTTTGACATCACAATTTTAATCTCGCATAGAGCAGCCTATTTACTTGAAGCCCCGTTCACGTCTCGTGTGGCAATCCCAGCACAGTGCGCGTTTGGGTGCCATTATTCTTAAATGGCACAACAAACGCCATGCAATTGTAATACGATTGTCAAGCGACACAACAGCAAACCGCGTCTTCACAAATTTTATGAAGCTTGTCACTCAAAAAGGAGCAGAAGCTTCTTTTCGGGCAACAAACACCCATAGTGAATTCAAGTGAATTGGCTGCCCAATGCAACATGCGGAATTGTGTGAAAATTGTGTGAACGGGGCCTGAATAGGCTGCCCTATGCGCATTTGTGGCCCCAAAGGAGATGCTCCTTTTCGGGAGACAAGCTTCACACGATTTGTGAAGGTTTGGTTTGCTGCGGTTGCCGCGCAATCCCGAGCATGACAATTGCAGCAGAATCACATGATGTTTGGGAAGCCATTGAGGATAATGTGACCCAAACCCATGCAGGGCATTGTGCTGCAATCCCAAATCACGATATGTGAATGGGTTCATAAAAAAACATGCTTGGGGGATGCCCCGAATCTGCCTGTGGAGTGGTATATCTGTACTATTTATAGATGAAGGGATCCTCTCCTTCAT
Source organism: Lithobates sylvaticus (assembly GCA_028564925.1). NCBI lineage: Eukaryota > Metazoa > Chordata > Amphibia > Anura > Ranidae > Lithobates > Lithobates sylvaticus. The sequence goes on along the minus strand of CM053029.1, from coordinate 565,173,663 downwards.
CTATACCAGACCCTTATCCTAGATGATATGGTATAGATGTTATTGGGGGACGTCACAAAAGAAAACATTTTTTATATGTGGTTCTCCCTAAAAATACTTACCATACCCCTTATCCTTGATGAGGATCCAGTATGGATTGTAAAGGGGAACCACATGCAAAGAATAAGAAAAAAATAATGTGTTTTTTCCGAAAACCCACAACAGATCCTTATCCAGGAAGTCAGTGTGGCTTGCCAGGAATGGGGGGTCGGTGAGCGAGCAAGCTCCTTTCCTCCTGAACCATACCATCCCTCATGCATACAACAGGGGACTCCCTGGCAAATCACCATGTTCCCATGTTGATCAGGACAAGGGCCTCTTCCCCACAACCCTGGTCTGGTGGGTGTGGGGGCCTGCGGGTGGGGGCTTATCAGAATCTGCTAAAAATCTTGCTGAAAAAATACCTAATTTTAAAAGAATCCAAAAAAAAAACCCCTCTACAGCCCAATCATACTAATTAGATGAGGACATGTTCAATTTGTATTACTTGTTTGTACATGCCGCAAGCCCATGCTTATAATTGGTTAACATACAGTATATACTGCTACTCCTTGTAATTTCTGTACTCCAATGGAAGTATTTTATTTTTGTTAAGACTCTCTTTTATTTTTTATGTAGAGTACTTGAAAGTATAATTCCATTGAAACAGGAAACAGAAATACACAGTGTTTTCACAGCAGAATGTACTAATTAATTCAAGGTTTGGGAGCAGCAAAACACTTATGTATTGGACTTAATGTCATTACATTTGTTGTAGAGCACTGTTTTCTTCCCTGATATGAAATATCTGTACTCCTTCAGTGCCATTCAGACTTCTACAAAAAGTGCTCTTCTGTTAAATAGAGGGCACTGGAGAGAGTGACTGTTAAATTGCAGTGGGAACAAATAAATGTAATGAATATATTTCAGCAGAACCAGCTTACTTTCATTAAAAAATTTAAAATAGTGTTTTGGGAGCAAAAAAGTCTCTTCGGCAACCCAGTATTAACATTTCTTAAAGGAACAATTTTGTCCAGGAGGAGAAGTTCCCAGCCTAAAGAGCTGCTGCCCATCTGGGCAGTCCAGCTGTGCTTCTACACTTGTATGTCAGGGTCTCAGCTGTTTTAGAGCTGGGGGGGCTATCTTACTGAACTTTTCTGGAACTGACTGAGGCTATCTGGACTGGAAATTTCACAGGAGAAATGTCTGGCTGATATTGGAAGGAGGAATCCAAGTATCCACTCACATTCGTGAGTACAGACCTACGTGTAGGCTCCTAGTGACTGTCTGCTGTTTCTATCCTCTGTGTATCAGTGACAGAGCTTGCTTAACCGCTTCCCGACCGCCCACTGCATATATACGTCAGCAGAATGGCCAGGCAAAACCACGTACAGGTACATGGCTCTTTAATTGCCTGGCTGTGGGCCGTGGGGCGACATTTCCTATGGTGTCTCTATGTCGTTCTGTCCCTTAGTTGCTACTGGAGGAATGGTACTAAGAGGTTTTGAGAAAGTGAGAAGTGTCCTTGTGTTTTTACATAGTGGGACTGTTTTACTAAAACTGGAGAGCAAAATCTAGTGCAGGTCTGCATTGAAACCAATCAGCTTCCACTTTTATTTGTTAAAGCTTAATTGAACAAGCTGATGTTAGAAGCTGATTGGCTACCATACACAACTGCAACAGATTTTGCACTCTCTAGTTTTAGTAAATCAAACCCGGTGTTACTTGAGTATCCCACAGCCTTTCTGCACCCTACCCAAGTTCAACCTACAATAAAACATCAAAAAGATACCCCTAGACCAGGGGTGTCAAACCGGCGGCCTTCCAGCTGTTATAAAACTACAAGTCTCATCATGCCTGTGGGAGTCATGCTTGTAACTGTCAACCTTGTAATGCCTCATGAGACTTGTAGTTTCGCAACAGCTGGAGGGCCGCCAGTTTGAGACCCCTGCCCTAGACTGTTTATTGAGCCAAAAGAGTGACTGTTACTGTGTGCTTGGCTGCTACTACACTAGTGTGCAAAAAGAACACAAAATCAACAGGCCCTTTAGAGGGTGATCACTACAAGAAGAAGACAGGTATCCCTGCAGTGTAGATTTCACTAGAACCCAGCTGCCTGTGGGATATACTTTGTTCCAGGTATGTAACTAAAGCTGGCCATACATGGTTCAGCAGGGACCCGACAAATTTTGATCCATATATGGGCATTGTGGTTGAAAAGACCTACTAATCGACTTCTCTTCAACCACCCTGTTGGAAAATTTTCACTCAATCGGTCTCGTAGGTCATAGCTGGCAGCGCTGACTAGTGTATTCTGATTGCGGTAAAGTCTCCCCACCGTCAGAATACAACGACATTGTGGGTGTGCGGTGGGGTGGGCGGGGGGGTTTTGGGTGGACTGAGTCTGTTTTCTTTGTTTAACCTCCTGGTTAAATGAAAAAAAAAAGACTCATCTATGGCCAGCTTAAAGCTGTAGGAATATTTTTTTTTGTGGCTAGACTTTAGCTTTACAGTGTTACTAAACCCAGGAACCTGAATTCACTATATCTGGTCTCCCACAGTACACAGATCATGGAAATGCAACAGTTTTCATTCTGCTCTAACTGTCCTATAAGGCTGCAGGACCCCTGACCCTCTGTCTGGACAGTGCTGATTGGCCCTGTGCTCACCACTTGCATCCTCCCAAGAAAAAAATAACTCTCTAGCAATACACACCAAACTGAACATGTACAGCTTGTCCCCAAGGCTCCATTCTATCAGCATAAAAAACTGCGCTATAAATCACCTATCAATAAAAAGACTAAGCAGCGTAACACAATCACAGTGAACAACAAATACAAATTAGAATTAGAATTGCGCTAAATACTCATACTAAAAATAAAATAATAAGAAATCTGTGTCCATAGGTGAATCAGCACAAATTGTGACAATAGGTCTGAACCTCTAATGCAGCGTACACACGATCGGACATTCCGACAATGAAAACCTGGGATTTATTTCTGACGGATGTTAGCTCAAGCTTGTCTTGCATACACATGGTCGCACAAATGTTGTCAGAAAATTCCGATCATCAAGAACGCGCTGACGTACAACAGCACTATAAAGAGGAAGTTCAATAGCCAGTGCGATTTGTACAGTGTGTATTTATATTTTTGTATTATGACACTTCTTACCTGTCCAGTGGGCTGCCATTAGTGTAAGTAAGGAGGGGCTGGCCAAAGTAATAAACATTATTTAGAGCCGGTTCACACCAGGGTGACTCAGGATCCGACTTCAGGTCACCCCGAGATGCCCCAAGTCGTCCCAAGTCGCGCTGTAATGTTAATCTATGGAGCCGTCTCAATGCACACTACTGAAGTCGCTCTGACTTCAAAAAAGGTTCCTGTACTACTTCAATCCGACTTCTAGGTACCTATTGATTTCAATGGAAGTCGCCTCAAAGTCGGATCTCCATCTATATGGACGCGACAGTGTCTCCTTGAGGAGGAACTCCACGCCAAATTTTAAATAAAAAAAACGGCATGGGTTCCCCCTCCAGGAGCATACCAGGCCCTTAGGTCTGGTATGGATTTTAAGGGCAACCCCCTACGCCGAAAAAACGGCGTGGGGGTCCCCCAAAATCCATACCAGACCCTTATCCGAGCACGCAGCCTGGCCGGTCAGGAAAGGGGGTGGGAACGAGCGAGCGCCCCCCTCCTGAACCATACCAGGCCGCATGCCCTCAACATGGGGGCGTGGGTGCTTTGGGGAAGGGGGGCGCCCCCGGGGACCCCCCACCCCAAAGCACCTTGTCCCCATGTTGATGAGGACAAGGGCCTCTTCCCGACAACCCTGGCCGTGGTTGTCGGGGTCTGCGGGCGGGGGGGGTTTATCGGAATCCGGGAGCCCTCTTTAATAAGGGGACCCCCAGATCCCGGCCCCCCACCCTATGTGAATGAGTATGGGGTACGATGTATCCCTACCCATTCACCCAAGGTGTAAAAGCGTAAATAAAAAAAACACAAATTTTTTTTAAAATATTTTATTGCACTGCTCTGGGGGTCTTCTTCCGTCTTGGGGGGTCTTCTCGCCGGACTCCTCTGCTATTTTACCTAGCTCTTTTACCGAGCGGAGGAGCCCGGCTTCCTTCTTCATCATCGCCGCCGTCGTCTGGGGGTCTCGATCTGCTTTCGGGGGTCTTCCGGGGTCTTCCAGGTCTCTTCTGTTCTTGCCGCTGTTGTCGCTTTCTGCGCTGTCTTCTTCTTCTTCTTCTTCTCCTTCCGATGTTGACTCGTCGCTCTCTCTGGCCGGAATGGCAGAGCCGCGCTGTGTTGTGACTTATATAGGGACAAGGAGGCGGGGTCACATGCTCATGTCACATGGTGACCCCGCCCCCCTATGATGTCACAGTCCCAGCATCCTCCGGGACTGTGACATCATACGGATGGCTCCAGAATGATGGCTTGGGATTGCCACCTCCGGAAGACGTGGCTGGTCTGCCGTTCGTCTTTGTCGCTGATGAAGCGTTTGGGCTGGGTGATTACCTGATGCGGCCGTTCCCCATGAGAACCCTCACCCTGGACCAGAGGGTTTTTAACTACTGGCTGGCCAGAGCCAGAAGAGTGGCGGAGAATGCTTTCAGGATAATGGCCAGCCGGTTCCGCCTATTCCTTATGCCAATCAACATGGCGGAATATAAACTTAACCATATAATCCTTTCCTGCTGCATTCTCCACAACTTTTTAAGGAGAAATTCGATGAACTATGTGGCCTCAGTTGGGCCTGAGGCCGGATTTCAAGACCAAACTCTGACGGTGCTTAAAGCTGCCCGCCCTGGCTTGCCCCCCAAAGCGCCTGCGAGGTCTGTCTAAAATATATGGAGTACTTTGCGGGTAGGGAGGCCAGTAAAATGCCCAAAAATGTTTAACAAACATTTTTAAAATAAATTTTTATTTTAAACTGAAAAATATTTCATTTGATTTACTGCTTGTGTTTCTTTTAGCTGTCTCCTAGGTTAGCCAATGGGCTTTTCTTTTTGTCCATTGTCTTCAATAGTGCAAACGTTTCTTTGATACATGAGGTGACAATCTCTTCTTCAGCTAACTATTATGTTGTGGGTCTGCTACACACACACCTTGTTTTTTTGTTAATGTATGTAATGCATTAATGATAAAAATATTCATAATTTTCATCACCATGAATTCATTTTTTGGAGTGATGAAAATGGCCTGATTGTTGCAAATTATAAAGCACTGTGGGTGTTATTTACTAAAGGAAAATCCACTTTGCACTACAAGTGCACTGCAAAAGTGCACTGAAACTGAACTGTAAACACCAACTTTCTGCAAAAAATGCTATTGAGCATTGAAAGAAGAAGCCATGCATTGTTGAGTAGAACATTTTTTACTCTATGAAAAGGTTTCTTGAACAAACCAACATATTTTTAGAATGACAGAATTTTTAGACATTAGAAATATCCTTTTTTGTGGTAAACAGGCATTTTTTTAAAAACATAAAACAATACAAAACTCAGGAACTTACAAAGTTCAACTTTGATAAATTGAAGGCAATATCAGACATTAGGATATCCAAACTGTGTTTATATTGCCTTCATCAGATGGGGTGATGTCACCCCTGTGAAAGCCAAATTTTGAAGATGCACACAAATTGAGAGTCAAAATGGGTATTTCCCTCCTGATCCCATGCCTAAGGTCAACATGTACTAGCTCCCATCATGGGGGATCAATGGACGTGTTTCGGGGGTACAACCCCTTCCTCTCAGCTACTAGTTGCAAGGAAGGGGTTGCACCCACAAAACGCGTACATTGAGATCCTGTGATGGCAGATAGCACATGTTGACACACTGTGTGCATCTTCAAAATTTGGCTTTCAAAATTTTAAACAATTTTTGGAAAAATAAAAACAATTAGTAAAATTTTGGTGTGTTTTAGATTTTGCCTAAAACACCAATGGTGTTTTGGAGTCTTTTTTCAACATCATTGATGTCTTCCTTGATCTTCTGTAAATCACGATTGCACACCATGATCTCCCCGATTAGGACTTGCACTTGCGAAATGTGTTTCTTCTTCCACAACATCCACATCACCTAAAATAAAAAAACACACCATGTATTATAAATATGCAGGCATACATCTATTACCTGAAGCTGTGGTCTCAGACACTCACCTATTGTGGTCACTATTTTTCCCACTTCATAAACCTCTCCTTCCTCTACATCCTCTGGTTGGGGTGTGGTGACTTCCCCTTCTTTAGGAGGTGGGGGGGGTCCCTGGTGTCCTCTGATGTCCTGAGTCTTTTCTCCCCTATGTGAATAAAAACAAGGTATACTTAGCACACAGATATTTGAGGGTAGAAATAGTAATATGAAACATTGCTTGGAAGTGTCATGTACAATTGTCTGTTTTGGCAGAGTTCCAAGCTGAAGACATGATTTTTGCCCTTTCTTAACCACTTCACAACTGGCCCATAGCCGAAAAATGGCTCCAGGGCGGTTGCTTAACTCTGGGAGGGCGTCATATGACGTCCTCCCAGAATTCCCCTCTTGCGCGCCCCCTGGGGCGCGCACTCGCGAACATCCGGACCCAGCGGATCACGGATCACGGTAAACGGCCGCTCATCGCCCATCATTTGACGCCGCGATCACATGTAAGCAAACCGGCGTCATTTGATGATACCGGTTCCTATCCCCTCCTCTCTCTGTACCGATCGGTACAGTGTGAGAGGAGAGGGGAGGGATCGGTGGCAGCAGTGCTGTGGGCGGGATCTGTAGTGCCCACAGCCTGCTCTGCAGTCACCACCGATCCATCCATCCATGCTCAGCCATCCCTCCATACCCTGCAATACACAGCAATAGCCTGCAGTGTATTGCTGGGTATTGCAGGGTATGGAGGGATGGCTGAGCATGGATGGATGTATACCCAGCAGTACCCTGCGATACTCTGCCATACCCTGCGATACCCAGCGATACTCTGCGATACTCTGCCATACCCTGCGATACTCTGCCATACCCTGCGATACTCTGCCATACCCTGCGATACTCTGCGATACCATGCGACACCCTGCGATACCATGCCACACCCTGCGATACCATGCCACACCCTGCGATACTCTGCCATACCCTGCAATACTCTGCCATACCCTGCGATACTCGGCCATACCCTGCGATACTCGGCAATACCCTGCGATACTCTGCAATACTCTGCCATATCCAGCAATACTCTGCCATACCCCCGATACTCTGCCATACCCTGCGATACTCTGCCATACCCTGCGATACTCTGCCATACCCTGCCATACCCTGCCATACTCTGCCATACCCTGCCATACTCTGCCATACCCTGCCATACTCTGCCATACCCTGCCATACTCTGCAATACCATGCTATACCCTGCAATACCCTGCGATATTCTGCGATACCATGCGATACCCTGCGATACCATGCAATGCTCGCTACGATCGAAGCCAGGATCGTTTTTTATTTTATTTCAGGCTTTCCAGCCTAGAGGTGAGATGTGGGGTCTTATTGACCCCCATATCTCACTGTAAAGAGGACCTGTAATGCCATTTTCCTATTACAAGGGATGCTTACATTCCTTGTAATAGGAATAAAAGTGATCAAAAAAAATTTTTTTGGGGGAAAAAAAAGGGTCAAAGTAAAATAAACAATAAAAAAAGAAATAATTTAAAGCGCCCCTGTCCCCGTGTGCTCGCATGCAGAAGCGAACACATACGTAAGCCCCGCCCACATATGAAAACGGTGTTCAAACCACACATGTGAGGTATAGCTGCGAACGTTGGAGCGAGAACAATAATTTTGGCCCTAGAACTCCTCTGTAACTCAAAACATGTAACCAGTAAAAAAAATTAAAGCGCTGCCTATGGGGATTTTTAAGTAGCGAAGTTTGGCGCCATTCCACGAGCGTCTGCAATTTTGAGGGGTGACATGTTAGGTATCTATTTAGTCGGCGTAACTTCATCTTTCACATTATGCAAAAACATTGGGCTAAATTTACAGTTTTGTTTTTGTAAAAAACGTTTTTTTCCCAAAAAAACGCATTAAAAAAATTGCTGCGTGCTAGATAAAAAGTTGCAACGACCGCCATTGTATTCTCTAGGATCTTTGCTAAAAAAACATATATAATGTTTTAGGGTTCTATGTAATTTTCTAGCAAATAAATGATGATTTTTACATGTAGGAGAGAAATGTCAGAATTGTCCTGGGTGCTCCAGAACACCTGATGGTGCTCCCTGCATGTTGGGCCTCTGTATATGGCCACGCTGCGTAAAAGTCTCACACATGTGGTATCGCCATACTCAGGAGTAATAGCAGAATTTGTTTTGGGGTGTAATTTGTGCTATGCACATGCTGTGTGTAAGAAATAACCTGCTAATATGACAGTTTTGTGAAAAAAAAAAAGATAAAAAAATCTTGATTTTGTAAAGAATTGTCGGAAAAAATTACAACTTCAAAAAACTCACCATGCCTCTTTCCAAATACCTTGGAATGTCTTCTTTCCAAAAAGGGGTCATTTGGGGGGTATTTGTACTTTTATGGCATGTTAGGGTCTCAAGAAATGAGATAGGCCGTCAGTACTTCAGGTGTGATCAATTTTCAGATATTGGCACCATAGCTTGTGGACTCTATAACTTTCACAAAGACCAAATAATATACCCCAATTTGTACTTATTTTTACCAAGGATATGTAGCAGTATAAATTTTGGCCAAAATTTATCAAGAAAAATTACAAATGTGCGAAATTTTATAACAGAAACGAAGAAAAAATCATTTTTTTACCGAATTTTCAGTTTTTTTCTTTTATAGCGCAAAAAAATAAAAAAAAAACCAACAGTGATTAAATGCCACCAAAAGAAAGCTCTATTTGTGTGAAAAAAAGGACAAAAATTTCATATGGGTACAGTGTTGTATGACTGAGTAATTGTCATTCAAAATGTGAGATCACCGAAAGCTGAAAATTGGTCTGGTTATTAAGGGTGTTTAAGTGCCCAGTGGTCAAGTGGTTAAAGCTGGAATATTTTACACTCATATCAGATTTATTCATTCATTATATATTTCCTACACTACTAATCCCTGTAACTACCGCTCACACATATTGTCACTCCCTTTACTGATGAAATTTATATTATTTTCACTACACACTATATCTGATAACACCATAACTTACTCTGATAATCTATAATTACGATCCCTTCCCTATATGAGATTTAGTCAGTCTAATGCTAATAATATGATATCTATACAAATACTTTGCCACTAAAAAACAATCGTTATTGCTTCCAGGTGGGTGTCTCGGCTGCGCTTCCTCCCTCCTAGGTGGACAGTGCTATTCCAGCGCTGTCCCCTGATAGCCCGTGATTAAAAAAAAACCCCTCCTGTTTGACATGGGTTTTTCTTTTTCCTTTTTCTCTTCCCATAACCTGGGAATTGAGGAGGCACTTCAGGTTGACGGAATCGGTGCGGATCTTCATGAGATAGAAAAAGCTTCTGGTTTTTAAACAAGTCTCTGGTCCATGCTACATATCTTGACAAAGGGGTAACTATGACATGCATGCAACTGCAATAGACTATGCACTAATGATTGATAATAAATTATAAATCTAAAATCTTTTTTCTGATGCTTCGCAGAAATGCAATAAAGTGACCCCCCCTCTTCAGGAGCTGCAGCAGATGACATTTATGTCCCCAGGCTGTGGTACTATGACAGACTGCGGTTTCTGTCAGACCAGACTGAAATCAGGCCATCACTCTCAACCCTTCCTTCCACTCTTCCTTCCACCCCAGCTGAGGCGTCTGATGTCCAATCTGGGCCTTCCACCCATGAAGAAGATTTGGAGGAGCCCAGCTTGAGTCAGGTATAGCATTGTTCATGATGATCAATAAACTAATACTATGTCCCTTTTTCATACACAGAAAAGCCTCAGCCAGGAGGAGGCTGTGGAAAGTGGCAGCCAGGAGGTGGCGGTGGTAAGTGGCAGCGAGGAGGTGGCCGGGCCCAGTAGCCTGACCGAATCCCAGGTCCCTCCCCTGCGCCTTCAACAAAAAAGGCCCAGGAGTGGAGGAGTCAGCACTTGGGTTAATTTGGCAGGCTTCTGCGGCCTTAACAACCCCCCCCCCCCCCAGTCTTATGGAGGCCTATGCCTGCATGGCTGCCAACAAAATGCAGGAAATGGAAGTGGGCCAACGTGAGTAACTGATATATATGGCCCTAAATAAGAGTTTGAGAGGCGAAATCACAAGCAAAACCCACCTGTGTGAGGACCATCCTCCTCCTCCACCTCCTCCACCTCCTGACACAACTCCAACACCAGATCCCAGCCCGGAAGCAAGCATGTAAGGGAGTCAAGAAAGTGATGGCCTGGGTTCAGTCTGGTCTGGCAAAACACACAGGCTGTTGTAAGCCCACAGCCTGGGGACATATATGTCGTCTGCTGCTGTTCCTCATCTCTCGTCCTGGAGTCCTGGACCAGATTGTGCTCACTATTATATGGACTCCTCATGCTACCAATTTTGGCTGTTAAATAGTTGATGTGTGCCCTAGGGTACAAAGGCTTTGCAAATCTCCCCAGTTTACCCAGCATTGCCTTTTACTTTATTTGGTTATGACCCATAATAAATGGCTATTTTTTTTATCAAAAAAACTTGCCTATGTGTTTTACTTCAAAAAGGACAGTTTGGTTTGTGAGTAGGCAGGTACATTTCAAAAATACTATGTCAAATTAACAAGGGACACCAACACCAAACAACCTCATTGAGGTTACAAAATACAAGTTAATAATGGTGTTGTGGTAACTTCACACACAACGACAAAAAAATATTATGGAGATCAGTAAAAAAAATATATAAAAAAAACAGGAGATCTTGATAAAAAAATAAAAAATAAAGAAGAAAAAAAAATCACTATAAAAATTAATTCTAAACATTATTATGGAGATCTGACGAAAAAAATAACAAATATTATTCATGAGATCATGAGAAATAATAAATAAATCAGTTTGTGAGAACTATGTGTGAATATCAGCAGTAAAACAACTTCATTATTCTAGCAATATAAAGAAGAAGAGAATGCACTGCATTAAAAGATTTAAAAATTTGCAGCGTGACGAATGTGCTATATCTCCATTACGAACGCTAGTTTTACCAGACCGAGCGCTTCTGTCTCGTACTTGATTCAGAACATGCGTGGAAATTTGTGCGTTGGAATTGTCTACACGCGCTCAGAATTTGCGAGAACGGATTTTGTTGTCGGAAAATTTGAGAACTCAAATTTTTGTTGTCAGAAGTTCCGACAAAATATGTCCGATGGAGCCTACACACGGTCGGAATTTCAGACAACAAGCTCCTATCGAACATTTGTTGTCGGACTGTCCGATCGTGTGTACGCGGCATCAGTGTCAATGTCCGCAATCCATCACCTTGTGCCACAGTGCCTCCACCAAAAGCTGAAAAAAACAGCTTACCAGCTCCTGTAGACCCTTTATTACAGTGGGTCAGTCGCATGTGGCTTATAACCCAGCCCGAGCCCTTCTCCAGAGCTCATCCGCATTTCATATATCACTCAGTGAATTGGATTTGCAGTTTCACTCCCTACCAGCAGATCTATTGGGGACTGTGGAAGAAGGGGAGGATCAGAGAGGACATGATCAAACAGCCTTTTTACACAATGCAGAGGATTAACCCCTTAGGTTCCACAGAGAGTATAACAAGAATGCTTTACTGCATATACAGACTGATTTTACTGTTGTGGGTTTAGTAACATTTTACTATTTTAAACACTTGCCGACCAGTCGCCATCATTATACGGTGGCAGGTCGGCTCGTTCCCGCGAATTGCCGTACCTGTACGTCACTTCTTTAAGTATCATAGCAGGCGCGCACGCTGCCCCGCTACATGGCGAGGGACACGATGCGTGTGGCTGGCAGCCACGATGTCTGCGGCCACCCGCGATCGAGGGCACGAGAGCCAGAACGGGGAGCTGAGTATGTAAACACACAAATCCCCATTCTGACAGGGGAGGAGAGACAGATCTGCTGTTCCTAGTAATTAGGAACAGTGATCTATCTCCTCCTCCAGTCAGTCTCATCGCCCCACAGTTAGAAACACACATTAAGGGGGAACACTGTTAACCCCTTGATCGCCCCCTAGTGTTAACCCCTTCCCTGCCCGTGACATTTACACAGTAATCAGTGCATTTTTATAGCATGATCGCTGTATAAATGTCAATGCTCCCAAAAAAGTGTCAAAAGTGTCCAATCTGTCCGCCACAATGTCGCAGTCACGCTAAAAATCGCAGATCACTGCCTTACTAGTAAAAAAAAAATATATATAAAAATGTCATAAATCTATACGCTATTTTGTAGACACTGTAACTTTTGCGCAAACTAATTAATATAAGCTTATTGCGATTTTTTTTCCAAACATATGTAGAATATATATTGGCATAAACTGATGAAGAAATTTGTTTTTACATTTTTTTTATATTTATTATAGCAAAAAATAAAAAATATAGTTATTTTTTTTCAAAGTTGGGGCTATTTTTTTGTTTATAGCGCAAACAATAAAAACTGCAGAGGTTGATTAAAGTGTGGTGCCCCCTAAAAAATGTTTTTTAAAAGTCAGCAGCTACAAATACTGCACTTTAAATAATCGGACACTTACCTGTCCCAGGGTCCAGCGATGCGGGGGAACGAAGCCCCCCTCGTTCCCCGCTCCGCTCGCGGCGCTGGAATTCTTACTGTGGGCACCCGGCTGTGCTTCACAGCCGGGCACCCACTGCGCCTGCGCGTGATACGCCGCGCAGTCATCTGGGACACGTGACCGGTCCCAGATGACTGTGCAGCGCCGAGGGGAAGTGATGTCAGTGCCCGGCACTGAAGGTGGCAGACTACGAGGGACCCCCTAGCAACAGGCATTTAGAGGTGAGTAAATTTTTTTTTTCCAATTATTTTTTTTTTACATTTTTTTATGATTTTTAAGCAATTTTTTTTTTTTGGTGGAAACACCACTTTAAGTACCACTAAAAGAAAGCATCCCACGACCGCACAATTGTCAGTTAAAGCGACGCAGTGCCGTATCACAAAAAATGGCCCGGTCCTTAAGTGGTTAATAAGACACAGAAGTTGAATCCAATGCAAATCTGCTTCAGACAAGCACAGTACAGATGTTTTTCTAGTCTTTTAAAGTGTAAAAAGACAATGGCCCTCCTAATAAAATATACATGTCTAAGTAATCTACAGCCACTCCTACGCATGTAAATGTTTTTTTCCTTTTTAACACTAAACTTTCATCTTCATTTACTGGCTTTGAATAGGAAACATGATTAGACATTCTTATAGAGGAGGGGAAGAACAGATTCATATTGTGTAGCTGTATGTGGTCTCTCTGTTTTTTTTTTTCAATTCAATGGCTGGGTAAGATTGTTGGATAAAAATGTCTTGATTCAGAGGATTCTGGTTGCCTACAATGGTATCTAATTAAGTAATGTCTAGAGACAAATAGTTGGGCTCAGAAAGCACTCTTGTGTGCTCGTTCTTCCTCCTCCCCCTGTTGAGTACTTTTTAAAAGTTACTTACAGAGAGAATTGTCTTTACACTAAACGTGATTTTACCGACTCATAAAGCCACACTGCAGCTACTTACACTGTATTAAAGGCTAAGTTCACCTCTGAAACATGTTACATATTCCCCCCGTTTTTAGGTGGACCATTAGACATGTGCAGAATGGAAAAATTTGTTTAGTTTCATTTCGATAGATTCATTATGTTACAAATTCTTGTTTCCTTGATTTGCTTCGGAATTGGTTTTGTTTTGTTTCTTTTATCCATTTTCTAACGAATTCCATTTTTTTTTTTTATACCAACTTCCCCTCGTGGGACTTTCCGAGTCTTGCCACTGTCAGGGTATTAAACTTTTGGCTGTGTTCATCAGATGGGGTACCAGTGTTCTCTTATAATGTTTTGTTGACATTTTAACCCTATGAAACAAACACCTCCAAGGTTCCTCAGGTATCTCTATGTTAGTAATCTCCTTTATCACCTGCAGTACCTCCTTCCAATATTTTTAGATTTTTGGGCATGTCCACCATATGTGGGCCATGGTTGCCACTGCATTGCATCCCTTCCAACAAGGCCTTGACACCCCACTTTGGTATTTGTGTGCCCTATCTGGTGTTATGTACCAGTGTGATATACATTTGTAATTCATTTCAATGGTATTACTATCTATGGCCGTACTATGTACCATCCACAGTATTTGTACTGAGATGGGGACAAGGACCTCTCCACCATAGCCCTGGCCCAGTGATACGGGGGTGACTTATTGGAATCTGGAAGCTCTCTTTAACATGGGGGCCCCCAGATCCTAGCCCCCCCCATGTGAATGAGTAGGGGAAACACAGTACCCGCCAACTCATTCACCAAAAAAAGTCAAAAGTTAATAAAAACACAACACCAGTTTTTGACAAGTACTTTTAAAAAAAAAAACATAAAAACGCAGACCCGAATGAAAAAAAATAAAAAACTGTCGCCCGCTAAACACGAATGTCTCCTTCCAGGGACAAAGCTAAATGACAGGTAATCGAAGGGGCGGGGGTTACCCAGTGACATAACTGGGTGACCCCGCCCTCATGTCTACCTCTTATTGGGTAATGACACTCTCCAAATGAGAGTTAGACACGGGGGGGAGACATCACCAATTACGTCACCGTAACCCCCGCTCCTATGTTTACCTGTTGCATTGGAAAACCCCACACCATAAAAATTTAAAAAAAAATAGCTTGGGGTCCCCCTAAAAATCCATGTCAGACATTTGTCTGAGCATGCAACCCGGGAAGGTCAGGAGAGAGGAGGGAAGAGCAAGCGTTCCCCCCGAAGGGCATGGTGTGGACGCTGTTTTTTTTTATTTTTCAATGCCAGCATTATTTTGTTTACATTCCAGCTGTCAGAGGAGAAACTGCTGACAGCTGATGAGTCATCGATTGTTAAGGACGCAGCAGCCGGCTTCCTGACCAGCTTTTTTACAACCAACTATTCTTCACACTGAATTTGGATCAGTCGATAATTTTTCCACTGATCCAAATTCGAATCATTCCGAAAATGTTTAATTTGTTAGAAGACAAATAAACGAATTCAACGAAATTTGTTACTGTTGTCATACTTCAGAATCTCTGAATAATCAAAATTCGGCCGAATTCAGATTAGGACCGAAAAAATGTCTATGGACCATGAAACATGTTCCAGCTCCCAGATAATGTCCATAATCTCATTGCACATATTTATGGATAAGGCAAAGAAGTAGCAGGTGATGCAGCAACAGCCAGCTAGAGACTCAATGTATCCCAAGTCAATTTACTTCTTTGCCAGCACACCACGGATCACCAAGTACTGTTCAAAAGTTTTATAGTAGAATGATCACATCACAATGGACAAAGTGCAATGTTTAAGTGAATAACAGTGTAGCGCTAGGTATGTCTCTGTGCAGTAATGGGTACTGAATAGGAAACTCAATAACCACCAGATTACTGTTCAGAATGTTATTCTATAAATAAAAATAACAAAAAATTAAATGAGTGCCCATGGGTGGTGAGCATCCAGTCTTCTAGGTGGATGAAGGCATGATGTTCCAACAAACCATATAAACAAATGTTGTGGATACACAACCAAGAAGACTCCAATACTCCAGTATTGGAGTCTTCTTGGTTGTGTATCCACAACATTTGTTTATATGGTTTGTTGGAACATCATGCCTTCATCCACCTAGAAGACTGGATGCTCACCACCCATGGGCACTCATTTAATTTTTTGTTATTTTTATTTATAGAATAACATTCTGAACAGTAATCTGGTGGTTATTGAGTTTCCTATTCAGTACCCATTACTGCACAGAGACATACCTAGCGCTACACTGTTATTCACTTTCACTTTTTGCAATCTGTCATATTGGAGTGTTAGCAGCTTTGTTACTTTTTCTGTTTGGGCGCTGCTTTTTCCCTTCACCTTAAAGTGCAATGTTTGTCCATGTATCTTTACTATATCCAAAAGGGAATTTTTTTTTGCCTTTAGCTCTACTCCAATTCATTAGTCAAGTCCATCTGAATCTGCTAGTTCAGCTACCCTCTTCACTGACCAGTGTTTCTTAACTCCAGTCCTCAACATGCCCCAACAGGTCATGATTTCAGGATTTTCCCTCAGATAAAACGGCTGTGGTAATTACTAAGGCAATGAAACTGACCAAAATAATGGAAATCCTGAAAATATGACCTGTGGGGTCACCTTGCGGACTGGAGTTGAGAAACACTGGACTAGACTGATAATGCTGATGTCCAAAGATGTCCAAAAAGAAGAAGGGTTTTACTTGCAGAATCACAAGAAGAAAATAAAAGAGAAAAAAATAACATAGCCACAACATTTATAAATTGGTAGGCCATAATTATATAATGTTTTTGTTATTGAGTTTAATACCACTTTAATGTAGGTCCAGTATAATAATATGGCAGATCTAGATTATGTGTTCTTTTCTTTGCTAACCACTAATCTGTATGTGAAAAAGTCATTACAAGTTCTGTTCTGTTTTTACCCTATTATTCTCTAATGCTTTTTCTGTATTCCGCAGCTATTCCATGTCTAGCAGCCTCGAGATCTTAGATCTTAGGGAAACCCTGAAGATTAGTCTATCAGGGGTCATTGAGAAAATGTCCCTTACATTAGTGGGGGTCGGTACCTACTAAGGCTCCATGCACACTGGAGCTCATAAACGGCTGTTTTTTGGAGTTTGGGCATTTTTTTTGTTATCCTATGTGTCCATGCACACTTGGACGTTTTTGAACTTTTATCAGCTGGGGAGTTTATGGGCTGTTTTCTGAACGCCATAAAATCCCGTTCAGGAGTCGTTTTTCTGACCACAAAAAATGCCAAACGCTCATAAACACTGGTAAACATTGATAAATGCTAAAAAACGTGTCTCACCAGCATTTTTTTAACGATTTTGATCCATTGAAAATAAATAAATAAAAAAAAACAAAGGCTAAAAAACACTAACGTGGAAAAAACGCTGAAAAACACTAATAAACGCTATTGCAAAAATGTTAAAAACATTGAAGGACTCACTGCAAAGCTACTGGCATTTTTATAACGTTATTTTAACGTCCAGTGTGCATGGAGCCTTAAGCCCCATACACACGCGCGGATTATCCGAGGACCAGGTCCGTCGGACCATGTCCGTCATACTTTGTCCGTCATACTTTGTCTGATAAAAATAACCAATGGTACAAGACAAGGGTGCCCCCTCTCGCCAATCCTCTTCATCATCTCGTTGGAACCTTTCATTAGGAAAGTGAAGTTATCACCAGATATTGAGGGTTTCTGGGTGGGTCAACGGGAATTTAAAATCGCTGCATACGCCGATGATTTGCTATTTTTCCTAACGAAACCCCTCACGTCAATTCCCACACTGCTAAGGGAGTTCACGGTGTACGGGTACGTCTCTATCTAAAGATCAATTTATACGAAGTCTGAGGCGATGAATATCACCATGACAGAGGATACACTACATAGCGCACAACTAAATAGCACCTTCAAATGGGTATCCTCTGCCATGAAGTACCTCGGCGTATGGCTAACCCCACAGATATCTCAAATTTTTGAGAGGAATTTCCCACCCATGCTCAAAATTATAAGACAAGATTTACTGTCCTGGCATACTAACAAACATTTCTCATGGTTCGGGAGGGCAGCCATCTGTAAGATGTCAATATTGCCCAGAGTGCTGTATTTATTCCGGACCTTACCGGTCCTGATTCCACAGTGCTTTTTCAAAAACCCTACAAACAATCCAGCTTGAATTTGTTTGGGCACACAAGCGCCCGAGAATCAAATTTGAGTTAATGACTAGGGCGAAAGAAAGAGGGGGAATGGGCCTGCCCGACTACAAACAATATTATCACGCCTCACATATGACCAGAATCCTGGATTGGCATTGCCACCAGGACACTAAAGACTGGGTCCCCCTAGAAAATGAGTTAAGCCCGATTCCCCTGAACGTGGTGACGTTTGTTGCCTACGACGGGACTACGTAGAGGCTAGTAGCCAATAGCTTTGGTCTTGTAATGTGATCTGAGCATGCGTAGCACTTTGTCCGGTCGGACAACCGTACACACGATCGGATTTGGTGTGATCGGACCGTGTTGTCGGCAAATCTATCCAGCAGGAGATAAGACTTTGTCCGTCGGACAATCCGACGTACACTGTCCGATGGTGCATACACACGGTCTGATTTTTCAACAACATTGTCCGATCGGACAGAATCCATGCGAAAATCCGACCGTGTGTATGGGGCTTTAGAGTGGGTAGCCAGAATGTCACCCTCACTGGCTCTGCCAAGTGGCATTGGACCTGAAACTATGAAGGCACCATCAAATGTGAGGTCAGTTAGCCACAGCTGCAGGAAACCCTAGCCTCCTGTAGCACCCTCGTAGTTAGGTTGCTAGTTCTAGTTAGGTAAATTTAGCTTGTTGGCTCTCCTGTAATCAATTGAGCTGGGTGTGATTACTTTGGACTTCTCTGGGTTCTGCAGGCTGCAGGTTTGATTGCTTCTTCCTGTTTTCTGGAGAGTTCCATAATCTAGTGGGTGGGAGAATCAAACAGGCAAGCTGAATATTTATGTAGCCCCAGCCAATGCCTGGGGAGGTGAGCCCAGATGGTGGCTGGAGAATACATAAATAGTTTGGAACCACAGAAATAGGGGTTCTCTTTTTCCTGGAGGAGAGGTACCAAGCCAGGAGGGCTACCTGCCCTTCCTGGCCGTTCTGCAGAAGATCGCAGCCTCATCATCCTAGTCCCAGTTGTGCTCAGCTGGAGGGTCTATCCAACCACAAGCCCATTAGGAAGAAAAGAGGGATGTCACTGGAGACCTGCCCTGGAGGCTTCTCATAGGAACCTGCCTGCTGGAGTCTGAGGAAAATATTCCAAGCTTTGGGGACACTTTGGGGACACTGTGATAACATATTAAGAGAGAGAAGGATCTCAGTAACTGTTGCCTTGGCTACCCCTGCTGCACAGAGTATAAGGCTTGCCTGGCCTGGGACCCCAGTGCTGTCCATTTTGTCCTACTATTAAGCAGACTGGGTCATGAAGCTGGGGAGACCCCATCCAAGTTAACTTGCAATAAACTTCCAAAAAGGGCAACCCTTATGCCGCGTACACACGGTCGGAATTTCCGATGGAAACAGTCCGATGGGAGCTTTTCATCAGAATTTCCGACCGTGTGTATGCCCATCGGTCTTTTTCTGACGGAAATTTCCGACGGACTTTGGATTGAGAACCTGTTCTTAATTTTTCCGACGGAAAACCTTTCTATCGGATTTTCCGATCGTGTGTATGCAATTCCGACGTGCAAAATTCCGACGCATGCTCGGAAACAATTCAACGCATGCTCGGAAGCATTAAACTTCCCTTTTATAGTGCCGTCGAACGTGTTGTATGCCGCGGTATTATTGACCGTCGGAATTTGGTGTGACCGTGTGTAGGCAAGACAGTTTGAGCGAAATTCTGTCGGAATTCCGACGGGAAAACCATCAGAGCTTTTTCCGGCGAGAATTCCGACCGTGTGTACGCGGCATTAGACTGATTCTTTGGACCAGAAAAGTGAAATTTACTGTTTGTCTGGCTGCTGCTGTACTAGTAGGAGAAAACCCTAGGACACAAATCGGCCGCCCTTGTGGGGGTGTTTAACCTCTGAAGGAACTCTGGTTAAGAATGGCCTCTCTATATGTATTTAAAGAGTTCTTCCATTTCCAGAGACTGCTATTCTATTCTGTGGAGTTACCATGCTAGTCTCTAGTCTTGTCCTACTACTTATAAATTTGTTTTTAATGTTTAGTCTTGTTTTTTTCTTTTTGCATTTGAGTAGCTGATGCCACCTTGCCCAGCTCCATCCCCATTAAATAAATAAAAAAGCAAGGTCAGGTGCACTTACATTAGCAAAGAGAAATCTTGTGTGTACATCAGAAAATGTTGCTGTGCCCTCCAGTGTGCGTTCCAGACATGGAAGTGACATCACTTCCCTACATGTTTCATCATCAATCTGCAACATCTAGCTGTCTTGCAGGTGTAGCAGTTACAGAGATGAGACAAATCATTTACTACTGCATATAGGGGTGCTTACAATGATCAAGTTGTATTTATTCATTCATTCAAGACCTTTATCCCCCCCCCCCCCAAAAAAAAGGTTTCCTGTAACTGAATATAAAGTGTTAGCTGGAGTTTGGCTTCAATTTGTTAGTTTATATAAATCTGCTAGTACATCTAACACTCCCCTCCCCCAGACTGACAATGCTGCTGTACAAATGTGCCCCTGTACTCCTTCATCCAGAGTGGGGGCACTCTAGTACAGGAGGTATGACACTGGCCAGATCACCAGGTGAAAACAGAGGGAAAAAAGACTGCAGCCACCACATCTAATGATTGGTAAGCTATCGAAACGTCCTGTATATTTTACTTTTTTGCCTCTGTTTACTGTTTATTTCCTTGTGTTTATATAAAATCTAAATAAACACCTATTAAAAAATGATTGGTATGCTGCAATATATTACATTTTTGGTTTTGGGTTTGATATCACTTTAATTTCACATCTGGTTTTTAAAGCTACCATGATTTAACAAAAACCCATCTAAAATAAAGCTCAGGAACATGTTGTTAATAAGTGTTTATTAATGGCACAAAGTCACGGCCAATGTGAAAACCCAGCAGTATAATACGTCAGTGGAACTAGAAAATGACTAAACCATTGTAGGTTGGGTATAATTACTAGAGCAAAGGAAAGCTCCTGATAGTGTCCATAGCAACCAGACAAATGGTAGATGTCCCATACAAAATTAGCCCACCAAAATCTTAATTGGAATCTGCAATGGGCATGTTAGTTAATGACTGAAACAGGTTCATAGAAAGTTGGATTGGTGCTATGTATGTTGTACAGACAATTTTTTAACCATTCATTTAAAATAAAACATTATTATGCATGATTCCCATCTGAGCTAATTGGGTTAAAATAATTTCAATATAAAATCTTCCATTTCTGCTGGAAAAATTGTTCATGGTTGTCTCCATGCTTCTAGTAACCAGACAAATATGGAAAAATTAACAACAAAGACTACCTGTATAACCGCACCTCCACCTCCATTTCACAACCTGAGCAGGTAAAAAAAATAAAAATTTCCCTAAGAATAAGTAACTTTGTATTATGGTGCAAAATCCAAGACAATCTGAATTGGAGCAATAATGGTCCCTAAATAGTCCAATGTAAAACCACAGTCACTTATTAAAAGCATTGGTGTACTTTGGTTTTGTGCTGCCCTAGGCAAGAATCTACCACTTTAGGTTTACAGAGGAAGTCTGGTGCTAGAATTACTGCCCATGATCTGACGTTCGTGGTTATACCTAACATGTGTGGGACTATAGCTGTTTGAACAACACACGCTTTCACCTTTATGTGCGAGCACGGTAGGACAGGGGCTTCTGGTGGGATAAGAGCGCCGCGGGAGGCGGCGGGAGGGGGGGATGTCCCCTCCTGCTGCTTGTTATAGCAATCGAGTGGCTAGTAAGCCGCTTTAATTGCTGTAACAGGAGAGCCAACTGTTGGCTCTAAAAACTGATACCAGTGTGGTGCAGGCATCATCCCCTGAAAAATGCTAACCGAGCCAAGCGCCTTCTTTGCCTCATGGTAGATACACCCCTAATTAACCACTTCCCTACCCGCCCATAGTCATATGACGCCCACAAGGTGGATCTCCCATCCTGGGTGGGCGTCATATGACGTCCTCGCATTCCCGGCCGCCTGGGGGGCGTGCGCGCGCGCGCCCGCGGCATCGCTCGGGACCCGGTGCGAGTGCCTGGCGGCCGCGATGTCCACCGGGCACCCGCGATTGCCCGTTAAAACAACGGGACCGTGCGGGACCGTGGAGCTGTGTGTGTAAACACACAGCTCCACGTCCTGTCAGCGAGGAGGAGACCGATCATGTGATCCCAGTACGGAGGAACACATGATCGGTCTTCTCCCCTTGAGTCCCCTCCCCCCACAGTTAGAATCACTTCTATTAGGGAACACATTAACCCCTACAGCGCCCCCTAGTGTTAACCCCTTCCCTGCCAGTCACATTTACACAGTAATCAATGCAATTTTATAGCAACGATCGCTGTGTAAATGTGAATGGTTCCAAAAATGTGTCAAAAGTGTCCGAAGTCTCCGCCGCAATGTCGCAGTCACGAAAAAAAAATCGCAGATCGCCGCCATTACTAGTAAAAAAAAAAAAAAAAAATTCAATAAATCTATCCCCTATTTTGTAGACGCTATAACTTTTGCGCAAACCGATCAATAATCGCTTATTGCGATTTTTTTACCAAAAATATGTAGAAGAATACGTATCGGCCTAAACTGAGGAAAAAAATATTTTTTAAAAAAAAAAATGGGATATTTATTATAGCAAAAAGTAAAAAATATTGTGTTTTTTTTCAAAATTGTCGCTCTTCTTTTGTTTATAGCGCAAAAAATAAAAACCGCAGAGGTGATCAAATACCACCAAAAGAAAGGTCTATTTGTGGGAAAAAAAGGACGTCAATTTTGTTTGGGTGTAGCGTCGCAGGACCGCGCAATTGTTAGTTAAAGCGACGCAGTGCCGAATCGCAAAAAGTGCTCTGGTAAGGAAGGGTGTTTAAAAGCCCTGTATTGAAGTGGTTAAAAGGATGACTTGCTGCTTCCCTTAAGCCCAGAGTCTGGGTCAATCTGCCAGAGACAAAACTGTAATAAAAAAAAAAGTGCACCGGGCGCGACCATCTAATTTTAGAATTTATTGCACAAAGTGTTATGGATATAGGTGTAGGCATATTATCAAAAGCCAGCTTGGGAAAGGGGTGTACACAGCCCTGAAACACGTAGCCAAGCTCCTTATGTCTGATGTTATTTGTTCTCCGGGAACTGGACCCGCTGCCTGGACATCTGACCACGCTGACCACATCTGACCACAGTTTACTATCCAGTGACAGCCACTTCCTGACACAATTCTGCATTACGCCGCCCTCTTCCACTGAGTACTCCCTATTTTAATCTCAGGTCCTCCTGGTGATGCTTTTGATAATGTGCCTATACCTATAACCTTATATGTGAGTGAAATTTGTTCTTTTAACCCTTTGTGCATTAAATTCTGCACGTTCTGCAACCATAATGTAGTGCAAGGTATAAACACAGTCATAGTTCTTCTACTCAAATTGTAACTCAGTTCTCTTCTTATGGCAAGTAAAATGTGAACCCTAAGGCTAGGCTTAGATGTGCTACAAAAAGGATATGCCACTTGCCCCCATCTATAGCTGGCTATCACGGTAAGAAGCATTGGAAGGCTAACAACAGTTATAAACAAGGCCAAGGATAAATCCAAGGAAAAAAACAATCTTAACTTACTGACCAGCCCGCAGACAACCAAGTAAACCTGTCTAACAGTATGCGTTAAAAGCAGGGGTTTAGTCTGCACACAATTGCAAATGCATGCGTAAGCCACAGAGCCTCGTCAAGGCACAGTGCACAAATGTGTGCAGACTAAACCCCTGCTTTTAACGCATACTGTTAGACAGGTTATCTGGTTGTCTGCGGGCTGGTCGGTAAGTTAAGCTTGTTTTTTTCCTTGGATTTATCCTTGGCCTTGTTTATAACTAGGTTTAGATGTGCATCTAAACCCACTGCTCCTCTAAAATTGATCCACGTTTGGTCGATTCCAGTTGATTGAAAGGCAGTGGGGAGGCAATATGATGCCTCCTCATGGCCTGTTTTAACCAATTTTTGCTGACCAAACACACCACAAGCACATGCATTGCACTTTCTGGGCTTCCCATTCACGTTTAGCCAGCTTGTTGCCACTGTATGCAATAGGTTGGATAGTTTTTGTGGCGGGCGTGAAGCAAAAAATCATGACTGCAGCATGTAAACCCCCTGTCTTTTGCTACTGCAACCTAACTCCAGTCATTAATCATCCAGTCAAAAAGGGGTCTCCAAACTTTCTAAGCAAAGGGTCAGTTTATTGTCCTTTAGACTTTAGGAGGGCCGGATTGTGACCATTGAGAGTAGAAAATTCCTCAGACTTGGTGATCAGAGGTGGTAAAAAAGAGAAACGGTGCCTCATCATTGGTATCAGTGGGAGGAATAGTGCCCTATCATTGGTATTAATGGGAGTAGTAGTGCCCCATCAATAATAATCCCCATCATTGGTGTCAGTGCGAAGAATTGTGCCACAACGTTGGTGTCAGTGGATTGCATAGTGCCCCATTGTTGGTGTCTGTGGGATATATAGTGCCCCAAGGGTCATATAAAGGCAAGCAAAGAGCCACATGCGGTCTGCGGGCCACAATTTGGAGACCACTGGTCTAAATAACGCCAAACCGAATGACAAAATGGGGGAGATTTACTAAAACTGGAGAGGGCAAAATCTGGTGCAGCTGTGCATAGAAACCAATCAGCTTCCAGATTTTTCTGTCAAAGCTTAATTGAACAAGCTGAAGTTAGAAGCTGATTGGTTACCATGCACAGCTGCACCAGGTTCTGATTGCTCCAGTTTTAGTAAATCTCCTTAGTTTACTAAAGCACTGTGTATCATAAGAATTGCCATTGAATAATGGCGCCATCCACGCTTCAACAAATGATCATTTGCTTTTTCGATTGATCTATTCTGATTGAAATAATTAATCTATAGTCAACAACCTATCCCATCAATATGGTACACATAGGGAAGTTGATTTCTATCAATAGATAAGCTATTATTATAACATACGATCATAAATCATCAATCGCATTTTTATTCCACCATGTAATCTTATATCTGATCTATCAAAATCCGATCATATTTATGAACAAAGTATCTCAGTACTGCCTAAAACCATTGATCATTTTTTGCCCTGACCAAATCCAATCGAAATTGGGTCTAAATTGAAAAGGAAGTTATGGCTGTTCTATTTTTAGCAAATTCAATTGTTTTGATCGAATCACAGATCAATAGTATAAAAAAAATTAAAACATACATGGCCACCATAACACATTTATGTCCACGCGGTGGGTTGGCCCTAGCACTGGCTGTATGCATCAACCAGCTCCAACGCTCTGTGCAGGGAGCTCGCTCACTGCATGCTCTCAACAAAGTGACCAAGCTGTCATTGACAGTGTAGGCAGGGCTCCTGATCATGTGACTGCTGCAACAGCCAAACCCAGTGGTCACACGACTAGAAACCCCACCTCCTGTCTTTCAGAACTACTGACAGTTTACTATGCTTCAGTTATAAATGAACACCATGGGTGATCGGTACTGATCACTGACTGTGTTCATTCAGAATGTCATTCAGAATGTAATTTACTGGCAGCAGCTGACAGGAGAGGAGGGAAGCCGGAAATGCAGCACGTGGGGGGGG
This sequence comes from Lithobates sylvaticus, assembly GCA_028564925.1. NCBI lineage: Eukaryota > Metazoa > Chordata > Amphibia > Anura > Ranidae > Lithobates > Lithobates sylvaticus. Next base: position 565,148,197 of record CM053029.1, on the reverse strand, counting down.
GAGCACGAGGGGGTCAGGCAACAGAAGAAAGAGGAACCTGAAGAGCGGGCGGGAGCCGTATTTAGTGGAAAGGCTCCGCTGTATTTTCCTCCTGCAGCAGCTGAATGTCGATGGGAGTGAGAGGAGGAGAATTGGTCATTCAGCTGCTGCAAGGAGGAAAATGCAGCCAATCGGTTCCACTAAATGCCACCCACGCCGCTCCTCTTCTTCAGTTTCTGGGGTTGGCAACCAAGGGACACGATCTACCGTCACCTGGCCGTGATCAACAGGTTTCTGACTCTAATGCCACGTACACACGGTCGGAATTTCCAATGGAAACAGTCCGATGGGAGCTTTTCAACGGATTTTCCGACCGTGTGTATGCCCATCGGTCTTTTTCTGTCGGAATTTCCGACGGACTTTGGATTGAGAACCTGTTCTCAATTTTTCAGACGGAAAACCTTTCTATCGGATTTTCCGATCGTGTGTATGCAATTCCGACACGCAAAATTCCGACTCATGCTCGGAAACAATTCGACGCATGCTCAGAAGCATTAAACTTCCCTTTTATAGTGCTGTTGAACGTGTTTTATGCCACTGTGTTACAGACCGTCGGAATTTGGTGTGACCGTGTGTAGGCAAGACAGTTTGAGCGAAATTCCGTCGGAATTCCGACGGGAAAACCATCAGAGCTTTTTCCGACGAGAATTCCGACCGTGTGTACGCGGCATCACAGTATGGGAAGAAGGCAAGCCGGCGGAGGCAGTGTGAAGCTTTGGGCACTATTCTGCTGGGAAACCTTGGGTCCTGCCATTCATGTGGATATTACTTTCACATGCACCACCTACCTAAACATTGTTGCTGACCAAGTAAACCCCTTCATGGAAACCGTATTTCCTTATGGCAGTAACCTCATTCAGCAAAATAATGCACCCTGCCGCACTACAAAGATGGTTCAAGAATGGTTTGAGGAACACAATAACAGTTGAAAGTGTTGATCTCCAAATTCCCCAGATCTCAATCCATTGAGCATCTGTGGGATGTGCTGGAAAAACAAGTCTGATCCACAGAGACCTCATTTAACAACTTATAGGAATGAAAGGATCTGCTACTGATGGCTTGGGGCCACATACCACAGCATACCGTCAGAGGTCTAGTGGCGTCCATGCCTCGACAGGTCAAGTCTGTTTTAGTGGAAAAAGGGGCTTTATTGGCAGCATAACAACATACTCAATATTAGGTGGGTCATCATAATGTTATGGCTGATCGAGGTATCTCCAAGGTGTCCATTGAGGTTTGTACAGGAGGACTTCCTTTGTCTTATATAGGTAATAGGCCGCTTGCTATAACTCCTGCCTGTAACACCTAATAAACATTTTATCGGTATCGTGCACCGCATGTTGTGGCTTATTATAAATGCCATATGTATACTATTCATAGTGACTGTAAGATTAAATGAGGAAAGAAAAACATCTTGTCACAGTGCCGGATTTTACATAATTTTTTTCTAAGTTAAAATCAGACTGAGTGGTTTGTCGAAACAAGCATAGCCGGCAGTTGATCAGAATTACAGAAATTCTTCAGTAAAGCACTCGAGGTATGAAGTCACACTGTGCCGAATCAGAAGCCTATTCATGTACACACAACTCAATCATTACTCCTTGCACCTTTGCTCGTACTAGGAAAAATACTGAGGGCCCTACACATCAGCATCGTGTTTCCATTTAATCGCAGCCACTTCATATTCTTTATCCCCCAACAGTGAATTTTTTTCCTTTTTTTTTCTTCTTTTTTTCTTCTCTTGGCATCAGTACAAACAGAAATTCGCTGTATCTTAAAGTCTGTAATGTGTTTTTTTTCAGGCATGATAAGGAATGAGTGACTAGATGAGGGACCTTGGACTGAAGAACTGATGATGTCATGGCTCCAGTGAGATCAATGGATATAGTCATTGCCCTTAGAGTACATAACTCATTGTGCATTTCCCTAAGTGGACCAAAAGACACCCAGCACAAGTATTGTATGTATTCAACTCTGCCAATTACTTGCCATGTCGCTGAGTACTATTCTGTATTGTGAGATTCCTGTTTGCTGTTTTCTGTTCTAGCCACATGATTGGGTTTCTTTCTTTCTTTTGTAGGCCAAGTTATTCTGTAGGCTGAATACAATAGTACAAGAATTACCTGGGTATATTGGAATATATTGCAGCTTCATTTAAAGAAGAATTCCAGGTAAAACATAGCTTGTCCTAGGCTTCATGTACACTACAGCTCCTAAACTTGAGTTTAACCGATTCCCGGCCGCTGGCTGTCAAATGACGGCTGGGCGGCACAGCTCTCGTTCTGGGTGGATGTCATATGACGGCCTCCCAGAATGACAGCTCTCGCACGCCCGCGGGGGCACGCATTGCAGCGATCGGTGGTGCGGTGTGTCAGTCAGACACACCGCTACACCGATCTCGGTAAAGAGCCTCTGACGGAGGCTCTTTACCACATGATCAGCCGTGTCCAATCACGGCTGTTCACGATGTAAACAGGAAGAGCCGTTGATCGGCTTTTCCTCACTCGCATCTGACAGACATGAGTAGAGGAGAGACGATCGGCTGCTCTCCTGGCAGGGGGGGTCTGTGCTTATTGTTTATCAGCGCAGCCCCCCTCGGATGCCCACCCAGGACCACCAGGATGCCGCCAGGACCACCAGGGATTGGCACCACCCTGGACCACCAGGTATGCCACCCTAGACCACCAGGGAAATGCCAATCAGTGCCCAGGCAGCTGCCAATCAGTGCCCATCCCCAATGCCTGCCAGTGCCATTAGTGATGCCTATCAATGTCATCTATCAGTGCCGCATATCAGTGCCCATCAGTGCCAAATATTAGTGCCAAATATCAGTGCCCATCAGTGCCACCTATCAGTGCCACCCATAAGTATCCATCAGTGCAGCCTTTCAGTGCCCATCAGTGTCACCTTTTAGAGCCAAAAATAGAAAAATGCAGAGGTGATCAAATACCACCAAAAGAAAGCTCTATTTGCTGGAACAAAATTATAAAAATTCTGTTTGGATACAGTGTAGCATGACCGCGCAATTGTCAATTAAAAAGCGACAGCACTGAAAGCTGAAAATTGGCTTGGGCAGGAAGGGGGTGTAAGTGCCCGGTATTGAGGTGGTTATGAGCATTTGGCGTTTTTTTTTTGCCAAAGCTCCTGAACTCAACTCCATAAACACCTATGTGTAGAGTTGAGCGGACACCTGGATGTTCGGGTTCGGCAGGTTCGGCCGAACTTCAGAAAAAAGTTTGGGTTCGGGACCGAACTTGACCCGAACTTGACCCCGAACACCGAACCCCATTGAAGTCAATGGGGACCCGAACGGCTATAATAAAGTGTCGGCTCCCGTCCCCCTTAATACAGAGAACAGTCATTGAAGTCATTTATTTTTAAAAAGTTAGTCATAAAAAGTGTTTGGGGACCTGGGTCCTGCCCCAGGGGACATGTATCAATGCAAAAAAAACTTTTAAAAACGGCAGTTTTTTCGGGAGCAGTGATTTTAATAATGATTAAATTGAAACAATAAAAGTGTAATATTCCTTTAAATTTCGTACCTGGGGGGTGTCTATAGTATGCATGTAAAGGGGCGCATGTTTCCCGTGTTTAGAACTGTCTCTGCAAAAAGTGTAATTTTTTGCAGAAAAGAAAGCTATTTAAAATCACTCGCGGCTAATGTGTATTGTCGGCTCCCGTAATACAGAGAACAGTCATTCATTGAAAGTCATTCATAAAAAAAAAGTCATTGATAAAAATAAAAAAAACAAAAAAATAAAAAGCGTAGGGGTCCCCCCAAATTCAATAACCAGGCCCTTCAGGTCTGGGATGGATATTAAGGGGGATCCCAGCCAAAAAAAAAATGGCGTAGGGTCCCCCTCAAAATCCATACCAGACCCTTATCCGAGCACGCAACCTGGCAGGCCGCAGGAAAAGAGGGGGGGACGAGAGCGCCCCCCCCCTCCCGCCTGAACCGTACCAGGCCACATGCCCTCAACATTGGGAGGAGGCTTTGGGGGTCTGAGACCCCCAAAGCCTCTTGTCCCCATGTTGATGAGGACAAGGGCCTCGTCCCCACAACCGTGCCCGGTGGTTGTGGGGGTCTGCGGGCGGGGGCTTATAGGAATCTGGAAGCCCCCTTTAACAAGGGGACCCCCAGATCCCGCCCCCCCCCTGTGTGAAATGGTAAGGGGGTACAAAAGTACCCCTACCATTTCACCAAAAAAGTGTCATAAATGTTAAAAATGACAGGAGATGGTCTTTGACAATTCCTTTATTAAAATCTTCTTTCTTCTTTATTCTGGTCTTCCTTTCTTCATCTTCTCCTTCCGGCATCTTCTTCTTCCATCTTCTTCTTCCTCCGATCCGCTTCTTCTTGGCCTTCTCGTCCAGCATCGGTGTCTCTTCTGGGCCGCTCCGCGCAATGGGAGGCTCCCGCTGGGTGAGGCTTCTCTTCGGTATCTTCTTCCACGGCGTCGGTCTCCGGTATCTTCTTCCAGGGCGTCGGTCTCTTCTTGGGCCACTCCTCGCAATGGGAGGCTCCCGTGTGTGAGGCTTCGCTTGGGCTGACAGTTCTTATATAACGGAGGGCGGGGCCACCTGGTAACCCCGCCCCCCTCTGACGCATGGGGACGTCATGGGGAGTTCCCTATGGCTTTCCCCACGTCACGTTACGTAGAGTAAATAGCTGTAGTGCATTACAATTGCGCACACTTGTGGAATGGCGCCAAACTTTGGTACTTAAAAATCCCTATAGGCGACACTTTATGTTTTTTTTACAGGTTACCTGTTTAGATGATGATTAAGCAAAGTGTAGCTGTGTGAAACATGTCCACCTCTGTTCTGGCTCTTGTACTTGTGGTGTATGTAATTTTATATGGAACATTAATAAATGGATTTCAATCACGTCGGTGTGCAGCCAATCTTCTTAATTTTCATTTAGAGTTACAGAGGAGGTCTTGGGCTAGAATTATTGCTTTTGCTCTAATGTTCGTGGCGATACCTCACATATGGGGTTTGAACGCTGTTTACATATGTGGGCGTGACTTACGTATGCGTTTTCGCTTCTGCAAAGGAGCACGCAGGGACGGGGGTGTTTTCATTTTTTTTTCTTTTATTATTGTTTATTTTACTTTTTTTTTCTATTTTGACACTTTCCTTTTACATTTTTTTTTTTTTCTGATCACTTTTATTCCTATTACAAGGAAAACATGTAAACATCCCTTGTAATAAGAAATTGGGCATGAAAGGTCCTCTTTACAGCGAGATCTGGGATCTATAAGTCCCCAGATCTCGCCTATAGGCTGCAAAGCCTAAAATAAAAAAAATAAAAACATAAAAAACGATCTCGGATTCCCAGCCAAGGCAATGGCAGTGTTTACTATAACGTGTTTCATAAAGTTGTGCCCGGCCTCCGAAGGTCATAAAGACTGCCGGCGACCATCTGGCCCGTGGTATTCTCTATGGTGAACTTCCAACTCCAGCGGATTCCTTCTCTGTCTCGCCTATCACACGGGAGGTGGGAGGGGTTGTCCCCTTCTGCCGTCTGTAAGTCTGCAACGTCATATGATGTTGTGCGGGCCGATGCCCCCTTAATTACCTACACTACTGCTATAATATAAAATGTAGATGGCAACTAAAGAACTACTAGAGTTATTTGCATTTATTAGGTATACACCCCTGTGGTCCAATGAGCTGTTGCCCAAGGTCTGTAAATTACAGGGCTTTCAGAGATGGGAACGGTCCAGTATTTCTCACCTGTCCTAGCTGTATGACAACAGAGCTTTTAAATCATTTCAGCACCTTCACCCCAACAGAAAACTTGGGTGTACCTGGTTCCAGCTCCCTTCTACCGCAATTGGACATTTTTTTTTTTTTTTTTTTAAGTGCTGTTTTATTTTTTTGTGCTGCAGTACTTCCTCCTTTCTTGTCAAGGCAAGAATGACATTGAGCATGCATGGGCAGATGTGCCAAAGAACACATGCAGGTTTCGGGACTTCCTTCACTGTCCATGTATGAGCACAGCTCCAGCACGTGCGCAGATGTGCCAACTGGATTTGCCAGGTCCCAAAGGCAGGCTATAAGACATGGCGGTGCTGGCAGAAGAATGGTGGAGCCACTAACCAAGAGATGGAAATTCCGCTTTAAGTCTTAATTTCAGCTCCACTAGAAATGGGTTTATCAAGATTTACAGTTGAGGAGTAATGATTTACAATCTCAAAACTGCCTTACTCTACTTTTCTCCCACAGTTACAACCAAGGGTCTTATTTCTGAAACATATATCTAACTGCTAGGTAAATTCCTACTTAAATTTCCATTGCTTAATAGGAGGATATGGGAAATTGACCCAGGGCCTATTTCAGGTGACACATAGGATGATGCCTTGCAATCCACACAACTGGTTTCATTGTGGTTGATTTACTAATACTGGAGAGTGCAAAATCTGGTTCATCTCTGCATAGAAACCATTTAACTTCCAGTTTTTTTTTTTTTTTTTTAATCAAAGCTTAAATGAAAAAACAGAAGTTAGAAGCTGATTGGTTTCTATGCAGAGCTGCACCATATTTTTCACTTTCAAGTTTTAGTAAATCAACCCCATTCTCACTTAAACATAAATTTAGTACAGCTTTGTGGTATTGCCCGAACTACAAAGGTAAGTACTTTTTTAACTTGATTATGCTTATAATTATATGTGTTTGTTTAGGCATATCAACTTTTAATATAAGAACGTGGATCCTGAGGAAGCGAGTTATGTGAAACACATAGATCCTTCACGCCTGTACAAGTTGTTGATTACATACTCTTGAAAACAGTTTGGATATAGCCTATGAAATAGTCAAATATACATGTCCTTTTTAACGTGGTGTTTTTAACCATTGTAATAAAGCATTGTGATTTTATGTATTTATTGGGAAACCTTTTCTATTTTGGCACAAAATTCAAAATCCCATGCTGTTGGTCTCCTCTTCACCCTGGGATCTATCCAATGGGGTTGGTGGATTCCTTTTTTCCTTGTTTCTTTACAGATATGGGGATTTGACCTAGGACCCATTTCAGACGATGTCTGGGATGATACTTCACAATCCACACAACTAGATTCCGTGCCACTTTCACATAAATCAACACAGCTTTTCATTCTCCACAGAGTATAATGTACCCCTGAATTCCTACATAGAATTGGCCTGCTTGCCGACCCTTTGTAACAGATGGAGTCATCCTCAAGGTAGCCCAATACAACTTTTGTGGTAGTGCCCCAATTACAAAGGTACCGGGGGGTGACTGGTCATTAATGGTTTTGATCAGTGATCTTGTGGCTGAACCTATTACAGTTTCTGTATTTTAGGCTATTTTGATGCCTCCCTCATGGAAAATTGTTTATCAGTGGTGGCCACTAGGGGTCTTTTTGTTGCTCGTAGGATGCTAGCACTAAAGTTGAAATCAGTAACTCTTCTCACGGTGGAGTAGTGGGGGTCAGAATTAAATAGATGTATCTCATTTGAAAAACATACTACTTACCAAAAAAAATTTTTTTTTGGATAGAGATGATGTATCCTTCATGGGTCTAAACTGGAGTTGCCTGACCCCTAGTTTTATAGTCATGATACTACCTTTAGTGCAGAGGTCGGCAACCTACAGCCAGCGAGCCGCACACGGCCCGCCACCGCTAAATGTCCGGCCCGTCAGTACACGTGATGAATCCACATGCACCCGGCCCGCAGACATTTTAAGTAAGAGCAGAGCGAAGCAGGGGGTAGGAAGCTGAATGAGAACACGGGAGAGACACACAGCAGTGCTTCTAAAACAGCGGGAGCTTCCAGAATTAACTTTCCAGGTGATTGGTTGCTAGGTGGTCCAGCTTGTTACTATGAAAAATTAACTCCGAAAGCTCCCACTGTCTTATCAGCACTGCTGTGTGTCTCTCCGGTGTGCCCATTTAGCTTCATGCACCCTGCTCTGCTCTGTCTCCCTCTCTGCACGAGGCAAGGTAGGAAAGGGCAGAGCTGTGGGGAGGTCTGTGTAATATGCAGGGGTGTGTGTAGGGGGGCTGTGTGATATGCAGGGGGGCTGTGTGATGTGCAGGGGGGCTGTGTAATATCCAGGGGGGGCTGTGTAATGCAAAGGGGTCCAGAAGTGCGGGGGCTGTGTAATGTAGAGGGATCCACAGGTGTGAGGCTGTGTAATGTAAAGGGGTCCAGGGTCCAGAGGTTTGGGGGCTGTGTAATGTAGAGGGATCCAGAGGTGCGGGGCTGTGTAATGTAAAGGGGTGCAGAGGTGTGGGGGCTGTGTAATGTAGAGGGATCCAGAGGTATGGGGCTGTGTAATCTAGAGGGATCCAGAGGTGTGGGGTCTGTGTAATGTAGATGGATCCAGAGGTGTGGGGCTGTGTAATGTAAAGGGGTGCAGAGGTGTGGGGGCTGTGTAATGTCGAGGGATCCAGAGGTACGGGGCTGTGTAATGTAGAGGGATCCAGAGGTGTGGGGGCTGTGTAATGTAGAGGGATCCAGAGGTGTGGGGGCTGTGTAATGTAGAGGGATCCAGAGGTGCGGGCTGTGTAATGTAAAGGGGTGCAGAGGTGTGGGGGCTGTGTAATGTAGAGGGATCCAGAAGTGTGGGGCTGTGTAATCTAGAGGGCTCCAGAGGTGCAGGGGCTGTGTAATGTAAAGGGGATCCAGAGGTGCGGGGGCTGTGTAATGTAGAGGGATCCAGAGTTGTGGGGGCTGTGTAATGTAGAGGGATCCAGAGGTGCAGGGCTGTGTAATGTAAACTGGTCCAGAGGTGCAGGGCTGTGTAATGTAAAGGGGTGCAAAGGTGTGGGGGCTGTGTAATGTAAAGGGGTCCAGAGGTGTGGGGGCTGTGTAGTGTAAAGGGGTCCAGATTATTATCTTAATTTATTAGCAGGTGAATGCGGCCCTCCATGCATTCACATACATTGAATCCAGCCCTTAAGAGAAAAAAGATTGCTGACCCCTGCTTAAGACCACTTTCACACTGAGGCGCTTTTCAGGCGCTTTCACGCTAAAAACAGTGCCTAAAAAGCTCACGAGAACTTATTTCCATTAAAATCAATGAACGCTTTCACACTGGGGCAGTGTGCTGGCAGGGCTGTGAAAAAATCCCCTCCCCATTGAAATTAATGGAAAGCTCTTCAAAAGCGCCTGAAAGGCTCTTCAAAAGCGCTCAGTGTGAAAGTGGCAGTGTCAGTTTTTACTGGCAGTTTAGAAGCGCTTCAGTGTGAAAGTGGCCTTAGTGTATGCTACTGTAATCTATTATCTACTTTATTACTATTTACTATTACTTTATTACTTTATGTAACATCCTGGTGTTAATGTGCTATATGCTGCTTCTTTTTCTCTGACCTGAATGACAGATTGTTTCTTTGTGTATACAACAAATACATAGTACATACATTATAAAGACAGATGTATTTATACAGATTTATAAAAAATGAAGGCACAGCTAGAGAAGGTACGGTTTTTCCAGTAATACTTTGTTTGCTGAATGGTTATTATATCCAAGGATAGTCAATCATTGTGGGAAAAGTTTCAGTGGTGTGTAATAGATGCTGAGCTAGGAGTGAGTCATAGAACTGTATATACTGCCTGGAAAAAGACATTTATTAACCTCCCTATAAAATGACCACAGATGTTGCTGCGGAATGAATGTTTCATTTTTCAATATCAGGACTTATTAAAAACTAAAAATAGATTTGACAAGAAAAATATAGCATAAGCTCTGGCATGGTTCATTGTTTCCAAAGACAATGACGTCTGCTTGCTGCTACAGTGTATTGAAGTTGGATCCCAGGGATGGATATTTTTACGTCCAGCTTGGATATTACTTTGCATATGCCACGGTTACGTAGGGCTTGTAGCGCCACTCAAAGCCGGTGGATGAAAGACCTTTGTGACCATGCACCAGAGGGTGGGGCGAAATACTCCAGGGGGTGTGGCTTGAGCAGCGCTGGCTGAGGCCACATACCATCGCAAACATTTCTAGAGCACAGGGTCAGCTTGAGCAGCATCTCATGTCTACACACTTTGCAAATACTATACCAGTGGGATGCCTCTAGAAGCTGAAAATCACTGTATTAAGCACCACTACCCAATTATCTCCACTTCCTCATGGATTCCATGCTGAGCTGCTGCCCTGCTTGTAAACACAGGGGGTTGGCTGTGGGGCACGGAAGCCATTCAGCCATTCGGGCCTGAGTTGCGGCGCAATCTATCTGTGACTGATCACTGTACCGGCCCGCTGCCTGTACCATGTGACCACTGTCACCAATCACAGCAGGTCACATGACAGTTGTAAACAATGGATGGCTTACAATACAGACTGGGCCAATCACAGCTAGCTGTAATTGGACACAGAAATCACATAATACAGACTGGGCCAATCACAGCTACACTATATATAAAAGTATTGCCTTTACCTGCCTTAATCTGTAGGGGTCAATATTGAGTTGGCCAACCCTTTGCAGCTATAACAGGAGTGTGTCTATGGGAGTGTTTGACCATTCCTCCAGAAGCACATTTGTGAGGTCAGGCACTGATGTGGACAAGAAGGCCTGGCTCGCAGTCTCTACTCTAATTAATCCCAAAGGTGTTCTATCAGGTTGAGGTGAGGACTCTGTGCAGGCCAGTCAAGTTCCTCCACCCCAAACTTCCTCATCCATGTCTTTATGGCCCTTGCTTTGTGCACTGGTCCAAATCATTTGGTGGAGGAGGATTATGGTGAGAGGTTGTTTTTCAGGGGTTGAGCTTGGCCCCTTAGTTCCAGTGAAGGCAATGCCGCGTATACACGACTGGACTTTTTGGCAGAAAACTTCAGACGGTCTTCCCGACGGACTTTCAACGGAGTTACGACGGACTTCCAAATGAATGGACTTGCCCACACAGGAACGGACTTGCCCACACACAAACGGATTAAAGTCTGTCCGACAGTCCGTTAGTTTTGAACGTGATGACGTACAACGGGACTAGAAAAGGAAGTTCAATAGCCAGTAGCCAATAGCTGTCCTTGCGTTGTATTTGGTCCGTCTGACCAGCATACAGACAAACGGTTTTCCCGATAGGAATTGAGTCCGTCGAACAGATTTGAAACATGTTCTATTTCTAGGTCCGTCTGTTTTTATAAAAGAAAAATGATCGGATTATCCCACACACGATCGGAATATCCAACGAAATGATTCCATCGGACCTATTCTGCCGGAAAGTCCGGTCGTGTGTACGCGGCATAACTCTTAGGCCCCTTTCACACAAAAAGCCCACTCGGACCTGCCTTCTGTTTTTCAGGTGGATCTGAGCGGGCCATCCATTGACTCCTATGAGCAGGCGGATGCCAGCGGAGATGTGTCCGCAGATACCTGTTTGCCATCCAATCCGCTCAAGAGAGATGTATGGCAATACATCTGCCGGCCGTCTTGGCAGATCGGATCGGATGAGAGCTGATGAAAATGGACATGCTGTTCATTTTCCTCCAATCTCCCCATAAAGATCAGCGAGGCTCTGACAGGACCCTCCCCGCTCAGTGAGCAGAGACGGCCCATGTGAAAGGGGCCTTAAGGCGTCAGCATACCAAGACATTTTGTACATTTTCATGCTCCCAACTTTGTGCGGACAGTTTGGGGATGGCCCCCTTCCTGTTCCAACATGACTGCGCACCAGTGCAAAAAACAAGGTCCATAAAGACAAGGATAAGCGAGTTTGGGGTGGAGGAAATTGACTGGCCTACACAGAGTCCTGACCTCAACCCGATAGAACACCTTTGGGATGCATTAGAGTGGAGACTGTGAGCCAGGCCTTCTCGTCAAAAATCAGTGCCTGACCTCACAAATGCTTCTGGAAGAATGGTCAAACATTCTCATAGACACACTCCTAAACCTTGTGGACAGCCTTCCCAGAAGAGTTGAAGCTGTTATAGCTGCAAAGGGTGGGCCAACTCAATATTTGAACCCTATGGACTAAGACTGGGCTATTAAAGTTCAGGTGCGTGTAAAGGTAGGTGTTCCAATACTTTTGGTAATATAGTGTAATTACAACAAAACAAAGAAATGTATCAACTTCATTCAGTAAAATGCTTGCATATACCAATGAAATTCATTGCTATAAGCAAGCATAATGTGTAAAAAAAAATCACTTCCCCAGGGTATTACAATGTTTTTTGTATTATTACCAGTCAATGTCCCTGATCACCACCATACCAGTTATATGATGATGCTGTACTGCACTTGTGACAGTATGTAAAAAAATAAAGAAATCTAATTTCTTTATTTTCCAATAAAAATTATGCCAAAAAATTACAACTTCAAAAAACTCGCCATGCCTCTTACTAAATACCTTGGACTGTCTACTTTCCAAAAATGGGTCATTTGGGGGATATTTCTACTGTCCTGACATTTATGGGCCTAAAGAAATTAAATCAGTATATTGGGATTGATTGATTTACAGATATATTATACCTTAGAGTGTGGACTCAATGTAACAGAATATAATTTGGCCTAAATGTATGAGCAAAGATTTTTTATTTGAAACAAAGAAAACACCCTTTTTTTTCAACTTTTCAGTCTTTTTTGTTTACTTTTTTAAAATAAAAACCCAGTGTTGATTACCACAGAAAGAAAGCTCTATTTGTGTGAACAAAATGTAGTTTGGGTACAGTGTTGCATGACCGCGCAATTGTCATTCCTAAGGCCCGTACACACGATCGGACTTTTTGACAACCAACATGCAAATTAGCTGTTTTGGACCAACATCCGACCGTGTGTACGCTCCATCGGACCAACTTTTTCCAGGTTTCATCAGACTTTTGTTGGCTGTGCGAACGGACCAACTTTCTGCCAACAAAAGTCTGATGGACCAAAGTCCGACCGTGTGTACACAAAACCAACGGACTTTTGTACAAACCAATGCAGAACCAATGCAAAAGATCAGACAACAATACAGAAGTTGACCAAAGGTGGCGGTAAAGAGCAGAAAAACCAAGTGATTTGGTGAAAGTTGGCTGAAAAAAGTCCTGCCGTGTGTATGCAATACCAACTTGGGGCCAACGCCCTTTGGACAAAAATCAACAGGAAAGTTGGTCCACGGTCCGATCGTGTGTATGAGGCTAAAGTGTGACGGTGCTGAAAACTGGCCTGAGCAGGAAGGGGGAGAAAGTGCTCGGCATGGAGATAGTTAAGTTATACTTTGAATGTAATAAACAATTGCTGACCTCTTCCGAAAATGTAATTTGCCTGGCTGTTAAGTGTATTTAAAGATCAGATTTTTTTTTCAGGTTTAGATACAGTAGAAAAGTTTTTTTTACCATCCAGCTAGTGAGATTTCCCTTAAAGAGGTGTATACCTAAAAAAAAAAAAAAATTTAAGTCAGCAGCTACAAATACTGCAGCTGCTGACTTTTAATAATCAGACACTTCCAGGGTCCAGCGATGCGGGGGGTCGAAGCTCCGCTCGCCCCCGATCCACTCGGCGGTGCCGACTTTGCAACTGTGGGCACCCACAGCCGGTGTGGGCACCCACAGCCGGGCACCCATTGCGCATGTGCGAGCTTGCGCCGCGTGCCGTGATTGGCCGCACAGTCATCTGGGACCTGTCGCGTGTCCCAGATGACTGTCAGGAGGGAGGGAGCCGTCCCGAGGGGAAGTGATGTCACCAGCCCAGGCACCGAAGGAGGCAGACTACGAGGGACCCCCTAGCAACAGGCATTTAGTGGTGAGTAAAAAAATGATTTAATAATTATTTATTTATTATTTTTTTTATGAATTTTAAGCATTTTTTTTTTTTTTTTTTTAGGGGGAAACACCACTTTCACTTCCTGTTCAGTAGACACAGCAGAAAAAGAAATCAATTCTCTCAGGGTGTCACTAGGACAGGAAGTACTGAGAACCCTCTCTAAATAGGACAGAAAAAGAATTGGGGAAAGATCAGAACCTCTATTGCCCCGTACACACGGTCGGAATCTCCGACGGAAAATGTCCGATCGGACCATGTTGTCGGAAAATCCGCCCGTGCGTGGGCTCCATCGGTCTTTTTCCTTCGGAATTTCCGACGGAAAAGATTTGAGATCCTGCTCTCAAATTTTCCGACAACAAAATCCGATCAGACTTTTTCCGATCGTGTGTAGAGAATTCCGACTGACAAAGTGCCACGCATGCTCAGATCAAACTATGAGACCAAAGCTATTGGCTACTAGCCTCTACGTAGTTCCGCCTTACGCAACAAACGTCACCGCGTTCGGAATGATTGGATTTTCCAACAACTTTGTCCAACCGTGTGTATGCAATACCCGTGTCGGACAAAATCCGTCGGAAAAAATCCGAGGGATTTTGTGGTCGGAATTTCTGACCGTGTGTACGGGGCATTACTGCCAAGGAACATGTTCTTTTTATCTCTTGACCTTATTTCTTGACCTTATTGTACAGGAAGTAATTAGAAATTTCTCTGGTGGGGTCACAGGCAGCAGAAAAAAAGCTAAAATCTGAACTCTTTCTATACATTCGAAAACTAAAAAAATAGTTTAGTTTGCATTGGGCTTTAATGGTCTGTTGGTTTGAATTCATATCTGTACCTTCATGCAGTAATTCCTCCCCTGGTATCCTCCACTGCATGATAATAGCAACAGGCAAATAGATCCGTGTAAGAAAGCTTATATCCATCATTTCCATTAGCCAAGGTCCTCTGTTAGGGTGACTAATGGAGCCGCAATCAAGAAAATCAATGATTTATACAACGGAAGGTTTCTCCAGGAAGGGGTTACTATGTGGAAGCTGCATATGTTATTAAGATATCTCTAATGCAGCGATACTGTCAGAAGGCAAATTTGCAAAATGCGCAAAAAATGCCTGTTTCTCTTGCGGTGCCATTTATTGTTAAAAAACATACAAAACCCTTCTATCCTTTACAGCTAAGGAAGCTCCATCTTAGCGTCTCTTTGATCTGCAGTTGCCATGGTGATGCACATGTGATCAGTTATGACACTGATGGATTGACAGCTCAGTTGAGGGCACAAGCAACTGTGGTAGTTATTCCTGGCATTCCTTGAATATAGTTTTGGGAAACAGTTAAAGTGGTTGTAAATCTCTGAAATGAAAAATGAACAAAGCATATCCTTCTATAGTGTGTACTTGTCTCCATCAACTGTGATTTCTGTCTCCTCTATCATTCCTTTGCTATCTGCATGAGTCACTCCTGACATTCTATGTCTCATACACTATATTACCAAAAGTATTGGGACACCTGCATTTACACGCACATGAACTTTAATGCTATCCCAGTCTTATGCCCCGTACACACGGTCGGAATTTCCGACAACATTGTCCGATAGGACATTTTCCGTCGGAAAATCCGACCGTGTGGGTTCAATATTGAGTTGGTCCAGCCTTTGCAATTTTTCTGGGAAGGCTGTCCACCAGGTTTAGGAGTGTGTCTATGGGAATATTTGACCATTCTTCCAGAAGCACATTTGTGAGGTCAGGCACTGATGTTGGAGAGAAGGTCTGGCTCACAGTCTCCGCTCTAATTCAGGTCAGGACCCAGTCAAGTTCCTCCACCCCAAACTTGGTCATCCATGTCTTTATGGACTTTGCTTTGTGCACTGGTCCAGATCATTTGGTGGTAGGGGGATTATGGTGTGGGGTTGCTTTTTAGTGGTTGGGCTTGGCCCCTTAGTTCCAGTGAAGGGAACTCTTGAGGCGTCAGCATACCAAGACATTTTAGACAATTTCATGCTTTCAACTTTGTGGGAACAGTTTGGGGATGGCTTCTTCCTGTTTCAACATGACTGTGCATCAGTACACAAAGTAAGGTCCATAAAGATATGGATGAGCGAGTTTGGAGTGGAGGAAATTTACTGGCCTGCACAAAGTCCTGACCTCAACCCGATAGAACATCTTTGGGATGAATTAGAGCGGAGACTGCGAGCCAGGCCTTGCCTGACCTAACAAATGCGCTTTTGGAAGAGTGGCCAAACATTCCCATAGACACACTCCTAAACCTTGTGGACAGCCTTCCCAGAAGAGTTGAAGCTGTTATAGCTGCAAAGGGTGGGCCAATTCAATATTGAACCCTACAGACTAACACGGGGATGCCATTAAAGTTCATGTGCGTATAAAGGCAGGTGTCCCAACACTTTTGGTAATATAGTTTTTTTATAGCTGGAACATGGCAAAACGGAGTTCCACCACCTCCGGCTCTCACTCTCTGCTCCCCGCTCACCAATGTCACTTGTGAATACAGAAGCTTTCTGTGTTTACAAGGATGGCGTTCCTCTCGGCAGCTCTCCCTACCTACCCTGCATGCATGACGGGGACAAATGCTGACCAATGATCTCACTGAAAGTGAGAGAAAGAGGCGGAGCTGCCTACACTGTAGAGAGGTTCTAGTGCAGGGCCAGTTAGGTGAGATGTGAGGAAGCTTTTGAGGTGGGAGAGATGAGGGCTGTAGAGGTGGTGCAGAAGTCAAAGCCAAGGAGGAGGGGTGAAAGAGAGCTGAACCCTGCACTCTCTGCATAGCTCACCCCTAAACCCTGCACTCTGTTTTGTAGCACACTCCTCAACTCTGCACTCTGTACACACTGCACCCTTGAACTCTGCACTTTGTACTCAGCGCACCCCTAAACTCTGCCCTTTGTACTTAGCGCAGTCCTAAACTTTTCACTTTGTATGTAGCGCACCCCTGAACACTGCACTTTGTACACAGCGCACCCCTGAACTCTGCACTCTGTACACACCACACCCCTGAACTCTGCACTCTGCACTCTGTACACACTGCACCCCTGAACTCTGCACTTTGCACTCTGTACACACTGCACCCCTAAACTCTGCACTTTGTACTTAGCGCACCCCTAAACTCTGCACTCTGTACTTAGCGCAGTCCTAAACTTTTCAATTTGTATGTAGCGCACCCCTAAACACTGCACTTTGTACACACCGCACCCCTGAACTCTGCACTTGGCACTCTGTACACACTGCACCCCTGAACTCTGCACTCTGCACACACTGCACCTATGAACTCTGCACTTTGTACTTAACACACCCCTGAACTCTGCACTCTGTACGCCGTGTTCTCCTGAATTGTGCACTCTGCACTCTGTACACACTACACCCCTGAACTCTGCACTTTGTACTTAACGCACCCCTAAACTCTGCACTCTGTACTCCTGAATTCTGCACTCTTTGCGCCATTTTTTGTGGGGTGTTTTTTCATGCTTTGGTGTAACTTTATTTTTTGGCCTTTAGTCTGTTTCTGGATTGTCCCCTTGACTTTTATTGGAATAAAGTTGCATCTGGACCTTTTAGCAGTTGTATGGTGCTTCAATTTCCATTTTGGTATATTAGTACATGTCAGGAATTTATTCATGCAGACTAGTAAAAATACTAAAAGTTCCACTTTAATGTACAATGTTGCTCAGCAAGTTTGTCCTAAATTTAATTAATTTATTTTAAAACGATTTGCTATAAAGTCTAATTGCAAATGTCAATTGCTGTTTTCTGCTTCTTCAGAAAAAGCTAAATGAAGCCAATTTTCACGTTGGTAAAACTTCTCTGACAGTTACATCAAATAAACATTGATCACCAGCTAGAACCAACATAATTAGACCCAGCATATTCACTTTTTGCGCTGCTATAATAGCAGCTTAAAGTAAAGGCAAACCTTTTTTTTAGTTTTGAACAGTGTGAAGTGAAGGGGAATTAGAACAACTTCCTGTTTTGGCTATAGGACAGGAATTGAATGGAAATCTCCTCAGTGGGACAAGTTGGTTACTCGTGCAAATGCTCAGATACCTTAAACTAATATTTTCAGGCTCAGATCTTTCAGCTGTCAGCGGGATTCCCCCATTGACAGCTGAAATGTAAAAAAAAGCCAGCAATTATTGGTTGTTAAGGAGCGGGGTCACCGCGTCCTTAACAAACAATGACTCAATCAGCTGTCAGCAGGGTTCCCAAAAAAAAAAGCAGCCTGACAATGTTTATCAACAACATTGCTCAGCCACTGAAACAGAAAGATAAAAAGAAACATTGTTTCTTTTTGTATCTTTCTGTTTATTCATCTACAGAACAAATGGATGAACCTCGATCTGCAGGTGAAGTCAGTTTACAGTGACCTTTCAGGTAAAAAAAATAAATAAAAATGTTTTTGTTTTAAATTAAATCTTCCTCTGTTTAACCCCGTATTAACCCTTAATTTTCTCTGATCAGCCTTAATTAGCTCTGTATTCTTTTGTTATTATTTTCCTGATGATTTTGTTTTGTTCACTTCTATTTTATAAACTATTAATTAAAAAAAAAATTTGTTTGCTTTGTTTGTTAATATTTTTACATATATTTACACATTTCACATTGAAAAAAGTGCAAAATGTTAAAAAAATTATTAAATTTGTAATTTATTTTTTAATGCTTTGTACCATTTCTGACAGCTGTGTAAAGAAAACAGTTGCGGTAGGTACTGGTAATTGGTATCGATGAGTACTAAAACAAAAGTATCGGTACTCAAACTCATTGTAAAAAATGGTATTGGTGCATCCCTAGTTATAACCCTTCCTTACTCTATCCAAAATGGAAAAAAAAGTTTTCCCTATAGTTCTTAAATGAAATTGTAAGTTCACCTTTTCACCAAAAAAAAGGCTGAACTAACACCGTACACCCTCCTTACTCCTCTGGTCTCTGCTGTTATTTCCTCCATGGATGATTAGCTCTCACTTCCTATGCAGCCAGTGCAGGGGTCCAGGGATTTGAAAGCCGAGGTCTCTTTCCTAGACAAATCAGATTTTGACTGGTCAGCGCGTGACCGCATTGACCAATCAGAATTGCTCTGATCTGTCTCGCCATCCATAAGGAAAGAAGGAGAAGTAGACCATTGCACCAGCTATATTTCTTCAAAGTAAGAACATTGAAAAACACTGCCCTAGAGAACAAATTGTCGATCGTTACAATTTTTTTGTCACATTATATTTCCACAGCAGTTTTTCAAATGCTATTTTTTTGGAAGAAATACACTTTAATGAATTAAAAAAAAAAACACAAAATATAACTGTCTGCCCTCATGTTGTAAAGCACTGCGCAAACATGTGGCACTATATAAATCCTTTATACTAATAATATAACCCAATTTTTGAAAGATGATGTTATGCCGAGTGAATAGATACCCAATATGGCGACAAATTACGGTACTTAAAAATCTCCATAGGCAAAGCTTTAAAAATTTCTATAGGCTACCAGTTTAGAGTTACAGAGGCGATCTAGTGCTAGAATTATTGCTCTCACTCCACGATACCTCACATGTGTGGTTTGAACTCTGTTTACAGGCATACTCCACTTTTAAGTACACAATGGGGTTTATTTACTAAAGCTGGAAAGTGCAAAATCAGGCTCACTTCTGCATAGAAACCAATGAGCTTCCAGGATTTATTTTAATTGAACCGAGGTTAGAAGCTCATTGGTTTCTATGCAGAAAGTGGGGTATGCCTGTACATATGTGGGCGTGACCTACATGTGTGTTCACCACTGTGCGCGAGCACTTTTTTTATTATTATTATTTTTTTTTTTTTATTTTTATTATTTTTTTTATTACATTTCTTTTATTTTAACGCTTTCCCTTTAAAACAAAAATGTTTTGATCACTTTTATTCCTGTAAACATCCCTTGTGATAGCAATAAGCAATGGCAGGTCCTCTTTATGGGGAGATCAGGGGTCTATAAAACCCCACATCTCTCCTCTACAATGTAAAGCATTAGATCACAAAAAAATTGATCTAATGCTTTAAAAAAAAAAAATGGCCTCTTTAACATGGGCCAGAACCAGAAGTGATTTCAATGGTGTCGCTCCAGTCCCCCTAGACCATAGAGAGGCAATTTTTCCTCCGCTCATCTCTGTTACCAGCCGGATCTGTTCTCGGAGCTACCGATCATCCAGCTAAGCCTGAAAACCACGGAAAGCAGTGGGACCCCTCCCGCCACTTCTAGCGAATCTGCACCTTTGACCACTTATATCGGTTAGAGAATTGCCAGCTGAAATAAAACATACCGGGTTGTCATATTGTTGCAGCCATAACCCTGTTGTTCCACTGCCGACCGAGGAAATCTTTAGTCTATGGCCTGGTCAGCAAGTGGTTTAAAGTGGTAGTAAAGTATTTTTTTGGACTTGTACATACAGCTAAACCTATAATAAGGCTTAACTGTAGGTACATTAAATATCTCCTAAACGTGCAATGTTTAGGAGACATTCCCAATGCATAACTCGCCGGACCTTCAGAGCTCCGTGCCACAGTGAACGGCTCCTGCGCACATGCACGGGAGTGACGTCATCGTGGCTTCGGACACTCATACAGCCAGAGCCTGCTAACCTGGAAGGCAGACCGGGTGAAGAAGGAAGCCCTGTCAGCGGTGACAGCTCACCACTGGAGGTCTTCGTTCTAGGGTAAGTATTTCATAATGTGCTAGGATGCAATGCATCCTAGCACATTAGGCCATTGCCTTTGCAGGGGATTTTTTGCCAGCCACGGTTTACTACTGCTTTAACACCATACGCTTGTATAATTACCTGTTTGAGCCACTGTGAAATGATGGAGGGAGAAGCTGTTTCCCCTTTACTGGGACCATCAGGAATGACAAAAAGAGAGTCGGTCTTTCTAATGGAAGCAGTGGCTGGAAGATATACCTGCACAACATGAACAACATCCAGGCAGTGAAGGGAAATTTCCTTTTGACGTACTTGAGCCAGACAGGGAAACAAAGAACAATTATGAAAGGCCAAAATCACCTAAGAAAGGAAGGAGACTCTGGGTCTTAACACCACTTTATCCTTATATAAGACCAGATAGGGTTCTTTACAGGAGAGGGCTGCCAGTTCTGACACATAGCTCACAGAGGTGATAGCTACAAGAGTAGCAACTTTTAGGGTGAGTGAAGACCTGGGCTTCAAAAAAACAGGTTTGCCAGCAGTTACATCAGATCAGAGTAGCACATATAACTCTAGGCCCATTGGAGCTATGAGGATTGCAGGATTAATCTCCACCACGACCCTTCAGTGTAGATGATGAAGGAGTTTCAGAGGAGGTAAAACATAGAAAAACTTATGGGTGTAGGGACCATTCCCTCGGGTCCAGGCACTGCTAGGCAAATGTGAAGTTCTGCCCAGGCCAGAATATTTCTACCTTTCTTTTCATCTCTTTCAAGGTTTTGTAATTCTCAGATCGGGGGACTGGAGTCCAGAAGCTTCACAGAGCTTTGAGAGGGACAAAGCCTCTAACCCTGTGTCCACTGTCCAGGGCTTACAGGAGACCAACAGGCTGAGTTTGAAGACATGCATACCTGTTATAATCAAGGGCCTGTTTGTAGTTTGGAACTATAATCTAGTTGGAAACTTAGATATTTTTAAGTTTGGGACCACATTTTACAAAGGTGCCCTTTGGTGGGAGTGTGGCTTTACATGTATTTGCAAGTATACAATGTGTTTTTAACATGGAATAGCTGAACAGTCTAGTTTTTGCTAAACAACTTTCGGAAATGACAACTGCAAGGGTTAAGTTCTCCCATCTCCAGGATATTGGCAACCCCCCATCCACTCTGGAGTTGGGATTTAACCCATTTACGCCAACGTAACACACTGAGACCCCCGGGCCCCGTACTAACGATCAGGACCCGGAACGCATGTTTCCAGGTCACCTGTTCGCTGTGGTAGCCTCTGATTGGCTACCACAGTGATCAGTCGCCTTAAAGCCCCTGTGTTTCTCTGTCTGTTAATGGAGGAGAGAGATACATTGTATCTCTCTATCTCCTTGCAGAGAGAAAAAAAAATGTGTGTGTGAAACATAAGGAAAAACAAAAGAAAAAAAATCTAGATCAAGGTTTGATTTAGGTCAGTGCCAGGGTTGGCGGTTCGGTCAAGATCAGGGTCAAAGGTCAGGGTCAGTATATTTTGGGTAGAATTTTTTTTCTTTTAATTGGTGTCGGTATGTTTTAGGTAGGACAAAACACAAAATACCCACTATTGTTTCTGGGCTTTACAAGGGATACAAACAACAAATAACATACACATATGTAGTATTGCTGCGATCAGCAGGAGCAGGAGAATTTATTTTGTGTTGTTCGTTGGTGGTAGGCTATGGTAGTAACAAGAAATATACTTAGTTTAAAAAAAAAATCCTTTAATAACAACAACAAAAAAATCAGGAAATATTGATAACTGTTTACCACCAAATTAAGGCCAAATATGTCCTAAAAAGAACAAGGTATTATCCACCTGGAAGCACAAAGTAGATGTGATGATATGTACGGTTTTACTACCACATGTTAAAGTTGCAAAATTGTGCTGAGGCATTATTTTGTTTTACCCTTAGGCAGTGGCGGCTGGTGGTTTTTTCTTTTGGGGGGGGCGGCAAACAAGCAACACCCCCGGTTGGTCAGCGGCAACCCCCCCCCCCCCCAGGAAAACGGTCAGGACATCAAAGCCCAGCACTAACCCCATCTAGGAAGCGGGAGGGCAGGCAGCGTGTCCGGCAGGTGGCAGCTTTCTTCCTTCCTCCTTCTGTGGATCACGGCGGCTTCAAGCGTGCATTTCCCTCCTCCTCCTCCTTGGCATCTAATAGGATCGCCTATCCTTTCAGCCAATCGGGAAACTGGTCTCACACCCGCTTCTGATTGGCCGGATTGAGGATTAGTGTTACAACAGCAAATTTTCATTTGCTGTTGTGAATGAATGAATGACTTGTATAGCGCTACCTATGCGAACTGAATCGCCTCAGGGCGCTTTTACCACTGGTGTTCATCTGTGGTATAGTGCGGTCCTTGCCCTGTGGGGTCCCGACACGCTTACAAACACATACAACATACACATATTTGGCCAATTTTATCGACAGGATCTAATTAACCTACCAGCATGTCTTTGGAGTGTGGGAGGAAACCGGAGTACACGGAGGAAACCCACGCAGGCACAGGGAGAACATGCAAACTCCAGGCAGAAGGTGTCGTGGTTGGGATTTGAACCAGCGACCCTATTACTGCTAGGTGAAAGTGCTAACCACTACACCACTGTGCTGCCCTGGGTGGGCTCATGGCGCAATGCTCCACATATTTTGAAGCCTATTAGAGCCTATGGCTCTAATCAGGTGCTAAAAAAAAAAAAAAACCCTGCTGTAATTCATGCGCCCAGCGTCCTGAAAGGGCCCGGACACAGGAATAGGTGGTGGCAGCGGTCGATGGAAAGGGGAGTCTGCGCCCGTGCGCCCTTAATGGACAGGCCGCCCCTGTCTTTAGGCTTGAAGGAGTTAAACATTATTATAAGGGAAAGAAGTGAGGAGAAGAGCTGGTTTCTTTTTAGTCTTCATGGTTTTCTCCTCTGGCATTGCATCATCCGATGTCAGAACTTTATTGATTAGGAAAAGCAACAAGTGAAATTTAGCAGTGACACATGGCTAGGGTGGGTGAGATGAAGAACAATGGTTTTGCTTATCTTTGCACATAGACCCAATAGCTTATTTTGTATGGCCCCTCTGTGTACAAACTGGTCTTTGAATAGAACCCATTCAAGGGAACATTTAGCTCCATGAATAGTGGATTCAGAATGACACTTTCTGGCCGGAGAGCCGGTTTGGAAGACATGCAGTCCACAGACTGAGAATAAAATGTTTCTTTACTTCTTGTTTAATGATTGCTCCTTACTGTACATTTACAGAGAACACACAACCAGACTGTAAATTACAGTATATTTTATCTTTAACCATCGCAGTGAGAGTTACTAGCAAATCTGTCAAAAAAACCTGGATAATTGGAGCTATGAATATGATGAAAAATACATCAGCGAGAGAAAATCGCTAAAAATTATCAGCGCTACAATTATATTCAAATCTTAACTTTGTTTTTTTTGGTAGGGGTTGAAGTTAGCTCTAACCTTCCACTGCTTCCAAGTGGTCCTTTAACCACTTCAGCTCCAGAAGCTTTACCCCCCTTCATGACCAGGCGATATTTTTGAAAAATAATAACAATATTTTTTACTTTCTGCTATGAAACACACCCACCCCCCTCTGACGTCATGGGGAAAGCCATAGGGAAGTCCCCATGACGTCCCCGTGCGTCAGAGGGGGCGGGGTCACCAGGTGGCCCCGCCACCAATATTAAAAGAGCTGTCAGACGCAGCAAAGCCTCACACAGCGGGAGCCTCCCATTGCGCGGAGCGGCCCAAGAAGAGACGCCGACGCCGTGGAAGAAGATGCCGGACGAGAAGACCAGAGCAAGAAGAAGCGGATCAGAGGAAGAAGAAGAATTAAGAAGAAGATGGAAGAAGAAGATGAAGAAACCGAAGGATGAAGAAAGGAAGAAGACCAGAAGAAAGAAGATGAAAGAAGATTTTAATAAAGGAATTGTCAAAGACCGTCTCCTGTAATTTTTTTAATTTTTGTCACTTTTTTGGTGAAATTGTCTGGGTACTTTTGTACCCCCTTACCATTTTTCATAGGGTGGGCGGGATCTGGTGGTCCCCTTGTTAAAGGGGGCTTCCAGATTCCGATAAGCCCCCCGCCCGCAGACCCCCACAACCAATAGCCAGGGTTGTGGGGAAGAGGCCCTTGTCCCCATCAATATGGGGACATGGTGCTTTGAGGGGTCACAGACCCCCAAAGCACCCTCCCAATGTTGAGGGCATGTGGCCTGGTACGGTTCAGGAGGGGGGGCGCTCTCGTCGCCCCCTCTTTTCCTGTGGCCTGCCAGGTTGCGTGCCCGGATAAGGGTCTGGTATGGATATTTAGGGGGACCCCCACATCTTTTTTTTTTTAATTTGAAGCGGGGTTCCCCTTAATATCCATAGCAGACCTGAAGGGCCTGGTAATTGAATTTGGGGGAACCCCCACGCTTTTTTTTTTTTATCAATGACTTTCAATGAATGACTGTTCTCTGTGTTACGGGAGCCGGCAATTCATTAGCCGCAAGTGATTTTAAATAGCTTTTTTTCCTGCAAAAATTACACTTTGTGCAGGGACAGTTCTAAGCACAGGAAATATGCGCCCCTTCACAGGCATACTATACACACCCCCCAGGTACGAAATTTAAAGGAATATTACACTTTTATTGTTTCACTTTAAGCATTATTAAAATCACTGCTCCCGAAAAAACTTCAGTTTTAAAAAAAAAAATTGCATTGATACATGTCCCCTGGGGCAGGACCCGGGTCCCCAAACACTTTTTATGACAATAACTTGCATATAGGCTTTTAAAATTAGCACTTGAGATTTCTCCCACAGACTTTTACAGGGTGCTTGCAGCTTTTCAAATTTGCAGCGAAACACCCCAAATTGTTCGGTGAACAGGCGAACAGGCAATGTTCGACTCGAACTCGAAGTTCATTCCTAGTAACAGCATACCCTTTCATTTTATAACATCAGCATTGTAATAAGAATACATGCAATAGTAATTTTTACAATCCAATATAATCTTACTTGAAAAATGTCCATTCCCGTTGGGAGTGCTGCTTGTCTGCTGGTCATCTCTTTCCATATCTTCCTGGATTCCCTGCATGCTTTGCAGCTTCTCCTCTGCTGTTTACTTTCCATTTCTAAGGACTACATATCCCATGGTACCTTGCTGTCTGGAAGCAGTGATTCCTGTACTGGCTCCGCCTCCTGAGTATCCTCCTCTCAACACCTTTGTAGTACAGAAGAAAAAGAAAAACATTTCCTTGTGTTCAGTGGAGAGCGGGGAGGGGTCGCCAATCCCTGCAGCCAATAGGCTACAGTGTACAATAGAATTTTCTATTTGTACACTGCAGAGAGAAGCCGATTGGCTGCTCCTCTCCTCTGCACTGAACACAAGGGCAAACAACACTCGTGGCGGCGGCGGCAATTTTTGTGTAGCCATTGACATTTTTAGCCAAAAACATTCCCGATTTTCCCGGGACAAAAGCAAAATCCCAGGAAAATAATCGGGACAAGCTTAAATCGGGACGAGGGTCCCAAAATCGGGATTGTGCCGGGAAAATCGGGATTGTTGGCAACTATGGTACAGGTACGTCGATTTTCGCAGCCGAGCCGCCTTGTCGCAGTGTATAGCAGTGTTAAACCCAAAAGCCAACATTTATTATATTGCAGCTTACCAATTCCCAATGTGATGACTGCATTAGTTTTCTTTCTTAGGCGTTCTTTCCTTTATTTTCACCTGGCGATCTGGCCAGTAAATCTGTTATTTTTTTTAACAGAATAATCTGTTCTGCAGCTGTAGCAGTTAGGGAGTTAAGACAAATCAGTTAGCACTGACAGGGGTGCTTAGAATGATTAGCTTTTATTTATTTATGTAAAACCTTTATCCCAAAAGGAAAAAAACTGTTTGCTGTAACTGCTCATAAAGTGTTAGCTGAAGTTCAGTTTCAACTTGTTAGTGTATCTAAATCTGCTACTGCTTCTAACACCCCCCCTTCAGATTAACCACTTAATGCCTAAGGGTAAAACAAATGTAGCGGTTCCCCCGTAGGGGCTGCTGAGTTTCGTGGCCCACCTTTCACCCTGCCCAGGCTGGCGTTGACCTCTCAGACACTCCAAGACAGAAAAACAGTCCATGTGCTTGTTTTTATATGTTTTATTGAGGGATTTAAACTTGGATGGGGTATAGGAAGCATGGGATGTCCAATGGAACTGTAGTGGCATCCCCGACCTCCAAAAAACCTAATGGTGACCCCCAGAGTCAGGGAGAGCTGACATCCTTCCTTGTAGTGTGGGTTATTAGGCATGGTGGGTGCAAGTTGAAAACATGGGTGCCAGTCACTTTTTGGAATGTAAGAAAAGAGATTTATTGTCTCTGAAACGGAACTGGGGGAGAGAGGATTTAGGGCCAGGACCCCCTAGGCAGACTCCGAGGCAAAATAATAGGCAGACAGCTATACAGGTAGAGAGCCTTTAAGCTGGATGCAGCAACTGTATTTGTAGAACTTCTGTCTCCTATAGCAACTGAATTTTGAACAGTCAATAGTGATCCATACACGTAACTCACAATAACCCGTCTTTTCTCACATCTCACAGTATCCTACTGTAGATCTTCACTCACTGAGCTCCCGGTCTCTCACTGGACTTCAAAATCCCATACATAATTGGATCCTCTGAGCTCTTCCACAGCTAACCCACTGTAAACTCCTTAAGCTTCACCCACACTAACCCGCTGGCACTCTGCTGAAGCTTTTCCACTTCTTCACAATCCCCAGCTGGTGAAAAGGCTGCTCTGGTACTTCCTGAGACTTCCACACACTGGCCTCTGATAACAGGAATG
Organism: Lithobates sylvaticus; assembly: GCA_028564925.1. Classification (NCBI taxonomy): domain Eukaryota; kingdom Metazoa; phylum Chordata; class Amphibia; order Anura; family Ranidae; genus Lithobates; species Lithobates sylvaticus. The sequence goes on along the minus strand of CM053029.1, from coordinate 565,120,938 downwards.
GTTGTCCCTGGCTGGCGACTATTCCTCCCTTTACCTCTGGCCTTGATCATCACTTGCTCCTGGCGACAGGAGTGGTCGTCCCTTGTGGCAACTGCTTCTCCCTCAGCGTTGGCAATGATCCAGTTCCCCCTTCCGGCAGAACCTCTGCAACTTGGTTGGGCTTCCAGCCTAAAGCCCCAACCCCGCGCTGCTTCTCTCAAACCTGGATAGGCCTCAGACAGTCTAGCAGCCAGGTGCTCCCGGGATAGGCCTCAGGCTTCTGGCCTAGCAACCCACGTCCACTCAGACAGCCGTCCAGGTGGCACCGAACTCCGATCACCTGACTCCTCCCGAATAAATAGGCGCTCCCAGCAGGCCAAGGGACCAAAGAGACCCCTGCCAATTGGCTGAGTCAACCTATACACTCCTAGTCTGGATCCCCTATGCCCTTATTCTACTGCCACAGGCAACAATGCCACCTAGTGACAGAAGAGAGAGGTGTATCAAATCCAGAGTTAGGGAGAAAGCCAGTGAATCCCCTATCAATTAGCCAGGCTAATTACCACCTAGCAAGCTAAATTTGTTAGCAACCTTGCCTACTATCAGGGTGCTACAGAACTTTTGCAGAACTTGCTGGGACATACTATATACACACGGATATATACACTCCCTTTCTCCTCCTGCATATTGCTTCCTCTCTAATGTTCCAGGCACAGCTATAACAAGGTGATTAGGCCTGACACTGGCTCAGCCAGGCCTTGGTTATTGCCTTTTGCAGGCAGGGACCGCGGGTCCCTATAGTGTAGCAGAAATATAAAGTTGGTGCTAGCTGTCTTACATGCGGCTACTGAGCCCAGTAACCCATCTTCAGGCCCTGCCAGCCCTCCTGGCTGCAGATGCCCTTCTCCACTGCCCATGACACCACAGTCCACTCCACTGGCTCTGCACCTATCCCAGACTGCATGCTCCCAGTCCTCTCAGGCATGCCTCCCCAGTCCTCCTGACTGTGCAAGTCACTCACCAGCCCTCTCCTGGCTGCGGACAGTTGTTCCTCGCTCTGGAGACTTGCCCAGCAATGCTCTCTCCTGCTGTCCTCTCTTGCTCCTCCTGTGCTTCCTGTCCAGGACACCTCTACAATTTCTTGAAGGGCCCCGTCCGCACCCAAGCCCAGGCCCAAGGTTATCCCCCCAGACTGTGGGACTTCCTCAAAGGCCAAGACAGCCTAGCATTCCATTTCCAAAGCTCTGAACAACTCCCACTGGGCTTACCCTGGGTGTTTAAGAAGGCCTACCCCCTGCCAATCCAGGTTGGGGATTGGTCAGGGCTCCTTAGAACACCCCAGGCAGCTCCACCTCTCCTCTCCTCCTCTCTTTCTAGAATCTTCCAGAAAGAAGAGGAAGGTCTGAGTGATGCTGCTTCCAGCCCAGAATGAAAACAGCCAGGCCTGCCTAAATTTGCATATCTTACAAAAATCATATCTCTAGCACCTACCTATCTAGAGGGTGCTACACAAATGTAAATGCCTAAGCACGTTTTAGCAACTTTGACATGTGTTAGTAAAACCGTACATATCATCACAACTACTTTGTACCTTGTTTTCTCAGGATAAATTGGGCTTTCTTTTAGTGGTAAATGGTTATGAATTTCTCATAATTGTTTTTTGTTATTATCAAATAAAAACTGGTCCTAAATAGTAAAAAAAAATTAGCTATTATCATAATTTATCACCAAAGGACAAACCCAAAATAATTTCTCTTGCTCCTGACAGTCGCAGTGATACCATATATGTGTATGCTAGTTGTTGTTTGTACCTGTAGTACAGCCCAAAAACAAACAGCATTTTGCATATTTTTTGTCCTGCCTAAAACATACAAACTATCTGGCACTAATACCAAATTCAATTTTTCTTTTAATTCTACCTAAAGTATGTGACCTTTGATCGCAACCTTGACCTTTGACCTTGACCCTAACACTAACCCTGCCAAACCTTGTTATTTTTTTCCTTTATTTTATTATTCTTTATTTTTAAATGTTATTTTATTTTTTTATTTATTTTTACACATTTTGGTTTGTCTACATTTCCTCTCCTACAAAAAGAGTGTACCTTTCTCTTCATTCAGGAGAGGAAGGAAACACAAGGGCGGGCTCACAGTGACTGATCATTGTGATAGCCAGTCAAAGACTATCACAGCGATCAGGTGATCCAGAACCAAAATTCCTGAGTCCCGATCATTAGTACGAGACCCAGGGCTCTCGGTGCGGCACGCTCCCAGCAAAAAGGAGATATTCATATACTGTTTGCAGCCCCGCGGAAGAAAGCTCACATTCGTGAGGCCGCATATATATCATACGGTTAAAAATGATGCTGTCCAAAGGTACCCCTTGTGCTTCTTCATCCAGAGTGGGGGTGCTCTAATACAGGAAATGTGTTACATGGCAGAGCACCAGGCGAAAACAAAGGGAAAAAAGGCAAAAAAAAAAGTAAATTGATGCAGCCACCACGTCGAATGATTGGTAAGCTGCAATATAGTTTTTATAGTTTACTACCACTTTAAGATCAGCATCTCAGGTTACTGTACTCATATAGACATATGCTAGGCTGTATATGTTAGAAAATGATTTCCTCCACCCTGCTGAAAGCAGATGTCTTTTTAATCACCTCTGACACTACATGACCTTTGCATTTCACGTGTGTGCAGATTCTCCCCCTGCCCAGTCTTGATGTTAACCAAGGCCCTGGCAGATAATTTCATACAATCTTCCAGGACCTTGGCTGATGGAAGGGCTGGGGACACGGAGCAGCTGTGTCTGAAGTGTCAGGGGTAATTAAAACGATTTTCAGCACAGGGGCAAATGAATACAGCCTAACATATGTGAATATTTTAACTAAAGATGTTTATTTTACTAGGCATAGATTGCTGACAGCGTCTCTTTAAGGTAGCGAGACATAAGATGATCCTTGTTTGATCTGACAATTTTTTAAATCACACAACATTTTGGTTAAAAACGAAATTCGATACAAATAATTATTCTTAAAATCCTCTCCTTGAAGACGTCACTTAGACGAAACGCGTTGGTTAGGGCCCATTGGACACAACGTCATGCTGCAAAGCCATGACTGAGCTCACGGCCAGGGTATTGCGGCTGGAGCAGGCATGGCTTAAAGCTATATATGAGTCTGTTCAATTCTTAGTGTTGGGACTGACAGTTAAAAGATGTAAGTGCATTATTTTATGTTGGTTTTAAATAAAAAGAGGGTTTTACGTAATGGAGGCCTTTCTCTGCTTTTTTTTTATTTGGGTTCTCCATGGGGGCATTGAATAACAGTTGAGTCAAGGGGGAGAAATCCTTTGAAGATTGGAGCAGAATCTTTTGGTGAGTTGTTAGAGGGAACATGGTGGTGGCCACAGTGGTTATAGATAGAAGACTGGTTGGGTAATTGGAAACTCAGGCACATTGTTTGGTATTTGGAACCTTTTATTGCACTTTGTGCCTAAGGGTAAAACAAATCTGAATGCCTAAGCACAATTTTGCAACTTTGACATGTGTTAGTAAAACTGTATATATCATCACAACTACTTTGTGCATCCAGGTGGACATAGTAAATGGTAATGGATATCTCCTGATTTATTTTTTTTATCACCAAAGGAAAACTGTCCCAAAATAATATATAAACATTTTTTTTTTAAATTTAGCTGTATATTTCATGGTACTACCATAACCTTTGACCAAAAAACAACCCAAATTAAATTCTCCTGCTCCTGACGATTGTACCGATATCACATATGTGTATGTTAGTTGTTTTTTATACCTGTAGTACAGCCCAGAAACAATAGTGTGCATTTTTTGCTTTTTTTTTTATCCTACCTAAAACTGATACTGATACTAATTTAAAAAAGAAAAAAAATCTGCAAATTTTTTTTACCCTGAACTTTGACCTTTGACCCTGACCTTGACCCAAACACTAACCCTGGCACTTACCTAGATCAAACATTGATCTAGGTATTTTTATGCATTTTTTATTATTATAATTTAATTAATTTTTTTACACACTTTTTTTCTGCAAGGAGAGAGAAAGATAGGATGTATCTCTTTCCTCCATTCACAGAGAAAGAAAACACGGGGGTGGGCTTCACAGTGACTGATCAGTCAGCCAATCAGAGGCTATCACAGTGATTAGGTGACCCAGAATCTCGAGTTCCGGGTCTTGATCGTTAGTACCGAGGTTGGAGCTCAGGGTGAGCCCCCAGTCTCTGTGCTGGGAAATGCGCAAATATGCGCCACCGCGGCAAAACAGCCCAGTCTATTCGGGCCGCATATTTATGTTACATCGGTGTAAAGAGGTTAAACAATGCACTTTTGAGCACAGGACACTTTGGGGAGATTTACTAAAACTGGTGCACACAAAATCTGGTGCAGTTGTGCTTAGTAACCAATCAGCCTCTAACTTCAGCTGCTTCAATTAAGCTTTGACAGTAAGCCCTGGTTCACATTGGCAAATCGGCGGCAATTGCCGGCAAAGGCACTGTCCTATTCGGTGCGACGCTGCATTTGCGGCGTGCAGCGATTTCAAAAAGTAGTTTCTGTACTACTTTTTGCGATTTCGAGGCTGCGATTTCCATTGACATCTGTGCAGAAACCTGCTGAAATCGGGACTGACATGCGGCTGTGAAATCGTGCTAAAACCTGGAAGCTGCTTTGTTATTATACATAGCTGCACCAGATTCGGTGTGCACCGGTTTTAGTAAACCTTTGCCCTCTATTTATATCATGATTTTTTGAAAGGACTGGATTTTATTACAATTTTTGCACATAGAAATGAATTGATATTTATTCATATGGTAAGACACTGAACTTTATTAAGTTATTTTTTAAAGCACATGAATTTATTATGAGATGAATTGATATTTATTTATATGGTGATTTATGAATTTTCTATTCATATTATTTTTTATTAGTTTATACTGTACATTAATATATTGCTATTCATTTTTTTTTTTCATATGAATTGAATACAGGTCATTTTTTGTTATTTATCTTTTTGATACGTTTGTAGCCCAGCCTATATATGGTAGCGCTGTCATATTTTCGTATTTCTAAGTATATTTGATTAACGCAAAAAAGTCCCTTCTATTGCTCTCAGCCTTCTCCAAATCTTCAATTCCCTGTTTTTTGCTGCTGTGATATGACTTTCTGTTAGAGGGTGACTACGTTCCTTCTCCATGGCCCCGTCCCGCTGTATGTAGGAATGTAGTCACGATCTCTTGCTTACTCCTGAGAAGACAATCAATAGAAATATAATGTGACAATATATATAAATTGTGAAACAGATCAAATGTGTCAAAAGGTGAGTCCCATGTGATAAAGCAGTCCATTATAACACCTCATGAAAGTTCCAAATGTGAAGGCTCCAATGCCCTTATAAACCCAACAAGTGCGTCCAATATGATGGGTATAGATGACAAGCCAAAAAAGTGAATCACCTAAGTGCGCCTCCACCATAGGGTAAAAAGTGGCTTCTTACCAGAAATTGTGGACTCTTATGCCCTGTACACACGAGCGGTTTTGCCGTCGGAATGAACTCTGAAGGTTTTTCTGTCGGAGTTCCAACGGAATTCCGCTCAAGCTGTCTTGCCTACACACGGTCACACCAAAGTCCGACCGTCAAGAACGCAGTGACATACAACACGTACGACGGGACTAGAAAACGGAAGTTCAATAGCCAGTAGCCAATAGCTTCCGTCTCGTACTTGCTTCAGAGCATGCATCGTTTTTTGGTGCGTCAGAACAGCATACAGACGAGCATTTTTTCTGATAGTAATTTTTTCCGTCTGAAAAATATAGAACATGTTCTCTATCTAATGCTGTGCACACACTACCAGACTTTATGGCAGAAAAGGTCAGACGGAATCATTCCGATCGTGTGTGGGCTTCATCTGACTTTTTTTTTCAAAAAATCAGACGGACCTAGAACATGTTTTAAATCTTCCCACCGGAAGTCCACTGGACCCAGTTCCTATGGGGAAGCCCGTTCGTCTGTATGCTGGTCCGACGGATCAAATGCGACGCAAGGGCAGCTACAGCACCTGCCCGCCAGAATGTTTCTCGGCTGCAGGGTACTGTACATCTTGCGCTCGCTGCAATAGGAAAAACACATTTTCCTATTGCAGTGAGTGCGAGAGAGAGGCGACACTGTCCCTTAGGTCTGGTATGGATTTTAAGGGGAACCCCCTATGGCGTGGGGGTCCCCCAGAATACATACCAGACCCTTATCCGAGCAACGCAGCCAGGCAAGTCAGGAAAGGGGGTGGGGATGAGCAAGCGCCCCCCCCCCCCCTTAATCGTACCGGGCTGCATGCCCTCAACATGGGGGGAGGGTGCTTTGGGGAAGGGGAGCCCCCTGCGGCCCCCTCCCACCCCAAAGCACCTTGTCCCCTATGTTGATGAGGACAAGAGCCTCTTCCCGACAACCCTGGCCGTTGGTTGTCGGGGTTTGTGGGCGGGGGCTTATCGGAAGCCGGGAGCCCCCTTTTAATAAGGGGCCCCCAGATACCGCCCCCACCCTATGTGAATGAGTATGGGGTACATCATACCCCTACCCATTCACCTGGGGAAAGAATGTGTCAATAAAAAAACACACTAGACAGGTTATTAAAGTAATTTATTAGGCAGCTCCGGGGGTCTTCTTCCGACTTCTTCTGGTTCTTCTCCCGCTCTCCGGCCTCTTCTCCTGGTCTCTGTTTCTTCTCTGCGCTCATCCGACCTCTTCTCTCGGTCTCCGGTTCTTCTCCGCGCTCTCCATTATCTTCTGCCGGGCTCCTCCGCTATCTTCTTGCAGCTCTTTTACTAGTGTTGGCCAGGTCTCCTCCTTCATCGTCTTCTTCTTCTTCCCTCTTCTGTTGACATAACGCTCTCTCCCACTGTAATGCTGTGTTCAGGGTGCACAAAGACTTATATAGGCATGGGGCGGGGTCACCGGGTGATGTCACTCGGTGACCCTGCCCCTTATGACGGCACAGTCCCAACATGCCCCGGGACCCCGCCCCTTATGACGTCACCACCCGGGGCATGCTGGGACTGTGCCGTCATAAGGGACAGGGTCACCGAGTGACATCACAGCGGGAGAGAGCGTTGTGTCAACATCGGAAGAACAGAAGAGGGAAGAAGAAGAAGACGACAAAGGAGCAGACCGGGCCAATGCTAGTAAAAGAGCTGAAAGAAGATAGCGGTGGACCCCGGCAGAAGATACCGGAGAGCGCAGAGAAGAACAGGAGACCGGAAGGAAGATACCGGAGAGCGGGAGAAGAGGCCGTAGAGCGGGAGAGGAAGCCGGAGAGTGGGAGAAAACCGGAAAGCGCAGAGAAGTCGGAAGAAGACCCCCGAAGCATTACTTTAAAAACCTGTCTAGTGTGTTTTTTTTATTGACACTTTTTTCCCCAGGTGAATGGGTAGGGGTACAATGTACCTCATACTCATTCACATAGAGTGGGGGGCCGGGATCTGGGGGCCCCCTTATTAAAGGGGGCTCCCGGATTCTTATAAGCCCCCCACTTGCAGTCCCTGACAACCAACGGCCAGGGTTGTCGGGAAGAGGCCCTTGTCCTCATCAACATGGGGACAAGGTGCTTTGGGGTGGGGGGGGCCGCAGGGCGCCCCCCTTCCCCAAAGCACCCACCCCCCCATGTTGAGGGCATGCGGCCTGGTACGGTTCAGGAGGGGGTGCTCGCTTGTCCCCACCCCTTTCCTGACCTGGCCGGGCTGCGTGCTCAGATAAGAGTCTGGTATGGACTTTGGGGGGACCCCCACGTCGTTTTTTATCCATACCAGGCGACGGGGCTCGCACGGTGTCAATCTTGCCGATGAAAGTGGCGAGATTGACTTCCTTTTCTAGTCCTGTCGTACCTGGAGTCACGTTCAAAATGAACGGACTTTAGTCCATGTGTGCGCAAGTCCGCTTGTTCGTAAAGTCCGTCGGAACTCAGCCGAAAGTCAGTCGGGAAGACCGTCGGACCTAGTCTGCTGGAAAAACCGTTGTGTGTACGTGGCATAAGTCTGTCTGAATTTTCGATGGAAAAAGTCCAATGGGGCATAAACACGGTCGGAATATACAATGAAAAGCTCCCATCGGACTCTTTCTGTCAGAAATTCCGCTTGTGTGTATGCAGCATAAATCAAGAGTCAAAAGCTCTGTGTGAATAAATATCCCTTGGGATAGAAACTATTAACTTTTTTCCTCCTCTCTGGGTAGAGCGATATCACAAGTAATGGTGGGAGTTGCTGCATCATATCATGCATATAAAATGATTCAAAGATATTCACAAAACTGTATAGTATATTTTTTAAAAGCCAGGAAGCACTAATTACTCACAATGTTAATCGTAAAATCAGGCATGCATGCAAAAATACCAGTCCTGGGATCCGATCCAACCACCTCGTGAATTTAGCATGCGTGGTGACATCACGAGCGTGAACTCTGCTGGGCGGAGTAGGCATTGTCATTCTTGAGGAAACTATTAATTAGTGATGTTAGTCGTGTAAGGTACTATTTTCTCATTGAAAGAATTAAGGGTTTGTAGCCCTCTTTTTTTTTGGGGGGGGGGGGGGGGGTATGAGAATAGGCCCTTCCCACAATAGGATATTGTGCTAAATCTGTAGATAAATAAGAGACCCCGAACCTTTGTGCTAAATCTGTAGATAAATAAGAGACCCCGAACCTTTGCTAAGTGGAAGAGTGGTATTGATAATAAAGTTGGCAGTGCCTCCACCCAGGACAGGGACTCCCATTCCTGGAAAGTTAATTAGTAATCTAAATAAAGTAATAGGAAGAAGAACTACTGCGTCTAGCATATAACATTAACCATAAGCATGTAGATGCACACCAGTGTAGAAATAATACAAGCTTTTCATAAGAAAAGATTAATAACAGTAAATACATGTACATCTAATGTATAAACTGATATTATCAGCAAAGTCCACGATAGGAGTCCCAGTGGAATTGTACACATATACCTGGGTATGTGTGTGTGTGTGTGTGTATGTATGTATATATATATATATATATATATATATATATATATATATATATATATATATATATATATATATAATATATATATATATATATATATATATATATAGTTATTTATGGAGAGACCTCCAAATGAATGTTGCAGAAAAGTCCCATTGCACAGGCCCCTGAGGATAATGCGGCATCTGTCTTTGTGCTGGAGACCTGATGACAAAATCTGCAGTGATGAAGAAACCTTCCAGATGGTACCCAACCAGTCTAGAATGCAGTCCTAGTAGTCATTTGGCAATTATCATCTCTTCTGATCTGGTATTAGTAACATGGACAGGACTTTGGTGGCTAAGACCTTCTCTCTCTTCACTTCCTCCTTCCTGGATCTAGCAGCTGATAGTAGACGGCAGCAGATCGCTGCAGATGTTCTTCCCTTACCACCCCCATAGACATACATTGACATTCGTGGCTAACCTGAATGTGCTTGTGAGGAAGTGCAGCATGGTGCGGCAGCAGTAAACATTTAGAGTCCAGTAGCAAAGAAATTGGTTTATATTGATTTAAAGGTTCAGGAGTTACAATAAGCCCAGCGGGAAGGCATGCGACTGGGAACACTCACAGAATACAGTACCAGTGTGAAACAGAGCAGGTCTTGTCGTGCCAACAGGGTCTGAGTTGAGGGGCAGAATGTAGACTGGACAGTCCGTACCCAAATGGGGAGGTATCCAGGAAGGATGGCATGTCACTGTCCTTTCTCTACTCGTGCGGAACCTTTCCTGCTGCTAATCACTGTCCCTGTCAGAAGAGTGACCATTCCCTACACTACTGAAATGCGAAATGCGTGCCAAGCCTGGCAGCCAGGGCCCTAAATAGGCTCTGCCTGACCCAAGATGGCTGCTAGTGTCACATGGGGTGGCAGCATCCAATCAGATAGCTTCCCCAGTGACCCAGGAAATCATAGAGGAATCATATTTTTCTTGACTTCCTCTCCTGCAATGCTGTTGCAGTTGAGCTCCACCTGCAGTGGGGAAAGTAGACTGCACCTGCCTACATGATTATTTATATCAAGATCTTGTATAAAAGATCTTTTAGTATTTGGAACATGTCAGCATGTTTAACTGTCATCTTATGTCTATGAGCAGTTTTAGCTATAGAAAAAACAATCACATTTCATTAGTCTTCAATTTCAACACAGTAACCTTAAATATTCCTCTGTGTGTGAAAACTGATATACCAGCACTATAAAGATCTCTCTAGGCGTTATACCTGGACTCTTGCAGTGCAGATAGATTTCAGTTCTCCCAAGCTGTTTTGGTCTCTGGTACAACAAGCCCTACTGTGTTTCATTTACTAGAGAGGTGAAGGTTACATACTGGATGAAAAACAACTTAAGGTTGAAATGTCCTTCAACATTCCAACCTTGGTAGCCAATTTATTTCTGAAATCGTGTATTCTGAATCAGTCACACAATGCATAACAGTAACAGAAAGGATGGAATATGAAATATCTGGGGGTATTGATGGATAACAATAAAACATACCAAGCAAAATGCTTAGGACTCTTTTCTGATCTTCAGTTAGTTATCTGTTAAAGGGCATTATTTCGATTCTCTTTGCTTTACAAATTCCAGTATGACTGTTGTATTATTTTGGATACCATGCTAGGAGTCCTCCTTGATTTTAACAAAAGCCAATGCCAGTGACAATGAACATGCTAATTTCAAGGTTACGTTTGCAACAACTTAGCATCGTCAGCTTGCAATAGGAAGTGTTGTTACTGCCAGGATCTCCAGGTCAGACACTTTACAACATATTCTCCAAAGAGATTTGCTGAGAAAAATGGATATACAGTAAAACCTTGGATTGAGAGTAATTTGGTCTGAGAATGTTTTGCAAGACATGCCATTTTTTTTTATAAATTTTGACTTGATAAATGAACGATGTCTTGATATACAAGTAGCATCATGTCACAACTGAGTATAAAAGAGAAGAGAGGAGACTCTAATGCCGCGTACACAAGGTCGGAATTCTCGTGGGAAAAAGCTCTGATGGTTTTCCCGTTGGAATTCCGCCGGAATTTCGCTCAAACTGTCTTGCCTACACACAGTCACACCAAATTCCGACGGTCAGTAACACAGCGGCATAAAACACGTTCGACAGCACTATAAAAGGGAAGTTTAATGCTTCCGAGCATGCGGCGAATTGTTTCCGAGCATGCGTCGGAATTTTACATGTCGGAATTGCATACACACGATCGGAAAATCCGATAGAAAGGTTTTCCGTCGGAAAAATTGAGAACAGGTTCTCAATCCAAAGTCCGTCGGAAATTCCGACAGAAAAAGACCGATGGGCATACACACGGTCGGGAAATCTGTTGAAAAGCTCCCATCGGACTGTTTCCATCGGAAATTCCGACCGTGTGTACGCGGCATTAGTGTAGCAATATGGTTACATTTAATGAAGGTGCAACATACTACAGGAGATGACCAGACTGCGAATGCGACTACAGAAGATGACCAGACTGCAAATGCGACTACAGAAGATGACCAGACTGCAAATGCGACATACAAAAGAAGATGACCAAGTAGCCAGTTTTAAAATTTAAACCTGTCCTCACCCCCTTTATAGCACCCCCCTTTATATTCCTGTCCTCACCCCTTTATAGCACAACCCCTTTGCACCGCAATCCCCAGCCCCCCTTCACATTCCTGTCCTCACCTCCTTTATAGCACCCCCCCTTTATATACCTGTCCTCACCCCTTTATAGCACAACCCCTTTATATTCCTGTCCTCACCCCTTTATAGCACAACCCCTTTGCACCTCAATCCCCAGCCCCCCTTCACATTCCTGTCCTCACCCCCTTTATGGCACCCCCTTTACATTCCTGTCCTCATCCCCTTTGTAGAACCCCCCTTCACATTCCTGCCCTGCCTCCCTTTTATATCACCCCGCCTTATTCCTTTCAGTTTCTGATACTTTCCCCCTCCGTCCTTCATAACTGTGCCCTCTTCCCTGTCTTACCTTACATAGGACACAGCAGATGACATCGGAGGCACAGAGCTGACCACGGAAGTGCAGCAAAGGGATGGATAGAGGGTGGGACCTGTCCCAAATAACTGATTGGTTGATAGAATGCAGAGCGGTTCTAGCAACCAATCAGTTAACTGGGCCAGCCCCTGCCCTCCGTGCATCGCTGTGCTGCTCTTCGAATGTCAGCTCTGTGAAGACAACAGAACTAGCAGGCAGCGGCAGTGGCAGCTGAAGACAAAAAAGCAAATCTTAAAAGGCGTGACCGCGGCGGGGTCGCACAGATCATTGACGCGGTCTGGACTTGTGATGCCTGTGCTAGAGCCTCGGCGGCTCTAGTCCTGCAAAGGGAACGGCATTCCTGCTGGGAAAAAAGTGCAGGGACGCTGTTCCCACGCGTTCCCGTAGGAATCGAGCCCTGCTTTAAAGTAGTTATAAAGCCTAAATATTTTTTTATCTTTATGCTTTTCTTACATTAAGGTAAAAATGTTTCATCCCAGTAGTCCTCAGGAAGGGAGGAAGGGCTTTCTCCGCTAAGCACACCCTTCCGCCTGCATGCCTGAGCTAAAGGCAGATGGATTCCAGGAAGGAAATGCTACATGAATCATCTGCCTTTACTCAAGATGGTCATGGTCAGGGTCAGATTTGCAAAGGGGGTGTTTTTTAATTAATTTCTCAGCAAAATAAGGCATGGATGGAAGAGTGAGTTTGCTTTAACCAGTTAAAGACCACCCACCGCATATATACTACAGCAGGGCGGCTCTATTGCCCGAAACAATGTACCTGTATGTTGTTTAATGCGATAGGTCACGTAGGCGTGCGCACACGCTCACGGCACGCCAGGGGAGTGCGCGCACGAGTCCAGTGGACTCAATGTCCACAGGCCACCCGCGATCACTTCACAGAACGGAAGAATGGGGATCTGCCTATGTAAACAAGGCAGATCCCCGTTCTGACAGAGGACAACACTGAGATTGTCTGTTTCTAGTATTTAGGAACAGCGATCTCTGTGTTGTCCCAGTGAGCCCACCCCCCACAGTTAGAACACACACTACGGTAACACAGTTAACCCCTTGATCACCTTCCCTGTCAGTGTCATTCATATGCCGCGTACACACGAGCGGACTATCTGGCGGGACTGAGCCGAACCGGGCCGCGTGCCCTCAACATGGGGGTGCCTTGGGGAAAGGGGGGCCCTGCGGCCCCCCCTGCCCCAAAGCACCTTATCCCCATGTTGATGAGGACAATGGCCTCTTCCCGACAACCCTGGCCATTGGTCGTCGGGGTCTGTGGGCGGGGGGCTTATCGGAATCCGGGAGCCCCCTTCAATAAGGGGGCCCCCAGATTCCGGCCCCCCCAATAAGGGGGCTCCCGGATTCCGATAAGCCCCCCGCCCGCAGACCCCGACAACCAACGGCCAAGGTTGTCGGGAAGAGGCCCTTGTCCTCATCAACATGGGGAAAAGGTGCTTTGGGGCGGGGGGGGGCCCATGTTGAGGGCACGCGGCCTGGTACGGCTCAGGAGGGGGGGGTGCTTGCTCATCCCCATCCCCTTTTTCTGACCGGCCGGGCTGCGTGCTCGGATAAGGGTCTGATATTGATTTGGGGGGGACCCCCACGCCGTCTTTCGTCTTTAAATCCATACCAGGTGACGAGGCTAGCGAGGTGTCAATCTCGCCAATCGAGGCGGCGACATTGGCTTCCTGCGCTAGTCCCATCTACCTGCAGTCACATTCTAAATGAACGGACTTTACTCCATGTAAAAGTCCGGCGGACCTCCGCCAAAACTGAAAAAAAAACGGGCGTGTGTGGGCATGTCCGCACGTTTGGAAAGTACGGCGGATAGTCTGGCCGAAAAGTCCGATGGTGTGTACGTGGCAATACAGTGATCAGTGCATTTTTTTAGCACTGATCACTGTATTGTTGTCACTGTTCCCAAAAAAGGGTCAGCTTTGTTCGCTGCAATGTTGCAGTCCCGCTAAATTCGCAGATCGCCGCCATTACTAGTAAAGACAATTAAAAAAATGTCCATAAATCTATCCCCTATTTTGTAGACGCTATAACTTATGCGCAAACCAATCAATATACGCTTATTGCAATTTTTTTACCAACAAAAATTTAGCAGAATACATATTGGCCTAAACTGTTGAATAAATTTGTTTTTCTTTATAGAAAGTAAAAAATATGTTTTTTTTTTCAAAATTGTCTGTCTCTTTTTTTTATTTTTGCGCAAAAAATAAAAACCACAGAGGTGATCAAATACCAAATCTTCCGGAGCTGAAGTGGTTAAATAAAAAAAGAATGAAATGGTATTTTTGATTTGTGGTGCTCAGATGCAGTGTAGTTCCCCTTTAACAGCCTGTCGGGGCCTTAAATGAACCGGCTTTTCTATTTGCCACCCAGCAAGTCCATTTTTTAGTTTTACTTATATTTAATTATACCTAATTAAACTTAATTATATTTACTGTAATTAGCCTTGCCTCTGTGCTGTCCTTTACGAAATTAAGCTCTTTGAAATCTGTGGGGGAAGTGCAGCTGTACCATTAGCTCGAGCTACCAGTTCACGCACTTTCTACTTCTCTTCCCTGCCATTTTCTTGGTGGGATGTAACAATAGTGGAAACTGAAGCACCATACCGCTGCTAAGAGATTCGGATACAACTTTATTCTAATAAAAGTCGGTGGACAATTAAAAAAAAATACTAATGTTTTGGGGGCCCAAAAAAGCCCCCCTCATCAGGGCTTGATGGAACACAATGTGAATAAACTAGAAGTGAACAGGCCCTTCAGGCTGGGTTCACGCTGATGTGATGGGTCACGTCGCATGTGATTCGCACAGAAATCGCACCGTAATCCTGTGCAAGTCACATGCGATTCTGTGCGGTGCGAGTTGAGCCCATCATTTGGTATGGCTCAAACCGCACCACATGAAAAAAGGTGCAGGCACCCTTTTTTTGTTGCTCTGGAATCGGATCGCATGTGTGTTCATACCCATGAAATTCGATTCAGGCAAACTCACTGCGTTCTGTGACCTGCTTTTGGGGTGTCTTTAACTTTCAATTGGCCTCTGCAGCACAGTGCAATTGCTATCAGGAAAATGCAATGCAGGAAATTCAGCAATTCCTGTGTGTTTCCTGCATCAGTGTGAATCCGAGCCTTATGCCGCATACACACGAGCGGATTTTCCATCTGAAAAATCTAGGATGGTTTTTCCAACGGAATTCCGCTCAAGCTTGGCTTGCCTACACACGGGCACACAAAAGTTTGCTGAACTTTCGACCGTCAAGAACGCGGTGACGTAAAACACTACGACGAGCCGAGAAAATGAAGTTCAATGCTTCCGAGCATGCGTCGAATTGTTTCCGAGCATGCGTAGGAATTTTGCGCGTCGGAATTGCTACAGACGATCAGAATTTCCGATCAGAACTTTTTCTGACCGAAAAATTTAGAACCTGGTCTCAATCTTTTGCTGGCTGGAATTTGGCCAGTAAAAGTCCGATGGAGCATACACAGGGTCGCATTTTTCGACCAAGTGCTCTCATCTGTCTTTTGTTGGCCGAGTTTCCGATTGTGTGTACGCGGCATTAGCCAACTTTCACACTGAGGGCGGGTTTGAAATCGTGCGAGTTCAGCTGAACTCGCGCAATTTCAAACCTGCATTTCAGTGAGAGTTCGGGGGCAATTGGAAAGACATCTGTGCGGGTTCATGCACAGATGTCTATTAACCGCTTAAAGTCATTGTAAAGGTTTGTGCTTTTTTTTCTTTTAAATAACAAACCTGTCATACTTACCTCCACTGCGCAGTTCGTTTTGCATGCGTGCGCCGCCCCAGACCCACTGCACGAAATCACGTACCTGTACATGCCTTCACGCAGGAGGGCCGCCCTGCTGCAGTATATCTGCATGGGGCGGTCCTTAAGTTAAAGTGTACCTCTACCAAAAAGTCTTCTTTTCAGTTTTGGGTAGAGCGCTTCATTCTCGCTGTCTATTTTTGATTTACCTTCACGTGCTCTCCTAGAGGTGCAACAGGCATATAGAGGACATTAGCTGTCACTTTATCATGTGTTCCCATTGGAAGATTCCCCTCTACTCTGGTTCTGGTGACAGCTGTAAGGTTTTTGATTTTCCTCCACTTCATTTATTATGCCCTGTACACACGATCGCAAATTACGCCAGCAAAAGTCCGATGAGAGCTTTTGGTCGGAAAATGCAACCGTGCAAAATTCCTACGCATGCTCGTAAACAATTTGACGCATGCTCGGAAGCATTGAACTTCATTTTTTCGGCTCATTGTAGTGTTGTACATCACAGCAGTCTTGACGGTCGAAAGTTCAGGGTACTTTTGTGTGACAGTGTTTGCAAGCCAAGCTTGAGCGGATTCCGTTGGAAAAACCATCCAAGTTTTTTCCGACGAAAATCCGCTCGTGTGTACATGGGCATTAAAGTCCATGCACCTTTTTGAGTATGTTGTACTGGAGCAATAAAAACCCTGACAGGGGTTCTAATCTTTCAATGGACATTCAATGGAAAATGAAAGGCTCTTTCAGACAGAAACCAGTAGGCATAGCAGTGGAGAATCTTCCACCGATCAGTAGGATAGGTTTACAAGCAGGTCATCCTGGCAGATGATGCTGGCTCACCCGAAGTGTGTGGTCTTAGCACTAACTGGTATTCACCAGATCCCTTGATGGTGGAGATGTGTTTTGCTGCATGTTAGCGGCAGGTCATGGTTCCCAGGATCATCCAACTAGGAGGTTAGCAAGGGTCCAGTAGCAGATATAGCAGGTACGGATCAAGCAGAAGCATAGTCGATGAACTATCCGGAGGTAGTGAAGATACAGAGCAGCAGGAGTGACAAGAGCGAGATACTGGCTGGAGAGCGCACAATAATCTGGCAAACAGGAAGTGCACATGTATGGCTTAAACTATTGGTGCCTTATGTGGCCTCTCAGCGAGCAGGCCTTGGCACTGAGCGGCCGCATATTTGCGTGCATTAGTGCAAATACAGCTGTGCTGAGAGCGTGCACCCTGCGCGCTCCCGCCACAGTTACCTGTGTCTAACCAAAAGCACCTGATCGCTGCTTGCGATCGGGAGCTTTTCGATCATGTGACCGACGTGACAGCTAATTGGCGGTGGTCACATGATCGTAAAACCCACCCCGCCTCCCGGCATCCTAAACCCCTTTAAGGGCCCGCAGGTTCCAAGGGGTTAAATAAGAGGTTCATGGGAGGAGTAAAGGGTTCAAGATTCAAGAGAAACTAGACACAAGGCAAGGTTGGCTAAGGAATAAAGCAGGGAACTGTTCAGCAACTCAGGTGGCTCAGCAAGAAGAGATACTGTCGGACACAGCAGAGGTTGTAGATCCAGGTCCTTATAGTGGTATAGCAGCTGCTGGCAGGCGTTCAGGAGGCGCTACTGCTGACTTGTGTCTTTTTTTTTTACTTGCCAAACTGCATTTTTACATTGTGGGACTCCCTTATTGCATGCAGCCCCATTGAACTCAATAGGTGAGTTTGACAGGCAGCCTAAAGCCTCGTGCACACGATCGGATTTTCAGATGGGAAATGTGTGATGTCAGGCTGTTGGAGGAAAATTGTTGTCGGATTTTCCGTGGAAAAATGTTGGATAGCATGTTTAAAAATTTTCCGCGGACAAATGTCTGTTGTCGGATTTTCCAAGCGTGTGTACACAAGTCCGTCGGACAAAAGTCCAAAGTACAAACACGCATGCTCGGAAGCAAGGACGAGCCGGAAGCGGTCGGCCTTGTAAACTAGCGTTCATAATGGAGAATTAACATTCGTGACGCAGCAAATTATAAAATCTCCAAATGCAGCGCACAATTCTCTTCTTCTTTAATGGGATAATAATGAAGATGCTTTGCTGGTGATACTGATGGAGTTATTGCAAACTAATTTTCAAAGGCTTTTTTTTTCTAGCGATATCAAGAATAATATTATTATGTTTTTTTTTTTTTTTTATTTGGGCAAGTTACCACAACACCATTATCCCAGAGTTTTTAAGATCAAAGATACAACAATATTGGTGTCCCTTGTCAATTTTACATTGTATTTTATAAATGTAACTGCCGACTCCCAAACTGTCATTTGAAGTAAAACACATAGCCAAGTATAATTCTACACAATTTATTTATTGTGTATTAAAAAATAAAAAAATAAAAATTAGACATGCTATCTGCCAACAGAACGTAACCAAAAAGTGCATTCTATGCATCCAAAAATATAGAAAATATACCAAATCAAATCATTATTATTCAACCAAAAAATTGATGTCTAAGAAATAACTCCAAGGCCAATAATAAATAACATGTTATCTCCTCCGATCCCGCAACATGTCTGGTTGACGAACGGCCGTTCAGAAACGAACTGAAAATCGCAAAATGAAAATCGCAAAATGAAAAGCGCAAACTGAAAAGCGGAAAATGAAACACGCAAAATGAAAAGCGCGAATCAACACTCACCAAACCTCTACTAACATGAGAATAGCAGAAGGAGCCCAAAGGGTGGTGATAAAGAGCTGAAAAAACAAGGTAATAAGTCACTACGTTTGTACTTCTAGATTGTAAGCTCCAACGAGCAGGGCCCTCTGATCCCTCCTGTATTGATGTGTACTGTAATTGTACTGTCTGCCCTCATGTTGTAAAGCGCTGCGCAAACTGTCGGCGCTATATAAATCCTGTATAATAATAATAATAATTGTTGGCCGACAATTCCTTGCCGTTTGTATGCAAGACAAGTTTGGGCCAACGCCCTTCAGACAAAAGTCCACGGTTTTGTTGGCCAACAATCTGATTGTGAGTACGAGGCTTTAGTAAAAAACAATGCTGCAGTCTCAAATTGAAGCATCATGGTTGTGGCATGTGTACAACCCTGTCAGGCTCTAATATTAGAATTCAGGTGGGCAGCTGGGGGGGGGGGGGGGGCTGCACATCAGTGGCCTGTTTTTACTGCCCCTAGACCACCAGTGTGAAGAAGCCCTAAAGAAAAAAGGCTTTGACTATACAGACTGTATTGGGGCTCATTGGGCCTTCACTGAAAATAAATATTTTCTTCTGAAAAATTTTACAAAATTAAATTCGCCAGAAAAACTAATACTAAAAAAACAATGTCTAGGTGTTTCTACTCCTGTTCAGATTTTGCTATAGGGTACACTACAATGTATTACTCTGGTGCTGTGATTTCACAGTATGAAAATATCTAATAAGTTGATCTTCATTTCCAGGAGGGGTAGATGCTGGCTATAACAAAACACATTTGGATAAAGCCACCAATGGCGCCGTAATGATTTTTTTTTTTTTAGAAAAATGTAACAGATGGTCTAAAATAATTACAAACACTTAATCCTTTTGTTTCTTAGGGTATCCATTTTGGCAGCTTTCGTTTATTTTGCCATTTTCTCCATCTGTTTTATCATGCACTGACCTCAAGATCACGTTTGTAGTTGGTGCTGGTGTCTATGCACTGCGCCAGGTCTTTCTGGTCTAATAGGAAAACAGCATACAAAAGCCATTTATCTCTTGACATGCGAAGTAGAAATATCATGGACAGCAATTATTCCTTCATGTCACAGTACAAGACAGTCTATTAAGAGGTGCCATACTGAGAAAAGAAGTTTATTAATATGACAGCTTAATGGCAACACTATTATCAGCTACCAAATGCAAAGAATATGATTTTTTAGCAAGTAGATTATACAATTAATGAAACTGTAATGACAGAGGCAGAGCCCAGATTACATTTGGATGACACGAGGGACAAGAGATAAAATGTCAGGAATGAAATGATAATCTAAGAAAAAGAAGCTCCACAACACATACAGAATGCACTAAATACTCTTAACCACTTAAGGACCGGGTCTATTTTTTACACTTGGTGTTTACAAGTTAAAATCAGTTTGTTTTTCTTTTTTCTAGAAAATTACTTAGAACCCTAAAACATTATATTTTGTTTTTTTTAGACACCCTAGAACAGTGGTCATCAACCCTGTCCTCAGGGCCCACTATAGCTGGCCATACACGGGTCGAATTTCGAAAGAACTTTCTATCGAAAATCTTATCTAAGAATTTTCGTACGAATTTCGCACCATTAGTGGGCTGCAGCAACGGACGATTTTCATGCGGCCATCGAATTTTAAAAATCCGACATGTTGAAATTTTTTTTAAAAAACAAACGATTTTCGAACCAATGATGGGAGAATCGTGCGAGAAATGTAATCGAAAAAGAAATGCGCATGTGCAAGAAAAGAAGATTCCCGGAAAGAAAAGAAGATTCCTAGACAAGAAAATTATTTTCTGTAGGAACATGCGGTGAAATTGAAGGTTTGGTTGGTCGAATTTCGAAATCAATGGTGGCACCATCGAATCACAAAATGCACGAATTTTCTGATTTTCAAAAGAAAGATCTTTCGAAATTCGACCCGTGTATGGCCAGCTTAACAGGCCAGGTTTGCAAGATAACTAAAAATACATCACAGGTGATATAATTTTCTGCTTGGTGATTGCAGTATTCTAGTCTGCCTCTCCCCAAGGTAATACATAAAACCTGGCCTGTTAGGCTGGATTCACACCTATGCAGTTTTAGTGCTTTTTGCATTTTTCAGATTTGCACTACCATTACCAGTACTCCATTTAACATGGTTTCCTATGGAACATGTTCTGTAGTGCAAATCTGCAAAATGCAAAAAGCACTAAAAATGCATAGGTGTGAATCAGGCCTTAGTGGGCCCTGAGGACAGGGTTGATGACCACTGCCATAGAGAATAAAATGGCGGTCGTTGCAAAAATGTATGTCACACCGTATTTGCGCATCGGTCTTACAAATGCAATTATTTTGGAAAGAATACACTTTTTTGAATAAAAAAATAAGAAAACAGTAACGTTAGCCCAGTTTTTTTTTTTTTTTATGTTGTGAAAGATAATGTTACGCCGAGTAAATTGATACCCAACATGTCACGCTTCAAAATTCCGCCCGATTGTGGAATGGTGACAAACTTTGACACTTAAAAATCTTGAGTTACAGAGGTCTTTTGCTAGAATTATTGCTCTCGCTCTAATGATCGCGGTGAAACCTCACATGTGTGGTTTGAACACCGTTTACATATGCGGGCACGACTTACATACGCGTTCGCTTCTGCGCGCGAGGACGGTGTGACGGAGTGCTTTAAAAAAAATAATTCTTATTTATTTTACGTTTTTTTTTTTATTTTTACACTGTCCCTTTAAAAAAAAAAAAAATTGGGATCACTTTTATTTCTATTACATCCTATTACATTCTATTAATGTAAAAATCCCTTGTAATAGTAAAAAAGCATGACAGGTCCTCTTTGATGTGAGATCTGGGGTCAAAAAGACCTCAGATCTAACATTTACACTTAAAGGTGTTGTAAAGGCTTGTGTTTTTTTACATTAATGCATCCTATGCATTAAGGTGAAAAAACACTTTGCAGTCACCAGATCCCCCCCCCCGTTTTACTGACCCGAGACCCAAAATTCCGTCGGTGCGTCCCCGCCGCCCCTCTCTCCGCGGGTTCCAGGCTCTTGATTGGATAGATTGATAGCAGTGCAGCTATTGTCTATTGGCTATTGGCTATTGTCTACTGTCAATCAAATCCAATGACGCTGGCGCCGGGGGGCAGGGTGGGCCGAGTCCTGCATTCGGCCTCTATGGACGCCGAATGCTGGACTCGGGAGTGCGCCCGCAAGGTAACCCCTCTCAGGAGAGCGCTTCTCCAAGGGGGTTATCTAATGCGGGGAGGAGCCGCAAGAGCCGCCGAGGGACCCCAGAAATGGATGTTCGGGGCCACACTGTGCAAAACAAGCTGCACAGTGGAGGTAAGTATGACTTGTTTGTTATTTTAAAAAAAAATAAAAAATGATCCTTTAGTATCACTTTAAATGCAATAATAAAAAAAATAAAATAAAAATTTTTTTTTTTTTCCAGTACATTTTTTTCCCCCTTTAAGTCCATAGGGCAGAAGTGACAAGAAGAATATACTAATGGGCAAACCAATATCTAATACTAGTGAGTACCTGCCAACATGAAATATGTTCCCACATAGTGATAAATAAAAATAAATATATGTGGCGCTTTCTCAGTGAACAAAGTAATAATCCTATAATAAATCATCAAGTGTAATGATAGCTAAATAACTAATTCAACAATGATAAATAAAGTGCCGAGTGCAAAAAATCCTCAATCCAGAAATAGGTGTAAAAACCTTCACAGTGCAAATTAATTAATTATAATCAATTAAAGTAATGCAATTATAATCAATAATGGATTAATATAACTTAAAGTGCAATAATAATTGTGACAGGAAGTCCATAAAGTGCTAGGTGCAGTCAAACTTCAGTGCACAGGAATAGTTCATACACATTGTCACCGATCACGGTGCAGATCAATACAGTGCCTTGCAAAAGTATTCACCCCCCTTGTAATTTTTCGTGTTTTGTTGCCTCACAACCTGGAATTAACATGGATTGTTTGAGGATTTGCATCATTTAATTTACAGAACATGCCCACAACTTTGAAGATGTTTTTTTTTTTTATTGTGAAGCAAACAACAAATAGGACAAAATAACAGAAAAAGTCAATGTGCAGAACTATTCACCTCCCTAAAGTCAATACTTTGTAGATCCAACTTTTGCGGCTATCACAGCTCCAAGTCGCTTTGGATAAATCTCTATGAGTCTTGCCACATCTTACCACTGGGATTTTTGCCCATTCCTCCTTGCAAAACTGCTCCAGCTCCTTCAAGTTGGATGGTTTGCGCTTGTGAACAGCAATCTTTAAGTCTGACCACATATTTTCTATTGGATTGAGGTCTGGGCTTTGACTAGGCCATTCCAGCACATTTACATGTTTCCCCTTAAACCACTCAAGTGTTGCTTTAGCAGTGTGTTTGGGGTCATTGTCCTGCTGGAAGGTGAACCTCCATCCTAGCCTCAAATCACACACAGAGTGGTACAGGTTTTGCTCAAAAATATCCCTGTATTTAGCACCATCCATCTTTCCCTCAACTCTGACTAGTTTCCCAGTCCTGACTGCTGAAAAACATCCCCACAGTATGATGCTGCCACCACCATGTTTCACTGTGGGGATGGTGTTCTTTGGGTGATGTGAGGTGTTGGGTTTGCGCCAGACAGCGTTTTCTTTGATGGCCAAAAAGTTACATTTTAGTCTCATCAGTCCAGAGCACCTTCCTCCATACATTTTGGGAATCTCCCACATGCCTTTTCACAAACTCAAAACGTGCCATTTTGTTTTTTGTTGAAAGTAATGGCTTTCTTCTATCCATTCTGCCATAAAGCCCAACTTTATGGAGCGTACGGCTTATTGTCGTCCTATGTACAGATACTCCAGTCTCTGCTGTGGAACTCTGTAGCTCCTCCAGGGTTACCTTAGGTCTCTGTGCTGCCTCTCTGATTAATGCCCTCCTTGCCCGGTCCGTGAGTTTTGGTGTGCGGCCGTCTCTTGGCAGGTTTGCTATTGTGCCATGTTCTTTCCATTTGTTATGATAGATTTGATGGTGCTCCTAGTGATCATCAAAGATTTGGATATTTTTTTATAACCTAATCCTGACTTGTACTTCTCAACAACATTGTCCCTTACTTGTTTGGAGAGTTCCTTGGTCTTCATGGCAGTGTTTGGTTAGTGGTGCCTCTTGCTTAGGTGTTGCAGCCTCTGGGGCCTTTCAAAAAGGTGTGTATATGTAATGACAGATCATGTGACACTTAGATTGCACACAGGTGGGCATCATTTAACTAATTATGTGACTTCTGAAGGTAATTGCTTGCACCAGAGCTTTTTATGGGCTTCATAACAAAGGGGGTGAATACATACGCACATGCCAATTATCATTTTTTTATTTCTAAAAAATAGTTTTATGTATATATTTTTCTAATTTTACTTCACCAACTTAGACTATTGTGTTCTGATCCATCACATATAATTCAGATTAACCGGTTCCCGACCGGCGCACGACGATGTACGTTAACAGAATGGCACGGACAGGCATAAGGGCGTACAGGTACGTCACTTAGAATTTGCCGCCGAGCAAATAAACAGCATCTCCCCATTCTGCCTAGCAACAAGTGACACTGATCTCTGCTCCCTGTGATTGGAGCAGAGATCAGTGATGTGCACAACACAGCCAAGCTCCCCACAGCTAGCAACACACCCCTAGGACACACTTAACACCTACACTGCCACCTCCTTGAGGCGATTCAGTTCACATTTGCAGCGCTATACAAATCATTCATTCATTGACCCCTTCACTGCCAGTGTCATTTACACAGGAATCAGGGCATTTGTATAGCACTGATTGCTGTATAAATGACAATGGTCCCAAAAATGTGTCAAAAATGTCCGATGTGTCCGCCATAATGTTGCAGTCACAATAAAAATCGCTGATCGCCGCCATTACTAGTAAAAAAAAAATTATTAATAAAAATGCCATAAAACTATCCCCTATTTTGTAAACGCTATAACTTTTGCGCAAACCAATTAATTTTTGCTTATTGCGATTTTTTTTACCAAAAATATGTAGAAGAATACGTATCGGCCTAAACTGAGGAAAAAAAATGTTTTTATATATTTTTGGGGGATATTTATTATAGCAAAAAGTAAAAAATATTGCATTTTTTTTCAAAATTGTTGCTCTTTTTTTGTTTATAGTGCAAAAAATAAAAACCACAGGGGTGATCAAATACCACCAAAAGAAAGCTCTATTTGTGGGAAAAAAAGGACGGCAATTTTGTTTGGGAGCCACGTCGCAATGCCTGTGCAGTTGTCAGTTAAAGCGACGCAGTGCTGAATCGCAAAAAGTGGTCTGGTCTTAAGCCAGCAAAATGGTCCGGTCTGAAAGTGGTTAAAAAAACATTGAACTAAAGGCTGTAATGTAACAAAATGATGAATACTTTTGCAAGGCACTGTATATCAAATTCCTCAATAGTGCTTTACCATCCGTGTGTACAGTGTGCCCCAGCCTCTCACCCTAAAGGAAGACCCCTACGGGGTTCCGCAACCGCAAGTGATGTTCACCCGGCTCCTCCCAGCTGGGTGAACGTCACTTCCGGTCACGGCCCAAGACCGTAAATCCCTGACACATGAGAAAGCTGATGACTATGATTTTACATGTGAGTTGCTACGTTTTTTAATAAATTACCTTATTGGAATACTACACATGGAGACCTAATTTTATTGCATGTGAGTCTTGTTTGGTGAAAAGTGGAGGAGGTGGGGGAGATAGCTATGGTTTAATGGAAATACCTGCCTGTATTTGTGAACACCGCTCCCCTATCTAGTAGAGGACTACAAGGAGAGAGCCTTACTTCTGTGGATGCTTTTCATTGATTCATCATTGGTGCTACTAGACCCATTGAGGTGAGCGGCTGAGGCACACTGTACAAACGGATGGTGAAGCACTATTGAGGAATTTGATATATTGGTCTGCACTGTGATCGGTGACACTGTGGGGGTTATTTACTAAAGGAAAATCCAGTTTGCACTGCAAGTGCACTTGAAAGTAAAGTCGCTGTAGATCTGAGGGGGACATGCAAGGAAAATAAAAACAGCATTTTAGCTTGCACATGATTGGATGATAAAATCAGCAGAGCTTCCACTCATTTCACATCTACCCCTTAGATTTAGAGCGACTGCACTTTCAAGTGTACCTGCAGTGCAAAGTGGATTTGCCTTTCGTAAATAACCCCCTATGTATGAAGTATTCCTGTGCACTGAAGTTTGACTGCACCTAGCACTTTATGGGCTTCCTGTCACAATTATTATTGCACTTTAAGTTATATTAATCCATTATTGATTATTATTGCATTACTTTAATTGATTATAATTCATTAATTTGCAATGTGAAGGTTTTTACACCTATTTCTGGATTGAGGATTTTTTGCACTCAGCACTTTCTTTACCATTGTTGAATTAGGTATTTGGCTATCATTACACTTGATGATTTATTATAGCATTATTACTTTGTTTACTGAGAAAGCGCCACATATATTCATTTTCATTGTGTGGAAGTGAAGCTTGACGTCGCTCCAGTCATCCAATGGTATGGAATAAGAACTCCAACTTGTGGTGGGGTAGTTCTTCTCGGAGGGGGTCAGGCTCCGGCTCACATAGGCCACTGGTCGCAGCTGGTCTTCATACTCCTGGTAGAGTACTCCACCTAGGCCCTCATGGCTGGCATCAACATGTAGCTCATATGGTCTAGTGGGGTCAGCATAGGCCAAAACTGGGGGGGCTGTAGTGAGACTTCTCTTCAAGGTTCTGAAAGCCTCTTCACACCTTGAGTTCCATTGGTCTTGAACCGACTCACCAGCGGCCTCCTAGGCCCCAATCCATCTTCCTCTCCTTCTGTCTTGAGCAGCTCGTTTAGGGTTTTGCAATGGCGGGCAAACCCATCCACAAACTGCGGTAGTAGGAGCAGAACCCCAAGAAAGACCGAAGTTCTGTAACTGTTGTGGGTCTTGGCCACGAAGTAACTGCCTCTAACTTCTCAGGGTCTGTAGCCACTCCTTTTTCAGACACTATGTGTCCCAGATAGTTCACAGAAGACTGATAGAACCGACACTTCTCGGGGGAAAGTTTGAGTCCCTCTTCACTGAGCCTCTTCAACACTTTATCCAATCTGGCTTCATGTTCTTCCAAAGTCTTTCCAAAGACAATGACATCGTCCAGGTACACAAGGACTTCTATGAGGTTCATGTCTCCAACTGTCCTTTCCATAAGGCGTTGAAATGTAGCAGGAGCTCCAGATAGGCCCTGAGGCATCCTGTTGAACTCAAAGAATCCTACTGGGGTTATGAAGGCAGTCTTTTCTCTATCTTCTGGATGCATGGGGATTTGGTAATACCCACTCTTGAGGTCCATCACACTGAACCACTTAGCTCCAGATAAACTCTGTAAGGCATCCTCTATCCTTGGCGTGGTGTACTGGTCAGGAATGGTCCTCCTGTTGAGAGTTCTGTAGTCAATGCAGGCTCTGACCCATGACCCATTCTTCTTCCTGACTACCACTATTGGGGAGGCATAGGGGCTTCTGGACTCCCGAATCACTCCCGTCTTCTTTAGTTCCGCAAGCTGCTCCCTCAGATCCTCCAGATCTGCTAGCGGGACTCGCCTGACTCTCTCTCTGAATGGCTTGTCCTCTTGCATGCGGATTCGGTGGGTGGCACTCCTCGCACACCCCACATCAAACTCATCTTTAGAGAAAATCTTCTCCCATCTGGTCAGCTGGGCCTTGGCTCTCTCTTTCCAAGCTCCAGGTAGGTTTGGGTTTTCCATGGAGAGTTTCTCCCAAACATCCTCTCCTTTACCCGTCCCCTTCACTTCTGACCAGCCAACTGGGACAGCAGGACTCACCTGTCCCAGAAGCATCCTGGCAGGGATCTCCACGGGCCGCTCCGTGGGGTTCCTACACTGACAGGGACTCGGGGGGTTGTGGGTGTGTGTGGGGGTTGGGGGAGGTAGGGTGTCGGGGTTGGTGTGGTGTCGGTGGTGGGGGGGTGGGCTCTGAGTGGTGGGGTTGGGGGGGTTGTGGGTTGGGGGTTGGGGGGGGGTTGGGGGGGGGGGGGTTAGGTGTCTTCTTTCAGGTCAGGGTCCTTCAATGAGATCACTTCTGGTATCACCTTCCATTCGAATGAGATCGGGGTAGTCCAGGCTCTTCCTATCCTGCCGGGTGCGTAGTACTAGTGCGGCAGGGTCTAGGGGTTGGGCTCCCCTCATCACCTGCTGGGCACGGGCTTCATCTACCTTCCCCGGATCTATCCCCTTCTTCAGGATAATCCTATGCAGGATCTTGTCTATACGTCCCATATACTCCGACAGCTTCTCCCCTGTCTTCTGGTAACAGTGTTCCAGTTGATAGGTAAGTTCTGTGACTTTTTCTGTCCCACCAAACACACTTTCCAGGATGTCTAGGTAGTCCTGGGCAGTGCAATCCTTCTTACTCATCTTCAGATTGCGTATGGCCTCTAAGGCAGGCCCTTTTAGGCTCTCAACAATCCTTTGCTTCTTTCTACCTTCTGGGACCTCCCATTCTTCTAATGCCTGCGTGGCACCATCTAACCACTCTTCAAATCCCTCTTCCCCCGAGGGTACAGGTTTCCTCCCAGAGAACATCCAGAGTTTCCTGTATCCCGACATCGGGTAGTCCCCGGGGTCTCTTCTGCACTGAGTCACAATTTCCCCTAGGACAGCGAACAGTTCTGCACTAAGAGTGGTCTGTGCGGGTGCGGGACTTTCCGCGCCCTTCTGCTCTTCCTTCTTTGGGGATAGCATAGTTTTCATTGGAGAACAGTCTCCCTTGCGCGGCAGCGCATGCAGCAATTGATAGGTCTGACCATCCAGTGCTCGTATGCTTTGGCTCCTGAACTGCTCTGGAGTCTCACTTCTCCATTCCACTAGGGCATATGTATACCCGGCATCATTTCTCATATCCATTATCCGTGACTTGTGGCCTGGGGATAATGACATTATGAGCTGCTTGACTGCCTCTTCCTGCCATATCCCTGCAGTTCAATGACTGCTGCTGCGGCTGGATCAGTGGCCCATAGTGTGTACCACCGTCCCACTTCTATCGGGTCCATGCCGGTACCTTCTGGCGGCTTTTCCCGCTGTCTCAGGATCCCGGATTACGAGCCCCCACGTGTAGCGATACCCCCAGTTAAGAGGGCCGCAAGTTTGTTTTGGGTCCCTGAGTACAGCTCCACCAACCCCCCGGCAATCTGTTCTACCCGCTCTGGCACAGTTAATCAACAGGTGTGTGTGTATGCACATATAAATATCACTTATACTTTAAGTGTAATGGACTCAGACTCACAAGCAGACTGCTAACTTGAATAACTGTCTTTACTTTGGTAATGTGAATAGAAATGGTAACATGCATTTAAACATTTAACTTACAATACACATGAACAGGTCCCTGCAGTATGTGCTATAAACATGTACACATATGTGGGCCTGGAGAGCAATGGGGAACGGGACGCCAAGTGTGGCGACCGTCTGCTATGCACCCCTGAGGTGCAACAAATCTAACTGCGCCTACCTAACGGACCAGGCCTGATCCCTAGCAATAGAGCTCAGTCCCTGAATAAGTACAGTATTCTTCACCGGCAAGAGAACTGTAGAGGTGGTGCACATGTAGCTTTAAATGGTGTGTTTGTAATCCACAGAAAGAAACATCTGCTGCTCTGAGGTAAACTGTGCCTTGGCAGTTCAATAGGCATAGAAGTGAATGTAACAGTGTAGGATGAGCCTTTCAGCTCGCTCACCACTCCTGGGGTACCGTCCTCAGCTCCGGGACCTCCAATGGCGGCGTCCGGCCTCCTCCGTCACAGCCCCTGCACTCCGGTCCTCTCTCCGACCGACCGTCTGTAGGGAAAAGTCTCCGCTCCGCTGCTGCTGACACTGAGGAGTGAGAGTGTCTCTCCGCCTGCTGCAAGGCCCAGGCTTCAGGCCTTCAGCAGTCCCGGTCCCCACAGGTGTCTCCTCACTTGCAAGTCTCTGCGTCACCAGCCCAGTCAGAAGAGGAAGAGGCGGTCTCCCCTCTTCCCTTTTATCACCTCCCCCAGCAGCCTCTCGGGCGGAAACAAAAATCCTCCCGGGAGCCTGGGGAATTATGGGGACTGTAGTCTTCTCCCCTAAAAGGGGAACAGCCCCGCTACAATTATTATTGCATTAATTTAATTGATTATAATTGAGAAAACTGCCCCCTCACTCAACTTCATGCCTCTGAGGGGAGAGGATCGGATCATCTCCGCCGCTACCGACGGCTCCAGTAAGTGGCGGAGATGACCTGGATGCGGCGGAAGGGGGGTGGTCACCTCTCCCGCCGCCGATAAAAGTAATTTTACGTTGAATCTGCCGCAGAGACCACTTTTATTTGAAAGTGGACCGCTCCGTCGTTTTTTTTAAAAATACATTTTTTTTTTTAAACATAGACATTCTATGCATTAAGGTAAAAAAACTTCTGTGCTGCAGAAGCCCCCCCCAGCCCCCCTTCCTTATTCTTACCTGTGCCTGATCTGATCAAACCACGTGCACAAGAGCAGGGGTACTCTCCATGGTCTCCCTCCTCATTGGGCAGATTGATAGCAGCCATTGGCTGCCGCTGTGGTCAATCAAATGCTGTGATGAGGAAGCAGACTGGGTAGCCCGGAGCTAGCACACATGGGTGCACCCAGGAAAAATGTCTCTCCCTGGGGGGGGGGGGGCACTCGCTGAAGAGGGGGGGCCTGGAGCGCCAACGCGGGGGGACCCCAGAAAAAAAGGGTCGGCGCTGCTCTGTGAAAAACCATTGCACAGAGCAGGTAATTATGACATGTTTGTTATTTTGGTTAAGAAAAAACAAAGGTTTATAATTACTTTAAAGTATAACTAAAGGCAAAACTTTTTTTTTTTCATTTTGGATAGAGTAATGGAGGGTTATAATCCATGAGAAGAAATCCCTCCAAATTTAAAGGAATTCATGATTGTCATGTCAACTAGTGTCCACATTGGAAGATTTCCCCTCTATTATTGTTCTGGGGACAGCCCCAAATTTTGGATTTTGTGTAGCTTTCACTTTCAATGATAATGGAAAATGGGACAAATAGAAGGTGAATCTCCCAAACAGGGGCACAGACAGCAATAAAAACCTGACAGTGGTTCTAATTCCTCTCCACTGTATTCAAAATAAAAAAAGTTTTGCCTTTAGTACTACTTTAAAGGGGAACTTCAGGGTTGGTTAAGCAGTAGAGATGAGTTTGCCTTTGTTCAGCCCCAGAAGCCAGCTGTCAGTTTAGGTCCAATGAGTTGAGGGGTGAGAATGCATTAGGCCATTGTAATTGACCTAAATTGGCCATGTATCCATATTAGGTCAAGGATGTCATGACCATCGCCTGAATTGTGGGGCGGGAATGCCCTGGCCACAGTTGATTAGGCAGCAGTAGGCGGGAGTGACAGTTTTCCTACAGGTTTGGTCCAAACCCAAGTTTGGACCAAACCCTAGCTCACCCCTATTAAGCAGATACATTTCTTCTCACTTCCTGCCCTGAAGACATTTCAGGAAGTGAGGAAATATTTTCTCAACATGAATATAGAGATCATGAAAACATGACAGAGGTTCTTTGCTCACCCTGTCCAAAACAAACATTTTATTTGGGTGCATTTTTTTTTTTTTTTTTTTTGGCTAGAGGAGTGTAGGGAATGGTTAAACTTCTATCAGCAACTCAAGAACTACTGGGAGCCAACAACTGAACCTTAGTTAGCTTCATTATTAACTATCCACTTATTCCACAGAAGTGAAGATAAGTCTGACGTGTCTGTACGTTATGTCCATCTTAGTAGCAGTTGTTCCTTACTCTGTAGAGAGCATCAGATCTCACGTGGAGCTCCTCTGGCATCATCCATGTCTAGGTGGGCCCCTTACACAAAGCCTACAGAGCTGCTGAGGTAGAGACTTGCAAAAGAAGAATAAGTACCTACACGCCAACTTCTCTTCAACGTGCCCCGCTCAGAATCAAAACCAGTGAGCAGTCAACTATATATCCTTTTCCCTACATGTAAACCTCTGCTGGATCAGCAAAAGTCTCCCTTAGGGATGATGGAAATTGAGAGTTTTCATGTCTTCAAAATTTGTGTGACCATCAGGAGTCAAGAGGAAAGGCAAAACAGAGGTGTATATAAGAGTATACACTCTTTCCAATTAACCTAAACCTGTTATTGTGCTAAAAAAGGACCCCTCTTTAGTTTCATTTACTTTTTTACAGTAATAAAATACAGACAGAAAAACTAAAGGTCAAATAAAACAATGAAAGTGAACAAGGATAGGGATATTTTTTATTATCATTCCAAAAACATTGTATACAAGAAATAAACTAAATAAGGTACTCAGGTCCCTTTGAACAATAATAAAATCAGGAGGACAAACAAATAAAAATGAATAAATGTGTAAACACAAAAATAAATCCCCTTTTTAATGCATGCCAATATTCTGTTTGCTTGCAGCAGCGTTGCATTGCATGCCATTGCTGAGCCTATCATCTACTAGGACCCCCAGGTCCTTTTCTATCCTTGATTTCCCCAGAGGTTCTCCCCTCAGTGAGTATATTGCATTCATATTTTTGCCACCCAAATGCATTATTTTAATTTTTTCTACATTAAACATAATTTGCCATTTAGTTGCCCACCCCATTGATTTGTTCAGATCTTCTTGCAAGGTTTCCACATGCTGCAGAGAAGTTATTGCCCTGCTTAGCTTAGTATTGTCTGCAAATACCGAGATTGAGCTGTTTATCCCATCCACCAGGTCGTTTATGCATATATTAAATAGGATTGTTCCCAGGACCAAACCCAGTGGGACCTCACTTTCCACCCCAGACCATTCTGAGTACTCCCCATTTATCACTACCCTCTGAACTCGCCCTTGTAGCCAGTTTTCAATCTATGTACTCACCCTATGGTCCATGCCAACAGACCTTACTTTGTACAGTAAACGTTTATGGGGAACTGTGTCAAATGCTTTTGCAAAATCCAGATACACCAAGTCTACGGGCCTTCCTTTATCTAGATGGCAGCTCACCTCCTCATAGAAGGTTAATAGATTGGTTTGGCAAGAACGATTCTTCATGAATCCATGCTGATTACTGCTAATGATACTGTTGTCATTACTAAAATCTTGTATATAGTCCCTTATCATCCCCTCCAAGAGCTTGCATACTATTGATGTTAGGCTAACTGGTCTGTAATTCCCAGGGATGTATCCTGGACCTGTTTTAAATATTGGTGCTACATTGGCTTTTCTCCAATCAGCTGGAACCATTCCAGTCAGTAGACTGTTCGTAAAAATTAGGAACAATGGTCTGGCAATTACTTGACTGAGTTCCTTAAGGACCCTCGGGTGCAATCCATCTGGTTCCGGTGACTTATTAATGTTTTTCAAGTCTATTTCTAATTCAGTCCTCTGTTAGCCATGAGGGCGCTTACTGTGACGTTTCATGAGGATAAATATTGCAGTTTACATTCAATTTTCCCAAAAAGGAAAATATGTTGATAGGCCTTCTTTACTATACTGACTATGTTGGTGCTCCAGGTGAGGTTTTCAGATGTTCACTCCAATGGCGGTGTGTCCATAAAGGGCACAGGAGCGATGCCCCCTCTCTCCTGGCACCGCTCTATCACCATAAATAGATTCATGCATTGCATGAATCTATCTATGGTCGCCGCTGACACCCCCTATTCAGGTGTCCGGCCCCTTTTCCGGTGCCGGGCACCTGAATTACAGCGGTGGGGGTGTTTTTTGGAAGCCCCTGATTAGAGCCGTAGGTTTTAATAGGCGCCCAAAAAAGTGAACAGCAGGCGCAATGCTGTGCGTTCGCTGTTCATTCAGCTGTGTGTTAGCAAAGCAAAGGAATTTGCTTTGCTAACACTGAACCGCCTCTCAGCCAATCAGGCGCTCGGTTCTGTTACCTGTCACCTGATTGGCTGAAACGCGCTGTGATTGGACGTCTGATAGAGAGGATGGAAAAAGACATTGAGGAGTGTGCAGGACTCCGCCGCTGACCTGCTGCGAGACAGGTAAGTGCAGGCCGATGCACACTGGCAGCATTTGATGGGGCACAGTAGCGGCAATTGATGGGCACACTGGCAGCATTTGATGGGGCACAGTAGCGGCAAGTGATGGGCACACTGGCAGCATTTGATGGGGCACAGTAGCGGCAATTGATGGGCACACTGGCAGCATTTGATGGGGCATAGTAGCGGCAATTGATGGGCACACTGGCAGCAATTGATGGGTACAGTAGCTGCGCTTGATGGGCACAGTGGCTGCGTTTGATAGGCACAGTGGCTGCAATTGAAGGTTTTTTTTTCAGTTTGTTTGCGCCCCCCCCCCCCCACCCCAAAAATATTTTGAGCACCAGCCGCCACTGGTTCATTCCCAAAAATTTAAAACAAGGGACCATCCCATTATCTTCACCCCTGATTTTAAGAGGAGGGGGCATAGCGTTGATCTTCCTAAAGTCCAGTATCATCTTCTTTTGTCTTCTTTATGTTAATGGTGAGATTGGTAAATGTGCAAAAGATTTCAAGATTCTCCAGTTCCTGTCTACAAAATGGACTCATCACAATGAAGGATGAATCCCACTGCTGCAATATCTTTGATTGCTAAGATACTTAGTAGATACTTGTAAGTCGGCAGAGTGTACACTAAGAGGCTCATGGGAGGAACCTGTATTGAGGATGATGGAAGAGGATGAAATGTTGTATTTTTCAACAGACTGGGGCCTATTTGACATGCAATACAGAAATATCATGGGCAGTAATTATTCGCTCATGTCACAGTAGAAGACAGCCATATTGAGAGAAGAAGTGTATTAATCTGACAGCTTAATGGCAACGTTATTATCAACTAATAACTACAAAGAATATGATTTTTTAGCAAGTAGATTATACATTTACTAAAACTGTAAAATTACACCTGACAATAAAGACAATTTTGCCTGAAAAGATAATCTAAGATAAATAAGTTCTACAACACATACAACATGCGCCAAATACTCTTGAAGGGAACTTCACGACTAGTTCAGAACTAGTGTGGAATAGGAATGAGCTTGCAATTGTTTGGACCCAGAAGCCAGCTGTCATTTTATATCCAATGAGTTGTGAGTGATGGATGCCACAAAGGGGAGGGGGTGCATTAGGTCATCAACCTAATATGGCCATGTGTCCTTACTAGGTCAAGGATGTCATGCGTATCCCTGACCCTTTCTATACCTGCACTGCAGTTTCCGTGGCCATTGCAGGAGTGACAGCTTCAATCCAAACTAGACATGTGCACTGCCAAAAATTTTGTTCATTTTCGTTTTTTCGTTTCATTCGTTTTAATTTTTTTTATGTTTTTCGGGTCATTCGTTATGATCGCAATTCGTAAATTCGTACAGTCGTAAATTTGTACATTCGCACATTCGCACATTCATAAATTCATACATTCGTAAATTCGAAAATTCATATTCGTAAATTCGTACATTCGTAAATTAGAAAATTCATATTCGTAAATTAGGAAATTAGAAAATGTGGAAATGAGAAAATCCGAAAATTAGAAAATCTGAAACAGTAAATAACTATTAAATTAGGTATAGGTATTGTAATTTCCTTTCAAATTTGGCTGTTAGTGAACGTAACAAATACAAATTTATCCAAAGTTACGACTTATCCGAAATAACGAATGCTGCATCTAAACAAATGGAAGGGAACAAATTACTAACAAATAATAATAATAAAAACGTTTTTATTATTATTATTGTTATTTATTATTAATTCCATTCGTTCAGATACGGCATTCGTTATTTCAGATAATTCGTAACTTGGGATAAATTTGTATTTGTTACATTCACTAACAGACAAATTTGAAAGGTAATTACAATACCTATAATTTAATAGTTAAGTTA
The DNA here is from genome assembly GCA_028564925.1 of Lithobates sylvaticus. Lineage (NCBI taxonomy): Eukaryota > Metazoa > Chordata > Amphibia > Anura > Ranidae > Lithobates > Lithobates sylvaticus. The sequence goes on along the minus strand of CM053029.1, from coordinate 565,085,453 downwards.
TTATTAGGTAATTATTATTTCTGATTTCCGAATTTTCGAATTAACGAATTAATGAATGTACAAATTTACAAATGTACGAATTTACGAATGTACAAATGTACGAATGTACAAATGTACGAATGTACGAATGTACAATTTTACGAATGTACAAATTTACGAATGTGCGAATGTACGAATTTACTATTTTTTTTTTAATATTCGAATTTACGAATATTCGGAAAAATTCGTTAAACGGGTTTTCGTTAATTCGTTAAAAAAACTAATTCGGAACGAAACTAATTGCACATGTCTAATCCAATCCCAAGTTTGGACCAAACCCAAGTTCATCCATATTGAAGAAATACATTTCACTTCCTTCTCTTCCCTTTGGGAAGTGAGGAAAAATGTTCCCAACAGGGATACAGAAGTTGTGAAAACATGTCATTTCTTGCTCACCCTATTCAAAAAAAGAAATAAAGTTATGTAAGGAGTTTCACTTTAAGTTCATTTAAAGTAGAAAATGGTTTAAACCTCTATCAGTGACCCACATGTTTTTTATAGTACACTACATCCTTAAAAATATCTTTACTTTTCTTACTTACTAATTTTTAGCTACACCTTCAATCTCCTTTCGAGAGGTGGTCTTAAACCAAAGACCACCTCTCCACCCCCACGTTTTGGAATATTTAAAACTTTTTTTTCTTCTTCTATAGTACCTTTTTTGGAAGTACTGTGTGTACTTCTGGTCCAGCCGGGCCGCGGCCCAGGACATCACGTCCTCTTCTGCAGCTAGCCCCCCCCCCCCCCCCGTTGTCTTCTGGGACCTGTGTATGTCCCAGAAAACAAGCTGGCCATTCACAAAGCGTTGTGCGACTCGCGAATGCGCAGTCGGAAACCGGCAGTGAAGCCGCAAGTCTCCACTGCCAGTTTCCCTTAGTTGGAATGGCGGCGCCTGCACCTGATCCGATGGACGGATTGGCCTGGGGGGGGGCAACATCGCAAGCTCCCTGGATAGATAAGTGTCCTTATTAAAAGTCAGAAGCTACAGTGTTTGTAGCTCCTGACTTTTATTTTTTTTATTTTTGCGGCTGGAACCCCGCTTTAAAAAGTAAAGGTGTTAATAGGCCTTCTTTGCTATGCTAACCGTACTGGTGCTCCAAGTGAGGTTATCAGAGAACGCATTCATTTAAAATACTTTAAACCTTTAGAACCACATTAAGACACATCCTGAGGTAGATGGGGGGGGGGGGGGGGGGTGACAGGTATCAAGGATAATGGATGAGGATTGGGAATATAACACATGAACTTATGCCAGTTAGGTACTCCCCTGGAATGGGAGCGTAAGGACTAATGCCTTTCCCTGTTCTTTGGTTTTGGCAGGTTATCTTTGGGTCCAACTCACTGGTCCTGTGATATAAAAGAGGCATAGTGGTCCGGAGAGAGAGCCGCTAAGGGAGCCCCAAGAGAAGAGGCTGAGAGCCTGTGAGTGTGCCCATAAGGGAGCCCCTAGCACAGAGATCCAAAGCCCATAAGAGATCCCCCTGAGAGAAAAGATTGGAAAATTGCACCTGGGAGGAGTGAAAGAATGTCGCTTGCTACTACCATGATGTAAAAGGTCATCAGGACCTGGGGTTCATCCCCGAAGAAACCAACACTGGAAAATGCCACTTTTGGATCCCTTGATCGTACACGGACTCTTCCTTTCGTGGGTATTCTGGAGCAGAACATAGCCTGAGTTAGGATTAGGGATGTAGGAGAAACATTGTTCTTACATGTTAGACTCTGAGATGTCTTTTCACTTTTCTAAGTAAAGCTTTGAAACCTTGTTCCAGCCTGGTATGAAGTTATTCAAGGGGTGTAATGCAAGTAACCGGCTCATTTCTACAGTCTGGTGCCTGAGATACTTTGGGGTATGAAGACGTCAGTGCTAAAGTTGATGTGGTGTGCAGATACAAGTGGTTACCTAGAATAACAGAGATTTATCAAGCAGCCTGTCATGAAGCGTGTGCCTGGGGCATGTGCAGGGGGGGAGTCGGCATTCTTTCTGTGAGCGTTTTGTCTCCCATAGCATTGAGAGCGGACTCATACCCCACAGGTCGCCAGCCTATAAACATGTACGGGGAAGTTAAAGAAAGTTAAGTGCACACATGGAGTCCATGTTAGGTGCACAGTGGGACCCCACACCCTAAATGGTAGTGAGGTAGCGGTGATACGCTTGACGGGTAGATGTGGACAAGGTTCAACGTGTCCCTCCTCAATTCAAGTTACAAAGAAGGTGTATTTTGTTACGGGTACCCAAGAGTTAACTGGAGAGCAGTTACAGTGCAAGTGTACACGGTGTTGTTCAACCCTTAAAGTAGAGGCCAACCTTAAGGTCGAGTATTCCCCCACGGTAGCCTCAGCCCTGTTCCAGGGTATTGATGGAAGAGCCATTTCCATCAGTACCCCATGTGTAATGCAATGACCCTATCCCAAGTGCCTAGCATAGCCCAGAAGAACCCACCTCAGAGGTAATCCTCTCATGTGACAAAAACTTGGCGCCCAAAAAGTTAATGGGAAAACATGGAGAAAAGGTCCATCTTCAACCCTACCCTGCCTACAGGCCTATTTTTCAAAAACTTCAATATCCAGCTGCACAAAATTGAGCTTATTCCAACTATCGTCAGTTTATCTAGTAGGGTATTTGAAATAATAATATTGAAGGCAGAACTAATACCCAAAAAAGCAGTCTAATGTAAAAATCCTTATTTGCTAAATGGGTAAGAGTCAAGTGAACTACTGAGATAGCATCTGCAATGGGCCAGTTTTGGCTGTTTTCACAGTAATTGAGGTCTACTCTGAAGTTTGATGGTCTTCTTTATACAGTATGTGCCATGACCAACCTTTTGAATAAAACATTTGCACTAAATGCACTAAATGTTCTTCAATCAAATTTCACCCAAGCAATTTTGGCCAAATTGGTAATTTCACAGCAAAATGGACTTTGCCAAAATCGTTTTCTCATTCTTAGTCGGCTGTATGACATTGTTTCCTGAGACACTTCTACCAGTTATTTACAGAACAAAGAATGTCTTTGGAATACACTAGAAAACCCCAGTTCTAGAAGAGATAAAAAGTTAACCCCACCATCTCCTGATGCCTTGTTATGTATATTACCATAGGGTCCATCGTTGAGGAACACATCTACAACACGTACCATATTTAGTCTTGAGTATATTCTATTCTTGTCATCTGGTTGTCACTTCTTTATGATCTTTCCTGCACATATTTGAGAGATGTTTCTAAATACTCATTACATTTCCAGACTTCCTACCATGGCTTCCTGCTGTTTGTGTCTGGATTTCCATCTTACCCAAGATAACTGTAAATCTGTAGTAGCAGCAAATAATATACAGACTGAGCTGTTCTCAAACATTATCACCTGCCCTATTTTAACATCTGTCCAACATTTACTGCTTTATTCTAAAATACGTGAGCTAAGATAGCCTTTAAGTCTAAACGTTCAGTTTATAACGGCTAAGCTGCTGTAGAGAAAAACTTTTGCTCTCTTTGTGAAGGCAATGATCTCTCTGCAGAGGTCCAACATGCTGATCCAGAGCTAGAGCTATTCAATAAGCATGGAGCATAAGTTTTATTGGTTATAGAACTATAGGCATGTTTGGACCTCTGCAGAGAGGCTGCTGTTTCCAAACAGAAATCAAGGGGTTGATTTACTAAAGGCAAATAGACTGTGCACTTTTGCAAATGCAGTTGCACTCTGCAAGGGTAGTTGTTCCAGAGCTTAGTAAATGAGGGAGAGCTCTGCTGACATTCATCATCCAATCATGTGCAAGCAAAAATGCTGTTTTTAAGTTTTCTTGCATGTGTGTAGCCAGGAGCCGGCTATTGTTGCCTGCAATTCAGGGACAGTGTGCGGTGCTGTCTATGTGGAGCTTTCTACCTCTAGTGTTGGCTTGGACTCCATGTTTTCATTTCTTAAAAGTAAAGCCTAGAGCAAAGCAAAGCATTGTGGGATGTGTAGTTCAGAATGCTTGGGTTTTAATTCTAGCAGGACTGGCCTGAACTACAACCACCAGATTTCTGTGAGAGAAGAATAGACTGCTGGAAGAGACTATAAAGGGGCTGGTCTAGGCCTAGATCACTCTCGTGTGACCCCGACCTGGTTCTCCCAGCAGGAACTCTGTGCCTCTGTGAGTTGCGGCCGAGTCGCGGCCTGCATAAGAGAGAGTTATCAAGCGGCATCCAGACGCACATCTGCGGACAGCATTGCTTCCATATCTGCAGAGGTCTGCAGGCTGTTCCTGCTCCTTTCACGCTACCTGCACTTCAGATCTGGGAGCACCGCGGTGCAGTGTGATGGAGTTTGGAAGCCATTCCCTGAGCCAGGAACCAGAGGGAGATCCTGAAAAAAACATCACAATCTGCATCGCTACCAGCAACTTCAGTTACACTGTCGGTGAGCGGGCACCTACCCATTTAGTCCTATAGACACTGTATACAGACAAGGGTTCATTTTTTTGAAATAACAAACATATCATACTTACCTCCACTGTGCAGCTCGTTTTGCACAGAGTGGCCCCGAACCTGCTCTTCTGGGGTTCCTCGGCAGCTCTCGCAGCTCCTCCCCACATTAGATAACCCCCTGAGAGAAGAGATCTCCTGGGTGTTACCTTGCGGGCGCGCTCCCAAGTCCTGCATTTGGCGTCCATAGCCGCTGAATGTATGACTCGGCCTGCCCCCCGGCGCCCGCGTCATTGGATTTGATGACAGCAGGGGGAGCCAATGGCTGCGCTCCTATCAATCTATCCAATCAAGAGCCGAGAACCCCCGGACAGACAGACAGCACGTCCCTGCGTGGGTCAAGTTCTAGGGCTCAGGTAAGTAAAGGGGGGGCAAAGCTGGGACAAGGCCATCTGGTGCCCAGGGCGAAGATGGCAAACTGCGCCCCCCCCCCCCCGGTATAAAGAAAGATTCAGTGTCCTTTCAAAACCAGAAAACACTTAAAACAATACAACAATATACTGTAGCTGCAGTCCCGTTGCAGTATATGTACTGCGGCGGGACAGCAAATGGTTAAATTGTAAGTTCAGTTTACAGAAAATCTGTAAGGTGAACTTACATTGGGCCTCCCCCCCCCCCCAGTCCTGCTAACCTGGAGTCCGCCCTGCACCTCTGGGCCCCTTTACATTACACAGCCCCCTGCACCCCTGGGCCCCTTTACATTACACAGCCCCCTGCCCCTCTGGACCCCTTTACATTACACAGCACCCTGCCCCTCTGGACCCCTACATGTTACACAGTACCCCCGTTCAGTGCAGACGCACTTTCAGTGTGGCCCCTCCGTTCAGTGCGGCCCCCCGTTCAGTGTGGCCCCCTGTTCAGTGCAGATGCCCCCATTCAGTGTAGCCGCCCCCAGTAAGTGCAGACCCCCCTTCAATGTAACCCCCCGTTCAGTGCAGACCCCCCTTCAGTGTAGCCGCCCCTGTTCAGTGCAGACCCCCCTTCAGGGTAGCCCCCCCGTTCAGTGCAGACCCCCCTTCAGGGTAGCCCCCCTGTTCAGGGCAGACCCTCCTTCAGGGTAGCCCCCCCATTCAGTGCAGACCCCCCTTCAGGGTAGCCCCCCATTCAGTGCAGACCCCCCTTCAGGGTAGCCCCTCAATTCAGTACCTCGGATCATGCTCAGCAGATCCCCTCCTCTCTTACACATAAACAGAGAGGGGGGAGGCAGATTCACTGGGCTTTGCCTGTGTGAGATCCAGGATCGCACAGACAGCCCGCGGCCATGAGAGGAGGGGATGGTAGGTTTCACCCTGCATCCCCCGGAACACCCCTCCCCTTTGCATCGCCTCTCCGTGCCTGTCACTGCGCCGCTGATTAAACTCGCAGCGCTGCTCCCGCTTCAATCACGGAGGGGGTGCCCTACATGTTACACAGTACCCCCGTTCAGTGCAGACGCCCTTTCAGTGCGGCCCCTCCGTTCAGTGCGGCCCCCCGTTCAGTGTGGCCCCCTGTTCAGTGCAGATGCCCCCATTCAGTGTAGCCGCCCCCAGTAAGTGCAGACCCCCCTTCAATGTAACCCCCCGTTCAGTGCAGACCCCCCTTCAGTGTAGCCGCCCCTGTTCAGTGCAGACCCCCCTTCAGGGTAGCCCCCCCGTTCAGTGCAGACCCCCCTTCAGGGTAGCCCCCCTGTTCAGGGCAGACCCTCCTTCAGGGTAGCCCCCCCATTCAGTGCAGACCCCCCTTCAGGGTAGCCCCCCATTCAGTGCAGACCCCCCTTCAGGGTAGCCCCTCAATTCAGTACCTCGGATCATGCTCAGCAGATCCCCTCCTCTCTTACACATAAACAGAGAGGGGGAGGCAGATTCACTGGGCTTTGCCTGTGTGAGATCCAGGATCGCACAGACAGCCCGCGGCCATGAGAGGAGGGGATGGTAGGTTTCACCCTGCATCCCCCGGAACACCCCTCCCCTTTGCATCGCCTCTCCGTGCCTGTCACTGCGCAGCTGATTAAACCCGCAGCGCTGCTCCCGCTTCAATCACGGAGGGGGTGCCGGCCTGACACCCCCCCCCCCCCCCCCCACAGTGTGTAGTACCCGTGGTGGCACGCCCCTCACTTAGTACGCCTTGGCAAGCAGGAGCACCACTGCAGTGTTGTAGGGACGGCCGGCGGTGACCAGAAAGTTTAACAGCACACTGCCAGCACTGCGCCCCCTTGCTACAATAAATTGCTCCGCCCAGGGCACCCGCCCCTTCTGCCCACCCCTTGTACCGGCCCTGGGGGGGGGGGCGGGGGGCCGGTCACTGACAGGTGTTTTTTCACCTTAATGCATATGATGCACAAGGGTTTTACAACCCCTTTAATTTCTATAGGTTTTGAAGGGACTATAACTGGGCTTTAAATGTACAGTATGTGGGCTTTTTTTAATTTATTTTTTTAGGTTTACAAATTTAAGTATACAAAGAAACATTTTGAAAAGGTGGTGATCATTTTTGTTATCCTTTCTATTTAGTTATTTTTTTTTTTTTTTAGGTGTATAAATCATTAGTGTAATCATTCCACATATATTTATAATTTCTGGAAAAGAATATCATTGTCTACGAACAATCATGAAATGAAAATTATTCTGACTTAATACGTTTCTGTGGAGTTACAAGCCTTATGTGGAATTCTACATTGTGCTTTCAATGTATTTCATTCAATATCTCTGTTGATATATGATACATTCATGAATGGGGTTTCATTGATCCCAACATAGCTTCCTACTGATTTAAAAGCATGTATTTATAATAAATATAGGACTCTTTTTACTGTGCACCAGAAATAAAATTCTCCCACTCTGTGCGAAAAAGCTGTGACCAACTCCTTATACAGTTGGGTCAAAAATTCAAGGGGTGATGAAGACTGCATACAGATCCTTGGTGCCAAACGCAAATATTTCTGTTTGTCCACCTAATATTTCATGGCCCTGACTTTGTTTGCCCCTGTGGGTGGTTAGACCCCAGAAACCACATTCCTACAAATATAGAACATTTCTCCCTATGTGATCCTATCAAGGCTGCACATTTAAGCCTGTGGATTGCCCAGATAGACTTTAACAGTGCATGGCTGCCAAACTCATTTGACTTGCAAACACATCAAGTAAATGGGAGTGTGACGACGGCGAGGTGTTTTGGAGGAGAGCTGTCGGGAGGATGACTGATCATTATGGTGCTTCTGTGAAAAGACACCCCTGGGATCCATTCTGTGGTCCTAAAACAGCGCCTCCTGTTTCCCACGTATTGCAGCCGACTTTTCCCAATCCCTCTAGAGCTAGACTGGACTCAAACACACCAATAGTTTCAGCAGATTCCCGCAATACAGTAGGCAAGACTCCACTGTTGGCTGGTTCATCTGTTAACTCAACTGGTTCCTGACACTGCAGCTCTTTAATATTTCCTTTATTTTAAACATTTTCAGCATAGAAAAAAAGAAAAAAAAATAATATTTAAAAAAATAAACTTCAAAAAGCAAGAACACCAACCTGATGGACACAAGTATGCTACCATGTAGAGTATAGACATTTCCCTAGAGGGGTTTTGAATTGCAGCAAATGAGTCAGAAATAGTGTTTAAAAAAGTGTATTACAAAATTCCATATATACATACACAACTGTCTGTCAAGACAGGAGCTCTAAAATGCATGGCTAGAAGGCATAATTTGCATATTCAGGTACGAAAAACTTCCAGTGGTAAAATGCTAAAAAGTCATACACAGAGACCCCAACGCGTTTCGACCACAATACAGTGGAGGTCTTCTTCAGGGGGATAAAGATATAGACTTCTAAAGAATACAAAATATCAATGAATACAATGAAACCAAACAATAGTATTAAATGGTTAACATAGTTATACAGTGAGTAAGGTCATTTATATTTACCAGAAAGAGCAACTTAATTTTTTAGCTCTTTCTGTTAAATATAAATTACATTACTCATATGTGTTACACCCGAACACATATGAATAACACAAGTTCTGAGGCTAATTTAACCACTTCCCGACCGGCGCACGATGATGTATGTTGGCAGAATGGCACGGGCAGGCAAAAGGGCGTACAGGTACGTCCCCTTTAAGATTGCCGCCGTGCCATCGCGTGCGTGCCGGCAGCGGCGTGCGCGCGCGCCGGTCGGGACCCCCATGAGTCCGGTCGGGGGTCCTGCGGACTCGATCGCCGCGGGGATACACTCGATTGCCGCGGGGATACCCGCAATCGTCTCACGGGAAGGCTGAACGGGGAGACGCGGAGGTAAACAGCATCTCTCTGTTCTGCCTAGCAACTAGTGACACTGATCTCTGCTCCCTGTGATTGGAGCAGAGATCAGTGTTCACTAAATCACAGCCATGCCCCCCCACAGTTAGTAACATGCCCCTAGGAACACTTAACCCCTACACTGCCACCTAGTGGTTAACCCCTTCGCTGCCAGTGTCATTTACACAGGAATCAGTGCATTTAAATAGCACTGATTGTTGTAGAAATGACAATGGTCCCAAAAATGTGTCAAAAATGTCCGACGTGTCCACCATAATGTCGCAGTCACAATAAAAATCGCTGATAGCCGCCATTACTAGTAAAAAAAAAATATTAATAAAAATGTTATAAAACAATCCCCTATTTTGTAAACGCTATAACTTTTGCGCAAACCAATCAATAATCGCTTATTGCGATTTTTTTTAACCAAAAATATGTAGAAGAATACGTATCAGCCTAAACTGAGGGAAAAAATATTTTTTTATATATTTTTGGGGATATTTATTATAGCAAAAAGTAAAAAATAATGTGTTTTTTTCAAAATTGTCGCTCTTTTTTTGTTTATAGCGCAAAAAAATAAAAACCGCAGGGGCGACCAAAAACCACCAAAAGAAAGCTCTATTTGTGGGAAAAAAAGGACGTCAATTTTGTTTGGGAGCCACGTCGCACGACCGTGCAATTGTCAGTTAAATCCCAAAAAGTGGTCTGGTCTTAAGCCAGCAAAATGGTCTGAAGGTTGTTAATGCAGATAAAGCACCAAGTGAGTTTAATTACCACCTTAATCAACCACAGAACCGGTGTAATTAATATGTCTTCGGGTTTAAGGGGATGAGGTGGCAACCCTAAGCCCAGCAGGAAAATCTTTCCAGGATCCAGCACCCTGCACAATGTGGGACACCCTTCAGATTTAAGCAGAGTATGGCTCATCCATTGGATTGAATGGGGCTTTCGCTAAATGGTACAAGCAATCAATTAGCGAATCTCCTGTGTCCTTATAATGCCATTTTTTTACTTCTTTACCCCCACATTTACTATCGACAAGAGCTTGGCGATTTTCTCCAAAAAAAAATATCTGGGATTTAAAAAAAAAAAACTTGATTCACGATTCAAATCCTGAGGTCCTGAGGAGCTGCGGGCAGGAGTTTTTAGGCGAGGCCGCGGCTTCGGCCTAGTCCGCGGCATCCGGCCTTGTGGACTAGGCCGCGGCCTCACCTAAAAACTCCTGCCCGCAGCTCCTCAGGACCTGTGCGGTGTCAGCACCGGTCCTGGTGAAAAAAAAAATAGATTTGCTGAAAATTTGAATTGATTTGACCTCTCAACTCGATTCAGGATTCAAATCAATTTTTTCCCCAGCCCTACTTTTACCCTGCCTAATGCCTAATGCATAGCTCCCAACTGTCGATTTCGAGGGACTGTCCCTGATTTGAAGCAAAGTCCCTCTGTCCTTCATTCCTCCTCATTTTTCCCTCATTTTGGTCTGATCTATATTGTTGTATTTAAAATGCACTTTTTATCTATCAAAAAAGTGTTTCTCAGCGCTAAACCTTTCATCCAATTTCTAAATTGCTGCATTTGTACATTTTAAAGCCAATATAAAGGAACAGCAGTGGTAAAAAAAAAAGCACATGTGGATTCAATTTTTTTGGGGTTAATTCCCTTTAAGGCAGTGTGGCAGGGGGCGTGTCCTATGCCTATATACATTTGCTAGTAGGTGTCCCTCATTACCATCTCAAAATGTTGGGAGGTATGCCTAATGCCTAATGTAGCTTATGAGCCAAACGCACAGTATGGCAGAGACTGTCTATCAGGGCTGGGCTCACCCCTCGGTTCTTAGTGCTCAGCTGTCAGTTAATTGTCAGCACTCATCGTTTCACAGTTTCTCACTTGGTGATCATTTCCTGTTCGTCAGCCAGCCCCTTCTGCCTATTTAACCACTTCCCTACCCACCCATTGTGATATGACATCTGCAGGAGGGATCTCCCATCCCGGGCAGGCGTCACATGACGTCCTTGGTTTTCCCAGCCGTCTAGGTGGCGCGCGCACGCCGTGTCGCTCGGGACCCGGTGCACGTGCACGGCGGCCTGCGATGTCCGCTGGGCACCAGCGATTGCCCGATAACAGAGCAGGACCGTGGATCTGTGTGTGTAAACACACAGATCCACGTCCTGTCAGGGGAGAGGAGACAGATCGTGTGTTCCCAGTACAGAGGAACTGGGAAGAGAAACAGAAGGCGCCACTCTAAGTGCAATAAATAGTGGACATTTTTAATATAAAGGGTTAAAAATAGCTGTACTCACAAAAGTACTATGTCCAAGGGTGTGTAATACTGAGATGGAGAGCCGGATGTCCATGGAGGGTGTAGAACAAGCCATTTTCCGTATCCTGGAGGTGCTGTCTTGTTGCTAAAACTAGCTGGGGCATCCACTGCTGACACTTCCTGGTCAGTGGAGCGCACACCAGCAACCAGGTGGATCGGTTTACTTCCGGGGGCGGGATCCGGTCTCGTCCAATAAGCAAACGTTTTCAGAGCATGCGCTCTTTCCTCAGGCCTAGAGAAAAGAGCCAGAGGACAGAGCGCATGCTCTGAATACCTCCAGAGGATTTATTTGCCGCTTCTTAGATCTTCAAACTGGGCTGCCTTCTAAAAACTGCTGCTATTATTTCCCAAACCATATGACATGGACTGTCACAGAACAATATTTTAAGCTATTGCTTTTTTATTTTTGTGACAATTCACATGCAAGTTTGATTGGCCCATTCTTCCCCTATGCTTTTTCCCTTCCCAAAGTTTTATCACCCCCGTACCTTCCACAAACCCATCTGTTCCCTTCCCAGTATCAATTAGATGATAAACAGATATTGCCAGAATCAGCGCAAATCCACTCTACCAAACCTGTATGTTGCCCAGTACAGAGGAACACTGATTGGTCTCCTCCCCTTGTAAGTGCCCTCCCCCTACAGTAAGAATCACTCCCTAGGTAACATATTTAACCCCTTGATCGCCCCCTAGTGTTAACCCCTTCCCTGGCAGTTACATTTATACAGTAATCAGTGCATTTTTTATAGTACGGATCGATGTATAAATGTAAATGGTCACAAAATAGTGTCAAAAGTGTTCGATGTGTCCACCGCAATGTCACAGTCATGATAAAAATCGCAGATTGCCACCATTACTAGTAAAAAAATAAAAATGCTATACATCTATTACCTATTTTGTAGACGCTACAACTTTTGCGCTAACCAATCAATGTACGCTTTTTGTAATTTTTTATTCCCAAAAACATTTATAAGAATACATATCAGCCTAAACTGAGGAAAAAATATGTTTTTTTTTTTTTAAATTGGGATATTTATTATAGCAAAATGTTAAAAATATTGTGTTTTTTTTTCAAACTTGTCACTGTTCTTTTGTTTATAGCGCAAAAAATAAAAACCACAGAGGTGATCAAATACCACCAAAAGAAAGCTCTATTTGTGGGAAAAAATGTGGGCACAGTGTTGCATGACCACGCAACTGTCATTCAAAATGCAACAGCGCTGTAAACTGAAAATTGGCCTGGGCAGGAAGGGGGTGAAAATGCCCTGTATTGAAGTGGTTAAACTGCCTGGTTCCTTTCTCCCATGCCTTCGCCTTGGTCAACATATCTTGAAATTCTCTGCTGTGTTCCTGTTAAAGACTTGCCTGGCTGATGTCCCTTCTGGTTCCTGATCCTGTTTGCTTTCTCCAACTACGCTGATCTCTGGCTTCCTGATTTACTAGCTTGCACTCTGTCTCTGTCTGATTCATTGTTCCTAACACTGTCTAAGGTCAAGAAAGAGAAAATGCTAAAAAACTGTTGCCAGCTTGTGAGCAGGGTGCAGCATGGTGTGGTGGGCAGTAAAAACACACAGTTCAAGTTAGACAATAGCAATATATTGTAGAAAGATGCATAACCACCTGTATAACCACCTGCATAAAGCACGCAAAGCCCAGGAGCCGGAGTCTTAAATAGACTCTGCCTGACCCCAGAAGTCACAGGGGTGTCAGCGTCCAATAGGACAGCTGTCTCTTTGTGACCTCAGGAAGTCATAGAGGAAACCAACTTCCTCACAACTTCCTTCCTCTTCTGCATTGCTGCTTCGGTCAAGCGCCACTTGCAGTGGGCAGTACAAACCTGCCTGCAAGTTACCTAAAGCTTTACAGATATATACACTCACCATCCACTTTATTAGGTACACCTTGCTAGTACCGGGTTGGACCCCCTTTTGCCTTCAGAACTGCCTTAATTCTTTGTGGAATAGATTCAACAAGGTGTTGGAGATGTTGGTCCATATTGACATGATGGCATCACGCACTTGCTGCTAATTTGTCGGCTGCACATCCATGATGCAAATCTCCCATTCCACCACATCCCAAAGGTGCTCTATTGGATTGAGATCTGGTGACTGTGGAGTAAGTGACCTCATTGTCATGTTTAAGAAACCAGTGGTGAGATGATTTGAGCTTTGTAACATGGTGCATTATCCTGCTGGAAGTAGCCATAAGAAAATGGGTACACTGTAGTGATAAAGGGATGGACATGGTCAGCAACAATACTCAGGTAGGCCGTGGTGTTTAAATGATACTCAGTTGGTAACAAGGGGCCCAAAGTGGGCCAAGAAAATATTACACACACCATTACGCCACCAGCCTGAACCATTGATACAAGGCAGGATGGATCCATGGCTTTCATGTTGTATACACCAAATTCTGACCCGACCATCTGAATGTCGCAGCTGAAATTGAGACTCATCAGACCAGGCAACGTTTTTCCAATCTTCTATTGTCCAATTGTTAGTGACCTGTGCGAATTGTAGCCTCAATTTCCTCTTCTTAGCTGACAGGAGTGGCACCTGGTGTGGTCTTCTCCTGCTGTAGCCCATTTGCTTTAAATTTCAATGTGTTGTGCATTCGGAGATGGTATTCTGCATACCTTGGTTGTAACGAGTGGTTATTTGAATTACTGTTTCCTTTCTATCATCTCAAACCAGTCTGCCCATTCTCCTCTGATCTCTGACATCAGCAAGACATTTTTACCCACACAACTGCCGCTCACTGGATATTTTCTCTTTTTCTGACCATTCTCTGTAAATCCGAGAGATGGTTGTGCATTAAAATCCCAGTATATCAGCAGTTTTTGAAATACCCAGACCAGCCCGTCTGACACCAACAACCATGCCTTGTTCAAAGTCACTTAAATCCCCTTTCTTCCCCATTCTGATGCTCGGATTTGAACTTCAGCAAATCGTCTTCACCACGTCTAGATGCCTAAATGTAGTTGCTGACGTGTGATTGGGTGATTAACAACTTGGGTTACCAAGCAATTGACCAGGTGTACCTAATAAAGTGGCCAGTGAGTGTACATCAGGTAAGTTGGCACAATATAATTTAAACCTGGCCCTGGCCTCATCTCTTTTTACAAAACTGCATATCCATCATTAAATGTTGCATTTTTCTTGGAACTCTCATTAAAGCTCAACCTTATAAACCTAAGAGCCATGCCACTATTTCAAAATACCAAGTTGCGCTATTATATTAAGAGAATGGCAAATATGGTACGATAACCTTATTTAAATCAAACAAAAAGTGAGAAACTGGTCAAATAGTGTATAATTAATAGTCCATTTAAATTGATAGTCGATCTCCACTGTGCAAATATCACACAAAACACCCAAGAATGGTGATAAAAGAAAAAGGTCTGCCTTCCACCTCCACACAAACTGCCGCTTACCGCCTCCTATGGATCTCTTAATTATAGGAGATCACACATGCCTATGGCTTGATACCCAGCCAGGGCCTTTGATTGTGCGCAGCCAAGATCCCAGCGTCTTTGCAGGAGTTTGCAGTTCATATGGGAAGATTATAGCAGATGTTTCCCAGAAAAGAATAATATAAAGCTTCCATAGCGTAAAACCATAAAAAAAATATTTTATAAAGAAAAATAGGAGGTATTGCACTTACTTTTAAAACCACTTCATTACTGCACATAGTCATATGACGTCCTTGACTTTGTGAGGATATCTGAATGATTCCTGCAGCTACAGGCATCATTCAGATATCATTCTTTCCAGCCGGCGATTCTGTGCAGTTCCGTCACTTGATCGTTCTTATAGGCGATGGGAGGGGACGTCCCTCCCTCCCGCCGCCATCCGGTGCTTCTCCGGGCTCTCCCGTGCCTTCGGGGGCCTGGAGAAAGAATTGGCCGGCGCCGGATGGCGACAATAGAGATTTCCGGTGACCGGATGGTCACCAGTCATCTCTATGACCGTTGGAGTCCCGGGCGGGGCGTAATGATGTCACGCCCGGGTTCCCGGATGTCAACAAAGCCGCGATCGCGCCTGTCAGCATGAGATTGTGAATTTTTTTTCACAATCTCTTTCCAGCCTGGAGGTGAGATGTGGGGTCTTATTGACCCCCGCATCTCTCTATAAAGAGGACCTGTCAAATAGATTCCTATTACAAGGGATGTTTACATTCCTTGTAATAGGAATAAAA
The DNA here is from genome assembly GCA_028564925.1 of Lithobates sylvaticus. Taxonomy (NCBI): domain Eukaryota; kingdom Metazoa; phylum Chordata; class Amphibia; order Anura; family Ranidae; genus Lithobates; species Lithobates sylvaticus. Next base: position 565,070,175 of record CM053029.1, on the reverse strand, counting down.
GTGATCAAAAAAAAAAATGTAAAAAAAAGTGTAAAAATAAAAAAAATTAAGTAAAATAAAAAAATTAAGTAAAATAAAAAAATATAATAATAAAAAAAATTTTTTTAAAATGCCCCTGTCCCCGGTAGCTTGCGCTTAGAGCGAACGCACACGTAAGTCCTGCCCACATATGTAAACGCCAGTCAAACGAAATATGTGAGGTATTGCCGCGTGTGTTAGAGCGTGTGCAACAATTCTAGCACTAGACCTCCTCTGTAGCTCTAAACTGGTAACTTGTATCTCACCTATGGAGATTTTTAAGTACCGAAGTTTGGCGCCATTCCATGAGTGTGCGCAATTTTAAAGCGTGACATGTTAGGTATCTATTTACTCAGCGTAACATCATCTTTCACATTATACAAAAAAATTGCGCTAACTTTACTGTTTTGTTATTTTTTAATTCATGAAACAGTTTTTTTCCCAAAAAAAGGCGTTTGAAAAATTATTGCGCAAATACCGTGCGAGATAAAAAGTTGCAATGACCGCCATTTTATTCCCTAGGGTGTCTGCTAAAAAAACATATATATATATAATGTTTGGGGGTTCTGAATAATTTTCTAGCATAAAAAATTATAATTTTTACATGTAGGAGAGAAGTTCCAGAATAGGCCCGGTATTGAAGTAGTTAAATAAAAGCATCATATGCAAAGTAAAAACCGAGCTGGCCGGCTCTCGGTAACAGCCAGTGGTCTGGGACTTCTGTGTATCGCGGCGACGTCAGCACGTCGCTCCTCGCACAACTTGATATTTTGAAATTGTTTATTGTTGTGTGTATCTCGCAGAGAAGTCGCAGCCGTTCACATTCACTATTTTGAATTCAATCACTTATTTTATCATTTGTCGTCTTAGGATAGCGCAGTGATTATAAACTATATGCCATAAGAACTAAAAGCAAATGGTAAAAATATAAATAGGAAACCTGGACCTGGGAAGAACTGGCAGATCTCATACATCATCATAGTAAAGCCTTTGCTAAATAGTTTGAGAAAAATCATACATACTGGCATGCCAAATCCCCAATTTACTGTTCAGACTTAAACTCTAAGCACACACAAAAAATACACACATAGGAGCTATTTCACCTGCCATGTTAACTACTTATCTTCCTCTCCATTCCAATAAACTTTACTGTGTGGTCCTGCCCAGTGCGGCACAGTCTTTCCAGAAAAAGTGTTCCAGTTGGCTCTTTTTCTTAGGATACAGGCTCTGTGGCCCCATTCCTTCCTGTGGTTCAGCCATATTCCACTAAATGCAAGATTAGGTAGCCAAAGAGGCTGTTAGGCATTGATCAGGGCTACTTTGCAGGGTCTCACGGTCCCTTCCTCCCTATCCAGTGGTCTTCACTGTGTGGCTATGCCTAGTGCTGCACAGCAAAAGCGTTCCCATTGGCTCCCTTTTCTTAGGATATAGGCAATGGTTCCAATTCATTCCTATGCTTCAGCCATATTCCACTGAATGGAAGTGGAGGTGGCCAAAAAGGCTGTTAGGCACTATGCAGGGCCTCACAATGAAGACCACTGGAGCAAAGAGAAAGATAGGTATCAGTGGTGGCCACTCCATTAGGGGCACCACCCCCCCCCCCAATCCATGCGCCTGGCCCCTAATCTACATGCAGGGAGCCAGATGCATGGATTTCAATCTGGGATTTTTTTGGCTCTAATTGGCTTCAAAAACGGTGAGTTCAGCCCACCCAATTGTGTGACATTAGCAAATTAATATTTGCTAAAGTCTTCCTGCTTCTCCTCCCAGCCAATCAGGAAGCAGGTCCCGACTCTCGGCCAATCGAGTCTCAGGACCCACTTCCTGTTTGGCCGGGAGGAGAAGCGGCGGCACTGGCTCTTCCCTCGGCAAGCTGCGGGCCATGTGCAGCGAGTAGCAGCAGGTGGAGGGGCAGCAACAGCCTCCTCCAGCTTCCAGAAGCCCTACCCCAGATCCAGCTCTACCTCGTCATCGGCCTCCTAAGGTAAGATTGCCGCTTTCCTATGCGACCCGCCTGGGGGGGATAGTACAAATGAGGGGGCCAGGTTTGTTTGCTGGCCCCCCCGACCCAAAATATTGAGCACCAGCCGCCACTGGTAGGTATTTACCAATGCAGGCTGCACTTATAATGGTTGAGAAATTAAAGTAGGCCTAAAGCCAAAACTTTTTTCCCTTTGGCCATAGTAAGGAAGGGTTATGTAATTAATTTGCCATCTCTGTGCCCCGTTGAAGAGACTTACATTTACTTCCTGTCCCAGAGCCACAGCTAGTAGTGTGAGGAAATCCTTCCTAAGTGAGGAAAATCCCTGTTTGTCACTAGAAATGGTGTAACCATCAGAAGATTGTCCCTCTCATCCTGTTCTGCTGACTACTAGGGTTGAGCGAACCCGAACTGTAAAGTTCGGGTCCGTACCGGACTTTTGGGTTTTTGGGTCCCGGACCCGAACCCGAACAATTGACTGTATGTTCGGGTTCGGGTCCGGTCTTCATCGATGTAATGGCGCATTTTTAAAAGCTGCAGGGCAGCCAATCAACATTCGTTTAACTGGTGTGCCCTTAGAAGCCATCACAGCCATGCCTACTAATGGCATGGCTGTGATTGGCCAGTGCAGCATGTGACCCAGCCTCTATATAAGCTAGAGGCACACAGCACAGCATGTCACTCTGCTTTAGACAGTGTATGGAAAGGTTCCTGGCTGCTGTTGCTGTGAGGTAGAGAGAATTATATAGGAGTCCAGATTCATGAAATCTATTCTAATTAGTCAGCGATCTACATAGATTTAGTTGTGTGGGTGCAGTGCACAAGATTTTTACACTGCACTGAGAGAAAAGATAGAGAGTGTAGGGCAAGGTTCCTGTGGCTGCTTTGAGGGAGAGAGAATTATCTAGGAGTCCAGATTCAGAAATCTATTCTAGTAAGTCAGCGATCTACATAGATTTACCTGGTTGGGTTGCAGTGCACAGTCTTTTTACACTACCATGAGCCCAGTGCCAGAGAAAATATAACTTTTATCTGCAAGCTCAGTGCACCAGCACTGCATATGTTACTGTGAGATACACCCTGTACATACTGTGGGTATATTCTTCTCTTCCAAAAACACCCATTTAGGGAAAAAAAAAATATTTAGCAGTGTTTTCTGCATATCTGCAGGTGTGACATATTCAATTTATATATTTTTCTTCTATTGTGCTATTAAAATAAAAAAAATTTAGGGCAAAAACATTTTTTTTTGAATAGCATTTTCTGCATTTTTGCAGGATTTGAGATACACCGTTTACATACTCTGGGTGTATTCTGCTATTGCAAAAACACACATTTAGTGCAAAAAAATAAAATTTTGCATTGTTTTCTGCATATCTGCAGGTATGACATACCCAATTTATATAGTTTTCTTCTATTGTGCTATTCAAATAACATTTTTTTAGGGCAAAAACATTTTTTTTTAATAGCATTTTCTGCATTTCTGTAGGTGTGATATACACCGTTTATATACTCTGGGTGTATTCTGCTATTGCAAAAACACCCATTTAGGGCAAGATCCTAAATTTGGAAAATATGAGGAGAACGTCAAAGAAGGGACGTGGCCCCAGTCGTGGTGCTGCTGGTGGAGCTCCTGTCGCAGGGAGAGGACGTGGTCGATCTGTGCCAGCTACACGCACAAGTGAAACACCTTCCTCAGGTGCCAGTAGGGGACAGAGCCTGCAGCGGTATTTGGTTGCGCCTAAAGAGGCTGTACGAATGTTGAGGCCAGGACAAGTACAGGCGATAGTAGATTGGGTTGCTGACAGTGCCTCCGGTTCCTTCTCATTGTCTCCCACCCAGTCTCCTGATGAAAGTTCAGAGTTGGCACCTGCAGCCGATGTCCATCAGTCTTTCACCTCACCCCCTTGCAAATCAGCCAAGCAGTCTGAGCCCAAATCATGCAGCAGTCTCTTCTGCTTTTTGACGACTCTGTTAGCAGGGTTTCCCAGGGCCATCCACCTAGCCCTGCCCCAGAAGTGGAAGAGATTGTGTGCACCGATGCCCAACCACTTATGTTTCATGATGAGTACATGGGAGGACCATCACAGCACGTCTCGGATGTTGACGAAACACAGGTGTCAACTGCTGCTGCTTTCACAATTGTGCAGACCGACAAGGAGGGCAGGGGTGAAGACTGGGTGGAAGATGATGTGGAGGACGATGAGGTCCTGGACCCCACATGGAATCAACGTCATGCAGGTGACCAGTGTAGTTCGGAGGAAGAGGCGGTGGTCACACAGAGCCACTAGCACAGCAGACGAGGGAGCAGGGTGCAAAAGCGTAGCGTCTGTCCCCTAGACAGTACGTCTGCTACTGCCCAACGCAGCAAGGGACCGAGCACACCAAAGCCAGGTCCAAGTGCAAAGCACTAGCTGCAGTGGAGTAGACACCTCAAAAAACAAGAATTGTCTCTGGCTCCTCCTGCTTTCTCTTATGCTGCAGTCTCGGCCTCTTCATCCACCTATGTAGTCACAGTGGCACCTGCCAACCCGCAAACAGAGGATCTGCCAGCAACACTACCACCAGGGTCACCAACCATCTCCACAATGTCCCATGGAAGCGTTCAGCTCTCTATCTCCCAAACACTGGAGCAGAAGAGGAAGTACCCCCCTAGCCACCCGCGATCCCTGGCCCTGAATGCCAGCATTTCAAAATTCCTCGCCTTTAAAAAGCTGTCATTCTGTCTGGTGGAGACGCAGAGTTTTAAAAGCCGGATGGCATTGGCTGTCCCACAGTACGTCGTGCCCAGCCGCCACTACTTTTCCAGGTGAGCCATCCCTTCCCTATACAACCAAGTGGGGGACAAAATCAGGTGTGCACTGCGCAACGCCATCATAACTACGGATGCATGGACCAGTAAGCACGGTCAGGGACGTTATATCTCCCTAACAGCACACTGGGTAAATGCAGTGGTGGCTGGGTCTGAGGCGGAAAGCAGTTTGGCGCATGTCCTTCCACCACCGAGGATTGCAGGGCACTTCAGTTTGCCTCCTGTTGCTAACTCCGCCTACTCCGCTTCCTCATCCTCTACCACCTCCTCATCCGGTCAGCGTAACACCTTCACCACCAACTTCAGCACAGCCAGGGGTAAACGACAGCAGGCAGTTTTAAAAACGTTCCTGTTTGGGGGGAAAAAAACCCACACTGCGCAGGAGTTGTGGAGGGACATGGACCAACAGACCAATGAGTGGTTTGTGGCAGTGAGCCTCAAGCCCGACCTGGTGGTGTGCGATAATGGGCGAAATCTCGTAGCAGCTCTGGGCCTAGCCAGTTTGACGCACATCCCTTGCCTGGCGCATGTGCTGAACTTGGTGGTCCAGAGGTTTCTTAAAAATTACCCCGATATGCCAGAGCTGCTGCAGAAAGTGCGGGCCGTCTGTGCGCACTTTCGGCGCTCTCACCCTGCTGCTGCTCGCCTGTCAGCGCTGCAGCGTAACTTCGGCCTTCCCGCTCACCACCTCATATGTGACATGCCCACAAGGTGGAACTCCACCTTGCACATGCTGGCCAGACTGTGCGAGCAGCAGCAGGCGATAGTGGATCCTCAGCTGCAGCACGCACGCGTGAGTCGCTCTGCGGAACAGCACCACTTCACCACCAATAACTGGGCCTCCATGCGAGACCTGTGTGCCTTGTTGCGCTGTTTCAAGGACTCCACCAACATGGCCAGTGCCAATGACACCGTTCTCAGTGTTACTATCCCAGTTCTTTGCCTCCTTGAAAAAACGCTTTGGGCGATGATGGAAGAGGATGTTGCACATGAGGAGGAGGAGGAGGAGGAGGAACCGGGATCCTTTCCAAGGCTTTCAGGGCAGTCATTCACATATGGCTACGAGCGTGGGTTCCTGCACCAACAAACGCCAGGTACACAAATGTCCGGCAGCAAGGGCACAGTTCTGGAGGATGACGAGGTGGAGGATGAGGAGGAGGAACCATGTTCACAGCAGGGTGGCACCCAGACCAGCTCATGGCCATCACTGGTGCGTGGCTGGGGGGATACAGAGGACTCAGAGGATACACCTCCCTTCTACATTCTTTTGATTAAAAAAAAATCCCAATAAGTGTATATTGATTGGTTTGCGCAAAAATTATAGCGTCTACAAACTATGGAATAGATTTATGGACTTTTCATTTTTTTATAGTTTTTACTGGTAATGGTGGCGATCCACGATTTGTAGTGGGTGGGGGGATACTTTTTGAGGACCAGTAACACCAATACAGTGATCAGTGCTAAATAATAAGCACTGACACTGTATAAATAACACTGGCAGGGAAGGGGTTAACATCAGGGGCGATCAAAAGGGTTAAGTGTGTTCCCTGAAAGTGTTTTGTAACTGTGTGGGGAATGGACTGACAGGAAGAACACAGAGATCACTGTTCCTGATTACTAGGAAGATCACTGTTTTGTCTCTCTGTGGAGCGATCACGGATTGGCTCCCCCTCCTTGCAGCGGGCGCACGATCGGTGGTGACACACCGCAACTTCGATCTAGGTAAAGAGCCTCTGACGGAGACTCTTTACCACATGATCAGCTGTGTCCAATCACAGCTGATCACAGTGTAAACAGGAAAAGTCGGGTATCGGCTTTTCCTCTATCGCATCTGACAGACACAAGTAGAGGAGAGACGATCAGCTGTTCTCCTGACAGGGGGGATCTGCACTGATTATCAGTGTAGCTCCCCCAAGAATGCCCACCCAGGACCACCAGGGGTGCCACTCAGGACCACCAGGGATGCCTACCAATGATGACTACCCATGACCACTAGAGATGTCAATCAGTGCCCATAAATGATTCCAATCAGTGCCCATAAATGATGCTAATCAGTGCCCATCAGTAACACCTGCCAGCGCCTCCTCAACAGTGATGCCTATCAGTGCCACCTATCAGTGTCCATCAGTGCAACCCATCAGTGTCGCCTATCCGTGCCCATCAGTGTCACCTATCAGTGGCCATCAGTGCCACATATGAGTGCCCATCAGTGCCGCCTATTAATGGCTATCATTGCTGCATATCAGTGCCCAACAGTGCTGCATATTACTGCCCATCACCATTGCCCATAAGTGCCACCTCATTGGTGCCACCACATCAGTGCCGCCTTATCAGTGCCCATCAGTGAAGGAGAAAACTTCCTTATTTACAACATTTTGGAACAGAAACAAAGAAAACTTTTTTTTCCCCCAACATGATCAGGTGATCAAATACCACCAAAAGAAATCTCTATTTGTGGGAACAAAATGATAAAAATATTGTTTGGGTACAGTGTAGCATGACCGCGCAATTGTCATTTAAAAAGTGACAGCGCTGAAAGCTGAAAATTGGCTTGGGCAGGAAGGGGGAAAGTGCCCAGTATTGAAGTGGTTAAAGAGGGGCAAAGGTCTTTTTTTAGGAACACGACCAAAGTGGATTACTGTCTTTCCTAACAAAGCTGATTAGTATTGTCACCCCAGTTGAAGCCTATGCAGGCGAAACATGTAGGGTTAAATGCTTGCCTAAGCCACCTAGAACTTTTTATCTGCGCCTTTTAAAAAAGCTTTTTTACTATTTTTATTAGTTGTTTGTGATTGCAAAATCCCAAATAAAATCTTTTTGTCTTTGGTATCACACTATGAGGAGTTTTCTCCTTTTTCCCCTTTTTTTCTTTTTTCTTTGTGAGCTACCCACGCTAGAGAACATCTCCCAGAGTCCATTCACCTCTCCTCCCTGGAATTGGAGAGTCTGCTGGGGGTGAGTATTGGAGACTCTTATTGCCGCAGTAAACGGAACCTTCCAAAGGACGTATGTGTCTGCAACATCACCTTGAGATATCCGCTGGATCCGGTAACACGCTCGTTTGACTCACCACCTAGAGGTCTGTGAGTCCACCGACTCTGGTAAGAGTATCTCGACTATTCCTTGTTTACATGTTAAAGAGAAGGTTGATTCCTCTTGAAGTCAGAATTTGTTATAATCACCAATTATCACCCTGGGACTGCATCACTACATCATCTTGCAATTCCACCTTCAAAAACCCCTTTCATGGCTGACTGTGGACTAACACATCACCATTTGTAGAACACAGCGGACCGGTATAACACTACTAGTGGAGCATACTTTTGGGGTCACTTTACCCTGCGAACATAACCCACTACTGCTACCACAATTGGTTGATTACAGAACTGATGAGCCCCTTTTTCCAAATAGAACGTTTATTTACTATATTCGTTACTTCATATATGCGCTTTTGAAAAATCGCATGATTTATTCATATATGCGGTTTTGAGAAATCGCACAATTTGTCTGATACTTTAAGAATCCTATTTTAGGCAGATACTCATCAGTGATTTAATTACCCTACATTGATCTATGTTTATGACTGTCTTTTGTTTTATGAATAACATCATAATTCTGTACAGCTGATCAGACTTTAGTTATTATCTGTATATCTTAATTTACCGGATTTGTGTCAGCCCGTCGGGATGGCCTGACGGACTGTATTTTTCCATTTTCTGTGTTTATATTCACTGATCACATCTCCATGCGTTTTTTTAACACAAGAAAAGTCGCATAACTTCTTACAACACCCTTATTGTTAGTTTTGATATGGGATTGCACACTCTGTTTCTATAGGGTCTGTGAGAACACAGTCTAGACCTGTGTTAGGAGTTTTATACACTTGAGTTGTTTTATTCTGTTTTCTGTTTTTGCACCTTATGAGAACGTGACCCTTCTTATTGTTGGGCCATCTTATCACCATAGACTGTCAAATCTTCTCGCCTCATATAAGAGATATGAGTGATTATTTTTATCAATAATATACCTGCCATGCATCTTTGCCCATAGAGTTTGAATTCAATATGTGGTTTTATGCAAAACAGGGACACTCATTTTCTTTCTTTTTTCACATTTTTTATTGTTGTTTTGTTGCACTTTAGGGACATATATCCCGTTACTCACGTTTGCAAACAAACTTTTCCACACAAGCGCTGCACTTTTATAATTACAGATTAATATTGTAACTGCACGACTTTTAAACAGAACCGTGAAACAGAAATCATTTTTAGAACATGCATGATGTCAGAATATAAAACTCCAGCGTTATTATTTCATTCTTTCAAATTTTAGAAGTAATATATAAAAGGATAAAAAAAAAAAAACATTGATCAATGCTTTTACGTCTTTCCTATAATAATAGCCTTTCAAGTAAGTTTGGTTTTGAGCTTGGCCGCATCTCTTAAAAATGTGTGGGTTTTGTAATATTCCACTGAGTAAGAGTTTGTTAAATGATATATACTTAAGCATCGAGAAAAATCTTTATTTTTATTTGACTCTCCTTTGGGTTGAGTCAATTAAACCACATTGCTGTTGAAGCCAGTTTCTTGCATCTCTTCCAATGACATGGTCTATATGTTCTGGAGAATGCTTCAGTCATAGTCCACTCAATGTACTATGAAGTAGAATGGCTCTGAAACACCATAAATGTTACATGTACAGAGCGGACTTGTCTGATGTGAAATGATTAAGTCAGGCGTTTCCAGGAATACTATGGATGGGTGAGATATTCCAGAGACTCTACTGATCTGATTCCTTTTTAGAAGGTCCTTAGACAGGGCCACCATGTCTCGGAGAAGAGGCGCAACATAAAGAGCGACTGCTACAATAAAAGCCCCCATAACCTCCATGGAATGAAATATTCTCATCTGTTTCAGAGAACTGTGTCTTTAATGCTATTCCGGTATCATAATAAAAACAGACCTATTCATGGAATCTATTCAGGTAGACCTGTCAATCCACTTCATGGTCAGGATAATTTGCAATGTATGACTGTACCCTTTAATGCGTGCTTTATGTTAAAAAATCTCAAAGACCTCACAATGACCTTACAGTATACAATACTGATATTCATTCACTTCTCAGCTTGCTACATTCTAACGCTCGCTGAATTATTATTATTTTTTTATATTTTTTTTTTGGTGTTTTTGGACCTTGGATGGATTTCTTGTATCTCTAGAAATATATTATCGCTGCAAACGAAGGTTAAGCGTTGCCAGATTACTCAGACATATTGATATTTTATGCAGATTAGTCTACCGAACAGATAATGTAAAACATGTTGTATTACATGGCATGACATTATATGGTATTTTCAAATGTCACTGCATACTGAAAATGCCACTCGAGATACATTTACAGATAACAGGTCTTGCCGTTTTGCGACCCTAAGACAATTATTGTATGGCAAAAGAAAGCTGTTTAACCCTTTGGACGCAAAAAAAAAAAAGAAAAGTGATCTCTATCAAAATAAATCAATAAATTCTCTTTTTCGGACACAAATTTATTCACTCCCGCTTTCAGAAAATCTTATGATTGGCACTTACAAAGCTTATCCAATCAGTTTGCAGGGCCATCTATATATTTTTTTTTTTTGCAAACGGCTGCATTGAAACGTTATAAAGAAACATTGTAACAAACGGCTGGAGTCCAATTCTGGTCCAGCATGCCTCACTGACTGTGATGTCTCACTCACTGTGTAGTATAATAATGTGCAATGAATGGATGGGCGTCGGGGAACAAAGGCTGTCATTTCAGCAGCCTCTAGTGGCAGGACGCCAAAGGTGCACCGTAGCTTTGAACGCAAGTGGTTTGAATCGACATACAAAAATATTTTGTTTAAATAAAATAATTTATATGTTTATGATTGAATGAATGATTATCCTTGTTCTAAAATTATTTTTCAATCCTAATACCTTCCCATATTTTGACATGGTGGGTAATTCTTTAGTCTATGGAATACAAAGATTTTTTTTTTTAAATGATGATCTTGTAAAGCAAAAAAGTGAATCTAAATTCGATCATTCAAATCTCATATCCATTTGTACTTGTTAATGTTGTTTTAAAAGTCATTTTAACCCCTTCACACCGACCGTACACAAATTTGTGTTCATGGCTTTAAGGGGTTAACACGGGGATGATATATGCAGCTGCAGGCGCCACCCCAGTACCATTGTTTAGTGATAACAATCGAAGTGGCTGTTATCCTAAGGCCCCTTTCACACTGGGGCGGTCCGGGCATCGGCGGTAAAGCAGTGCTATATTTAGCGCTGCTTTACCGTCGTTTTAGCAGCGGTATTCAGCCGTTAGCGGTGCGGATTTTAACCCCCGCTAGTGGCCGAAAAAGGGTTAAAACTGCTCGCAAAGCACCTGCAAAGCGCCGCTTTGCCAGCGGTATAGCCGCGCTGCCCCATTGATTTCAATGGGTAGAAGCGGTGAATACACTGCTCCAAAGATGCTGCTAGCAGGACTTTTTTTACCGTCCTGCTAGCGCACCGCTCCAGTGTGAAAGCCCTCCGGCTTTCACACTGGAGTGAAAGGGCCCACTTTTTTCAGGCGCTATACAGGCGCTATTTTTAGCGCTGTAGCGCCTGAAAAATGCCTCAGTGTGAAAGGGGCCTAAAGGACCGCGAGGGGATGTCCCCCCCTCCCGCCACCTTCTGCCGCTCTTCCCATGTCTCCCGTCCCACCAGGAGACCCGAGCCACCAGCCGGCATGTCCGCCAGCTAGGCTGAGACCCGAACAAAGCCGGATTCGGCTCTGATCGCGTCTCCGATGTAAAATCCCAGAAACAACGGCACAACGTCACTTCCGGTTTACTAGGCTGCCAATGGCGCCAATTTTAAGAAAATGACAGTATTCAGAATCGTAAATTTTGGTGATCTGAATACTTTTAAGTGCAAAGGAGGGATTTGGGGTGTTTTAGACCCCCGTTCCCTCCATAAAGAGTACCTGTCACCACCTATTACTGTCACAAGGGATGTTTTCATTCCTTGTGACAGCAATAAAAGTGATCAGATTTTATTTTTATTTTTTAACCACTTGCGGACCAGCAGCCGCAGTTTTACTGCGGCAGGTTGGCACCGCAAAATCACGTTATTGTACGTGATCTCACGAGGCTTGCATAGCAGGCGGTGCAGGCGTGCCCGCCGCGAGCTCCGTGAGTCCAACCGCGGGTCATCGAGTCCACGGGGATACCCGTGGTCATCTCACAGAGAGGAAGAATGGGGAAATGCTAATGTAAACAAGCATTTCCCCGTTCTGCCTAGTGACACTGATCACAGCTCCCTGTAATCGGGAGCGGTGATCAGTGTCATGTCACACAGCCCCTCCCCCCCACAGTTAGAATCACTCCCTAGGACACACTTAACCCCTGCAGCGCCCCCTCCTGGTTAACCCCTTCACTGCCAGTCACATTTACACAGTAATCAGTGCATTTTTAATCGCACTGATCGCTGTATAAATGTGAATGGTCCCAAAATAGCGCCAAAAGTGTCCGATGTGTCCGCCATAATGTCGCAGTCACGATAAAAAACGCTGATCGCTGCCATTACTAGTAAAAAAAAAAAAATGACAAGTATGCTCACAGCTTGACAACTCTGAATTATGACTCACGACGTGTGATGCATACTGAAAGGTAATGTTATATAACAGTATTGAAGCATGTATAGAAGGTATATTATAGAACCCTTTTCAGGTGGTTTACAGCAAATAAACGTCATATACCCTGTCAACTGAACAGGAAAGGGTATTTGAAAAAATAAAGGGCCTACTGGCCCAACCTACATAACATAAAATATGGTCTTGGAGGTAGTACAAAATATGGTCAAGCCTTTAGCGAGGACACAAGGAGAAAATTAGGAAGGAGGTAATAGGAAAGGAAAGTAAGAAAATAGAAGGGGAAGGAAGAAAAAAAGAAAAAAAAAAAAGAAAAGAAGGGAGGAACCAATGGGAGGTTATCCGGAGCGAATAAGGTTTTATACTTTTAAAGAGATGAATGGGTCAAACTCCAAAGAGTATCTGAAATGAGACCACACTGTCAACATAAGCTTGTAGGATTCGGTCTTAAACATGTGCAATTAGTTTAGTTTTTTTTCGTTAAAATTCGTTATATTTGTTCATTCATTATCGTACGAATGAACGAATGATTCGCTAAAAATTTTAACGAATAACGAATTATCGAATTGAACGAATATGAAAAACAACGAAAATCCGAAATAACCAAAATAGAAACAAAGAAACTACGAAAGAAGAAAATCCGAAAAACGAAAACAGGAACAACGAAAATCAAAATGAACGAAAAAAATCGTACATTCGTAACATTTTTTTTTTGTTGAATTGGTAATTTTCCGTGTCCCTTACAATGGCGCTGCTTAACGTGCTTCGAATGGATTGAACGAAAAAATTCGTACATTCGTAACTTTTTTTTTTTTGTTGAATTGGTAATTTTCCGTGTCTCTTACAATGGCGCTGCTTAACTTGCTTCGAATGGATTGAACGAAAAAATTCGTACATTCGTAACTTTTTTTTTTTTCGATTCGTAATTTTCCGTGTCTCTTACAATGGCGCTGCTTAACGTGCTTCGAATGGATTGAACGAAAAAAATCGCACATTCGTAACTTTTTTTTTCGATTCGTAATTTTCCGTGTCTCTTACAATGTAATAATAGCATACACATTACATAAAATTATGAATTATGCTCCGATTACGAATCTACGAAAACAATGTTACGAAAGTACGAATAAATCAATCTTACGAAAGTACGAATGTAACTAAATCTACGAAAATACGAATGCATTCGAATTTCGAATAAACGAAAATTAAACGGAAAAACAAATCAACGAAAAAATAACTCTTACGAAAATACGAATCGTTACGAATACGAACACCGACGACTTACGAATTTACGAATCGTTACGAATACGAACACCGACGACTTACGAAATTACGAATCGTTACGAATCAACGGAAACGAACAGAAGCGAAACAAAACTAAACAAATTTTTCTATTGTGCACATGTCTATTCGATTTAATCCTCCCATGCAATCATACGTTCCAATTGGTCAATTGTATCCATTTCGCAAGCCCATTGGGTCAGCGATGGTGCTTCGACCTGTCACCAGTGTCTTGCTATTACAGAGTGAGCAGCAGTGTTTTAAACAGGTTTAAATTTTTATTTCAGAATGGGAATATTTTCGCTCATGTACCCCAGATGTGGGTCATGGTGCCAGGAGCCTGTAAACACTGCCAACAAATGTCAGTAACAGAGGAGTCAATTTTATAGAGGAGTGTAGGGTAGCGGTACCACCTCACTAAAATACGGTAGTTTCGCTCTTGCACTTGGGAGGAGATTGACATGTTAAAAGAGGTAGTAAATACTTTGTCCCATTCCATGTCTTTTGGTAAAACTAGTAATTTCTGCTATCGCAGTAAGCAGCATTGGAAGGCTGAAACAGGTAACAACAAAGCCTGGGGAATGCCCAGGAAAAAACTCAAGCCTACTTACCACTAGCTCGCAGACAACCAAATTAACCTGTCTAACAGTGCGTTAAAAACAGGGGTTTAGTCCGCACGCATTTGCAAACGCATGCGTAAGCCACAGAGCCTCGTCACGGCACCCTGATATCTGTAGTCCTAACACTAAAATATGAGTGTCCTCGCAGTGGAGGCACATGCAATGCCCATCAATGCAGCCTATAATTGCTCATAAGTGCAGCTTATCATTGTCCAATGCCCATAAGTGTAGCCTCATCAGTGCCGTGCAATGCATCAGTGAGGAAGCAGGTGGATCAGACGCGGCTTCTATATGAATAGCCTGCCGCTGTCAAAGTCATGCCTCCTAGACTGGCTACTCTAATGGACAGCACACTTGTCCAATACCAGTCCAGGAGGCAGGACTTTGTTTGACAGCGGCCAGCTATTCATATACAAACTGCGTCTAACCACTCTGTGTGCTCCGGCTGCTCGATCCTTTTGACAGTTTCCTGGCTGATCGCTTCTGGCAGGAGCATTGCAGCCTTTTTACAGGACATCAGAGCAGTCCAGGGTACAGGGAGCCCCCCTCCAGGCTGCTCTGATGGCTGCACAGCCAGGAAACTGTTAGCCCAGTCCAGTGGCGGTGCGTGCATAGAGGGCGCAGGAGCGCCGCCCCCCCTCTCCTGCACCGCTCTATCACCAATAGATAGATTCATGCATTGCATGAATCTATCTATTGTCATCGCTGCCGCCCCCTATTCAGGTGTCCGGCCCCTGATCGGGCGCCGGGCATCTGAATTACAGCAGGGGGGTGTTTCTGGAAGCGACCTTATTAGTGCTCTAATAGGCTTCCCTAAGTGTAAACAGCGGGTGCACTGCTGTGCGTTCGCTGATTACACAGTATTGTGTTAGAGAAGCGAATACATCGCTTCCCTAACACAGACCCGCCTCTCAGCCAATCAGGTTGCCAGGTCTGTTACTTGTAACCTGATTGGCTGAAGTCACAGGCGCTGTGATTGGACGCTAGGCGTCCAATCATAGCAGAAGTCAGGAGGAGCGCGGGAGAAGAAGACATCGGACGATGAGACACTGCTCGCCGCCTGACGCCGTCACCAGCCTGCACACCGAGACAAGGTTAGTGCAGAGGGCAGGCAGGGGGCACAGTGGCAGCACTTGAAGGGGCACAGTGGCAGCACTTGAAGGGGCACAGTGGCAGCACTTGGAGGGGCACAGTGGCAGCACTTGAGGGGCACAGTGGCAGCACTTGAAGGGGCACAGTGGCAGCACTTGAAGGGGCACAGTGGCAGCACTTGAGGGGCACAGTGGCAGCACTTGAAGGGGCACAGTGGCAGTACTTGAGGGGCACAATGGCAGCACTTGGGGCACAATGGCAGCACTTGGGGCACAGTGGCAGCACTTGAGGGGCACAGTGGCAGCACTTGGGGCACAATGCCAGCACTTGGGGCACAGTGGCAGCACTTGGGGCACAGTGGCAGCACTTGGAGGGGCACAGTGGCAGCACTTGGAGGGGCACAGTGGCAGCACGAGGGGCACAATGGCAGCACGAGGGGCACAGTGGCAGCATCTGAGGGGCACAGTGGCAGCACTTGAGGGGCACAGTGGCAGCACTTGAGGGGCACAGTGGCAGCACTTGGGGCACAATGGCAGCATTTGATGGGCACAGTGGCAGCGTTTGATGGGCACAGTGGCAGCGTTTGATGGGCACAGTGGCAGCATTTAATGGGCACAGTGGCAGCGTTTGATGGGCACAGTGGCAGCATTTAATGGGCACAGTGGCAGCGTTTGATGGCACAGTGAGGCTGTTTGTTTGCGCCCCCCCAAAAATTTTGAGCACCAGCCGCCACTGGCCCAGTCTGTCCCTGCTCCTCACTCACCCTCCACTAATTTCCACTCGCCAAATGCGAGCAGGTGAGTGGAAATTTTGGGGGCGGGCGTAAACAACATAAAAGCATGGATTCATCCTGCCTTGTATCAACGGTTTAGGCTGGTGGTGGTGGTGTAATGGTGTGGGGGATATTTTCTTGGCACACTTTGGGCCCCTTAGTACCAATTGATCATCGTTTAAATGCCACGGCCTACCTGAGTATTGTTGCTGACCATGTTCATCCCTTTAGGACTGCAGTGTACCCATCTTCTGATGGCTACTTCCAACAGGATAATGCACCATGTCACAAAGCTTTAATCATCTCACCACTGGTTTCTTGAACATGACAATGAGGTCACTGTACTCCAATGGCCTCCAGATCCCAATCCAACAGAACACTTTTGGGATGTGGTGAAATGGGCGATTCACATCATGGATATGTAGCCAACAAATCTGCACCATTGGCTCTGGCGGCTGTCAATCAAAGTCAGTCAGCCAATCAGGGGAGAGAGGGGTGGAGCCAGGTGGGGCTCTATGTCTGAATGGATACACAGAGCTCTAACACGGCTCGGGTGCCCCCATATAGAGCTGCTGGCTGAGGGGGCACTCGATAGGAGGGAGGGGCCAGGAGCAGCAAAGAGGGACCAGAGAAAAGGAGGATCCAGGCTGCTCTGTGCAAAACCAACTGCACAGAGGAGGTAAGTATAACATGCTTCTTTTTGTTTTTTAAACGAGACTTTACAATCACTTTAAGGAAGTTCTGAAGGCAAAAGGGGTCGAACCTGGTACTAGCAAGGTGTACCTAATAAAGTGGACAGTGAGTATGTGTGTATATATATATATATATATATATATATATATATATATATATATATAGTAATATTTTATATATGATTGATTGATATATACATATATATGATACACTCTTGATGTATCATACGTATACATTGTGACCCTGTCACACGCTCCTTTGGTAGACAGTACAAGTGAATGAGCTGACACAGATACTGCAGGCATGGCCCACCGCTGTCGCTATAAAGGAAGCTGGTCCTGAACAAGGATGAGCAGATGATGTTGGAGTGAGCCTACGTTAGGTTGACCAGACATCCCCGGATTGAGGACACTGTCCCCGAACCAAGTCTGTCCCCGGTTTTGTCCCCTGATTGGATTTGGACAGGGGCTGGGGCAATTTCAAAGACAGTCAGTGCAGAATAAAAAAAAAATCTGAATTACACCCCCCCCCCCCCGATGTGCCGCTCCTACTAGCTTTAGTACTACTAGAATTATGGTAGTTATTTTGTGCCCCTTTCTGATGATCATGTGCTGGTCGAAAAATATTTCTTGAGTTTCGGGTGCATGCCTGTTCTGCTCCTGCTCGCATGTTCTTCTGCATTGGCTCAAGTCCCAGCCAGCCACCTGCCCATCTCCTTGCCTTCCCTGGCGGAGTGATCTTCCTCCACTCCCCACCCAGTAGTAGCCGGGGCCCAGAGAGTAAGACTTTACAGGCTGTGAGCGGGGCGGCGGCAGCGAAGGTCAGAGAGTCGCTAATTGCCGCCATTACTAGTAAAAAAATATGTCCCCGGATTTAATTTAAAAAATCTGGTCACCTTAGCCTACGTAGACACCAAGCAGCCATTTTACTAAATCTGGAGAGTAAAAAGTCTGGTGATCTGCATAGAAAATCAGCTTCCATTTTTTTTTTTTTGGCAAAGCTTAATTGAACAAGCTGAAGTTAGAAGCTGATTGGCTACCATGCAGAATTGCACCAGGTAAATATCCCCCATAGTGGCTAAAAGAGAAAGCAGGCATTAACAATGACATGCAAAAGCATGAAAAAAAGCTTTTAATGGGAAAAAAAAATCATGGAAGTTGCTTAACCCTACACAATATTTTGATCTACTTCTAGATTTTAGGAAATGAGTTCCTGAAACTGCCAAAACATTACACCATTTTTTTTTTTTAGGAACGAGGCACATGGCAGCCCTAGGAAGAGCTGAGCAGGGTTCTGTTCAGATACATCCGACTGAAGTACAGTTTTGGTGAAATACGTGTTTAGTATGCTGGTAAATCTCTTGTGATAGATCCTGTGTGTCTGAGCATACTGAGAACTGAACCACGTACCAAGATAGGAGAGATGAGAAGTACTCAGTGCTTATTCATTGATTCAAGGGCAACTAGATCTCTAAGTTATGTTCAATGTCTGATAATGCATGGCCAGCATTAGACAAAGATTAACCCTTCAAAAGACAATATAGATAGACGGGCTTGTAACTATACTATGGCAACCCTCTGTATTTTATAGTCCTCAAGTGAGATTTCCAATACTATACTATACTATAATATAGGGGTTACATAGTTTAATTTTTATTTTTTATTATGCTTACTATAATGATTTGATGTCCAGGAATGTAGTTACAATGTTAAGCAATCTTTAGTGGCATCTTATGGTGGACCATTGTTAGACTGTATTCTGTTTTTTTTTTTGTGGTATTTGAAGAAGAGACTACAGAGAGAAAACAAATAATAATATGATAATAATGATTATTTTTATTGATGTAGCACCCTGATATCTAGGCAGGGTTGCTCCTAAATTTACCTGCCAGGTGTATTGGCCTTGGCCAATTGTTAGGGATCAATTGAGTTTAAAACTGCTGCAGTTCTCTCTTCTGTCACTAGATGGCCAGGTATCTGGTGACATTAGATAAGACAAGGGCATTGCAAGGACAGATTAGGATTAGATAGGGTATCTCAGCCAATGGGCAGGGATCTTCTTGGGTCCCTTAGCCTGCTGGGAGGGCGTATTTATTCGGGTGAGGTCAGGTGATTTGGGTTCTGTGCCACCTGGATGGCTGTCTGGGTGGACGTGTGTTGTGCTGCCCGGGCTGCTGGGCCAGAGTTTGGGCCTATCCCGGGCACATCTGGCTGCTAGGCTGTCTGAGGGCCTATCCAGAAGCAAGAGATCAGCATAGGGTTGAGATTGTGGCTTGCAGTCCAACCAGAAGTGATGGTTCTGCCAGTCGGAGTAGCTGAAGCAAGTACCGGAGCAGTATTCTCACTAACCAGGGAGGGAGAAGAATCAGGAAACATCAACAGGTGCCAAGCCAGGGACCCAGCCAGTGGAGAAATGCTTGAGGAGTATCTGCAGTGGCAAGCCGGGGACCCAGCAGGGACACGGGGGTGATGCTTGAGAAAGATACTAAAGTAAGAAGATTAGAAGAGCTCACGGGATTCAGTGGCAGTGAATCGGCAAGTCTAGTGAGAGAGACTGGGAGCTCAGTGGGCTGAGAGTCTACAAGAAGTGACTGTATGAAAGTAAAGGAGTTTGTTACAATTTGTGTTAGGAACTGTTCTAAGACTGTTGTCATAGGAGACAGCGCTCCTACACATGCAGATGTGGTCTCTTGCTGGATGCCTTTCCCTGCATGGCTGTCTACAAGTAGAAGTTTCGGAGTCTGCTAATTACCATTGCAACTACCTAAGGGTGTCCTGACCCTAAACCCTCTCTCCCACAGTTCTGTTCAAGAGAAAATAAATCTCTTTTTATTCAAGAAGTGTCTGGCACCCATGAATCTACCTCACATTACACCCACTATGCCTTGCAACCTACACTATACAGAAGGATGTCAGCTGTCCCTGGCTCTGGAGGTTCTCATTAGACTAAAGGAGGCCTGGGACCTTGCTACATTATTATTATTATCATCAGGGAATATACATAGTTGTAAGAGAAGTAGATTTATCTGTGATATCTGACTGCATATTGCTAAATTAAATCATATTTTATTTAAAAATATTGGGTTTTCTGCATTTTATATATAGCACCTACCCTGTCTTTCCGGGAGTCAGGTATCTCCCAGTGGAGCCCACTTTTACATCAGGTATCCCCAGTGGAGCCCCCCTTACATCAAGTATCTCCCAGTGGAGCCCCCTTACATCAGGTATCCCCCCAGTGGAGCCCCCTTTTACATCAGGTATCCCCCCCAGTGGCGCCCCCTTTACATCAGATATCCCAGCAGCGGTGTCCCAATTAGATCAGGTATCCCCCAGTGGAGCCCCCCCTTACATCAGGTGTCCCCCAGTGAAGCCCCCCTTACATCAGGTGTCCCCCAGTGGAGCCCCTTTACATTAGGTATACCCCCAGTGGAGCCCCCCTTACATCAGGTACCCCCAGTGGAGCCCCCCTTTACATCCGGTATCCCCCAGTGGATCCCCCCTTACATCAGGTATCCCCCCCAGTGGAGCCCCCTTACATCAGGTATCCCCCCAGTGGCACCCCCTTTACATCAGATATCCCTGCAGCGGAGTCTCCACCGTCATTACAGAATTCCAGCTGTAACAGAGGCAGAGGGGGGAAAAAATAGAGGCGGAGCCGGCCGGGTGGCTACAATAGAAATTGAGCTGCGGTGCCATTCGGGACAGTTGGCAAGTATGCACTACACGTCCCACAGCTCGCCGCCTGACCTGCTGCCTGACCCTCCACCACGATGGGGAAGTGCCTGGCAGACAGCGGGGGGCACAGTTGGCTGCATTTGTGGGGCACAGTTGGCTGCATTTGATGGGGCACAGAGGCTGCATATGATGGGCACGAATGCTACAATTGATGGGGCACAGAGGCTGCATATGATGGGCACAGAGGCTGCATATGATGGGCACAGTTGGCTGCATTTGATGAGCACAGAGGCTGCATATGATGGGCACATTTGGCTGCATATGATGGGCACATTTGGCTGCATATGATGGGCACATTTGGCTGCATATGATGGGTACAGTTGGCTGCATGTGATGAGCAGAGTGGCTGCAAATGATGGGCACAGTTGGCTGCATATTATGGGCACGGTTGGCTGCATATAATGGGCACAGTTGGCTGCATATTATGGGCACAGTTGGCTGTAGCTGATTGGCACAGTTGGCTGCATAATATGGGCACAGTTGGCTGCATATGATGGGCACAGTTGGCTGCATATGATGGACACAGTTGGCTGCATATTATGGGCACAGTTGGCTGCATAGGATGGGCACAGTTGGCTGCATATGATGGACACAGTTGGCTGCATATTATGGGCACAGTTGGCTGCATAGGATGGGCACAGTTGGCTGCATATCATGAGCACAGTTGGCTGCATATGATGGGCACAGTTGGCTGCATATTATGGGCAGAGTGGCTGCATATGATGGGCAGAGTGGCTGCATATGATAGACACAGTGGCTGCATATGATGGGCACAGTTGGCTGGATATGATGGGCACAGTTGGCTGCAATTGATGTTTTTGTTTCAGTATTTTTCAGCATTTTTCAGTTCGTTTGCTTCCCCCCAAAGATGTTGAGCACCAGCCGCCACTGGATGAGGCGTGTATTATGTTTCTTGTAACTAAAGAATACAATATATTTTAGAGAATATACTCACACTAGCTGGCCTTGGAATGTCTGAATTGTAAAATCTGTACTCAACATGTACTGGAGTCAACAAGTCACAGATAAAGATGATATCTTAAGGCAACTTTTAAATGAGATCTAAAGTCACAGCATACACTTTCCTTTTATAATATTAACATTGTAATAGTAATGTAAGCGATAGCTATTTTTTACATTTATATAAGCTTACTTGAAAATGTTCTTTTACTTTCTGAATGCTGCCTGTCTGCTGCCCATTTCTTTCCACAACTTCCTGGATTTATTGCATGCGTTGGAGCTTTTCCTCTGCTCATTCCTTTGGTTTACTCTTGATATGGACTACATAACCCATGGTACAATGATGATGTCACAAGTGGTATACTTCCTGTACTGACTCCGCCTCTTGAAACTTCTCCTCCCAGCACCTCTGTAGTTCAGAAGGCAGGCTCTATGTAATGTGTGACATGTCAGTGCCTATTCACAGAGCATAGTGAATACATGTGACAGAGTTTAAGTAAGTACATCCCCAATTAGCAAGCAAGTGTGCTGCAAGTTTGAAAATGACCTCATAAGCTATTGCTAGACTTGCCAGGCTTCACACGTTTGTTGCACAATTGCAGCAAGTCAGCATTGCATGACTCCAGATAAACATTCTTTGCAAACACAAGTACCTGTAATAAATAAATAAAATCAACATTCTGCAAGTCTGCTGCAAGTTCTGGTTCAGTTATGTTGTGCAATAGTCATCCCACCACAGGGGTCACTGTGACTGAATTGTCATGCTGTAGACTTGCAGAGCTCTTGCTGTAGACTCACCACTGCAACTTTGCTCTTGCTAGAAACTGGCCAAATTTGCTATAAATTGGAAAAGAGTCAACTAGAACTTGCGCTTCAAGTGTTCTGCAAGTGTACAACTTGCCAGTAAAATGGTGCAGCAAGTTAACAGACTTAAAATTCAACACTGCCACAAATTTGTGGCAAGTTATCCTTGCTTTTTGGATCTGTGGGAATTCTTCACAAAGTAAGTTTACAAACTTCAAGATTGTTCAGATTAATGGGAGTAGGCTAGAAATAACTGAAATTCAATATGGAAATGAATATATGAATTCAAATATTAACCATATGTACACTTTAAAAAAACGGATGTTTGGTGTATGGGCCCTCCTATATCAAACACCTCTCTGCGCTTTATGGGATGATAATACTTGCTGTTTCTAATATACACAATATATGAGGTATATAAATAAATAAATATATATATCCGTGATTTATTGTGCTCACTATAAAATGGTACACTAATAGCAGCTGCTTGAGATCAAGAAAACATATATAAATACAATAAAAAATGAGAAATCAATAAAAACTCATTAAAATACTGTAGCAGCGCTTAATGATTGGATAATAAAATCCAATAAATAAGGTGGGTGAGTATAGGGATTATACGCATAAATAAATAAATAAATACGGATAATTTATACCTATAAATAAATAAATGTAGATATGCATAAATATGAATACGAATAAATAAATAAATAAATGCAAATAAATAAATCAATATCCGCATCAAAATATATATATATATCTGTATCTGTGTCAATAGTTCATTTGTGAATAAAACGTAATAGTCCGGCAATATCCAGAAAACAACTGGGGTTGCACTTGCAGATAAAAATACTTCTATATTCATGTGATGTGGTATAATCTCTTTGGTCAATCCACCAGTGCACTCCACCACGTGAAAACTGTTTTCACGTGGTGGAGTGCACTGGTGGATTGACCAAAGAGATTATACCACATCACATGAATATAGAAGTATTTTTATCTGCAACCCCAGTTGTTTTCTGGATTTTGCTGGACTATTACGTTTGATGAACTATTGACACAGATACAGATATATATATATTTTGATGCGGATATTGACTTATTTATTTGCATTTATTTATTTATTCGTATTCATATTTATGCATATCTACATTTATTTATTTATAGGTATAAATTATCTGTATTTATTTATTTATTTATGCGTATAATCCATATGTACACTTTACTAGACACGTGCACTGACAAAAAATATGTTAGTTTTTGTTTTATTAGTTTTTTTCGGAAATTCGGAAATTCGAAAATTTGGATTTTCACATTTCTGAATTTTCAAATTTTCGATTTTTCAAATTTCCGAATTCCAAATTTTCTGGAAAAAAGAAAGAAAATCAGTAAAATTCGAAATATAAACTAACTATTAAATTATAGATATTGGAATTTCCTTACAAATTTGGCTGTTTGTGAACGTTATGAGTAATGCCGCATACACACGATTGGAACTCTCGTCCGAAAAGTCTCTGATGGTTCTCCCGTTGGAATTCCGACGGAATTCCACTCAAACTGTCTTGCCTACACACGGTCACACCAAATTCCAATGGTCAATAACACCGCGACATACAACACGTTTGACGGCACTATAAAAGGGAAGTTTAATGCTTCCGAGCATGCGTCGAATTGTTTCGGAGCATGCGTCGGAATATTGCGTGTCGGAATTGCATACACACGATCGGAATTTCCCCTTGGAAAAATTAAGAACAGGCTCTCAATCTAAAGTCCGGAATGCCGACAGAAAAAGACAGATGGGCATACACACGGTCAGAAAATCTGATGAAAAGCTCCCATCGGACTGTTTCCATCAGAAATTCCGGCCGTGTGCACGCGGCATAAGAATTTATCCGAAGTTATGAATTTGAAAATCCAAAATTCGGAAATTTTGAAATTCGGAAATTCGATATATCGGAAATAGAAAAATTCGGAAATTTTGAAATTAACGAATTTGTCAAAATTTGTTAAAAAACGAATTCGGAACTAAACAAATTGCACACTTTACATGCTGACAGGAAAAAGGTGGGCTGACAAATGTTCCTGTATTTGTATTTATCATATAAAGAGCTTCTGAAAATGATTCCAATGTTGTAGTGCAAAAAAATCCAGAAATCATCTGTAAATTCAACCCACCGGTCACATGAGGAATTTCAAGAGTGACTGGATATGTCCTTTAGGTTTTGACCCTGTCCTTTTGTTATTTCCCACCTCCTCCTCTGTGATCGTGGTTGGATGGATTCTCCTCTTTTTCTCCATCTGTAGTCTCCTGCCAATTCAATATCTTTTAGGTTGACAATGGTGCAGCCTGTATGGAAATCCTTCACTCTGCGTCATTATACACCTTTGCTTGCTTTTCATATAAATAAATGAAATGTTGCCAACAAAGTCAATAGTTATTTGGTTTTGAAGCTATTTACCTGACAGAGACTTGGTATGAAAGAATAAATGCTTGCCAGTTATATGGATGCACAGAACTCTGTATTTTCTGGAATACAGAGTTCTGTGCATCCATATAAATGGCAATCACTGGAGGAAAACAGAGATCCATGTTTCTGCTTAACCACTTTCCGACCGCTGTACGCCGATATACGTCGGCACAATGGCAGCGGTGGGCAAATGGGCGTACCTGTATGTCCCCTTTAAGAGCCGGGGATAGCAGGCGTGCATACAGTGTGACCGTGCCCGCAGTACCGGCGGATTCAATGTCCACCAGTCTCCCGGCGATCGTGGACGGAGCAAGGCAGGAAACAAGGCATTTCCCCGTTCTGGCTTGTGTCATGACAGAGATCACTGATCCCTGTCATCAGGAGCGGGGATTGCTGTCATGTGACTTGAAGCCCATCCCCCCACAGTTAGAATCACTCCCTAGGACACACTTAATCCCTTGATCGCCCCCCTAGTGGTTAACCCATTCACTGCCAGTGTCATTTACACATCAATCAGTGCATTTTTATAGAACTGATGGCTGTATAAATGATAATGGTCCCAAAATAGTGTCAAAAGTGTCCGATGTGTCCGACATAATGTCACAGCCCTGATAAAAATCGCAGATCGCCGCCATTACTAATAAAAATAAAATAAAAATAAAAATGCCATAAAACTATCCCCTATTTTGTAGACGATATAACTTTTGCGCAAACCAAACAATTTACACTTATTGCAATTTTTTTTAACAAAAATATGTAGAATACATATCGGCCTAAACTGAGGAAAAAAGTATTTTTTTTTATATATTTTTGGGGATATTTATTATATCAAAAAGTAAAAAATAATGCGTTTTTTTTAAATTGTCGCTCTTTTTTTGTTTATAGCGCAAAAAAAAAAATAACCGCAGAGGTGATCAAATACTACCAAAAGAAAGCTCTATTTGTGGGGAAAAAAGGACGCCAATTTCGTTTGAGTGCAACTTTTGCACGACTGCGTAATTGTCAATTAAAGGGACGCAGTGCCGAATCGCAAAAAGTGCTCTGGTCAGGAATGGGGTAAAATCTTCCGGGGCTGAATCGGTTAACAGAAACACAAGATCTCCATTTTCCTCCCTTACAGACCACCGCTCTGCCTCTCCTGTGAACGATCGTAGGTGGCCAGCGTACGCCACAGAGCTGATCACAGGAATCACTTATTTTGCGTTTAAGGGCCGCTATGCCGCAGTAAATATATGTGGGGCAGTCTTTAAGCGGTTAAACAAAAACTCCTAAATGAGAAACTCTGCTGGTCACATGTTAAAAAAAAAAAAAAAAAAAACTTTTGGAATACAGAGGAAAAATAAATAAATATCAAATAAATGTTTTAAATCATCATACAAATATGTACTTAAACTCAAATCTTTACTATTTTTGTTCAAAAACATGGTGTGGGCTATCTAGGAGAAGATTCTGCCAATAACAGCCTATTTCATGCCTCTTCAGCCTGTGTCTATTGTTTGGATGTGCTTAGAATTACAGGGAGGTGAAGCCTCCATCAATCAATATGTAATATCTCCCCATTTTGTTTAGCTGAATAGTGGGCATGGAGGAAGAGGGAGGGAGTGGATTGTCACTGACCACTGTATATACGCCCACATGTTTAACTTTATAGTCACATGGGCTGCATTGATAAAAAAGGAGGAAATGAACAGCTTAGAAGGGAACAGAAACTGGAGCATGCTCAGCAGATGTGGCAACGGCTAGTCTACACAATCTCAGGCTGCAGCAGGGACACAAACAAGGAGGGAGGGAGGGACAGTGAACTGCTAGATAAACTTTTTTGCAGAATACAAAACAGGAATTACACAGTGACCGAGTGAGCATATAGTACAGCATGTACTGACAGTTTTTAATGAGGTGGGTTTAATGATACTTCAAATGGAATAGAAATGATGAAGAGCTCCTGTGATGTGTTACACAACCATTGTTACTTGTCTCTGCTGACATTTTGGTAATAATTATCTTCTTGGATCCCAGTAAGGTAACAATCTTCTGATTTGGATCCACAGATTAAAAAGTTTAGGAACATTTGGTTTAGAGAATTGAAAACTTTTGTTCTCTTGAAAAATTCACCCTCTTTAATGTAAATTAGGAATAGATTTAATGTATACAGTCCATTTTGGTATTGTCCAGCACTGGAATGCTGTCTTGGTTGCCTGGTAGTTCTAACTGCTTGTATAGCAAAGCAGGATAGTTTGCACTTTACTTTACAAAGGGAGACAGCACAGTTACAGTTACAATACATTTCAAGACAAGAGATTCAGAAGGACCCTGCTTGTGGGAGCTTATAGTGTATGTCTCTCTGAAGAGTCCAGCAGCCTAGGGCCTATAGTAGAGACAGTGGGGGTTATTTACAAATGGCAAATCCACTTTGCACTACAAGTGCAAACTACAAGTGCAAAGTGCACTTGAAATTGCACTGGAAGTGCACTTGGAAGTGCAGTCGCTGTAAATCTGAGGGGTAGATCTGAAACGAGGGGAAGCTCTGCTGATTTTATTATGCAATCATGTGCAAGCTAAAATGCTGTCTTTTATTCTCCTTGCATGTCCCCCTCGGATCTACAGTGACTGTAGTTCCAAGTGCACTTTCAGTGCAATTTCAAGTGCACTTTGCACTTGTAGTGCAACGTGGATTTGCCTTTAGTAAATAACCCCCAGTCTTCCCTTTTCAGACCTGTATCAGAGTGGGAGCCAGAGTTAGTGACAGCTATTGGCCGTCATATAGTAATCCACTCCCCACTCTGACCAGCAATCACTTTCTTCACTCCCTTGACTTTTGTTCCTGGTCAGTGAGTTGGAAGTGCTGAAGCCAGGGGCATCTGGCCAATTAGCAAAATCAGAGGGAAAAGCCTATATATTTCTCTCAGTGGACTGTTCCTTCAAGGGTAATCATCTGCTTACAGGTGATGACTGAGCATTTGACCTCACCGTGTCTTCTACTGGATAACAACAATAGAGTATTGCTATTTCAGTTTTCTCCTGTGCAGAACAGAAGCTCAGTTAGGATGCTGAACATCAACATCTGCCAGATTTTTCCATATGTGTTCGATAGAGAAAACCATAGTAATTGGTTAAGGTTTTCCATAGTGATTGGTCAGGGTTTTCCATAGTACTTGCTCAAGGTTTTTCGTAGTGATTGGTCAAGGTTTTCTATAGTGATTGGTCAAGGTTTTCCATAGTACTTGCTCAAGGTTTTTCGTAGTGATTGGACAAGGTTTTCTATAGTGATTGGTCAAGGTTTTCCATAGTACTTGCTCAAGGTTTTTCATAGTGATTGGTCAAGGTTTTCCATAGTACTTGGTCAAGGTTTTCCATAATACTTGGTCAAGGTTTTCTATAGTGATTGGTCAAGGTTTTCCATATAAATTGGTCAAGGTTTTCCATAGTAATTAGTCAAGGCTTTCTATAGTGATTGGTCAAGGCTTTTTATATTACTTAGTCAAGAATTTCTGTAATGATTGGCCAAGGTTTTTTATAGAGATTGGTCAAGGTTTTCCATGGTAGTTTGCCAAGGCTTCTATAGTGATTGGCCAAGGTTTACCATATGAATTGGTCAAGGTTTTCCATAGTAATTAATCAAGGCTTTCTGTAATGATTGGTCACGGCTTTCTATATTACTTGGTCAAGAATTTCTGTAATGATTGGTCAAGGTTTTCCATAGAGATTGGTAAAGGTTTTGCATAGTAATTGGTCAAGGTTTCTGTTGTGATTGGTCAAGATTTTCCATAGTAATTATTCAAGGCTTTCTATATTACTTGGTCAAGGCTTTCTATATTACTTGGTCAAGAATTTCTATAATGATCATGGTTTTTCATAGAGATTGGTAAAGGTTTTACATAGTAATTGGTCAAGGTTTCTGTAGTGATTGGTCAAGATTTTCCATAGTAAATATTCAAGGCTTTCTATAGTGATTGGTCAAGGCTTTCTATATTACTTGGTCAAGAATTTCTATAATGATCATGGTTTTTCATAGTTAATGGTCAAGGATTTCCATAGTAATTAGTGAACATTTTCCATAGTTATTGGTCAAGGTTTTCTATATTAATTTGTCAAGGATTCCCATAGTGATTGGTCAAGATTTTTTTAACCGTCTAGATAAAGGAAGACCATCATCTATAGGCACCTTAACACAAATCAGTCTAATGGTGGCCATACACACTTCGATAAAGGGTCAATAACTTTTCTGATCGATTTCTCCCCAATATGACTAATTCATTTATATTGACAACATGTTCCATCAATATGCCACACACAGAGAAGTGGATTTTGACCAATTGTTGAAAAATACGATCATAAGTTATAGAATGCATCTCTGGTTTCAACATGCAATCTCATAATCTGATCCATCAAACTGTGATCAAGTTCATGAACAATGCATAACAATACTGCAGATACATGATCGATAATTTTCAGACTTTCCGATCAACTCAGTTTGGCCAAATCCGATGTAAATTAAGCTTCAATCGATCGGAAGGAAAATTATGCATATTTGATTGTTTGCCAATTTGATTGTTTTGAGTGAATAGCGCGTTGATTGGATGATTCAATTAAAGAATGTATGGCCACCATAGGATCCCCAGTTTTAATGTATGTCCAGCTCAGGAAGAAATGCATTTTAACCATTTATTATAAAAAAAGTCTGGCAGTAATGTACCAATAAAAGATCCTTTTTATATATTCATCTGACTTCACTATTACTCATTATTGCTCAAGCTTCATGTATGGCCTCAGTTGTTGTAAAGCACAAGATTCCTTTGTTTTCTTTCCTTGAAATTTCCAGTAAGAGACGTTTAATACAACCCTTGTATGCTTTCGCTTTGGAATTATGTGTGAACACAGAGGTCAAAAGAAAACAGAATGATCACACCGAGATGTTTTTTCTTCCAAGCCACCTTAGATGCTTATTCATCCCACAAACTGAATCTATTTCAATGTTATTCTGCAAAGTACAAGCTGCAACGGTAACTTAACCTATGTTGCCATGACAATATCGGTTTATTAAGGTGGAATTGTGAGATAGTAAGACCACGCAATGAGATAATACATATTTAAGTAGCATTTATTATTATGAATCTTATTATAATAATTATTATTAGTAGTATTATTTTTATCATCATCATTTTCTGTTATGGGTGTAATATTCACTGGGTCCAGTAAATAAACCTTTTTTTTTTTGCCATGTTGTTTTTTGGAAGTTATTTACTATTCACAATACAAGTTTGCAAAAAAATAAATCTAAAATATCTAAAATAATACTAGGTATATATATCTATATATAGATATATATACCTGTAGATAGGTAGGTAGATAGATAGATAGATAGATAGATAGATAGATAGATAGATAGATAGATTAGATAGATAGATAGATAGATAGATAGATAGATAGGCCAAATTTATGTAACAACTAAATAATTTGCTGCCATCCAACTACTACGGTAATGTAAAGATGAACACATAGATAGATAAATAATTAGATGGATTAATACATACTGTATTTAGATAATAGAGGAATACGTAGATAGTTAGATATAGATAGATAGATAGATAGATAGATAGATAGATAGATAGATAGATAGATAGATAGATATATAGATAGATAGATAGATAGATCGATAGATAGATAAATATACAGGCAGACACTGTGCCCAGTAAATAACATTTTGTATTTTTTGTTTATGATGTATAGCTGAAAACATAGATAGATAAATAATTAGATTGATTAATACATATATAGAGACTAGAGGAATACATAGATAGGTATATATAGATTGATATATATAGATAGATGGATGATTGTATGGACTGATGGAGATAGATAGATAGATAGATAGATAGATAGATAGATAGATAGATAGATAGATAGATAGATAGATAGATAGATAGATAGATAGATAGATTGATAGATAGAAAACATAAAAACATTAACCCAAAAAAATAAAGTAAAATAACTGTCTATAGTTGGTTTTGCACTTTCATTCATATTGGGTTATTGGAGGGTTGGGGGTGAATATACTATATATGGGCCAGTTATCTTTACTCATCAAATTTACAGTTGTTTAGAATTATCATAGTTACATAGTAGGTGAGGTTGAAAAAAGAAACAAACAAGTCAAGTCCAACCTATGTGTGTGATTATATGTCAGTATTACATTGTATATCCCTGTATGTTGTGGTCGTTCAGGTGCTTATCTAATAGTTTTTTGAAACTTTCGATGCTCCCCGCTGAGACCACCACCTGTGGAAGGGAATTCCACATCCTTACAGTAAAGAACCCTCTACGTAATTTAAGGTTAAACCTAAGGTTAAACTTTTTTTAAGGTTAAACTTTCTTCTAATTTTAATGAGTGGCCTTGAGTCTTGTTAAACTCCCTTCCGTGGTAAAAGTTTTATCCATATTGTGGGGTTACCAGTACGGTATTTGTAAATTGAAATCATATCCCCTCTCAGGCGTCTCTTCTCCAGAGAGAATAAGTTCAGTGCTCGCAACCTTTCTTCATAACTAATATCCTCCAGACCCTTTATTAGCTTTGTTGCCCTTCTTTGTACTCGCTCCATTTCCAGTACATCCTTCCTGAGGACTGGTGCCCAGAACTGGACAGCATACTCCAGGTGAGGCTGGAACAAAGTCTTATAGAGTGGGAGAATTATCGCTTTAATCTTGGAATTAATCCCTTTTTTAATGCATGCCAATATTCTGTTTGCTTTGTTAGCAGCAGCTTGGCATTGCATGCCATTGCTGAGCCTATCATCTACTAGGACCCCCAGGTTCTTTTCCATCCTAGATTCCCCCAGAGGTTCTCCCCCCAGTAGATTGCATTCATATTTGTGACAACCAAATGCATTATTAAAAATGTTTCTACATGAAACATGCAAACTATCCAAAGACATGCAGGTAGGTTAATTGGCTTCTGTCCAAAAATTGGCCCTAGTATATGAATAGGGACCTTGGATTGTGGGCTCCTTGAGGGTAGGGACTGATGTAAGTGTGCAATGTACAGGGATAGGGACTGATGTCTTTATTCAACCTTACTAACTATGAAACTATGAAACCTCATTTGCCATGTAGTTGCCCACCCCATTAATTTGTTTAGATCTTCTTGCAAGGTTTTCACATCCTGCGGAGAAGTTATTGCCCTGCTTAGCTTAGTATTGTCTGCAAATACAGAGATTGAGCTGTTTACCCCATCCTCCAGGTCATTTATGAACAAATTAAATAGGATTGGTCCCATCACAGAACCCTGGGGGACCCCACTTTGCACCCCTGACCATTCCAAATACTCCCCATTAATCACCACCCTCTGAACTCGCCCTTGTAGCCAGTTTTCAATCCATGTACTCACCCTATGGTCCATGCCAACGGACCTTACTTTGTACAGTAAATGTTTATGGGGAACTGTGTCAAATGCTTTTGCAAATTCCAGATACACCACGTCTACGGCCTTCCTTTATCTAGATGGCAACTCACCTCCTCATAGAAGGTTAATAGATTGGTTTGGCAAGAACGATTCTTCATGAATTCATGCTGATTACAGTTAATGATACCATTTTCATTACTAAAATCTTGTATATAGTCCCTTATCATCCCCTCCAAGAGCTTGCATACTGTTGATGTTAGGCTAACTGGTCTGTAATTCCCAGAGATATATTTTGGCCCTTTTTTAAATATTGGTGCTACATTGGCTTATCTCCAATCAGCTGGCACCATTCCAGTCAGTAGACTGTCAGTAAAAATGAGGAACAATGGTCTGGCAATTACTTGACTGAGTTCCCTAAGTACCCTCGGGTGCAAGCCATCTGGTCCTAGTGACTTATTAATGTTAAATTCTCCAAGTCTATTTCTAATTCTGTCCTCTGTTAGCCATAAGGGTGCTTTCTAAGATGTGTCATGAGGATAAACACTGCAGTTTTGGTTACTGAAGCCCCATCTCTCCATCCTTAGTAACCAGATTCCCTTTATCATTCTTTATGGGGCCAATATGGTCTGTCCTCCCTCTTTTACTGTTTATAGACTTAAAGAATTTCTTGGGATTTTTTTTGCACTCCTAATATGCTCTTAAAGCAAACCCATCTCTCCTCCATGTTCTTTGTTCCTAAGATTTTATCCCAATTTAAATCGTCTAGTAAGGTTTGTAGTTTAGGGAAGTTGGCTCAGTGTCTTTGTATTCCCCTTATGTTTCTATTTGTGTGATTTATACTGAAGCCAATTGACCTGTGATCATTGTTTCCTAAACTACCCCTTATTTCCACATCTGTGATTGGGTCTGTATTGTTGGTAATCAGCAGGTCTAGTTGTTTCTAGTTGGTGCGTCTACCATCTGACCCGTGAAATTGTCCTGCAAGACTCTTAGGAACTGGCGAGACAAAGATGAATGCACGGTTCCTTCCGCCCAGTCTATGTCTGGATAATTAAAATCCCCCATTATGATAACACTTGCCATCCTTGCTCCTAATCCAAATTGTGATAGGAGATCTGTCTCCCCCTCCTCTCTCAGGCTAGGGGGCCTATAGCATACTCCCAGTATTATTTCCCCCTTAGTTTCATCCCTTTGGAGCTCTACCCATAAGGATTCCACCTCCTCCCTAGCTCCCTTAGTGATGTCATCTCTCACATTCATTTGTACATTATTCTTGAATTAGCAAAATATTTTTTGAAGGTAACATGGGATACCCAGCAGTAAACTTGGGCACAACTAAAAGCAGAGTTATATACTTTGTGGTGTCTGTTCCTGAAGCTGAAAGCGGTAGTAAACCCAAAAGCAAACATTTATTATATTGCAGCTTACCAATTCTTAGATGTGATGTCTGCATTCATTTTCTTTTTTAGGCTTTCTTTCCTCTATTTTCACCTAGTAATCTGGCCAGTAAATCTGTTGTTTCTGAAGATAACGAGCACTACCAGCAGAATGTATCAGTTACAGAATGAGACAAAGTATTTAACCCTGACGGGTGCTTACAATGATCAACTTTTAACTGTTGATGTAAAACCTTTATCCCAAAAGGGAAAAAACATTTTGTTGTAACAGCTTAAACCTAAGGCTACTTTCACACTGAGGCATTTTTCAGGCGCTAAAGGGCTAAAAATAGCACATGTAAAGCTCCTGAAAAACGCTTCCCCTTGCCACCCCAGTGTGAAAGCCCAAGAGCTTTCACACTGGAGCGGTGCGCTTGCAGGTAGGGGAAAAAAGTCCTGCTAGCAGCATCTTTGGGGCGTTGCAGGAGCGCTGTATACACCACTCCTAAAACGCCCCTGCTATTGAAATCAATGGCCAGCGCTGCCGAATCGCCTGCAAATCGGCACTTTGCGGGCAGTTTTAACCCTTTTTTATCTGCTAGCGGGGGTTTAAAGGGCAGCGCTAGCGGCCGAAAAGCGACCAAGTGTGAAAGTGCCCTAAGTGTTAGCTGGCTTTAGTTAGTGTATTTAAATCTTAATCCATCTAACCCTCCACCAGACTGACAATGCTGCCGTGCCCTCTGTGCTCCTTCATCCAGAGTGGGGCACTCTTATACAGGTGATGTGTTACTGGACAGATCACCAGGTTAAAATGGAGGAAAAATACCTTAGAAAAGAAAACAAATGAAGCCACCACATCTAATGATTGATTAGCTGCAATATATGAAATTTTTAGTTTTGGGTTTATTACCGCTTGAAGTTTAGTCTGCACATATTTTCCTCCTTTCCCCCCTCTTCAATGTTCTGAAAAATTTTCTAAAAATGTTTTTTCCATTTTCATTACGTACCTTATTTTAGATCCAGTGCAATGCAGGTGGATTATGGCTGGAGGGAGGGGCCAGCAGGGTGCTGTGAAAAGCTTCCTTAAAGCGGTGTTCCCCTTAAAAAAATTTAAAATAAAAGTCAGCAGCTACAAATACTGCAGCTGCTGACTTTTAAAAATCGGATACTTACCTGTACTGGAGTCCAGCACTGCAGGGGAACGAAGCTCCGCTCGACGGCACCGGCATTTTAACTGTGGGCGCCCGGCTGTGGCTTCACAGCTGGGCACCCACTGCACATGCGCGAGCCACGCGCCGTGACTGGCCGCGCAATCATCTGGGACCTGTCACGTGTCCCAGATGATTGACAGAGGGAGGGGGAGAGGCGCTCTCCCTTCCTGCGCTGAGGGAAGTGACGTCAGGAGCCCAGGCGCTGAAGGAGGCAGACTACGAGGGACCACATAGCAACAGGCATTATAAGGTAAGTTAAAAAAAAAAATTCCAATTTATGACATTTTTTTTTATGGGGTGGAACCAGTTCCCACCAGGCCTATGGGCGAATGATGCCGGGCCATCATATTACGTCCTCCCAGAATCGCTCCACGCAGCTGCGCAATCTGTCACTGGCTGCATCCACCAGACACAGATGAGGACTGATCACTGTAGCGACCCGCTGCCGGTACCATGTGACTACTGTAACCAATCACAGCAGGTCACATGGCAGTTGCTAGATGTGATTGGTCACAGTGATCACATGGTACAGACTGGGCCAATCACGGCCCATCTGTGCCATGTAATCAGCTGTGGCCAATCACAGCTAATCACAACAAAACAAACTAAATGAGTCAATTTCATTCAGTAAAATGCTTGCTTATAGCAATGGAATTCAGGAAGGGCACTTTTACCCCTTCCTGCCCAGGCCCAGAGATTGGACTGGCTCTTGGAAGAAGTTATGCAAATATCAAAATGCCTTGATGGGTGGTGATCAATCCGGAGGAGTGGGCTTTTCTAGATAGACTACACTTGTCTGTGGTCCACCCCTAGTAATGCCCAAGGGATGCTGAGCCTCCATGATTGAATGACCTGGAATCCAGTGAATGAAAGGGGCGGGTAGAGTCAGTTCTACTGGGGTAGAAAAGTGCTACGTGATGTCAGACATCCTCCAGCTAGGGAATGAGGCAGGCCCTATCTGACTTGTTGCAGCTTCTAAAGCACATTGTGAAAAGCTCACAGTGTACAGTGAAATCAGAGTAAAAATATTTTTAAGTGGTTGTAAATGCTGAAGGTTTTTTTAACTTCATACATTCTATGCATGAAGGTAAAAAACCTTCTATGTGCAGCGCCCCCCTGCTCAGCCCTCCAATCCTTACCTGAGCTCCCTCCAATCTAGTGATGTTTTGTGATAGCTTTGGCTGTCCCGGGACTCTCCCTCCTCATTGGCTGAGACAGCAGCGGGAGCCTATTAGCTCCCACTGCTGTCAATCACAGCCAGCGAGCCAATGAGGAGAGATCTGGTGGGGAAGCTCTATGTGTCTTATGCATGCAGCGGTGCCCCCAGGGCAAGCGGCTTTTTCTGGGAACATTGCTCAAAGAGGAGGAGCCAGGAGCGCTGGCGAGTGGTGGGGCCCCCGAAAAAAAGAAGAAGATCGGAACTGCTCTGTGCAAGACCACTGCACAGAGCAGATAAGTATAACATGTTGGTTATTTTTTTTTTTTTAAATGAAGCTTTTATATCACTTTAATTTCATTTTTTCTGTGGTTGCGCTCACTTATTCATAGCAGACATTGAACTATTTGATAACACCACATAACATAGCAGACATTCAGAAATCATCCATTACAGCTTGGACTTCAGTAAGCTGGAATGTGACCGCCTTGTATAGCTATTATGCCCTTGTTCTGTATTTGTGATATCAGTGAAACTGCATGGTGTTGCTCATATGATGTGCAGATTTCAATCTATGTTCTCTCTATGTCATGTCCTACTCATTGAAGCCAATCCTGTATTATCTTGGGATTATCACAACTGCAACACTGGCAAGTACTGGTCTGCAATTTAGACCTCTTTTCCCCTAAAAAAAGAACTTGCATAGTAATCATGGGCATCTCTGTAAATCAATATGTAAATGTAAAGGAGACTTTTATGTGGAGTCAGAGATAATATACAAATATAAAAAAAAAATACTTATTCTTTGATCAATAAGGACATACAGTATATGTATAAAACAACAAAATGTTTAGCAGTATTATCATGCAATGCACATAATGTATGGAAAAAAGTCAATCAATGCAAATGTTAAATTGTACCACCACATAGATGGGAGCCCATATCAACGCGTTTCGTGGTCGTACACTTCATCAAGATCAGGCTTTTCTTAGATCAATCAGACTTGATAGACATCTTCACTAATTTCTATATCCATCTACAATTAATAAAAAATAAATCGCCTACAAATTATACATGTTCTGTGGCTGATTAAGGTGGTAATTAAACTCACTTAGTGCCTCATCTGCATTAAAGTAGTCCCAGAACCTGTGTAATTCATATGTGTTCGGGTTTAAAGGGATGAGGTGGCAACCCTATGTATTGGTGATGTCTGGTGAGCCACATGAGATGCTGGACAGGATCCTCTATGATCCATTGGACAATCCTGTGTTGTGCCTTGTTTCTGCTGAACCTTGAACTCCTTGCTCCTTCCATGAACTTCCTATTTAAGCCATGTATTTGCACTACTCGTTACCAACCTTGGTTTGCTCCTTGACTATGCTTCCACTTAATCCCAATCTGTGACCACTTGTTACCGACCTTTGGCTAGTTTACTGTCTGCGCTTCTGCTTGATTCCTACCTGCTATTTCTGCTACTGTACCCCAGCTTACTCATCAACTGGTGGGGAAATCCTGAGGAACGTGACCTGGCACTAACATGCAACAAAACCCATTTCCACCACCAGGATCTCTGGTGAACACTGGTTCGTGCTTAGACCCCAACCTCTGCTGTATCTGGTGATGTCTGGTGAGCCACATGGGATGTTGGACAGGACCCTCTCTGATCCATTGGACAATCCTGCGTTTTGCCTTGTTTCTGCTGAACCTTGAACTCCTTGCTCCTCCCATGAACTTCCCATTTAAGCCATGCCTTTGCACTACTCGTTACCGACCTTGGCTTGTTCCTCGACTATGCTTCCGCTTAATCCCAATTTGCGACCATTTGTTACCGACCTTTGGCTTGTTTACTATCTGCACTTCTGCTGGATCCCTACCTGCTATATCTGCTACTGGACCCCGGCTCGCTCATCAACTAGTGAGGCAATTCCGAGGACTGCGACCTGATACTAACATGCAGCAAAACCCATCTCCACCACCAGGATCTCTGGTGAACACTGGTTAGTACTTAGATCCTGCACCTCAGGTGAGCCCACGTCATCCACCAGGGTGGCCTAATGCTGTACTTATCCTGCTGGTCAGTGGGAGCCTCTCTACTGCTATAGCTACTGACCTCCAATCCTGACCCTGACACATAATACATTTCTTACATAGGAAGGAAGACATATAAATATACATAATTACACAGTTTATAGTTTATGAGGATGAAAAAAGATGGCAGTCAATCCAGTTCAACTCAAGTGTGTGTATGTGTGTGTTTTTTTATTATCCAACAATTCCCATAGCTCTGTATATTCTACATTCTGAGTAGGACATCTAAAAGTTTACTGAAGATGTCAAAATCTGGGAGAGGGAGTTTCTGCTCTAACAGTAAAGAACCATTTCTGCAATCTAAGGATAAACCTCCTGTTGTCAAATCTTGGCCAAGTGTCTTCTTCAGGGACCTTAAAGTAAACAGTTTAATACAGTTATTTGAATACATTTGATATTTTTGTAAATTGTAATCATATGCCCTCTTCAGCACCTCTTCTTCAGCGTGAATAACTGCAATCTATTTTATTGTCGCTCTATCTCTCTACCCATCAGCTCACAACATCAGTCCCCTCACGTATAACTAATCTACTGACTGACATATCTGTCTGGATGTCACGCCACTTCGTGAAAAACTCAACCTGTCAAAAACAGAGCTCATAATATTTCCTCCCCCACGTGCCCCTTCCCTTGACTTCTCTGTCAAAATCAGTGGCTAAACTCTCAACCTGTCCCCCATGCCAGGGTGCTAGATGTTATCCTGGACTCTGAACTCTCCTTTTCGGCCCCACATCCAATCACTGTCCAATTCATCCAGACATCATTTACTTAAAGGCCCTGTAATCATGTAATCTATTTTTCATGGAATGGTGTCTTTCTGCCTCTTTGTAACATCCTCTGTCAGCTGAATGTCTGTTTTTTTTGGAATGAGCAGTGCATGTTAGTTGCGGTCATGTGCAAGGCTCTATGCACACTACACATTCCATAGTTCATAGACATCTCAGGAGTGAGCAAGAGATGGTGGCTACATTCCATACAGTGGGACCATAGAGCAGGGGTAGGCAACCCCCGGCATGCAAAGCCTCTTTTGCCGGCACTTGAATCCCTCTCAATCAGCAGAGCAGCGCAGGGAAGTGTCAGTGAGACACTAATTCATTCCAATTTCAGAATTCCCCATGCCACACCTGCACTGAGGGGGAGGCACTGTGCCCCCACACATTGTAAAAGATTGGAAACATTATTTGGTCCTCTAGCTTTGCTGTAGCTGCGATCGTCAGCTTTTGTGATGTGGAAGAGTTTGGGTGCAGTTCTGCTAGGGGGGGGGGTGGTCCCTGTGTCCAGGAGGAGGACTGTCATTGGCCACTGCTAAAGCAAATCACAGTCCTGCTAGCACCGCTCACCATCTGGAGGAAGAGGACTCGCTTGGTTGCCACTACCAATCTCAGGAAGAAGGGATTTCACTGTGACAGTTTGTGACAGTTTGTGGAATTACTGTTGAGCTTCTGGGAACTTTGTTGAAATTATTCCTGAACCTTTGCATCACTTACTACTGAACCCCGTGTCCCTTTAAGCCGCAGCCAGTATTCAGCTCAATGAAAACCATACCCAACTTTTGCTGTGGCACAAAGCGCCGCACTTTTTCTCAGCTGCGGGGGTCCAACCTATGTAAACAAGGCAGATCGCTGTGCTGGCAGAAGGGAGAATGGAGATCTTGTGTTTCTGCTAAGCAGAAACACTGATCTCTGTTTTCCCTCAGTCAAAGCATCCCCCCCACAGTTAAAAAACACTCCATTGGAACACACTTAAAGTGGGGCGCCCCTTAAAAAATGTTTTTTTAAAGTTAACAGATAATGCAGCTGCTGACTTTTAATAATCGGACACTTACCTGTCCCAGGGTCCAGCGATGTGGTGGAACGAAGCCCCGCCTCGTTCCCCACTCCGCTCGCGGCGCCGGAATTCTTACTGTGGGCACCCGGCTGTGGCTTCACAGCCGGGCACCCACTGCGCGAGCGGCACAGCGCGCCGTGATACGCCGCGCAGTCATCTGGGACCTGTCCTGTGTCCCAGATGACTGACTGCCGTGAGGGGAAGTGATGTCAGTGCCCGGGCACTGAAGGAGGCAGACTACGAGGGACCCCCTAGCAACAGGCATTTAGAGATGAGTAAAACAAATAATTTTTTCTAATAATAATTTTTTTTTTTTTAATGAATTTTAAGCTATTTTTTTTTTTTTTTTGTGGAAACACCACTTTAACCCTTTGATCTCCCCTGATGTTAACCCTTTCCCTGCCAGTAGAATTAGTACAGTAACGGTGCATTTTGTTTTAGCACAGATCACTGTATTAGTGTCACTGGTCCCCAAAAAGTGTCAAAAGTGTCAGTTAGATCGCCACCATTACTAGTAAAAAAAAAAATCCATTAAAATATCCCATAGTTTGTAGACGCTATAACTTGCGCAAACCAATCAATATACACTTATTGGGATTTTTTTTACCAAAAATATGTAGCAGAATACATATTGACCTAAATTGATAAAGAAATGTAATTTTTAAAAAAAATTTATTGGGTATGTTTTATAGCAGAAAGTAAAAATATATTTTTTCAAAATGAACAGTGTTTTTTTGTTTATCGCGCACAAAATAAAAAAAAGGAAGAGGTGATCAAATATCACTAAACGAAAGCTCTATTTGTGGGAAAAAAAAGGACACCTAATTAAATTTGGGTATAGGGTCGCCTGACCGCGCAATTGTCAGTTAAATGCAGTGCTGTAATGTAAAAAATGGCCTGGTCAGGAAGGGGGGTGAACATTCCATGGCTGAAAGGCAACATCGGGCGACCTCTCCTAAATGGTGAAGGTTAGGGTCATTTGGAAGACACCTACAGTTATTTGCATATTGTTTCTACTAAAAATTAATGGTGTAGAGTTTACTACCGCTTTAAATGTGCTCATTGAAAATACATTATATTTCCCTTTTAGGTATGGGGCATAGTTGTGAAACTGTTGCTGTAAAAAAATATGGCAATGGGATTTGCAGAGAATGCAAGATACCAGGTAGTTTTAATTTTATTTCCTTTTATTAGAGTGTTGTAATTAACACTTTTATTTCACTGTTGTGCTGACATTTAAATGTCACTTTACTTACTGTTTGCCCGAGGTTATTTATATACAACAGCCTTTCACATTAAAATTCTTTCTATAAAACTATCCTACATTGAAGGTTCTTAAATCACCTTGCTAATGCAGTCTCGCAGCTCTACCCACTTAACAAATATTTGCAATGTTTGAGTCATATTTCAGAAGTGATATTTTAGTATTTAACTTCCAAGCTGCTCATAATTTCACTGGAATTCCATGTTTTATTTCAAAATCTTTGATTGTTTTTATCTATCACTAAATTATTTTATTTTGGCAACTGGCATCCTTCATTCACATCTAGTCACTGGCTGTCATGACTATGTCATGGCTTACTTACATACTTACTTACTT
This sequence comes from Lithobates sylvaticus, assembly GCA_028564925.1. Classification (NCBI taxonomy): domain Eukaryota; kingdom Metazoa; phylum Chordata; class Amphibia; order Anura; family Ranidae; genus Lithobates; species Lithobates sylvaticus. Next base: position 565,028,633 of record CM053029.1, on the reverse strand, counting down.
ACTTACTTACATCTATCTTTTCTACCAAACATTTTATATTTGTAAAAAGAGCTGGATATATAAAAGCTTAACCTCTTGCCGACCAGCCGCCGTCATTATACTGCGGCAGGTTGAAGAAGAACAACCTTGAAAATTAGATTTTTAATTTTTAAGGACCGCCTCCTGCACATTTATGTCGACTGAATGGCACGGCTGGGCACATCAATGTACGTTGCCCTTAAAGAGCCCAGTCCGGTCCTGAACGCCGTGGCCGTAGCCGCGGACCCGATCGCCGCTGGTGTCCCGCGATCGGGTCACAGAGCTGAAGAACGGGGAGTGGTATGTGTAAACAAACCTCTCCCCGCGCTTCCTAGTGAGACTGACACTGATCGTCTGTTCCCTGTCATCGGGAAAGACGATCAGTGATGTCGAACACCAAGCCACGCCCCCCCTTCAGTAAAAAAACACGTCACACTTAACCCCTCCCCGCCCCTAGTGGTTAACCCCTTCACTGCTAGTGTCATTTACACAGGAATCAGTGCATTTAACCACTTCAATACTGGGCACTTAAACACCTTCCTGCCCAGACCAATTTTGAGCTTTCAGCGCTCTCACACTTTGAATGACAATTGCGCGGTCATACAACACTGTACCCAAATCAAATTTTTATCATTTTTTCCCACAAATAGAGCTTTCTTTTGGTGGTATTTGATCACCTCTGCGGTTTTTATTTTTTGCTAAACAAATAAAAAAAGACTGAAAATTTTGAAAAAAAATATGTTTTTTTTTGTTTCAGTTTCAAAACTTTGTAAATAAGTAAGTTTTCTCCTTCACTGATGGGCACTAATGGGGCTGCACTGATGGGCACTGATAAGGCGGCACTGATAAGGTGGCACTGATGGGCACCAATGAGGTGGCACTGAGGTGGCATTGATGGGCACTGATATGTGGCACTGATAGGCGGCACTGATAGGCGACACGGATGGGCGACACGGATGGGCACTGATAGGTGGCACAAACTGGCACTGATAGCTGGCACGGATTGGCATGGATAGGTGGCACGGATGGGCATGGATAGGCGGCACAGATGGGCATGGATAAGTGGCACAGATGGGCATGGATAGGCGGCACAGATGGGCATGGATGGGCACTGATAGGTGGCATGGATGGGCACTGATAGGTGTCACGGATAGGCACTGATAGGCAGCATTGTTTTGTATTGATGGATGCCAATCAGTGCCAAACAATAATGCATGCCAATCAGTGATGCCCATTGTGGGCACTGATTGGCATCCATTGTGGGCACTGTGTGTCATCCCTGGTGGTCTAGGGTGGCATACCTTGTGCTGCGCATCCCTGGTGGTGTCCCTGGTGGTCCAGTGTGGGCATCCTCGGGGGGGCTGTGCTGATAATCATTCAGCACAGACCCCCCCTGTCAGAGGAGCAGCCGATCGGCTCTCCTCTACTCGCGTCTGACAGACGCGAGTGAGGAAAAGCCGATTACCGGCTCTTCCTATTTACACTGTGATCAGCCGTGATTGGACACGTCTGATCACGTGGTAAAGAGTCTCCGTCGGAGACTCCTTACCAAGATCGTAGTTGCGGGGTGTCAGACTGACACCCCGCAACAACGATCGCCGCGATGCGCGCCCCAGGGGGCGCACAGCGGCTCAAAATCCTGAGGACGTCCTATGACGTCCAGTCAGGATTTGACAACCACTTTGCCGACGTCTATTTACAATGGGCGGGCGGCAAGTGGTTAAATAGCACTGATTGCTGTATAAATGACAATGGTCCCAAAAATGTGTCAAAAATGTCCGATGTGTCCTCCATAATGTCGCAGTCACAATAAAAATCGCTGATCACCGCCATTACTAGTAAAAAAAAAAATATTAATAAAAATGCTATAAAACTATCCCCTATTTTGTAAACGCTATAACTTTTGCGCAAACCAATCAATAACTGCTAATTGCAATTTTTTTACCAAAAATATGTAGAAGAATACGTATCGGCCTAAACTGAGGAAAAAATATGTTTTTTTATATATTTTTGGGGGATATTTATTATAGCAAAAAGTAAAAAATATTGAATTTTTTTCAAAATTGTCGCTCTATTTTTGTTTATAGCGCAAAAAATAAAAACCGCAGAGGTGATAAAATACCACCAAAAGAAAGCTCTATTTGTGGGAAAAAAAGGACGCCAATTTTGTTTGGGAGCCACGTCGCACGACCGCGCAATTGTCAGTTAAAGCGATGCAGTGCCGAATCGCAAAAAGGGGCCTGGTCCTTTGGCTGCCAATTGGTCCGGGGCTGAAGTGGTTAAGGCAATTTAGACCAAAATATATATATATATATATATATATATATATATATATATATATATATAACATTTTAAAATATCATTTTATTAATACACAAATTTTATAAAATTCTTAAGGAAGAAACCACAAGAAAACAACCATAGGTACATATATTACAATAATATATTGTTATTTTTATTTTTATTTATTTATTGCAGGATTTATATAGCGCCAACAGTTTACGCAGCGCTTTACAATATAAAAAGGGAGACAATACAGTTATAATACAATAAAATACAAGAGGATTAAGGGGGCCCTGCTCAGAAGAGCTTACAATCTAATAGGGTGGGGGATGTGATACAAAAGGTTGTAACTGTGGGGAATGAGCTGATGGAAGTGGTAAAAGATTAGTTGGAGACATGATAGGCTTCCCTGAAGAGATGAGTTTTCAGGGATCGCCTGAAGGTAGCTAGAGTAGGGGATAGCCGGACAGGTTGAGGCAGCGAGTTCCAGAGGATGGGAGAGGCTCTGGAGAAATCCTGGAGACGAGCATGGGAGGAGGAAACAAGAGAGCTTGACAGGAGGAGATCTTGAGAAGAGCGGAGAGGACGGTTTGGGATATGTTTGGAGACAAGATTGGTGATGTAGCTCGGGGCAGAGTTGTGAATGGCTTTGTATGTTGTGGTTAGTATTTTGAATTTAATTCGCTGGGTGATTGGGAGCCAGTGTAGGGATTGGAGGAGAGGGTTGGCAGACACTGAACGGTTGGTAAGGTGGATAAGTCTGGCAGCAGCATTCATGATAGACTGAAGAGGGTAGAGCCTATGGAGAGGCAGGCCAATGAGAAGTGAGTTGCAATAGTCAAGGCGAGAGATAACAAGGGAGTGAATGAGGAGTTTGGTGGTGTCATTTGTTAAAAAGGGGCGAATTTTAGAGACGTTACGGAGGTGAAGTCTACAAACCTTTGACAGCGATTGGACTTGAGGCTGAAATGACAAGTCCGAGTCTAGGATTACACCGAGTACCCTGGCGTGAGGGGAGGGACTGATGGTTGCATTGTTGATTTTGATGGAAAAGTCATGGAGGGGGGCACAGGCGGGGGGGGGAATATTAATAGCTCAGTTTTAGAGAGATTTAATTTAAGGAAGTGGTGCGACATCCATGCTGAGATGTCAGTTAGTAAGTTAGTAATGCGAGAGGAGACTGAAGGAGTGAGGTGAGAAGTAGACAGATAGATTTGGGTTATTGTAATATATGCGGGTCACTGCGGAGAAAGATTGCGGGTCCGCCGGCCACCTGCGATCTTTCCTCGCAGTGACAGAATGGGGTCCTGCCTGTGTAAACAAGGCTGATCTCCATTCTGACAGGGGAGATCACACAGATCCTGTCTTTCTGCTAAGCAGGAAGATGGATCTGTGTGTTTCCTCAGTCACACAGTCCCCCATACAGTTAGAAAGCACAAACAGGGGACACAGTTAACCCCTTGAGCACCCCTGATGTTAACCCCTTCTCTGCCAGTGTCATTAGTATGATAACAGTGAATATTTTTAGTACTGATTACTGTAATAATGTCACTGGTTCCCAAAAAAGTGTAAAAAATGTCAGTTAGGTGTCCGATCTGTCTGCCACAATGTCGCAGTCCCGCTATAAATTACTGATCGCCGCCATTACTAGTAAAAATAAAGAAAAATAATAAAAATGCCATAAATCTATCCCCTATTTTGTAGACGCGATTACTTTTGCGCAAATCAATATACCCTTATTGCAATTTTTTTACCAAAAATATGTAGTAGATTACATATCGGCCTAAACTTATGAACACATTTGTTTTTTTTTTACACTTTTTTTATGGAAATGTTTTAAAGCAGAAAGTAAATTATTTTATTTATAAAATTTTTTTCAAAATTTACGCTCTTTTTTTGTTAATAGCACAAAAAATAAAAACCGCAGAGGTGATCAAATACCTCCAAAATAAAGCGCTATTTGTGGGAAAAAAGGACAATTTTGTTTGGGTATGCAGTGCCGTATCACAAAAAGTGGCCTGGTAAGGAAGTGGGTAAATTCTTCCGGGACTGAAGTGGTTAAAGAAGAATCACATTTATGGATATCTTTACATACAATAGTTACATTGGCTTCACGGTCCTGTTCATTGTGAGCACAGGAGGTTGGCCTCGTTTTTTTTTAGTACTTGCCGATACCTGTTGGATACTATTTTACTTACACTTCAACTGTCAGCAATGCTACAAAGCATTGAAAAGTTATTTACAAATGAAATACATTTCTTTTTTATATTTTGCACTTTTTTCCATTTAAAAAGTGTATAAATATACGAACAAAGCAAACAAAAACAATGTTTTGATTATTAATAGTTTATAAAATAGAAGAAATAAAAAAAATATGCAGGAAAATAATAATTAAATGGAGAAGGAGAATTAGGAGTTTAGCTGATTAAAGCTGATTAGAGTAAATGAACGTTATTTAATTATTTTTTTTTGCTAATGTTTAAAAATGATGTCTTGATAATAATATCCTTACTTGTAGTGACACTGCCTGTTATCTCTATCCGTTTTGATATAGAATCCATAGTTTAAAAAAAATCTTTGTCGGCCAATGTCATCTTGCTTGTGGGCATTTGAAGCCCACAAGCAGTCACTTCCTTGTTACAAGGAGCACGTCCGCAAATCCCACCCAAAATCTCGCGAGATTTGTGGCCATCGACCCGAAATCTTGCGAGATTTGCGGACATCGAGCCAAAATCTCGCGAGATTTGCTACATCGCCCGAACTCTCGTGAGATTTCGGGTCGATGGCCTCAAATCTTGCGAGATTTCGGGTCGATGGCCGCAAATCTCGCGAGATTTCGGGTCGATGGCCGCACTGACTCTTGGGATGAATGACACCAGATCCCAGGAGACAGTGCGGCAGGACGAGGATCCCCGCACAGACCCCACCCACCCCCGCAGGGACAACACAAAAGATGAAGCCAGCATTCAAGGTAGGCTTCCAAGATGCAGAATTGACCCATCAATTCTGTAATCTAACATGATGGAGAATAGATTTAAAGTAAGTTTAGGAGATGGGTGCAGAACCGCTTTAATAAGGAACATTTAATAAAAAACAAAACAAATATTTTTTTTCTACTTGAAAGGTTGCTTTAAACTGACGTCCTCTGCAGATCGAAGTTCATCCGTTTGATCTGTAGATGAATAAACAAAAAGATACAAAAGGAAACAAGGTTTCTTTTTATCTTTCTGTTTCAGCTGCTGAGCAATGTTGTTAAAGCGGGGTTCCACCCAAGAATGGAACTTCTGCTTATCTAAATCCTCCCCCCCTCTGGTGCCACATTTGTCACCTTTCGGGGGGGGGGGGGTACCGGTTTTTGACAGGTACCCTGTCCTCACTTTCGTTGGACCTCGCTGAGGCGCGGTATGTCAGAGGTCCAGCCCCCCCTCTTCCACACCCTCCTCCTTCCCCAGCTTCCGAGAGAGCAGCCCACTAGACTTCACTGCTGGGTTCCCTTACCGGCAATGGTGGCTGCAGCACTCGACAGCCGATGGAAACATCGGCTGAGTGCTGACATCGCTGGATTCGAGGACAGGTAAGTGTCCTAATATTAAAAGTCAGCAGCTACAGTATGTGTAGCTGCTGACTTTTAATTTTTGTAGCGGGGGGGCAGAACTCAACTTTAATAAACATTGCCCAGCTGCTTTTTTTTACGATTTTTGACAGCTCCAATTGCCGGTATTTAGTTTACACTTCAGCTGTCAACAGGAAAACATTTGGCGATGTTCACGCCAAGGGTTCCATTTCATGTTGAAGTAGAGCATTGAAAGAGTCTAGTCTATCTTTAATTTGTATGATAGGATCATCTGGGGTTCTCCAGTGAGTGGCTACACATTTTGTGTAGATAAGACTTTCTGAGAAATGGGATGTCTCATGAATTGGGGCAAAAAGTTAGCTATGGTTAACGAAATAGGTTTACCAACTATTTTGGAGAAGAATTCATCCAGTCTACACCAAACAGGTAATAGTTTTTCACAAGACCAAAACATAGACTTTTTAGAATTTATTGCTAAATAACTTGAAACAGGAGAGGGGTTTAGGGATACGGATACTCCAAATAATATAAAAAAAAGGAGGACAGCTTCTCACTAATCTTATCTAAGCAGCCTTTCCTGGAGGTAACAGGGTCTAGGCCTCTATAAGAGCAGTCCCAGTATGTATATAGGATCCTCTGGCACTTAGTTCCCTTCTAGCACTTGCACACCCAATAGTCCACAGCAAGGTCTTTACACACAATGTCCTGTCTGCCCCCCAGCTTCCACAGGTATATACCCAGTGAGCGAGATAAAAGATCCTTCTCCAGACCACAACTCCAAGACAGAGCCCTGCAGCAAATAATCCTTTAGCAATCTTCTCCAGTCCCTCAGCCCAGCACATGCTGAGTCCCAGAGTGCAATTTCTTGTCTCAGTAGCGATCATCCAGGGGCAGCAGCCCCAGGAGAATTGGAACTCTCCCTAAAGAGGAAAGAACACTCTGGAATGGCACCCTAAACATTTATCACCTCCCCAGCCACCTTCTGGATGCCACCTTCCAGGCATTGCCTGGGGCATGATGAATATTCATACTGGACATTTGATTCTCCCTGCCCTGTGTTCCAGAAGCAGGTGAGAGACATCAAACACCCAGTTTGGAAACCAAGACCAGACAAAAACAATAGATCACTGCTCCACTGCCTGCAAAAGTCAAAAACTAAATTTACGATATTATTACTATTGTTATAATCTGTATGGTTTTTATCTTTCAATAAAATCTTTAACAAAAATTTAGTCTAGCAGTCTAACTAGAGGAGGCGCTACATCCATAGAGAAAATGCAAAGCGAGCGGTGCCCATGCTGAACTTCTGTGTTCACAATACAGAAGAGCAGCCACTCGGTACAGGACTAGGAAGTTAGTGGAGATCACTGGAGTAGTGGTGCTTACTACTGCGATTTCCAGCTTCTAGAGGGATCCCACAGGTGTGGTATAAGCATAGTTACATCGGTCCAAGCTGTATCAAGGAAAGTATTTAAAAATATCACTTTCTGTCCTGTAGATACAACAAGCCATGAAAAGAAAATCTCTTCAAAATCAGGTAACTCCCTACCTAGTTGGAACCAGAACAAGTTCCCCCAGAAATCTCCCTTTTGTTCCTGTTCTGGCATTAAAACATTTTGATTTCCCCTTACTTTTAGTACCAGTGACAATAGTCAATACTAAGGATGGGCCCGGTGCTCGATGCGAACCCACGTTCGCATCGAGCACCGGGCGTTCGCTCGCTCGGCGAGCCCAGAACTATTTTGGCCGCTCGCATCACGTTCGTGTGTTGCGCGCGGCCCCGCAATGCATTGCGGCCGGCGCGGCCGACGCAGTGCATTGCTGGCTGATGATTGGCCAAGCATGCACTGTGACCCCGCATGCTTGGCCAATCACAGCCCCGGAAACTCGAAGAGCCATAATTGGCTACAGGCAGGACGCCTGTAGCCAATTACAGCTCAGGGGCTGTAGTACACGCCCCCCCCTATAAAACGCCGCCACGCCGTCTGCGCCGGTCACATGCTGTTCCGGCGCAGATTGAGCAGGCTGTTTCTGTGACACTCTGCTGCATTTAGATAGTTAGAGAGATTCACTTACAGAGATTGAGTTAGATAGATTCAGTTACAAAGATTGATTGACAAAGAGGGGCTTGTAGTGTGCTCGTGGCAGGCAGGCAGAGCTCCTATATTTTGTTACCAGAAGCACCTATAGGACTTGTAGTGTGTTCGTGGCAGGCAGGCAGAGCTCCTATATTTTGTTACCAGAAGCACCTATAGGACTTGTAGTGTGTTAGTGGCAGGCAGGCAGAGCTCCTATATTTTGTTACCAGAAGCACCTATAGGACTTGTAGTGTGTTCGTGGCAGGCAGGCAGAGCTCCTATATTTTGTTACCAGAAGCACCTATAGGACTTGTAGTGTGTTAGTGGCAGGCAGGCAGAGCTCCTATATTTTGTTACCAGAAGCACCTATAGGACTTGTAGTGTGTTCGTGGCAGGCAGGCAGAGCTCCTATATTTTGTTACCAGAAGCACCTATAGGACTTGTAGTGTGTTAGTGGCAGGCAGGCAGAGCTCCTATATTTTGTTACCAGAAGCACCTATAGGACTTGTAGTGTGTTCGTGGCAGGCAGGCAGAGCTCCTATATTTTGTTCCCAGAGGCACCTATAGGACTTGAAGTGTGTTAGTCCCATTACACACACAGAGCTATATTTTCTTCCCAGAAGCACCTATAGGACTTGAAGTGTGTTAGTCCCATTACACACACAGAGCTATATTTTCTTCCCAGAAGCACCTATAGGACTTGAAGTGTGTTAGTCCCATTACACACACAGAGCTATATTTTGTTCCCAGAAGCACCTATAGGACTTGAAGTGTGTTAGTCCCATCACACACACAGAGCTATATTTTGTTCCCAGAAGCACCTATAGGACTTGAAGTGTGTTAGTCCCATTACACACACAGAGCTATATTTTCTTCCCAGAAGCACCTATAGGACTTGAAGTGTGTTAGTCCCATCACACACACAGAGCTATATTTTGTTCCCAGAAGCACCTATAGGACTTGAAGTGTGTTAGTCCCATCACACACACAGAGCTATATTTTCTTCCCAGAAGCACCTATAGGACTTGAAGTGTGTTAGTCCCATCACACACACAGAGCTATATTTTGTTCCCAGAAGCACCTATAGGACTTGAAGTGTGTTAGTCCCATCACACACACAGAGCTATATTTTGTTCCCAGAAGCACCTATAGGACTTGAAGTGTGTTAGTCCCATTACACACACAGAGCTATATTTTGTTCCCAGAAGCACCTATAGGACTTGAAGTGTGTTAGTCCCATCACACACACAGAGCTATATTTTCTTCCCAGAAGCACCTATAGGACTTGAAGTGTGTTAGTCCCATCACACACACAGAGCTATATTTTGTTCCCAGAAGCACCTATAGGACTTGAAGTGTGTTAGTCCCATTACACACACAGAGCTATATTTTCTTCCCAGAAGCACCTATAGGACTTGAAGTGTGTTAGTCCCATCACACACACAGAGCTATATTTTTGTTCCCAGAAGCACCTATAGGACTTGAAGTGTGTTAGTCCCATCACACACACAGAGCTATATTTTCTTCCCAGAAGCACCTATAGGACTTGAAGTGTGTTAGTCCCATCACACACACAGAGCTATATTTTCTTCCCAGAAGCACCTATAGGACTTGAAGTGTGTTAGTCCCATCACACACACAGAGCTATATTTTCTTCCCAGAAGCACCTATAGGACTTGAAGTGTGTTAGTCCCATCACACACACAGAGCTATATTTTGTTCCCAGAAGCACCTATAGGACTTGAAGTGTGTTAGTCCCATCACACACACAGAGCTATATTTTGTTCCCAGAAGCACCTATAGGACTTGAAGTGTGTTAGTCCCATTACACACACAGAGCTATATTTTGTTCCCAGAAGCACCTATAGGACTTGAAGTGTGTTAGTCCCATCACACACACAGAGCTATATTTTGTTCCCAGAAGCACCTATAGGACTTGAAGTGTGTTAGTCCCATTACACACACAGAGCTATATTTTGTTCCCAGAAGCACCTATAGGACTTGAAGTGTGTTAGTCCCATCACACACACAGAGCTATATTTTCTTCCCAGAAGCACCTATAGGACTTGAAGTGTGTTAGTCCCATTACACACACAGAGCTATATTTTCTTCCCAGAAGCACCTATAGGACTTGAAGTGTGTTAGTCCCATTACACACACAGAGCTATATTTTCTTCCCAGAAGCACCTATAGGACTTGAAGTGTGTTAGTCCCATCACACACACAGAGCTATATTTTGTTCCCAGAAGCACCTATAGGACTTGAAGTGTGTTAGTCCCATTACACACACAGAGCTATATTTTGTTCCCAGAAGCACCTATAGGACTTGAAGTGTGTTAGTCCCATCACACACACAGAGCTATATTTTGTTCCCAGAAGCACCTATAGGACTTGAAGTGTGTTAGTCCCATCACACACACAGAGCTATATTTTCTTCCCAGAAGCACCTATAGGACTTGAAGTGTGTTAGTCCCATTACACACACAGAGCTATATTTTGTTCCCAGAAGCACCTATAGGACTTGAAGTGTGTTAGTCCCATCACACACACAGAGCTATATTTTCTTCCCAGAAGCACCTATAGGACTTGAAGTGTGTTAGTCCCATTACACACACAGAGCTATATTTTCTTCCCAGAAGCACCTATAGGACTTGAAGTGTGTTAGTCCCATTACACACACAGAGCTATATTTTCTTCCCAGAAGCACCTATAGGACTTGAAGTGTGTTAGTCCCATCACACACACAGAGCTATATTTTGTTCCCAGAAGCACCTATAGGACTTGAAGTGTGTTAGTCCCATCACACACACAGAGCTATATTTTCTTCCCAGAAGCACCTATAGGACTTGAAGTGTGTTAGTCCCATTACACACACAGAGCTATATTTTGTTCCCAGAAGCACCTATAGGACTTGAAGTGTGTTAGTCCCATCACACACACAGAGCTATATTTTCTTCCCAGAAGCACCTATAGGACTTGAAGTGTGTTAGTCCCATTACACACACAGAGCTATATTTTCTTCCCAGAAGCACCTATAGGACTTGAAGTGTGTTAGTCCCATTACACACACAGAGCTATATTTTCTTCCCAGAAGCACCTATAGGACTTGAAGTGTGTTAGTCCCATCACACACACAGAGCTATATTTTGTTCCCAGAAGCACCTATAGGACTTGAAGTGTGTTAGTCCCATCACACACACAGAGCTATATTTTGTTCCCAGAAGCACCTATAGGACTTGAAGTGTGTTAGTCCCATTACACACACAGAGCTATATTTTGTTCCCAGAAGCACCTATAGGACTTGAAGTGTGTTAGTCCCATCACACACACAGAGCTATATTTTGTTCCCAGAAGCACCTATAGGACTTGAAGTGTGTTAGTCCCATCACACACACAGAGCTATATTTTCTTCCCAGAAGCACCTATAGGACTTGAAGTGTGTTAGTCCCATTACACACACAGAGCTATATTTTGTTCCCAGAAGCACCTATAGGACTTGAAGTGTGTTAGTCCCATCACACACACAGAGCTATATTTTCTTCCCAGAAGCACCTATAGGACTTGAAGTGTGTTAGTCCCATTACACACACAGAGCTATATTTTCTTCCCAGAAGCACCTATAGGACTTGAAGTGTGTTAGTCCCATTACACACACAGAGCTATATTTTCTTCCCAGAAGCACCTATAGGACTTGAAGTGTGTTAGTCCCATCACACACACAGAGCTATATTTTGTTCCCAGAAGCACCTATAGGACTTGAAGTGTGTTAGTCCCATCACACACACAGAGCTATATTTTGTTCCCAGAAGCACCTATAGGACTTGAAGTGTGTTAGTCCCATTACACACACAGAGCTATATTTTGTTCCCAGAAGCACCTATAGGACTTGAAGTGTGTTAGTCCCATCACACACACAGAGCTATATTTTCTTCCCAGAAGCACCTATAGGACTTGAAGTGTGTTAGTCCCATCACACACACAGAGCTATATTTTCTTCCCAGAAGCACCTATAGGACTTGAAGTGTGTTAGTCCCATTACACACACAGAGCTCCTATATATTCTTCTCAGCAGCACCCACAGGACTTCTAGTGTGTTAGTGGCATCACACAGAGCTCCTCTATTTTCTTTGCATAAGCACCCACAGGACTTCTAGTGTGTTAGTGGCATCACACAGAGCTCCTCTATTTTCTTTGCATAAGCACCCACAGGACTTCTAGTGTGTTAGTGGCATCACACAGAGCTCCCTATTTTCTTTGCAGAAGCACCCATAGGACTTCTAGTGTGTTAGTGGCATCACACAGAGCTCCTCTATTTTCTTTGCAGCAGCACCCACAGGACTTCTAGTGTGTTAGTGGCATCACACAGAGCTCCTCTATTTTCTTTGCATAAGCACCCACAGGACTTCTAGTGTGTTAGTGGCATCACACAGAGCTCCTCTATTTTCTTTGCATAAGCACCCACAGGACTTCTAGTGTGTTAGTGGCATCACACAGAGCTCCTCTATTTTCTTTGCAGAAGCACCCATAGGACTTCTAGTGTGTTAGTGGCATCACACAGAGCTCCTATATATTCTTCTCAGCAGCACCCACAGGACTTCTAGTGTGTTAGTGGCATCACACAGAGCTCCTATATATTCTTCTCAGCAGCACCCACAGGACTTCTAGTGTGTTAGTGGCATCACACAGAGCTCCTCTATTTTCTTTGCATAAGCACCCACAGGACTTCTAGTGTGTTAGTGGCATCACACAGAGCTCCTCTATTTTCTTTGCATAAGCACCCACAGGACTTCTAGTGTGTTAGTGGCATCACACAGAGCTCCTCTATTTTCTTTGCAGAAGCACCCATAGGACTTCTAGTGTGTTAGTGGCATCACACAGAGCTCCTATATATTCTTCTCAGCAGCACCCACAGGACTTCTAGTGTGTTAGTGGCATCACACAGAGCTCCTATATATTCTTTCTCAGCAGCACCCACAGGACTTCTAGTGTGTTAGTGGCATCACACAGAGCTCCTCTATTTTCTTTGCATAAGCACCCACAGGACTTCTAGTGTGTTAGTGGCATCACACAGAGCTCCTCTATTTCTTTGCAGAAGCACCCATAGGACTTCTAGTGTGTTAGTGGCATCACACAGAGCTCCTATATATTCTTCTCAGCAGCACCCACAGGACTTCTAGTGTGTTAGTGGCATCACACAGAGCTCCTCTATTTTCTTTGCATAAGCACCCACAGGACTTCTAGTGTGTTAGTGGCATCACACAGAGCTCCTCTATTTTCTTTGCATAAGCACCCACAGGACTTCTAGTGTGTTAGTGGCATCACACAGAGCTCCTCTATTTTCTTTGAAGAAGCACCCATAGGACTTCTAGTGTGTTAGTGGCATCACACAGAGCTCCTATATTTTCTTCTCAGCAGCACCCACAGGACTACCGACTACAATGGCTGGAAGACCGCCAAGGGGAGGCAGAGCGTGCAGAGCCAAGAACACAGGGCAGGCAGGCTCTGTTTCTAGTGGACGTGGCCGTGGACGTGGACGTGGTCGTGCATCGTCATCAGCACGTGGCCATGGGACACGCGCGTCTTTGTTTTCGGCAGCTGGACATGTGGAGCCGCATCATGCTGAAGGCTTGGTAGAATGGATGACCAAGCCCTCCTCATCCTCCTCATCCTCTCTCACCCAGGCTCAGGGTACTGACAGAGCATCATCAGCCACCCCTTCCCTAGACCCACCATGTCCTCCTGAGGAGTCCCCCGAACTCTTTGAGCACAGTGTTGGGTACATGCTCCAGGAGGATGCCCAACGATTCGAAGGCTCGGATGACGATACCCAGCTTGAGGAATCTGGCAGTACAGTTCCACCAGCTGCAGCTTACTGCCAGGTTTGCTCTAGTGGTGAAGAGGGAGGGGATGATGAGGTCACTGACTCCACGTGGGTGCCTCAAGGGAGAGAGGATGAGGAGGAGGACGAGGAGGAGGAGGATGCGGCGTCACATGTCCAACGAGGCAGGATGCCCCCTGGAGGCCAGGTAGAGGCCAGCACAGCAACTGTACAACACCGCAGAGCTCCGCCTGTGCAGGGCGCTGCCTCTGCACGTTATCAGAAAAGTTCTTTGGTGTGGGCCTTTTTTGAGACGAGTGCAGCAGATCGCACCACTGCTATTTGCAATATTTGTCTCAAGCGTATCTCGCGTGGCCAAAACATCAGCCGCTTGGGCACGACAAGCATGACCAGACATATGGCGACCTGCCATGCAGCTCGTTGGCAGGCACACATAAAAGACCCACACCAAAGAACTAAGCGGACCTCTCCTTGCTCCTCCTCAGCTGGGATCTCCATCCCCACTACACCTTCAGTCCTCTCTGAAAGCTGCTCTGAGAGGACTGAAGGTGTAGAATTCGGTGTGTCACAACCAAGTACTTGCAGTACACCGACGTCCGAATGCAGCAGGCAAATTTCCCTGCCCCAGCTGCTGGACCGTAGAAAGAAGTACACTCCCAGCCATCCACATGCCCAGCGGTTGAATGCTAGCCTTGCTAAATTGCTAGCACTTCAACTGCTGCCTTTTCAGTTGGTAGACTCGGCCCCCTTCCGTGAGTTTGTTCAATGTGCGGTTCCTCAGTGGCAGGTTCCCAAACGCCACTTTTTCTCGCGGAAGGCGATTCCGTCTCTCTACCGGCATGTGGAGGGCAATGTCCATGCCTCGCTGGACAGGGCGGTCAGCGGTAAGGTGCATATTACCGCTGACTCATGGTCCAGCAGGCATGGACAGGGACGGTACCTTTCTTTCACGGCCCATTGGGTCACTCTATTGGCAGCTGGGAGGGATGCAGGACAAGGTGCAGTAGTGTTGGAGGTTGTTCCGCCACCACGCCTCCAAAACGCGACTACTGCTACTGGTTGTGACACACCTCTCTCCTCCACCCCCTCCTCTTCTTCTTCCTCCAGTGCTCTGTCCTTGGAACCAGCGGTGCTCCGTAGGCGTACAAGGGGCTACGCAAGTACGCAGGCAAAAAGATGCCATGCCGTGCTTGCGCTGGTGTGTTTGGGGGACAGGAGCCACACTGGGCCAGAGGTTCTGGCAGCTCTGCAGGGGCAGGCCGAGAGGTGGTTGACGCCACGTCAGCTTAAGCCAGGAATGGTCGTTTCTGACAATGGCACCAACCTCCTCTCCGCCCTGCGACAGGGGCAGCTCACCCATGTGCCCTGCATGGCTCACGTCCTCAACCTGGTGGTGCAGCGGTTCTTGGGCAGGTTCCCAGGCTTACAGGATGTCCTGAGGCAGGCCAGGAAAGTCTGTGTGCATTTCCGCCGATCTTATAATGCCAGTGCTCGGCTGACTGAGCTGCAAAAGGAGCTGAACCTGCCCAAGAACCGCCTAATATCTGACATGCCCACCAGGTGGAACTCAACGTTGGCCATGCTGCAGCGACTGCACACGCAGCAGAGGGCCATCAATGAGTACCTTTGCGACTACGGCACCAGGACAGGGTCAGGGGAGCTTGGTTTTTTTTCCCCACGTCAGTGGAGCATGATCAGGGATGCATGCACTGTCCTCTCACCATTTGAGGAGGCCACGAGGATGGTGAGCAGTGACAGTGCATGCATCAGTGACACTGTCCCTCTTGTCCACCTGTTGGAGCATACGCTGCGTGGGATAATGGACAGGGCACTTGAGGCAGAACAGAGGCAGGAAGAGGAGGACTTCCTTGCCTCTCAAGGCCCCCTTTATCCGGACAGTGTTCCTTCTGTCCCACCCATCACACAGGAAGAGGATGAGGAGGAGGAGGAGGAGGAGGAGGAGGAGGATTGTGTGAGCATGGAGGTGGAGCCTGGCACTCAGCATCAGCAGCAGCAGTCTTTTAGGGATGATGTACAGTCCCAACAAGCCAGTGGACTTGTACGTGGCTGGGAGGAGGTGGCTGGCGATCATGTCATCCTCAGTGACCCAGAAGACTCCGGACCGAATGCCTCAGCTAACCTACGCTGCATGGCCTCCCTGATCCTGCAAAGCCTGCGGAAGGATCCTCGTGTTCTTCGGATCAAGGAGAGGGACCATTACTGGCTGGCCACTCTCCTTGATCCGCGGTACAAGGGTAAGGTTGCGGACCTTATCTTGCCGTCGCAGAGGGAGCAGAGGATGAGACATCTCAGGGAGGCCTTGCAGAAAGGTCTGTGCAACGCGTTCCCAGAAACTGGGAGGCTACAAACTCCTGGTCCTGGGCGACGAGTTGCTGAGGCTTCGGTCAGTGGCAGAAGGAGCGGTGGGGAAGGTGGACGTCTGACCGATGCGTTCAGACAATTTTTTAGTCCGCAGCCCCAAGGTATGATCGGTTCCAGCAACCATCGCCAGCGTCTGATATACATGGTGCAGGAATACCTTGGGGCAAGGTCAGACTTGGACACCTTTCCCACCGAAAATCCTCTGGCTTACTGGGTCCTGAGGATGGATCACTGGCCAGAGCTTGCACAGTATGCAATTGAGCTACTGGCCTGTCCTGCCTCCAGCGTTCTTTCCGAACGCACATTCAGTGCTGCTGGAGGATTTGTGACTGATCATAGGGTGCGCCTGTCCACCGCCTCGGTTGATCGACTGACATTCATCAAAATGAATCAGTCTTGGATCACCACCAGCTACCAGGCACCTGAGGCGGATATAACCGAATAATTTTTAATGTCACATCCCTTCAAGACTGCCTATGCTGATGCTGAGTGACTGTCCTCTTATGTTCACTGACTATCCTCTTCCTCCTCCTCAATGATCCATGCCACCACACCAGTGCCTAAGGCACAATTTTTCAGCCCCTGTTTAACAGGGGCGTGTACTTACAATTTTTAAAAAAAAATGCTTCGCAACACGTGTGACTGCTGTGCTCCAAGTACAGTCTCTGTGAGGGCCGTGTTGCAGTGTTGTGGCACCAGCACCAGTGCCTAAGGCACAATTTTTCAGCCCCTGTTTAACAGGGGCGTGTACTTACAATTTTTAAAAAAAATGCTTCGCAACACGTGTGACTGCTGTGCTCCAAGTACAGTCTCTGTGAGGGCCGTGTTGCAGTGTTGTGGCACCAGTGCCTAAGGCACAATTTTTCAGCCCCTGTTTAACAGGGGCGTGTACTTACAATTTTTTAAAAAAATGCTTCGCAACACGTGTGACTGCTGTGCTCCAAGTACAGTATCTGTGAGGGCCGGGTTGCAGTGTTGTGGCACCAGCACCAGTGCCTAAGGCACAATTTTTCAGCCCTGTTTAACAGGGGCGTGTACTTACAATTTTTTAAAAAAAATGCTTCGCAACACGTGTGACTGCTGTGCTCCAAGTACAGTATCTGTGAGGGCCGGGTTGCAGTGTTGTGGCACCAGCACCAGTGCCTAAGGCACAATTTTTCAGCCCCTGTTTAACAGGGGCGTGTACTTACAATTTTTTAAAAAAATGCTTCGCAACACGTGTGACTGCTGTGCTCCAAGTACAGTCTCTGTGAGGGGTTGCAGTGTTGTGGCACCAGCACCAGTGCCTAAGGCACAATTTTTCAGCCCCTGTTTAACAGGGGCCGGTAATTACAAATCTTGATCTAATAGTTCACAGCAGGGCCCATTCCTGCGCCCACCAAGAGTAACTATGAGGGCCTGCAGTCTTGTGGCAACACCGTCCACCACCACCGCCAAAGGCCCAATTTTTCTGCCCTGTTCATCAGGTGCTTGCAATTACAAATCTTGATCTAATAACTCACAGCAGGGCCCATTCCTGCGCCCACCAAGAGTAACTATGAGGGCCTACAGTCTTGTGGCAACACCGTCCACCACCACCGCCAAAGGCCCAATTTTTCTGCCCTGTTCATCAGGTGCTTGCAATTACAAATCTTGATCTAATAACTCACAGCAGGGCCCATTCCTGCGCCCACCAAGAGTAACTATGAGGGCCTACAGTCTTGTGGCAACACCGTCCACCACCACCGCCAAAGGCCCAATTTTTCTGCCCTGTTCATCAGGTGCTTGCAATTACAAATCTTGATCTAATAACTCACAGCAGGGCCCATTCCTGCGCCCACCAAGAGTAACTGTGAGAGCTTACAGTCTTGTGGCAAAACCGTCCACCACCCCCAATTTTTCTGCCCTGTTCAACAGGTGCATGCAATTACAAATCTTGATCTATTAACTCACAGCAGGGCCCATTCCTGTGCCCACCAGTCTTGTGGCTACACCAACATCTAATAGGGCAAATTTCTGCAGAGTATATACGCCAGGCCCCTACTTTCAAACATCCAACTTACAAACGACTCCTACTTGCAAATGGAAAGAGAAAACAGGAAGTGAGAGGAAATCTACCCCTAGGAAGGGAAATTCTATCCTGTTAGATTTAATTTGGGAAAAAGGTATCTCCTCTCTACTGATACTTTATCACCAATCCTTGTTTCAATTAAAACCCCACTTTTCCAAAAACATTTGTCATTGGGACGGAAAGTGAGGTGACATGTTCTGAACAGATGTGCAAAGACAGCAAATGTTACAGGGGTGATAACCCCTCCCTATGTTCTCCAAAAAGCTTAAAAATAGATTTTTTTGGGATGGAGCTACACTTCATAATGTACCTGTTCAGATTCTACTTAAGATCAAACCTAAAGCCGCAAGTGGTTTTAAATGGCTTCTTTTTTTCCTTTACAAATGTCATTTTGTGCAAGGACAGTTCTAAACACGGGAAACACATGCCACTTCACAGGCATACTTTGGACACCCCCCAGGTACCATATTTAAAGGAAAATGTCACTTTTTTTTTTCACTTTATGCATCATTAAAATGACTGCTCCCGAAAAAACGTTAGTTTTTAAAAGTTCTTTTTGCATTGATATATGTCCCCTGGGGCAGGACCCGGGTCCCCAAACCTGTTTTATGACATTAACATGCATATTGGCCGTTGTAATTAGCACTTTTGATTTCGAACGTTCGCGTCCATTATAACGTATAGGGTTCGAAAATTCGCGCGAACTTTCGGTCCGTTCGAAGGTTCTGGTTCGAACCGAACCCGGGGGTGTTCGGCTCATCCCTAGTCAATACAACAAAAAGAGATTGAATCTCCCTAATAGCATCACAGACACCAATAAAAACCTAAAGGTAGTGGCAGAGGGATGCTGGATGCCTTATCAAAATGTGGACAGAGTCATTTCTTGAGCCCAATTGTCCTGTATTTGGCAGCTCACCACATAGACAGGGACCCCCAAGGAGAGGAATTTCAACCAAGCTGAGAAATAGGTCAAAGAGAGCACCAAATTAAAAATAAGTCCAAAACTGGTTACAACAAGCAGGGCAAAGGACATCCAAAGGTTTTCAGGGCTTCACGATCCCCCTTCATCAGAGCTGATTGAAATGGCAGAATGTTAAATGGACTCAACAATACTCTTAGCAGGGATTTTTTTCAGCTGGAACTTGGTGGAACTTAGTTCCGCCACTTCTGACTCAGGCCATCTGCTCCCTGCTCACCACTATCACTTGTAAACACAGAAGTCCAGCTTCTGTGTTTAAAAGTGACAGCTTATCTTCCAAAAGCTCCCATATATCTGATCTCCTGAGCGGCTCCCACTGAGTGCAGGATCGGGACCTGGGCGATGTAGGTGCCTGGGGTGCAGTGCGGATGCCGACACGCCCACTGGATGATCTCCCTGCAAATGAGAGAGGCAGAGCCACGTATAGTGTGCAGGGCACTAGGTACGGGTACAAAGGAAGAAGAGGGGTGAAGGTGGGATGTGGATGGAAGATGCAGAGGTAAGCAGCTGTGGAAGAAGCCTCTGCACTCTGTGTGTAGCGCACCCCTGAACTTTGCATTATGTATGTAGCGCAACCCTAAACTCTGCACTCACTGTATAACCCTACCAAACTCTGCACTCTATACGCAATGCACTCCTGGTATTTAATGTCCATTTAAGACCCTCCCACTTTTAGTATGATTTCACCATACCCACTATTTGATGTGGTTTGGAGGGTGTGTGGGTGGTGGGGGGGTTATGGTTCAGTTTCTGCACCTATTTTCTGAGAAAAAAAAGGCCTGCTCCTAAGCAGACTGATCTGCATGCAGAGGATGTTACAAAAAACAGTCAGAGCTGCTGTTCACAGTAAAAGTAGCAGGGGCTACCGAAAAACCTGACAGGGGTTGTAACCCTTCACAACTCTATCCATAACTTTAAAAAGTTATGCCTTTAGATACACTTTAAGGGCTCTTTCACACGGACGGTCCGTATGTCCGTTTTTCATCCTTCCGTTTTCGGATGAAAAATGGACATACATGTATCCCTATGGGATAGCGGGTGTCAGCGGATGAGCATCCGCTGACACCCGATCTCGTCCGTGTCTGCTATGGTACGTTTCTGCAGACGGAGGAAAACCCTATTTTTCCATCCGTCTGCAGAGCGGATCGGATGACGACGGACTCTAAGGTCCGTCGTCACCCGATCTCCCAGAAGGGAGAGCGGCGCTCTGACAGGTCCGTCCCTGCACAGAGTGCAGAGACGGACCTGTCATCTTCCTGCTCAGCGAAGATCGCTCCGGCAATCCCCGCTGAGCAAGCGGATATCCACGGGGCGGATCAGCACTGATCCGCCCTGTGTGAAAGGACCCTTAGAGAAGATTGCTTGTCATGCCCTATCATTTTTTTTTTCTGAAAATATTCTGTAGTATTCCATGTATGATCCCTTTGCACAGGATGCAAGTCTGTCTTTGAATTGAGGATTACGATGATAATAGCGGAGTATTCCATGATTCAGCAAAGTGATCCCTTTTACTGCTTTTAGGAGAAATTATGGTGATTCCTGCATATTGTTGCTGTGCTTTGCACAGGCTTCTGGTGGCCTCTGCTGTGAACAAAAAGCTCCAGAAACTTCCAGATACACAGAAATGTAGACCACGATCTGATGTTCTTTGTGGAAAATATGATAAGGTCACATTGCTGTATGAGGCATGATGGTAAAAATAAACGCCAAGCACCTTTTTGCAAGCCTATAATTTATTGATAGTAATAATAGTAATACTAATAATAACAATAATGATATAGTTATACAAATGTGCCATCTTAAATGTTGTTTAATTATTAATAATGAAAGTAATGAATAATTAATAATTTATTATGCTTACTTTTTGGGTAATTTATTTAAAATTGAATGGCAAGGGGTGGAGAATCTCAGCTTCCCATGGCACTTCACCCATTTAAATAGTGTTGTAATTGGATACTACATGGCGAGGCCAGAGGGTAGAGGAATGGGAGTAAAACGTTAAGCTATTCAGTTAAATTCTTTGGAAATTGGAGCAAATTTGTTTGTTTATCCAACTAGACAGTTTGGTGAATAATTGTGAGTGCTAAAGTTGAGTGAGATTTATTTATCTCTATCTATATTGTAGAAGAGTTTAATTCCTATTAGGGTTATTTGCTCTGCAAATTCACACACATGACAAATATTTATAAACGAGGATGACATGCACTCTCCATGCATTTTGAGTTCTTACTTTTTACACAAGTGGTACTCAGTCTGTTCCCTAATTGCTTATGAGCACAGCTATTGTGCCATATTTTCTGGTTTACAATCATTATTTTGCCAATGGTATTGGAAGCCTATTTCACAATATAATAAAGTTTTATATATTTTGCACTCATAAGACTTGAAAACAGGTTGTTAGAATCCATCTTGGGTTTAGCTCACATGATGAAATCTTATGTTTTAACGAGACCACTGGGCAACATTTTTCTTCACTGTTCTCCCATAGAAGCCAATGAGATTTCAGGTGCTACTTTGTTAGTACTGGTTATGAAACAAAAGTATATACCTTATTGTTGGTTGTAAGCAGCATCTTCATTGCAAAAAATAAGGTAATCAAACTTAAAAAAGCTCAATCTGTAAACCAAAATTAGAAAAAGTGGAACTTTTAAGGTACCACTATAATGTCAGTAATCAACAAAAATATACAATTAAAGGCACTTGGGAGGACATATGAATATACCAAGTTAATCGATCAATCAGCTTGGGTACAACTAGCCTATCACTAGTGGCTATAGTTACATAGTTAGTCAGGTTGAAAAAAGACACAAGTCCATCTACCTCAACCAATAATAATAAAAAGAAAAATCATACAATCCCATATACACAATCCTTTACCCAGAGTTGATCCAGAGGGAAGGAAAAAAACCCCAGCAGAGCATGATCCAATTTGCTTACAGCGGGGGAAGAAAAATTCCTCCCTGATCCTCGAGAAGCAGTCGGATTTTCCATGGATCAATTTTACCTATAAATGTTAGTATCCAGTTATATTGGTGACCAGGGATACATTTATGAAATAATCCAGGCCTTTTTTAAAACAAGAGTTTTAATCCAGTTTTAATCCAGTCTATTCCACATTTTCACAGCTCTAATGCCCCGTACACACGGTCGGAAAATCCGACCACAAAAAATCCATCGGATTTTTTCCGACGGATTTAGTCCGACACTGGTGTTGCATACACACGGTCGGACAAAGTTGTCGGAAAATCCGATCATTCTGAACGTGGTGACGTTTGTTGCCTACGACAGGACTACGTAGAGGCTAGTAGCCAATAGCTTTGGTCTTGTAATGTGATCTGAGAATGCGTGGCACTTTGTCCATCGGAATTCGCTACACACGAACGGAAAAAGTCCGATAGGACTTTGTTGTCGGAAAATTTGAGAGCAGGAGATAAAACTTTGTCCGTCAGAAAATCCGATGGAAAATGTCCGATGGAGCCTACACACGGTCGGAATCTCCGACAACATTGTCCAATAGGACATTTTCCGTCGGAAAATCCGACCGTGTGTATGGGGCTTTACTGTGAAAAAACCTTTCCGTATTTGGAGATGAAATCTCTTTTCCTCTAGACGTAAAGAGTGCCCCCTTGTCCTCTGTGATGACCTTAAAGTGAATAAATCAACACCAAGTTCACTATATGGACCACTTATGTATTTGTACATGTTGAATTGCTGATCAAATACCCCTCTAATCTTTCCTCATAGCTGATCTCCTCCATGCCTCTTATCAGTTTGGTTGCCCTTCTCTGCACTTTCTCCAGTTCCCCGATATCCTTTTTGAGAACTGGTGCCCAAAACTGAACTGCATATTCCAGATGAGGTCTTGTAATGATTTGTACAGAGGCAAAATGATATCGCTCTCTCTGGAGTCCATACCTCTCTTAATACAAGGAAGTATTTAGCTTTCTTTGGAAATGGCAGCTGTGATCACTGTTTTCTCTCAGTGGGGATGGCTTCCTCTACCCTCCCCCCCCCCCCCCCCCCCCACCGGGAGAAGACAATGGCCCAGTAAGAGGGATTCTCCTGTCAGCACTGCCTGTCTTGCTAAAGT
Organism: Lithobates sylvaticus; assembly: GCA_028564925.1. Taxonomy (NCBI): domain Eukaryota; kingdom Metazoa; phylum Chordata; class Amphibia; order Anura; family Ranidae; genus Lithobates; species Lithobates sylvaticus. The sequence continues at coordinate 565,005,340 of CM053029.1, read as the reverse complement.
CCACCACTTTTGCACACTGACCACTAAGGTTTTAGAGGCTCCTTGAAAGAATATGACTTTTGGGCAGTTGCACGAGTGCATTAGAAGATGCATACTGTTGATGTTAGTGTAGCCATGGTGTGATCACTACTGACAGACAATCCGCCAAAATCACCCTGCTGCCAGACCCCCATCTATCCCCTCTGAGACAATGAGCAGTCATTTGCGTAGTTTTGTTGCATTTATTGCGGAATACAACTTGGTTGGGGTAAAGGAAGATATGGGATGCCCATAGCACTTATTGAAATGTCATCACATTGGTAAGACATTAATTAGCAGCTTTAGCCTTCAAATGATGTACCTCTAACATTCACAGTCTATTTCCTTTGCATACTTCCTCTGCAGACTATTGCTTCTCCTCCTCTGCACTGACTCCTGCAGAATATCACTTCTCTTGTACAAATCCTCTCCTGCAAAACTGTTGATTCCTGTTGCTTCACTTCCAGTAAGACAAGAAGGGATCACTCTGAATAATCCCAGCTTGCTGGCTGTGCTTTGTTACTGTAATAAAGTCTCTGAATGATGTCGCTTTAGCAAATCAATAAGACCCCTTCCACACCACACCGCCCATAGCATCAACGGTAAAACGCTGCTATTTTTAGCGCCATTTTACCGTCGGATTTGCGGTGCATTTCTGCCGCTAGCGGGGCGCTTTTACCCCCTCTAGCGGCCGAGAAAGGGTTAAAACCCCCCCGCAATACGTCGCAATAGCAGCGTTTTGCCGGCGGTATTACAGTGCTGCCCCATTGATTTCAATGGGGAGCAGCACTGGAGGAGCGGTGGAGGAGCGGTGTGTTTACCGCTCCAAAGAAGCTGCTGGCAGGACTTTTCCTGACGTCCTGCCAGCGCACCACTGCAGTGTGAAAGCGCGAGGGCTTTAACACTGCAGACAATGGTGCAGCTGCTTTAGGGTGGATTGCAGGCGCTATTTCTAACGCTATAGCGCCTGCAAAAACGCCCTTGGTGTGAAAGGGGTCTAAGCCAGAGGCATACAACACCTCTCCCCGATGGCTCAGTAAGTTGGGTAGCTACACAGTCCCACGTGGGGATGCCCTGCAGCAGCTACCTATGACTCCATTCTCCTTCTTCCCTGCACCCTCAAAACTCTCCCCTGGCAGCATGTGACCTCAGCTTATATAGGAGGCCTGCCCCCTGCCAATACCGAATGGTAATTGGTCAGAGCTCCTCACATGAGCTGCCTGCCACTCAAACCTCAATTCCAACCTCTGTTCCAGAACAATCTTCCTGAAAGCAGGGGAGGCGCCTCTGAGTCAAAGCACAGGTGGTCACACCCACCGCTACACTAAACACTCCCAATCTCAAATCAAAACAACCAGGCCCAGCCTAAAGCACAGGCCTGGCTGAATTTAAACCCAGATTTAAAACCAGAAAAATCTTACTCTAGCACCACGGTGACCTATCTAAAGGTAGAGGGTGCTACATTAGTTTGGATGTTAAAGGTCCTGTTTAAATGGATTTCAGCAATTTACTTATATTCTACATCATTTCTTATTATTCTGCAGAAATTTTTCAAATGATTATAGGTAAAGGGCAAATGTGGCTTGAAAAAAAATATTTAAAAGCTCGAAGCAGTTGGGAAGCTATTTAAAGTTCTGCAAACAAAGAGAGTTTTTATTCTGCATGTTACACTGAACATTTCCATTTTAACATAGTGGAAGAAACATTTTGATTTATGTCATGGAAACATTTCCTATCACAAATGTCTATTTTTTAGCTCATAAAGAAACCACTTTCTATGTAGTAAGTACTGTGAAAAGTTAATGCTCTTGTTTTTGTTAGCAAGTCAGTTTTAGATTTCCCGTAATAACTCTGCTTAACATTGCAAGTGATACATAAGAGCCCTAAATACAAGCAGGTCCATCTCCTTCAGTAAATGGAGTCAGAAAGGCAAACAGAGAGAGCCCAATGCTCTATCGTAGACTGGATCCAAGGCTAACACTGGGCTGTTTATCTTGTAATTGACTCAAAAAAATAATTCTGGGAGAAAAGAAAATGAGAACACCGTGAACTTACATTTCCTGACCTTGGTTAGTGGTCACCACACGTATCTTGTAAAAGTTGTAAGGGTTGAAACTATTTACATCATTCTTACATTCTTCCTGTACTTTTATGTTCAGTTTGGGATGTACTTTTGATGCAGGTAATACACACATTAACAATTTCACTTTCATTTTTTTTATCAGTTTTTATCAGAAAGATGTATAATAGGGGAACAATTATAATTATTCCCCCCCATGCATAGTTGGAAAATTTGTTTATAAATTATAAATTCAGCTGCCCCTTCCAAAGTTATACCTTATTATAAGGTGCCTTATTATAAAGAGCAAACAGTACAAATAAAAATAACACTGCATAACCCCCAGATTCACTCCAATGTTAAATGTACAAACAATCGATCATAAATGTGCATAATAATTGTGATCAAACATATAATATCATCGCCTTAAAAATCGCAAATCATTGTCCAAATGGCCAAACCAATGTGATTCAAGTCTCAAAAAACTCATCCATTTATCAGAAAGATGTTTGTATAGTTACAGAGAGTAACGCATTGGTCATATTCCTTGTTAAAGGCTAAGTTCACCTTTTTTCAAATAAATAAAAAATACATATGCTTTTTCAGGTAAAAAATTTGCATTTTTTTATTTTTTCTACTCTGCAGGCTTTAAGGTATTGCACCTGTTATCAGCAGATCACAAATTCATTGCCTGGATCCTGCAGGTTCTTAGTGGCGGCTGATGGTCAAAATTTTGGGGGGGGGCGGCAAGCAGACTTGTAGCTCCCAATCAATCGATCAAAATGGGGCAATCCACTGGCACTACACAAACCTCCCCCCCACCTGCCCATGATCCTCTTGCACTAGCGACACTCACCTCCCCAAAAACGCACAATCGGTGGCCATGCCTAATTGCCGTAGAGGTGCAGGGAGGAGGATGAGGTGGCGATGCTCTGCTACATCTGAAGTAGGAAGAAGAGACTGCTGCTGCCGGGGGGGTTGCTTCTCCTCCCAGGCCGAACAGGAGACGGGTCTGGAGACCCGTCCTAAGACTCAAAAAGGGTGTGTTTGGGGTGTAGAGCACTACGCCCCGAGCACACCCACTTGTGTCATTAGCGAATTAATATTTGCTGTCTTCCTGCTTCTCCTCACAGCCAATCAGGAAGTGGCTCCTGAGACCCGATTGGCTGGGAGAAGAAGCAGGAAGACATTGGCAAACATTAATTTGCTAATGTCACACAAGTGGGTGGGCTCGAGACGCAGTGCTTTGCACACCGAGCCCACCCCTTTTGAAGCCAATTAAAGCCTCCGTCTCTAATCACGTTCTTAAAAAAAAATAAAAAATCATGCATGGAGCATGGAGATTATGGGGCCGGGCGCATGGGTCAGGGGGAGCGATGCCCCTGCACCCCTAATGGACAGGCCCTCACTGCTCTCAGTACACTGTCTGCCTGTACCTTCGATACGGGCAGATAATTACTGTATGGCAGGAAGAATAAATGGACTATGAGAGTGCTCATCTGTGGCCTTGCAGTTCATTGAGAACTACAAGCCATCTGACGCGGTGGCAGACAGGACTTGTAGTTTATTCAGTCACAGATCGCTGTGAATGAATGGCATGGCCATGTGGGGGGACCCCCACATAGCCATGTTTTCTTTTAATTCTGGCAGCGGGTGCAAGGAGAAGGTCCCCCACCCACTGCCATCATGGGGGGGGGGGGGGGGGGGATCAAGGGGGCGTGGACAGGTGCTCCCTAGTAACATGGTACATGTTACACCCTAAATGCCGGTGTAACAAGTATCATGTTACTAAATGTGAACTTAACCTTTAAAGTGTAACTAAAGGCTTTTTTTGTTATTGTTTTTTTTTTTGGATAGAGGGGAGAGGGATAAGAACTCTTGTGTGGTTTTTATTGCTGTCTGTGCCCCCCGTTGGAGAAAATCACCCTCTCTATTTGCCATATTTACCATTAACATCAAAAGTGAAAGTAAAATTAATATTGAGCTGTCCCAAGAACAGGAATAGAGGGGAAATCTTCCAATGGGGACACGCCTGGATTGCCTCACTTTGGAGGGATTTCCTCTCACTTTTTGTTTTGGCTATTGGACAGGAAGTGAAAGGGAAATATCCACAATGGGACATAGATGGGAAATAAAACTGACAGGGGTTATAACCCTCCATTACTCTATCCAATATGGAAAAAAAAAAGAAATTTGGTCTTTAGTGACACTTTAACAGACCAAGCTGTCCAACAAAAATGGCAGTTAGAGGGTTTAAACAAACCATTTACCACCAAAATGGGTGGTATGAAAAACATTTATCCCAAAAGGAAAAATTGTTGCTATAACTACTTGAAAAGTTAGCTGAAGTTTGGCTTTCATTTGTTAGTCGAGTCCATCTAAATCTGCTGGTACATCTAACATTCCCCTCTACCCAGACTGACAATGCTGCTGCCCAAGGGTGTCTCCATTGCTCCTCCATCCAGCATGGAGACACCCTAAAACAAGAATTGTGTTACTGGCTGGATCACCAGGTGAAAATAAAGGAAAGAAAAGATTAAGAAAAAATGCAGCCAGCACATCTAATGATTGGAAAGTCAAAAAAAAGTAAATACTTACTATGCCACAATGCATGCTGACCAGCCATTTTACACTATTGGGGGCACTTCCCTTGTGTTCATTTTCATATGTAATTAATTGCCCTATTAAGAGAAATTTGGCGGTTTGCTTTGCAATGTGAGGATTTCTATGCCTGTTCTATGGATGTTTATACCATCTCAAGTGCATCTGACCACTCATTGTATGGGAGGTCATTGCAATTTGGTTAGCGTGCTCTGTTGCTCAGTGGTGGTGTGCTGTGTCTACACATTCCTTATTTGGCACAAAGTTTTTTCACAAGCACTTCAGAAACAAATTTGCATGAACATTATGACAAGTTCCTCCACCCCAAACTCACTCATCCATGTCTTTATGGACCTTGCTTTGTGCACTGGTGCGCAGTCATGTTGGAACAGGAAGGGGGCATCCCCAAACTGTTCCCACAAAGTTTGGAGCATGAAATTGTCCAAAATGTCTTGGTATGCTGATACCTTAAGAGTTCCCTTCACTGGAACTAAAGGGCCAATCCCAACCCTTGAAAAACAACCCCATGCAATAACCCCCCCTCCACCAAATGATTTGGTGGGGTGGTCCACTACTTTTGGCAATATAGTGTGGATTAGGGAGTTTGGGGTTGAGGAACTTGACTGGCCTTCACAGACTGCGAGCCAGGTCTTCTTGTCCAATATCATTGCCTGACCTCACATATACTCTTCTGGAAGAATGGTCAAACATTCCCATAGACACACTTCTAAACCTTGTGGACAGCCTTCCCTGAAGAGTTGAAGCTGTAATAGCTGCAAAGGGTGGGCCAACTCAATGAACAAGACTGGGATGCCATTAAAGTTCCTTATGACTGTAAAGACAGGTGCCCCAATACTTTTAAAAATATAGTGCATGTACTCCTTTTCATTTATGAAATTTCTGCACTTTGTCCTATATTTATTTATATATTCAAATGGATGCATATAATGGATTTCACAGCGAGTTTAGTGCAGTGCAGCATTCTTATTTCTGATTTAGCTATATACTTGTTTCTATTTGATTTCATATAAGGGTGAGCAGCACAATTTTTTTCTATATTTTTGTTGTATTGGGTACCAAGATACCAGGCAGGCTGCTTCCCAATGATTACCTCTGTTGTTAACCATAGCAGAAATTATAATACTATTTATTTACGAAATATGCATAATGTACTTTAGAAGGTAAGATTGATAAGTTAGGAAGTTCAAGAGAGCTGAAGCCTCAACGAATTTTGTGGGAAACCTCACAGAAATATATAGAGAGAGCAATAATTCTGCAATTAAACAGTATAAACATTTTGCATAAATAAAGATATAGCGCTACCTCCAAGGGCCACAAGAAGTTGCTTGTCCTCATTGGTTGCCCAAGCCCTTTGAAAACCTCTGATACTCTGGGTTCTGGCACACCTCAAGCAGAACATACAAATGCAAAGACACCAACAATTTGTAAGGTTTGCAAGTCAACACTTTACTGGAAGACTAAGTCAACAAGACTATAAAGGTTACAGGTATAGCCCAATTTGAGTGATATTGTAGTAACACAAAAACATCAGAATACACAATGAAATAACACTAGCAATAGGTCAAATGGCTGTAATAAACAGGCTGTAAAAGATTAAGCATCCCAGAAGCAAGAGGGTGATGAGAATACCTTTAGTCAGTCAGCTCCCTCTAGGCCCTAATGCCATAGGAAATATGAAGTAAACAATCTATATGATCTGTGAATGAGATCCCCTTTAATAAAACAGTTGTATAGCTATAATGCCGCGTACACACGATCGGAATTTCGGCCAGCAAAAGACCGATGAGAGCTTTTCATCGGAAAATGCGACCGTGTGTATACTCCATCGGAATTTAGCTGGCCGAATTCCCACCAGCAAAACTTTGAGAGCATGTTCTCAATTTTTCCGGCGGAAAAGGTTTCTATCGGAAATTCCGATCGTCTGTAGCAATTCCGACGTGCAAAATTCCTACGCATGCTCGGAAACAATTCGACGCATGCTCGGAAGCATTGCACTTGATTTTTTCTTGGCTCGTCGTAGTGTTGTACGTCACTGTGTTCTTGATGGTCAGAATTTGGTGTGACCGTGTGTAGGCAAGACAGCTTGAGCGGAATTCTGTCGGAAAGACCATCAGAGCTTTTTCCGACCATAATTACGATCGTGTGTACGCAGCATAAGGAGGTTGTAACCTGTCACAGGCTTTATGAGCAGAGTCTCTTTGATGTGCAGAGGTCCTTGGAGTATGGGTATCCTTGATCTTCAGCTATGGTGGGGCCCAGAGATGTTACTATGCAGTAGCAGGCCAATAAAGCTGAATGGAATAGATGTTGTATTTTCCCCCTCAAAGACCTTCCTGGTCATGTGTAAAGGTGTAATGCATGCAGTGTCTTTGAGTAAAGTGTCAGAGATGAGATGGACTTTTGCCCGCTCACCTCACCAATGCAGCCAATACATGGGTCCCGAGAGGCAGGATATCCCTGCGTAGGCTTTTAAATGTCTGCAGTGAGTTGTGAAGTGTCCGACTGGCCACCTGTAGGTGGAAAAATCCAGCTTTGACTGCGTGGGGGTTAAGTGGATGTGGACCCGATCAGCAACACAGCAGATGTGGTAACAGCGACAACCACCCAGCGATGCAGCCCTCAGGGTGAGAGGTCCCAGCTCTGCCTAGGCCAAGGTGCCCACCAACAGCACCTGGAGTGACAGCCTCTTGCTCTTGCAGCTCTGAATCCTGTGTCCCAAGAGAGCAAGCCCTCCCAGGACAGTCCAATGTATATGCTTGCCCAGAATTATTTGGTGTTTCAACACACTAGAACAATATTGTTCTAAACAGTATTAAGTCTAGTGTAAATCCATGTGACCGGACTACATGTCCCACAATCCTCTGCTATCAGTGAGTGTCTTCTCCTCTGCATTTAGTAAGTGATGTGATTATTCCCCATGTTGAGCACTAGGGGGAAAGAGCTCCACGTACAGCCCACAAAGGAGTGTCCTTGAGTGAAGGTAACAACACAGCCAGCACTTGGCTACAAGGACAAAACAAAAACAAAAGAGAATTCAATCTATAAACACCAATGATATATAATGTTTGCTATCTGTGCATTAGTAGGACCCACTGGGGATAGCCACCAGGCGAGCGTGGGGACAAGCACAGGATAGCACTAGAAAAGAAGCATGTATGGTGAACTAATTGTACAATATAGAGAAATAGGGGTAAAAAATGCCCACCTGAATATGTAATGTCATTTAGTGATAAGCATGTGTTCTCCTGAAACAGGGAAGATGTATAGATCCAGGTGAAAATTCAGAAGGCCGTATCTTGAATAAAGCTCTGTGTTAACAAGAGGTAAAAATAAGGGAGGACGAGGGGACTTAATTAATGGACCTGCACCAGAGAAGAGAAACCTCTCCCCAAAAGCACAAACACAGTATACAGTGGTGTGAAAAAGTGTTTGCCCCCTTCCTCATTTCCTGTTCCTTTGCATGTTTGTCACACTTAAGTGTTTCGGAACATCAAACCAATTTAAACAATAGTCAAGGACAACACAAGTAAACACAAAATGCAATTTGTAAATGAAGGTGTTTATTATTAAAGGTGAAAAAAAATCCAAACCATCATGGCCCTGTGTGAAAAAGTGATTGCCCCCTAAACCTAATAACTGGTTGGGCCACCCTTAGCAGCAACAACTGCAACCAAGCGTTTGCGATAACGTGCAATGAGGCTTTTACAGCGTCCTGGAGGAATTTTGGCCCACTCATCTTTGCAGAATTGTCCTAATTCAGTTACATTAGAGGGTTTTCGAGCATGAACGGCCTTTTTAAGGTCATACCACAACATCTCAATAGGATTCAGGTCAGGACTTTGGCTAGGCCACTCCAAAGTCTTCATTTTGTTTTTCTTCAGCCATTCGGTGGTGGACTTGCTGGTGTGTTTAGGATCATTGTCCTGCTGCAGAACCCAAGTTCGTTTCAGCTTGAGTACACGAACAGATGGTCGGACATTCTCCTTCAGGATCTCTTGGTAGACAGCAGAATTCATAGTTCCTTTTATCACGGCAAGTCTTCCAGGTCCTGAAGCAGCAAAACAGCCCCAGACCATCACACTACCACCACCATATTTTACTGTTGGTATAATGTTCTTTTTCTGAAATGCAGTGTTCCTTCTACGCCAGATATACTTGGACACACACCTTCCAAAGAGTTCCACTTTTGTCTCATCGGTCCACAGAATGTTGTCCCAAAAGTCTTGGGGATCATCAAGATGTGTTGTGGAGAAATTGAGACGAGCTTTGATGTTCTTTTTGCTCAGCAGTGGTTTTCTCCTTGGAACTCTGCCATGCAGGCCATTTTTGCCCAGTCTTTTCCTGATGGTGGAGGCATGAACGCTGACCTTAACTGAGGCAAGTGAGGCCTGCAGTTCCTTGGACGTTGTTGTGGGGTCTTTTGTGACCTCTTGGATGAGTCGTCGCTGCGCTCTTGGGGTAATTTTGGGCGGCCGGCCACTCCTGGGAAGGTTCACCACTGTTCCATGTCTTCGCCATTTGTGGATAATGGCTCTCACTGTGGTTCGCTGGATTTCCAAAGCTTTGGAAATGGCTTTATAACCCTTTCCAGACTGATAGATCTCAATTACTTTCTTTCTCAATTGTTCCTGAATTTCTTTGGGTCTCAGCATGATGTGTAGCTTTTAAGGATCTTCTGGTGGACCTTACTGTGTCAAGCAGCTCCTATTTAAGTGATGCCTTGATTGTGAACAGGTGTGGCAATAATCAGGCCTGGGTGTGGCTAGAGAATTTGAACTCAGGTGTGGACAACCACAGTTATAGTATGTTTTAACAAGGGGGGCAATCACTTTTTCACACAGGGCCATGATGGTTTGGATTTTTTTTCACCTTTAATAATAAACACCTTCATTTACAAATTGCATTTTGTGTTTACTTGTGTTGTCCTTGACTATTGTTTAAATTGGTTTGATGTTCCGAAACACTTAAGTGTGACAAACATGCAAAGGAACAGGAAATGAGGAAGGGGGCAAACACTTTTTCACACCACTGTATATACTGTACCTGAGTTGCCATCCAGGCAACAGATGGCAATATTACCTGATACCAGCCAGGCTTGAAACACCCTAAAGCAAATCAAAGAGGGACACCAGATCAGGCCCCGCACCCCCATGTGCACCCATGACGTCACAAGCAGGAAACACATAAAATAACAAGGTAATACATATATAATGCCATGCACCAAAACAGCATTTACAGTATCTCACAAAAGTGAGTACACCCCTTACATTTTTGTAAATATGTTATTATATCTTTTCATGTGACAACACTGAAGAAATTACACTTTGATACAATGTAAAGTAGTGAGTGTACAGCTTGTATAACAGTGTAAATTTGCTGTCCCTTCAAAACAACTCAACACACAGCCATTAATGGCAACAAAAGTGAGTACACCTGTCATGTGCCTGGTTAGAGGCCGAAGCAGGGCCAGATTAAGAACATCATGGGCCTGGTGCTGAGGATTTTGGTGGGGCCTTTTATAAACAATAAATGAATAAATAAAAATGCAAACAATTTTTTGTTATAACAAATTAAATTAAAGAGAGAGGGAGGATGAGAGAGAGAGAGAGAGAGAGAGAGAAAGGGGATGAAAGAGGTGTTAGGGGTAAGGGAAAGAGGATGAGAGAGAAAGAGGATGCACTTGAGCATGCATGGGAATAACATCAACGCAGCCCAGCCAAGGCAAGTGACCGAAGGCACAGAACCCGGACGGAAGACCGGGTGAAGATGGAAGCGTCCGGGCCCCGCCGGATTGATCACAGCACTGGAGGGCTCAGTCTGACAATTTAAGTGTACCCTAATGTGCTAATATGCTGTGCATACTTGTACATTATGGAACAACCTACCTCAGGACCTCTAAAAAATAGTAATGTCAGAAAAGTTTACTACCGCTTTAATATCATTGGAACCCAGGAGCCTATTGACCCGCATAGTTGCCAACATTTCAAAAATATTTTCAGGGACACTTTTTTACAAGTGCTATATTTAGAGTAGCTGACATCCCCTATGTTCATCTATACATCACAATAGTAATTACAAAATTAAATAAGTACTAATAATGGGGCAGGACAAATATGAGGACTGAGATTTCCTTTAGTTGAACTAACAAAAGTGTGCCCATTATAGAGCTGGTAACATTGAGGATATTCAGTATAATTTTAAAGAACTGTTTTTGTGGGTAAGAGGCATAGAGGAGGAGAATGGATTGTATAAAAGTGGGAAGTATGTGCAGGTGAGGGAGAGGAATGTGGAGGGTCTAACAGTGGGCACTATGTACATGAGAGGAGTGTGGAGGGTATGGCAGAAGGCACTATGTACAGGAGAAGAGTGTGAAGAGTATGACAGTGGGCAGTATGCACAGCAGAGGAGTGTGGAGGGTACGACAGTGAGCAGTATGTACAGGAGAGGAGTGTGGAGGGTACGACAGTGGGCAGTATGTACTGGAGAGGAGTGTGGAGGGTATGACAGTGAGCAGTATGTACTGGAGAGGAGTGTGGAGGGTACGACAGTGGGCATTATGTACAGAAGAGAAGTGTATGACAGTGGGCACTATATACAGGAGAGGAGTTTGTAGGATATGACAGCGGGCGCTATGTATAGGAGAGAAGTGTGGAGGGTATGACAGTGAGCAGTAGGTACAGGAGAGAAGTGTGGAGAGTATGACAGTGGGCACTATGTATAGGAGAGCAGGATGCAGTAATCTGGGAAGGAAAAATGCAAAGGTTTGTGGAAGGATGTTTAGGGACTGTGTAGTGGTTAAGCGGGCCATACATGGATTGAAATTACACCAATTAAGCATAGACCAGCCATAGTTGATCTATGTATGGGCTACCTGGTTTTACACAAGTCAACCTATTAACCGACTTGAGTACAACCAGCCTGTCAGGTTTTCCCCAAAACAATCAGTGCTGCCAGCTATAGTTACCAACACTGATCATCGTATTCACTGGCAGAACACAATAACACTGCAGGAGTGATTCCCCCATCCACAGGTCAGCAGGTGACAGGGTGTGTGGGGACAGGCTGGGGAGAGATACTAGTCAGTGGCTGGTTAGACACTGGCTAGTATCAGAGCCAGATACACACAGGTTACATATGCCACGATCGTTAGAGCGGGAGCAATAATTCTAGCCTTAGACCTCCTCTGTATCTCTAAACATGTAACCTGTAAAAAAATGTAAAGCATCGCTTAGTACACAAAAAAAATTGTACTAACTTTAGTGTTTTTTTTTGATGAATGAAACGGTTTGAAAAATTGCTGCGCAAATATCGTGTATCGTGATTTTTACATGTAGGAGAAAAGTGTCAGAATTGGCCTGGGTGGCAAGGGGTTAATTATCATAAGTAATATACAAATAATTATTATAAGCCCTGTGAGCTCATCCTCTCAGTCTGCTGCAGAGTGTTCCAGCTTGTATTTATACTGGCCGCTCTGTATGTAGCTTCTGACCGACTGCGCAAGCAGCCCTGTATCTCTGGAACCATAGATGATAGCAGCCCCATATTTTAACCAGTGCCGGGGTGGGTCTTTAGCTACCTGCCCCCCAAATGTGGGGTCTCTGTGACTCCTAATCGCCGAGCTACAACCCTCGAAGTCGATCTTCTTTTTTTTTTTTTTTTTTTTGGGGCAAATGGGCCTATCTTGAGAAATGGGCCTGGAGCTGCAGCTCCAATAGCCCCTATGTTAATCTGGTCCTGGGCCGAAGTGCCGAGAGGGCTCCCCTTGCGACTAAGTGCAGTACACCCCTGAAGATGGTACAGAAAATGTAGTGCCCAAAGAAGCACAGGTTGACAGATGGGTACAGGAGAGTAGAGGCGGTGGTCACCTAAAGTATACTGGATATTGCAGAATATACAACTGGGCCAAAGTCTCTAGGGATCCTCAGTAACACTTGGCAATGGTGCGTGCAGGTGACAGTAGTGGAAGCCAGGCCAGGGATCAAACACTGTAGATCCGACAGGAGGAAGAGGTGGGTATCAGGAACAGGGTCAAGCCAAGGTCAAATACAGGAAAGCAGGCCAGGAACAGGTAGCAGTAGCAAAGTCTGTGATGCAAGCCGGGATCAGACACTGGAGATAGCAACAAAGTCGGCAAATCAAGCACGGGGTCAAACCAGGAGAGCAGATGAGACAGGTCAGGAGCAAGCCGGATCATAACAGGAAATTCAAGTGGAATATGCACAGAGGCTCAGAAACACGGGAAGGCTGATGACAATCCAGCAATGTGATGGGCTCAGCAGCAGTCTTATATAGGCCAGTAAGTGCGTTCGCCAATTATCGTCTTCACGCATGCGCATACGCATGTTAGCACCATTGCGGACCTGCGGACGCCCGTTCGCTCTTCTTGCACTAGTGCACATGGCAATGTGCCGGAAGCATCCATTACCAGTACTGACACTATTGCCAGTTCACCTACGGCCATTTCCCTGACAGTGCCCCCCCAAGGGGCAGCCTCCGGATGCCCAAACAGGCCAATGTTTCAGGATGTCTGTTGTAAAAGTCTTGCACAAGTCTAGGAGCATGTACATTGCTTGTAGACTCCCAAGAATTGTCTTCGAGGGGGTACCCCCTCCACTTGATGAGATACTGGACTTGCCTATCTCTCCTCCAGCAATTCATAATGGCCTCTACTTTAAACTCTGTTTCCCCTTCTACCGAAACTGGAGGTGGAGGCAACTCTTCCCTCCCAGGGAAAAGACTTGGTACAGCTGGTTTAAGCAGAGAGATATGGCACAACCAATGAATTTTGTAGGAATTGGGTAGTGCCAGCTTGAAAGCTACCAGGTTTAGCTCTCTCTTGATTTCAAAGGGACGATGAATTTTGTCACAAGCTCCCGAGAGGGACATGAGAGCTTGAGGTTTACTGAAGAAAGCCATACCTTGTCCCCAATTTTAAAGACAGGATTTCCTCTTCTCTTCTTATCATGGTATTTTTTATAGTCCTCTTGGGCTTTTTGAATGGCCTCCTGAAGCAACTTATAGTTGGTTTGAATGTACTTTATTCGATCCTGGACTGCGGGGGCATATTCTTCCGGTATGGTATTCGGTAAGAAGGAGGGATGGAACCCATAATTTGCCCAGAAAGGAGACTGATTGGTGGCTGCATGCAATGAGTTATTATATGCAAACTGCACAGGAAAGCAGAGAAACCCAGTCATCCTGGGAACACACACAGAAACACCGTAGTTACTATACCAGGGTTTGGTTTGTCCTTTCTGTTTGTCCATTGCTCTGAGGGTGGTAAGCTGAGGACAGACATACTTCTATTGATAAAGACTTGCAGAGATCTCTCCAGAATTTGGAGGTGAACTGTTCCCCTCTGTCGGAGACGATATTATCTGGTAGTCTGTGTAACCTGACAATCTCCTTAATGAACATGTTTGCTGTGTCTGAAGTGGAGGTTGTGCCAATCATCGGTAGGAAGTGAGACATTTTGGAAAGGCGATCCACTACCACCATGATGGTGGTGCATACCCCAGAGGGGGGCAAGTCTACTATAAAGTCCATGGATATCTTTTTCCAGGGTTGTCCAGGAAGAGACAATGCTCTCAATAGTCCTCATGGCTTTGCGTTGGAACCCTTGTTGCACTGGCACGTGATACAAAAGCTGACATACTTCCTGCAATCGTGTCTTAGACTGGCCCACCAAAATGAGCACTGAACAAGTTCAGAGGTTCTTCATATCCAAAAATACCCGGCAAGCTTATCATGCAAAGTCTTTAGAATTTGGAGTCTGGCGGTGGAACAAAATATTTTTCCCGATGCCACAAAAACCCATCTTGGTTTCTCAATGAGGATACTTCGGGTCCAGTGCACTGGGTAGAAGCTTGCTTGATCAAAGTCTTCAAGTCAAGCTGAATAAGCAAAATATTCTGGGTGGATAGGATGGTACTTGGCTCTGCTGATTCAGGGGTGTCAGGGAACATTCGGGAGAGCGCATCCACTTTCCCACTCTTGGAATCTGCCTGATACATAATATGAAAATTGAACCTGGAGAAGGCTTTTTGGGGTCTTAAACGTTTAGCTGTTCTGAGGCACTCCACGTAAAGATCATAATGGGATGATCGGCTTCCAGCAAATACCTCCATTCTTCTAAGGTGGATTTAATGGCCAATAGCTCTCGATCTCCTACATCATAATTTCTATCTGGTGGACTCATTTTCTGAGAGAAGAAAGCTACAGGATGAAGAAGAGCCTTAGGTATCTGCCATTGGGACAGGATTGCCCCTGTAGCCACTTCGGAGACGTCAACTTCCAACACGTAAGGCAGGGTCGGATCTGGGTGCTGTAGGATTGGTGAGGAAAAGAACAGACTCTTTAATTTATCAAGGGCTGTCTGAGCTTCTTGGGACCACTGGAACTGGACCTTCTGGTGGGTCAACTGAGTGATGGGTGTTATGGTGGTGGAGAAATCCTTCATGGACCTCCGGTAAAGGTTAGAGAACCCCACAAAGCGCTGAACGCCTTTCTTGACTTAAGGAGATGGCCACTCTAATATTGTGGGTTCCTTGCAATTCCCTCTGTGGAAATGATAAGACCCAGGAATTGAATTGACATCTTTTCAAAGTCACATTTGTCTGCCTTGACATATAGTCCATGTTTCCTCAGGGTTGAGAGCATTTTCTTTACGTGAGTTTGATGAAGCTCCAGAGAGGCAGAGAAGATGAGGATGTCTTCGAGGCACACAATTACAAAGGGGTCAAGAAATTCCCGGAAAAGATATTGCTCACCAGGTGCTGGAATGTGGCCGGGGCATTGCATAATCCGAACGGCATAACAAGATATTCAAAGTGACCGAACCGAGTACGGAATGCTGTCTTTCACTCATCACCCTCGCGGATAGGGACAAGGTTATAGGCACCCCTCAGATCTAATTTAGTGAAGATCTGGGCGGTTCGGAACCTTTGGAAAAGTTCAGGAACGAGAGGGAGTAGGTAATGATTCTTTACAGTGATTTTGCTGAGTTCCCTATAGTCCACACAAGGCCTCAATGTGCCGCTTTTCTTCTCAACAAAGAATATACCGGCCCCAGCAGGAGAAGAGGAGGGACGGATAAACCCCTTTTCCTGATTTTCATCAATATACAACCGTAAGGTTTCAAGCTCGCCTTCAGATAGGGGAAAAACTTGTCCAAACAGGATCTCGGCCCCAGGGAGTAGTTCAATTGGACAATCATAAGGCCAGTGAGGTAGGAGGACATCAGCCTTTTTCTTGTCAAAAATGTCCATGAACTTTTGATAAGCTGGTGGAACGTTCTGGTGGTTACTGGGAACTGGTTGCACAGCCAAACAGCTATCAGGACTACTGGAGCTGGGAGCAAAGCAGTG
This sequence comes from Lithobates sylvaticus, assembly GCA_028564925.1. Classification (NCBI taxonomy): domain Eukaryota; kingdom Metazoa; phylum Chordata; class Amphibia; order Anura; family Ranidae; genus Lithobates; species Lithobates sylvaticus. The sequence continues at coordinate 564,989,275 of CM053029.1, read as the reverse complement.
TTGCAGGCAATATACAAAAGAGAAAGAGATCTCCTTCTTGGCCCAGTTGATTTGCCTTCCACCGCGGGATTCCCAGGATCATGGGGAACATAAATAAAAAAAATTTTTTAATGTATTTTTTTGCTAGAAAATTGATGCATACATTTATGTTTGACAAAGTGAGATTACAAAAACAAACCAGGGAAATTTGAATGAACAGCTCAAATAATTCATGATGACGGATTTCCACACACTTTGTCACCTGATTCAACTTCTCGATGAGGATGAAGCAGCCTACTCCCAAAGCCCTGGCAATATCCAAGAAAGGGATCATTTTGTATCCAATAAGATGAGTCTATTTCTAAGAACTTGTGTAGGGTGTAGGAAGGAAGAGAGCACCACAACTGCTTGACTAGTCCAGTAAAAGTGTTTATTGAACATGTTTTTGGAGACCCAATAATCCTACTTCATCAGGACTGAAGCCATAAAAAAAATACAAACGATATACACATGATATTTATCATATACATTTTAATAATTTTTTTTATCATATTTACTATTTTGTTGTCATATTAATAATTTTTCGATTTTTGTTATATTTACGGTAGCATATATAGCTTTATATCCCTATTTACCAATATATACTTATATCCATAGAATTACCACATAGATAGATGTATGCATTTGCATACACATTTTCTTGCTATTGATTGGGTAGTAGAATATATTATTTTGTATGATTTTTATGCCTTCAGCCCTGAGAAAGGGGAATTGTTGAGCCCCCAATAATGCATTGGATTTTCTGTACCAAATAAACACTTTTACTAGGCTATTCTAACAGTTGAGGCGCTGCCTTCCTCTCTACACCCTAGTGGTGCATTTGGCGATCTCTGGTGATAACCCAAATGATGGAAAGCAGTATTTAAGGACTCAATCTATGACCATGGCTCATATAACATCTTTCATGATGTTACACAGGTATTTTATTGTTTGGCGCTTCTATACTGCACAAATACTAACAATGTAAATAGTGGACTGATGAGGGTAATGCCTGGGAACTCTTCAGTTTTCAGGGTTTTTTAATAAGGCCATTCAAAAGTCATGAGTTATGTTTGCCAATTTCTCCTATCTCAAAGGTCCTTCTCCCCCACAGTTTTAAAGAGTACATGGGTTGATTTAGCATTATATAAAGGGTAAATGCTCACTCGTCATACAACAATGGAGATACCAGCACATGTATGTTAACCTCCCTGGCGGTATGATTCTGGCTGGAATTTGGTGCTGAAAGCGGTACAATTATTTTGCATGGAAATTTGGCATTTTATATTGTAGGCATGCAATTCTTATGAATAACTCACTTAAATCTGTCCGAACCAGAGTCTAGTAGACATCCCGGGTATGATAAAGTTTGAAACACAAAATCATAAATTATAATATAATAAAAAATATATATAAAAATGATTCAATAATGTAATCAAATCAAAAACACTGAAATTTGCTCAGTTGCAGAAGAGCCGCTGTCATTAAATTTATTGTTTGATGATAAATTGTGATTCTAATTTTTTATCTGTGTTTTCTAGCTGGTCTAAAACCACTTTTGACATAAAGGGACACTTTTTGGTTGCTATGGACAATCTCCAGTTTCCAGGCAGAAAAAAAAAAATGTATTATATAAAATGACATGCAGGGCACTGGGCAGACCACTAGGGACAAAGGGGATGTGTATTTTTTGTATACAGTACTGTAATCTGTAAGATTACAGTACTGTATGTGTACTGTGTTTTGAAACTTTTTTAAATTTGGCGCCGATCTCCGCTCCCGTGCGTCGGAACGTCGCAGGGAACGGAGATCGGCGGCACTCGGGCACTGTGTGAATCGAGCGAGCGGACGGCTCGCACACACAGCGGGGAGACATTGCAGGATCCAGGGGAAAAGGTAAGTAACTTCCCCCCTGTATCCTGCACGCAAGCCTGAGTCTGGCTCGGGGTTACCGCTCCTAGCAGAAAAAACTGAACCCGAGCCAGACTCGGGATTACCGCTAGGAAGGTTAAGGGCCAGACCTGTATTTCAACTTAATTTTTTTAGGATAGAATAAGGAAAGTAACAAACCTGTCATGTTTTGTTATCTGTGTCCTTGGCAGTTAAATAGCTAAATTCATAAAGTCTATGTAGCACTGACCCCCGAAGGAGCTGCTGGTTTGATTTGGGCTTACCGTTACCTCACCTGCTTGCTTCTCCGTCTTGGGGATCCTGTGGAAAATAGCCCAAAAAAAAGGTTGAACTGACACTGAATCCTTTTTTGGATTATTTATTTAGAAAAAAGAGCAAAGTCTCTTAATAAAGGGTAGAGGGTTAGGGGTGAGTTCAGGTACTTAAATTGCAGGGTGAAGATATTAGCAGAATCCAGAGGATAAAACTGTTCCACAAACTGGATTCAACAACCCCCGGATAGGCCTCTCTCACTAGGCCTAGCAGCCGGTGGGATGCTCAGCAAAGTCTCTGCCACAGACTTGTAAGTTACACTTGTTGCGTTACTGAGGGATTTGAATGAATTTAAAGAACTGACATATGGTACCAGTTTCTCTCAGCCGATCCCGTATGAGTGTTGATCCAGGTTGCGTCCTTCAACTAAGTCTCCAGGCTCCTTCAGAGAAACCAGCCTTGAGCACGGTCTTCTCCTGAAAGAGTCCTCCCCTGGGGTTCTTCAGTTGCTGGGCCTCTCCCTTCAGATGAGACGGCACCGGACCATCCCTGGATCAGTAGGCTTCGAAATTCACCTGAGACACAGGATGCATAGTTCCGCACCCCAGGCCAGGAGGGACATGGGGCTGGGTCAGGAGGGCCACCAGAACCAAACAGACAGAAAATCACTCCCATCCAACATGGCGTTGGTAACTTCAATACCACCCCCCAGAATTCACAGCAGGAAAACACTTCCACTGGGCTGGTTCCGAGAGATAAGTGGCATTCAATGCATCCAGCTAGACTTTTCTACTATTTCCGGCGGTGACAGCGACACCTAAGGTCAAGGAGAACCCAGTGCAACCCAGCTGGACTGGTACTGAAACCAGAAATTTAGAGAAATTATCCTGAAGCCCAACTGTGGCTTCAGGCAACCTAATTTTTGAAAAACAATAGCGTCTGCTCGTTAGGAGCCAGCGATACATCTATATAAAACCTTTATTTTTTTGGATAGATCAGAGTATAGTTTAAACTTCTTTCAGGTTTTTTGCCATGTACAGTATTTAATTTCAAGGGTTTTCCCTTCATTTCTTGTAAACACAACAATAAGTGAAGTGAGAGGAAATCTCATCAAAATAAAGTAAATTCCCTTGGACAATTGTCACTGGAAAAAATGTCCCTATTGAAATGTTCCCCCTCTCCTCCACTGAAATTTTTGTAATTTTCATAATTTTTAGTCCCGGTGACAGTGATCACCAAGAGAGGATAAACCCTCCTAATAGACACACATGATATAATAAAAAATCTTTTAGATTTTTACTATAGCATGTGTCTCCATTAGGAAGATTCAACTTCTCTTGATCATTGTCAATGGGACTACAAATGAGAGGTGTTAACCCCACACCACCAAAACCAAAAAAAGTATTGGTTTTAGATACACGTTAAATAAATTGTCACTATGTTTATAACTACCATTGTGCTGTGCATGGTCACCCCTTTCTTCCAGCATGTCATCTTCAATAGGTGTGAACCGAACTAACAATTCAAATCCCTCAATGCAGTCATTTAAAGGATATGTAAAGGTTTGTTTTAAAAAAAAGAAAAGAAAACAAACATATCATACTTACCTCCTATGTGCAGTAGGTTTTGCGCAGAGTGGCCCCGATCCTCCTATTCTGGGGTCCCTCAGCGGCGCTCCTGGCTCCACCTCTTCTCGAGTACCCCCCTAGAGAGCCGCTCTCCCACGGGGCACCTGTGTGGGCACACTCCCATGTCCTTCTGCTGCGTCTATTGACACAGACACCAGGACTCTGCCCCCGTCTCCCGCGTCATTGGATTTGGTTGACAGCAGCGGGAGCCAATGGCTGCGTTGCTATCAATCTATCCAATTGGGACCCAAATGCTATCAATCTATCCAATTGGGACCCAAAAATTGCTTGTCCCCATCATTGGAAAGACCGGGTTCAGCTAAGTAAAAGGACGGCTGTTGGGGGCCGCTGCATCACAGGAGGTTTTTCACCTTAATGCATAGAATGCATTAAGATAAAAAACCTTGGGGTTTACAACCCCTTTAAATCCTTTGTTTTGTGTAAGCTGGAAATTATGATTAAGTATGGGGGAGGGGGGCACAGCCACAAAGTAAAACAGGTTTCCAATAACTAAGCATTAAAGGTAAAGGAAGGCTGTAATGTTTAATAAAACTATTTGCTACTGAGATATTTAAAATGGAATTTCAGGAATAAAGAACGGTTTTAATTGCAATTAGTGCACAGAAGTTATATGTAATGCTTTGCCAACTACATCTGGATGGAGGCCGAGATGCTACAAATGTTAGTTTTATTGTGGCGAATGCTAGCATCAGTCATGTACTTTGGCTGCTCAGACTTTACAGTTCCATCTGGCTCTGGTACAGTTATAACAGTGGGCCACTCCAACATGTTCATTTACTAAATGTTTTGTAATTTATTTACTGAATAGAAAGGGGTTATGTGAATGGATGAGAGGAGAGGAAGGGCAAGTAAACAGCAGTATCTCCCCTCATTTATTCATAGAACGCCTTGTTTTTAATGAAAAGAATACAAGACATGGGGGTTGATTTACTAAAACTGGAGAGTGAAAAATATGTTGCAGCTCTGCATGATAGCCAATCAGCTTCTAATTTCAGCTTGTTCAATTAAAAAAAAATGGAAGCTGATCGGATAGCTGCACCCGATTTTGCACTCTCTACTTTTGGTAAATCAACACCATTTTGTGAAAAGGGTACTAGAGTTGTAACACTTAAGCCCCATACACACGATCGGATTTTCCGACCGGAAATGTGTGATGACAGGCTGTTGGTGGAAAATCTGACCGTGTGTACGCTCCATCGGACAATTGTTGTCGGATTTTCCGCAGACAAATGTTGGATAGCAGGTTTTAAGATTTTCTGCGGACAAATGTGTGTTGTCGGATTTTAGAAGCGTGTGTACACAAGTCCGTCGGACAAAAGTCCAAAGTACAAACACGCATGCTCGGAAGCAAGGACAAGCCAGAAGCGGTCGGTCTTGTAAACTAGCGTTCGTAATGGAGAATTAACATTCGTGACGCAGCAAATTATGAAATCTTGAAATGCAGTGCACAATTCTCTTCCTCTTTAATGGGATAATAATGAAGCTGCTTTGCTGGTGATACTTATGGAGTTATTGCAAACAAATTTTCAAAGGCTTTTTTTTTTCTAGTGACATCAAGAATAATATTATTATTATTATTTTTTTTTTATTTGGGCAAGTTACCACAACACCATTATCCCATAGTTTTTAAGATCAAAGATACAACTATGTTGGTGTCCCTTGTCAATTTTACATTGTATTTTTTTAAATGTAACTGCCGACTCCCAAACTGTCATTTGAAGTAAAACACATAGCCAAGTATTATTCTACACTATTTTTTTATTGTGCATTAAAAAAAAAAAAAAAAAAAAAATTAGACATGCTATCTGCCAATAGAACTTAACCAAAAAGTGCATTCTATGCATCCAAAAATATAGAAAATATACCAAATCAAAACATTATTATTCAACCCAAAAAATTATGTCAAAGCAATAACTCCAAGGCCAATAATAAATAACACGTTATCTCCTCCGATTCCGCAACATGTCTGGTTGATGAACGGCCATTCAGAAACTAAATGAAAAGTGCGAAATGAGAAGTGCGAAATGAAAAGCACGAATCAACACTCACCAAACTTCTACTAACACGTAATTAGCAGAAGGAGCCCAAAGGGTGGCGCTAAAGAGCTAAAAAAACAACGTAGGACAAAAGTCCACGGTTTTGTTGGCCAACAATCCGATCGTGTGTATGAGGCTTAAGTCTGAGTGGCCAAAGCTCACAGCTGATGCTAGCATGCATTAGAATTACAAGCATTTATAGCAAGCAAGTCATTACACATAGCTTTGGATCAATCATTTTAGGCTGGGTTCCCACTATCTTCGCATTCAGCTCACAGCAGTAGTCCGGTGCATCCTCGTTCACCGTTTCAGGTCTGATTTCCGCCCGAATTTTTGGCTGAATTCAGACCTGAAACTGATCAAAAGACGCACGGAACCCCTGTGCAAATTCGCACCAGAGCCACAGTGGAGATATGTGAACCGGCTCGATAGAGAGCTGGAAAAATCTCCAGGGAACCCGCATTCAATTCACAATAGTGTGAACCCAGCCTAAAAATGTATCTTCTCCTTGGAGTTCCACTTTAACCACTTGTTGGCAATCTTCTCATTTGTAGCACCCAGCAATCAATGTGTTAATTACACCACATATTATTTGTCCTTGTAGTCCAAGCTGCCTAACATTTCCTAAAGTGCAGTTTATGTAGATACAAGTGTTCATCCCTTGTATTGCTTTCAGGAGTTTCTATAAAACAATTCTGAGCATATAGACCGAGGTTCTTCATGAACGGAGGGTGCTCTTTAATTGGCTTCTGTGGGTTAGGACATGTTATTTGCAGTGTTTTAGTTAGTATTTTTGGACCCCCCTTCTATCTGTCTTGCATCATAGAATCCCTGCCCATGGTGCTGATATAATTAGTGTCTAATGACCAATGTACTCTTCCACTATATGTGATTTCTAACATCTCTATTCACAAAGATTCTCCAATGAAGACCGTCTGTGTCCCTAGTTCACTTAAATATCACAGATTATAGAGATGTGGTCCCTCATGCTACTAAGTGAATTAATAACAATCCTAACTACAATAAAGAATATTGAAATCGCTGCTAAATCTTAAGGGTACACTAAACGCAAAATGATAAATAATGAATAAAGTGATCTGCGCAGATTTCAGAATTATATATAATACTGAATGAATTCTATCAAATGAGTAATTAAGTGAAGTGATCCAAAAACGTGTAACAAAAAGACACAGAGAAACTCTATCCAAATTGTGAAAATAAAATAATCAAGTCCAAAATAGTCCGAAACTTTATTTACTGTCACTATTAACATAACTTTGTAGCCCGGATTTCGGACTATTTTAGACTTGATTATTTTATTTTCACAATTTGGATAGAGTTTCTCTGTGTCTTTTTGTTACATGTTTTTGGATCACTTCACCTAATTACTCATTTGGTAGAGTTCATTCATTGGCTACCGCTGCTGTCAATCAAAGTCAGCTAGCCAATCAGAAAAGAGAGGGGGCGGGGCGCCGGGCCTCCTTGTCTGAATGGACACAGGGAGCTGTGACTCGGCTCGGGTGCCCCCATATCAAGGCAGAAATTGAAGTAATAGACAGTATGGAAAGTATAAAAGGCTGCCGTGCCCTGCCAAGGGCCTTGACTTTGACTGTTCCTGTTTTCCAATCCTTGACTGGATAACAGATGCACTAATGATTGCCACCTACCCTGAACCTTGCTTAGATAGCAGACTCTGCCATTGTCTGCTGCCAGCCCTGACCCCTGCAAGCTTGACATGCGGCCTAGTCACTCCTGCATTTTACACCTACTTTGAACCGTTCCACATCCTGAGGCCATCTGACAGTATGTGAACTCTCCTTATGGGGTGTCCTGGGAATATCACCCTTTTTCTTCAAATACAACACCACACCTTAAGTCCTGGAGGTATCCAAGTACAGGTAGGCATACTAGTCTTCAGGGAGAAGCAATACTTTACATTTCTAAGCCTATATAAACTTCACCCACATAAAGTGGAACTTGAGCCTAAACAGTATAAAATAATGTGATAGGAGTCTAAAATCCTCTTGTGAGGGGCCAGTTGACTATTGATGAATGTGGCCAAATTTGATTTGACCCCAAATTTCAAATTTAGAATTTTTTTTTTTTTCAAACTTAGAATAAATTTATATGCATATTTGATGGTCACTTTTAGCCCTTAGGAGAGTATTGCCACCCAAGTGTCATAAGTGCCCCTCACAACTGCAAGGGAGCTTTGCTATTGAAAATAAAGGTTACATCAAGGGAAGAGCCTTTCATAAGGCTATGAGCGTGTCATGGTAAGTACACAAATTCCATAAATTACAGGGTTGGGGATGTATACTTTGGCAGTGCATATTTGCCTATGGAATTGAATATTCCATTAAGTAGTTCTCGCCTTGACCTGCTTTTACTGGCAGAAGTAGTAGCTCTAAAATACTTTTATATTTTTTTATGTAAAAAAAAACTATTTTTTTTGTTTTGTCATTTGACCAGAGAAGGACATGCTCGCATTCAGCCAATGTATGTACATAATATAACTGGGTACTAACATTTATAGGTATAGTTGATTGAGGGAAAATGCGATTGCCTCTCGAAGGGATCAGGAAGGATTTTTTCCCCTGCTGTAGCAAATTGGATCATGCTTTGCTGGGGTTTTTCACCTTCCTCTGGATCAACTGTGGGTGAAGTATTTTGTATATGGTATTGTATTTTTTATTTTTTTGGGTTGAACTAGATGGAGTTGTGTCTTTTTTCAACCTGACTAACTATGTAACTATATATGGGTGGGTAAAAATTGTCTAGTGGCATAGCAGTTTAACCTGTTCCCATCCGCACTATAGCCGAATGATGGCTACAGCACGGACCTACATTGCCGGGAGGCCGTCAATAGACATCCTCCCCTTTGCACGCTGACAGCGTGAGGAGAAAAAAAAGCCGATCACCGGCTTCTGTGTAAGGGACATCGTTCCTGAAGAGGAAGAGGCACAGTCACCTTATCTGTGCCCACCAGTACTGCATGCCAGTGCCACCTGCCAGTGCCCACACAGTGCATATAAGTGCCCACCGGTGTATATCAGTGCCACCAATCAGTGCCAACTATCAATGGCCAGGAGTGCCACCTATCAATGCCCACCAGTGGTGCCAATCAATGCCTCATCAGTGCCACCTAGCAGTGCTGCCTATCAGTGTCACCTGCCAGTGCCCATCACTGTCCATCACTGCCACCTATCAGTGCCCATCAGTGCCAGCTATCAGTGCCCATCAGTGCCACCTCTCAGTGCCACATCTCAGTGCCACCTCTCAGTGCCACATCTCAGTGCCCACTAGTGCCACCTCATCGGTGCCCACCAGTGACACCTCATCAGTGCCCACCAGTGACGCCTATCATTGCCCACCAGTGACGCCTATCAGTCCCCACCAGTGCCACCTTATCAGTGCCCATCAATGCAGCCTATCGTTGCCCATCAATGCAGCCTCATCAGTGTACATCAATAAAGGAGAAAAATTACCTGTTTGAAAAATTTTATAACAAAATATAAAACTGTTTTTTTTTTTTCAAAATTTTCGGTATTTTTCATTTTTTTAACAAACAATAAAAAACCCAGAGGTGATCAAATACCACCAAAAGAAAGCTCTATTTGTGGGGAAAAAATGATAACACTTTCATTTGGGTACAGTGTAGCATGACAATGTGCAATTGTTATTCAAAGTGTGACAGCGCTGAAAGCTGAAAATAGGTCTGGGCGGGAGGGGGGGTTTAAGTGCCCAGTAAGCAAGTGGTTAATAGCAGCGCCTCTATAATGATCAGCCATCTACTGGTTATTACTCAGTACTGCAGCTCACTTTGTAGTGTGCACCTGTACCCTAATCAAGAACAGTTAAAACGTAACTCCACTTTTGTTGAGAAAAAAACATTCCCCTCTGGGTGATCCATGTACATTGCAAGGATTATAACGAACTTTGTTGCAGATTCCTACCTTTTGTTATTCTGAAGAAATCCTTGTGTGTTTGTCTGTGCCTCTGGGCTCAGTGGGTCTAATGGGAATGGTTTCATAATTATCTATCAGGTGTGCAGCTGCAGAGCACTAATGAGGAAATCTGCTGGGCCTGCATCCCTTTAGATGTGTTCCTATTGAAAGTGTCTCTCAAAAAATTGCATTTTTGTTGCAGGGGATGCCTGAAATCTGACTTGTATCTTAGGCAGACTTCTGGGAAAATTGGTGAGCCAATCACACAAGCAGGAAATAATGTTTCTGGGGTGTGTCCAGTACACACTCTGTGTACAGAACAACTCCAGGTAGCCATATTGCAATGCATTCTCAGAAAATTACAGTGGCTGCAGATTTAAAAGGAAAGGTCATTTTTAATAACATTCAATTACAAAATGATTAGTGTCCCAATTATATGAGCTAATTAATTTTTCTTTATTTGCTATTTTTTATGCCCACGAAAGTGGAGTTACCCTTTGAATTTAATGTTGGGTGTTCAGTCTGAGCCTGATCAACAAGTTCTGTCACTCAGTCTGTATCTATGTACCTGCCTACACTACATTTTTCTTGCTTCCTGGATTTTTGACCACAGCCTGTATTATGGTTCATGCTTCTGACTGCTGGTTGCTTTGACCATTTGCTTCTCTGACCATGCTGCTATCTTTCTGATTTGGTACTGCTCCTGATTGTCCATCGTTCTCCCGTTTACTTGTCTGAAACCTTACTTCTATTGTGAGAAAGGTATTTTGCTTATCATCTAGTAAAGATACAGCACCACATCCCTTGATAGATAAATAGAAATTCGAGGATATATTTGGGATTTTTAAGGTTTTAAAAATTCTCTCTACTTTTAGTGCTCGCTGTGCCTGATATCAATAAATTCTCCTGAAGAAGCCAATTACCAAGGCGAAACATGTAGAGATGAAATCAGCTTGCACTTGTATTAGCACTGTAATATCAATACTTACCTTTTGGATGTTTGTTTTTAATGTTCCAATAAATTTCTACTTTTTATAAATGTTTTTGTTATAATTGTGCACCTTAAAAATTCCAAATACATCCTCGAATTTCTACTTACTTCTATTGTCCTAACCTGGACATCAGTCTGCTGGATCTACACCTGTCTGTTGTTTTATCTGACTATCTGTCTGAGAACCTACACCACTGTGCATCTGTCCTGCTTAAAAAGGAAGTAAACCCTGGTGGGCTTTACTTCCTCTTTATTTCCCTGCAAAGGTAAAGCATAATGGGCTATTATGCATCGCATAGTAGCCCATTATGTGACACTTACCTGACACAGAAGCCTGCGATGTCGCCGTTGTCCCCGCTGGCTGGAAGCGTCCATCTTCTCCTGTCTTCCTTCCAGGGCTGCAAACTCCGGCTCTGTGATTGGCCGGAGTCGCGTGACGTCACATCGCCTTTTTTGTAAATATCTCCTAAACAGTGGAGGTTTAGGAGATATTTCAAGCACCTACAGGTAAGCCTTAATATAGGCTTACCTGTAGGTAAAAGTGATTGTACAGGGTGTACAGCCACTTTAATGATGGCTGTTGGTCTTGACAACAAACATGGCTAAATGAAGAGACACAAGCTACAGGGAGGAGTCTTTCTAATAAATTAGAAC